>OZ020166.1:8939971-8983313 GCA_963971145.1 Sussaba pulchella
TTTGTCATCGGAACGTACGACCAACAGCGAAACCAGCCACATTCGGTAGAAACCGGAAAAATCGTAAAAGCTAGCAAGCTTATCTAGAAAAGAGAACAATTCCGGGCTAGCACTACCAATTCTCCACGTTGGTCCGGAGTTGCCGAGTGACTCGACAGTACGGCTGCACGTCGTAATAAATAAAGGGACAACCACTTATCCGTCTTCGAATATAACTTGGATGCGGTCCAAAACGCCGCCGATCGAACTCGCGGCTGTGTGTGTGGCGCAGCTCGTCCGTTGCCAGCCAGCCGCGCTTTTAATCCTAGACGTGCTCTAATGGCAGTCACCCCTGAGCAATGGTTTACATTAGTTCGAGTCGTGGAATAGCAAAGATTCCATAGCAAAATTGATTTTCGCCCGTCTTGCTTATTGTAAGCAGTAAATAAGACACTCTGCTAAACTTGAAGATGACACTTGGGCATTTTAAGTGGAGACCAATGGATATTCGTCAGCTACACGTTGGCTAGTCAGATGCGACATAATATACTTATATTTGTCGTGCCAAATATAAAACTGTTAGAGAAAAGCTCCACGGAGAAAAGAGAAAGAGAGACAGACCAACGGTAAAGGACCGTGAACATGAAGTTCTGGCCATCGGCCACGGTCAATAGACTGCCTGCTCACCGGTTAAACGTGAATCCAGCTCGTCAAATACAGTACTGCGGATACCCTACGGATGTTATCACGAGCTCTATTTGTTCCAACAATGCGTGCAGATTGGTGAATGTAAAAAATAGTGCGGGACATCGACGGTACGGGTGGACGCGTGGCGCCGCCATCCGTGACTAATAGAGCCACACAGTACGAACGTAAACTATACCTAGCTGTTCACCGGATGCACTGTCCGATGAGAAATTTTGACTAAACATAGATTTTTGTAGCTTTTTTACTCACTTAAAGAGCGAAAAAAGCCTCTTGTTATACAACGCTTGACAAGCCAATCCGTCCTTATCGAATCGTGGTACGCAGTCATGGTAAACTATGTTCTATCGGTAAATTATCAACGCGGCTGATACTAGGTTTCGCCGGATCACTAATAAATTTTTCAACATGCTCAGCGCTCTACGTCGATTTCCTCAAGCGTATAGACGAATTTATGAAAGGATCGGCACTCCCCCATCATAGCTCCCAGAAATGGTGGGACTGGTATATGTCGCGGAGATTCGGACGACGAGACACTACGAAATTCGAAACAGTTTCGGCCGATTGACCGTTCGAGTAAACCCGACGATATAGCCTGTGTATAGCGTAGCGGCATAGGTACGTTCCAGTACTATATGTACATGAATATATCTATGTATAAGCGCGAACCGGACACTCTGCCGGATGTATGGAAGATTGATTCCACACTCGATCTCTCGACGCTCGATCGAACACGCTTTTGCAATCGGAATCACTCGCTCGTTGTTTGCTTTTTCCCCGAGTTCTGCACGGGAGTGTATAGGGTAAAGACAAAAAAAATAGAGGAAAAAAATCGTCGCAAATAGGTCTGCAACATGAGGTGCAACGAGCTCAACCTGGAATACAGTCCTACGTACAGCTACGTATGGATCGGCGTCATTGGAAACTAGGGGACCATTCTGCACACATTTGCAAGATGAGTTAACGCGGAACCACTGAATCGGGGCTAGCTGAGAATTGAAATCACATGATCTTTGTATTTAAAATGATGATTCAACAATTATTATTACTTTGACGATGTGAACGAAAAATTATGATGGTATTCGATACTGCGAACAGGCCAAGTTTGGTCCATCGACGAATAGGTTAAAATAGACGGTGTAGAGTTTCGGGCTGCAAGAATGACGCTATATGACTGATACGGCACATTAAAGTATATCGCGTGATATTAGTGCAATATTTCATAGCTCATGATACGCATCGCTCTCTCGATGCTCGGTCGTGAATAGGTAATGCATTCTGCATAAATACAGGATATAGAGTGTGTTTTCCGTCAAATTATAGGGGTTACGATAATTATACATTATATACCAGTATGTATACGCACACAGCGACGTTTGCCGACGTGATTACCTAGCAAAGCACCGGGAGCTAATGCATATAATGTGCTCATTACATGTGTGTATGTGAATGTCTGTGAGTACATACGTTGCAAAGAGGCACGCGCTCACTTCGAGAGCCATTCATTCATGATCGAGAGCACCGAAGAGTCAACGAACGAGATATCCAGCTCGGAGAGCACTGTAATAATTATCACTGACACT
This sequence comes from Sussaba pulchella, assembly GCA_963971145.1. NCBI lineage: Eukaryota > Metazoa > Arthropoda > Insecta > Hymenoptera > Ichneumonidae > Sussaba > Sussaba pulchella. The sequence goes on from OZ020166.1 coordinate 8,942,239, forward strand.
CAGTTCTCCCGCTTGCCGCATACGTGCTCCTCCCTAATCTCTGGGACTTCGCGTGTAGACAAAACACAATTAGGGTAACGCAGTGAGAGAAGTATACGGTGAAATATGACATGCGTTACTCTAGCTCTGCACACGCACTCGCGGGCTATAAAATTGTACCCTCCTACTCGAGTGAGCCTTTTCTAAGATCTGACACACGCTTTTTCGTAAACCTTATTTCCTGTGCGATAATTGATTCTAATGCCAACGTATTCCAATGATTTACTACTCTGTGGGCGCATTGCGAGCAATGATGAGAATGATTTTAACAAAATCGGAGATATCGAGTGGATACTCCACTTAAAACATACAAATTAAATCACGGTTTTTTTCCTCATAAAGAAAACTATGTGATGGCGAAAGTAATTGCTTTCGGAATTTCAATGTCAACATTTTCAAACTGTACCAAACATCCAAAAACCACATTTCAAGCAATTTTTTGGGTGCTTGTGTGTGTCCAGGTAATGTCTCGGCATTCAAACATTCATAACTCGAGAACCTCGTTATAAAATGTGAAACGAATATTTTCAAGTTTTTCATGATAGACATATTCTCTTTTTCGGAAGTGACGGCATTAACCAAACAAATATCCTTTTCACAGAGTACATTTATGCGCAGTTGATGCTTGCAGCGTCCAAGAGCTCGTTCAAACTAGATTTTAACAATAAACTACACGCTGGAAATATATTTACGAGGATCAGTGTTACCCCCATGGATATGTTCCGAAATTTCAGCGCACTCTTGTATGCTCAACAACCTTACTCGCGCAAATGCAGAAGTGGCGGCGTGTAATTCAGCCAACGAGTGCACGGGTAGCTGTTGTAAAACTGTGAATCATTTGTCTCTTAGTCCCCACACGCCCCAACCGAGTTCTCTTCGATATTATGAGCGGTGGAATATGTATCCAAATCGTGCTCTTGCTCCAGCGACAAATTTATCGGGTGCGCGTAGTGATATTGGGCTAAGTGTCGGTTGAGTATACCGTCAAGCTGGGCATCAGCCACGAACGAGCGTATCATATATATCCAGCTATAAATGGGTACTCGGAGCTTTGGAAACCTATGGAATAACACACGTACCGAGATACAAGCTCATCGGAAATGACACCGGGGACAATTTACACGCTGGGGTTGCGTATGGTGCACCGTATAGAACGAACAGAGGTGCGAAATTCGGACAAAGCCCAGTCGCCGTACAGTCACAGAGATCGCATCGACCCGGGGGCTGATGCAGTCGCTTGAACCACGCTTGACCGTCCATGCATCCGTCCGACGTGGAGCTTTAACTTGTAGTAACAAATTGATGCAATCAAGGGCGCGCGCGTTGCACATCGGTCGTGCATATAGTATATATGCCGTTGTGCGAGAGAAACCAGACGCGACAGGGGAAACGATCGAGGTTGCAGTCGCAGTTGCAGTTGCATTTACCGTGTACACCATAGTCCACCACCGCTGCCACTAGTTTAACATGATTGGGTACGCGGTGTACTCGGCAGTCCGAGAACTGTGTCCTGCATCAACCACGAACATGACCCTATGCTTGACATACCTGCGCTTCTCACTTGAATGTCCACATCGAGAACGCATTCTGTGTATTCCTGTCGCGTTGTCTCCATTTTCGAAATCTGTATTTGCCGACACCTTCTAGTTAAAAGCAACCCGTTATTTTTCACATTTATAAAAGGCTGCCAATCAGTTACGTCCCCTTAAAATCGTTCTTGTAGAGCATCGTAAACGTACACGCTTACCAGCGATTTGAATAGCTCGAACCCAGATCGTCGACTACTTGACCCCTCTTTTGCATAGGTACAAAAGGGATCGCCGCGCGGTCTCAATAAAAATGTATAACAATCGTCGGTTGAAGGGGAATGGGGGTGTCGTCGTAATATCGGTGTTTACAGTACAAGGCCGGAGACGGTGCCGCACGGCGACCCTCGACGCGTTAAAACAACACGCGTACGTAGTACGTGACACAGAGACAGCTGCTTTTACAGAACGGACCTCCGTGCACGAGGCGCTCTTTCGCCATGCTCCGTCATCTCGGAATCCTGCGGTTGTTCCCTCTGTTTTCTCACCGCTGAACTCTTTTTATCTTACGCTCTCCGTCGCTATCCCTAGTAGTCTTTTTTTATCACATTCGGCTCGCATCACTTCCAGACTTTTTGCATCCCTTACTGATGACGACTGTCGCTTTTTCATCGTTATTTTCGTCCCCTCTCTACCTATACTTACTGAAACTCGATATAGCTCGTACACACTGTCCGGGAGGATTCACTCGGCGTAATGGACTCTTCGTGTTATTTCAAGATCTCAAGTTCACCGAGCTTCGTCGGCGGTTACAAAAAATTCCGAGAGTCCATCCACATTTCTTGTTTTCGACAAAGAGCCGATCGAAGCATTTTCCCAGAACTGTGTAAACATTTGTCACTACTGTAGATCCCTCTTTTTCTATACAAAAGGTGTTCAAGAAACCTGGTTCTACTTCAGCCTGCTTCCCGTGAAATACTCGGCTCCTTCGACAAGACTCTTAATTACCGTCAAGAGATTTCGAAGGGTCTCGAGACTCTGAGTACGTACTCCGTGCATGTAGGTAGGCACACTCTTAGGACTCTCAGGCACTCCTTCTCTCCTCGTGCTTCTCTAACCTTCGTAACTCCCGTCCGCGGAAATTGCAGAAGTTCGTTAGCACGGTTTAGTAATTTCGGAGCCGAGAAGTAAAAAAAATCCGAGGAAATCTTGAGAGACGGTTCGCGGCAGAGGTGAGCAGCGGACGATAAAATCTCAGGTGGCAATGCTTATCCAACATCATGGTAGAATTTGATACCAAGGTGAGTATAACTCATTTTTTCAGCATCGACACTGTCGGAAGACTAATGAAAGATAAAAGGTTCAAAAATCCAATCACTCGTGTTATTAAAATGAAACTAGGTGTTAATTGATATTCACTCTGTTTCATTTGCTCAAACGCAATGCCGTTTAAAAATAAAGGAAACCCCGGTAATGTAGACAACAAAACTAGCCTGGCTTCATTCTGTATCCGAGTGATGTATTTATATGGCCTATTCTATACCGATTCGAATGAGTTTTTGCGTGACCATTTTTCATTTGACTGATATTCTTATATGTTTCTGTACTAACTAAAAGAGGAGCTCATGATTTTTTCCAATTTTTTTGAACGCTTCAAGAGTTATGGATTTGAAAAAAAATCCTGCATTTTTTCAAATGCTCGCATGTAACTAAGTGATGAATAGTCGAAATTTAATTCTTTTTCGAATGTTGCGTTTATCTCCAAATTTACAAAAAACAAATACTCGAAAATTGTAAGAACTGTTTTGACCTTAACTTTTGCATTTCTGAACGAAAGAACTTTTTTCGGAGGTAGTATCCCATTCGAGTTTTTCTAAATTCATATGTTAAAGTACATCTGATTTGAGATATTGTCAAATTTTTTGATGATGGTAAAGGTTTTCGATCAATTTTTTCTTAATTTCGAATATTTTAAAACCAGATTTTCGTTGTTTGTTCGTTGAAGAGCCCATGCTATTTAGGAACGTACCGGAAAAACATTGTTCCCATAATTTTATTTGCAGATGTAACTTTCTAGGAGCATTTCAAAGTATAAGTCATTGGAAATTGTACGGTCTTGAGAGATAAATTCTTGACCGGATGCAATAAGGGCATAGGTACGACGCTCGAAGCGGCTCGAGCTGGACGATATCTTTTCCAAACTGGTGAAAATCTTGAAGTTATCGAAATTCAGAATAAAAAATATAGTGTTGTAGGGCTCAATGTCGCACATGTTTTTGATAAAACTTGATTGTATGACTGGTTTCTTCGGAGGTAATATTTAAAAACCACAAAAATTGCAAGCATGGAAAATAAATGTTTTTCAAAATATAAATTGCCGAATCTCCGTTGTTTTCCCATCAATTTGCTCCGGATTTCTTTTATCTTACTCTTGATACTCTAGCGTCGCTGTCAAACAAAAAGAAAATACCGAAAAAACTTATTGGTCTAATTGTTCTTTAATATCAAAGCCCGGGCGCTTAGTACTTCTGCATTGCGAGCTTCTCCAAGAAAAAGAGTGCAGGAAAGTTTGAGGCTCAGAAAACTTCTAGATGGGAAACCGATCCACAGGGTTCAATGATGTTTTTGGCAAAATTTAACGCAGATATTCTAAAAATTATAGAAATGGCGATAAGTTTAACACTAAGAGCGCGAGGCGGCATCGCACGATCAAGCAGGATCGTGTGATTTTCATCGCACGAAACAAAAAGCTGCAAGCTGAAACTTGCAATTTACTTCCCCTGAATTTTCGGTAGTGCACGAAATTCTTTTATGAGGAAGCATCTTTCGATTTATTTTATTTTATTTTTTTTAATCTTCGGCTTCCTCATAAAGGAAGATCCGTTCACAATCGAAAATTCAGGGGAAGCAAATTGCAAGTTTCAGCTTGCAGCTTGTTTTATACAGGATGTCCGTAGATCCTTCCAACCGTACCAAAACCGACTCGAACGTATATTAAAATTCGATGTGTCCCCAAATTCGAGCGCGTTGTTTAATTGCTATCGAATCTAGTAACAACTTAAGCTGATGGTTAGTTTGAGCGTATGTATGAATTTGAGCACGTTTGGTCGAGTGGTTTTGAATTTTCAGGGGTTGGAACTTAGAAATTTCTAATTGCTCTAGAACTCGATCCGTTCGGCCGATCTCGGCCAAATTTGATATGTATTATAACACAATGGCATCCTATACTTGCAGAGAATTATGGTTCGATTGATTGAAGTTAACGACAAACAGAGCAAAAAAGTTGATTTTTTGAAAAATTCAAAAAATCATAAAATCTAAAGTTATTGATGGATTCGGCTCAAATGCAATACCAACCGTTCTTGTACTCAATTCTATATGTCAAAAACTGTTTAGCCAAAAATGTCAAAAATTGCGGAGGCTAGCGTGGCTACAGACATTTTTTGAAAAATTCAAAACGCTGTCGAAGCCGAACAAGTCCGTCGTTAATTGCGAAATTTACAGATTACATCGATATTAGAAGACATCACATGCGTGCAAAATTTGAGTACGGTAGCTTAAGGGGTTACATACACTTGTAATTTTCAAAAAATCGTTTTTTTTTTTTTTTGTATTTTCTGAAGCTACCAACGATGCGAACGGATTATTATATGGCCCTGGAATAGATGACTCCATGTAAGTTGAAAAAAAACGAAATTTACCACATGTAAAACGCTTTTGAAACTTTAAACGCGTTTTTTTCAAAACTATGTTTTCAAAATCGGTGATCAAGATTTCTCGAAAACGGCTGAACCGATCAGTCTCAAATTTTAACACAACCTTTTTAACTAGATTTTTTAGTAATTAATCGAAGATTTTTTTTCTCCGATAAATATTTTCCATTTTATAAACAATTTAAGGCTTAAATTTTCGTTCAAAATCAAGTCTTTTATTTTGAGAAGTCGCCATTTTGTCGAAAAATATTTTTTCGCTAATTCCTTCGATTAAATACTAGATAATGTATTATATTAACGAAATTTATTTGGTTTTTTCATTTCAGATAATCCGGTCCAGAGATATCGTGATCACCGCAAAATTGGTTTTTTTTGCGGAGCTCTAGGAGATCGGCGATAGCAACGTTCGCGATGATTATTTTTACAAATAAAAAATATGTAAATTTATTATAAGGTTATTATAATATGTACACCAATTTTCAAATTAATAAATTGAATAGTCTGCGCGAAAAAAATTCTTGAAAATCCGTCTTTTTAAAGCCTTCTAACTGTATGTAAGGCCTTAAACCGTTCTCGAGTTATGAACGTTTGAATTTTAGAGGGTGGTTACACACACACACACACACACACACACACACGCACACACACACACACGCACGCACGCACGCACGCACGCACGCACGCACGCACGCACGCACGCACGCACGCACGCACGCACGCACGCACGCACGCACGCACGCACGCACGCACGCACGCACGCACGCACGCACGCACGCACGCACGCACGCACGCACGCACGCACGCACGCACGCACGCACGTACGCACGCACACACACACACACACACACACACACACACACACACATACATCCGGACATTTTTTCCGAATGTGTTTTCTGGATGTTTTAGGACATTCTGAACCTATTGACATCAAAATCTCGAAAAAAAAAATTTCGGGCCGTCACAAAGCTTCCTTTATGAGGAAGCAAAAAATGATGAAAATCATAAGATTCCCGGTCACTATGGCGTCTAGCGCAGGGGATTGTGCGATGACGCCTCGTGCTCTTACAAGGGGAGGATACGATGCAGGGGTCTCCGATTCGATCCATCTTTAGTACACGTGTAGGGCATAACCAGGAGTACAACAGGTGCAAGTAGTAAGACGCACTTCTCAGCCGTTGCCGAGAAATTAATTAATCAAAATTGCAGTGTGTGTTGATATCCATTTTACGTGAGATAAATTTAAACGTCAGCCAGGCGCAGCGCTAAGAGCCCAGACTTGTAAGCGCGGGATAGCTGGATCGCTGAATCAAATCCCGTCTGTAATTTTTTTTTTTTTTTTTTTCGAACATTTCACATTTCTTACAAATTTAGTTGTCGTGAATAATATTTATTTTGGAGTCAATTGTAATAACTTCTTTTTTTAATGGAAGGGGGATTTTGAAAAAATCGTACAGGAGATTGAAGAATTAATACTTTTATTCCCAGTATTTTGTACAACTATTTATTCTACCTCATTTTCTACTCACTATCGTGCTGTTCGAGCGCCGAATTACTGCACAAAGTAGGATAATATCGGTCATAGGAGCAGGGAAAACAATAGTTATTGCGGCATCTTGCGCACGTGATAAATGCCGTATTTTTGCATTCGCAGGAATTTTTTAGCACATCTACCCGAAAGCAAACTTCGTTCACGTTCATGAACGATGTCCTGTCATCGCACAATTTGGTTGCAAACCACGCGTATTTTAACATGCTACAGAAAATTGGTGCCGACAATTGATGGTGTACGAGAGACTGAATTTTGATACAATCTTCTTCGGAAGTTATTTCTCTATCCTGTTCGATAATGTAAGCGCAGTTCTGTAGTCTTTTGAAAAAGTTCTTCACTTGCCGGTAAAAATAAACGTCGCACGGCTGCACTAATGGCGTGCATTTTGGTGGGATTACTTTCATAGTGCAAGTTGGTATACCCTCATCATCTGTGAAAATTTCGTCATACAAAACCGGGTTTGTTTGCCCTCCCCAAGAATCAATTAGGAAAAAAAAATTTTTTTGTGGTTGAAAAAAAAGTTTACTCTTGTATACGATTTTTTCTAAATCCCTCTTCCCGTTAAAAAAAGAAGTTATTACAATCAATTCCAAAATAAATATTATTCAAGACAACTAAATTTATAAGAAATGTGAAATGTTAGAAAAAAAAAAAAAAAAAATTGGCGGCGGATCCGATCCAGCGATCCAGCGATCACGCGATCACAAGTCTGGGCTCTTAGCGCTGCGCCACGGTGCCGTTGAATTTTAGTTACCGTAAAATGGAAATCAGCATACACTGCAATTTTGATTAATTAATTTCTCGGCAACGGCTGAGAAGTGCGTCTTACTACTTGCACCTGTTGTACTTCTGGTTTTGCCCTACACGTGTACTAAAGATGGATCGAATCGGCGACCCACGCATCGTATCCTCCCCTTGTTAGTGTTAAACTTACCACGATTTCTATAATTTTCGGAAGTTCTACGTGAAATTTCGCCAAAAGTATCATTGAACCCTATGGGATAGCTTCCCCTTTTGGATTTTTCTGAGTCTTAAACTTTCCTCGACTCTTTTTCTTCAGGAACCTCGCAATACGGAAGTATTAAGCGTCACGCCTTCGATATAAAAAATCGATTAGACGAATAAGTTTTTTTTAAATTTTTTGTTGGTTAACAGCGACGCTAGAGTATCAAGAGTAATATAAAAGAAATCTGGAGTAAATTGATTGAAAAACAGCGGCGATTCGGCAATTTATATTTTGAAAAACAGTGATTTTCCATGCTTGCAATTGTTGTGCTTTTTAATTATTACCTCGGAAGAAACCAATCATACAACAAAGTTTTATGTATCAAAAACATGTGCAACATTGAGCCCTACAACACTACATTTTTTATTTTTAATTTCGATCACTTTAAGATTTGCTGTATTGAGACGGAATAGTAAGATTTTTATTGATGTTGGCGCCTAGAGATTTCACATAGACGAGGTGTACTTGATGCAGAACATACAGAATAATCTTTTATCCATAAACCAAAATTTTTCAAACCGGAGTCACAGAATGTAATCTGTGTGCTTCGAATTGGTTTTACATTTCGTAATCGATCAGCTAAATCTGTTACGGCCCTTTTATGTTTTTCTACCGATGAAAACTTTACCGTGATCTCGATGAATTATTTTGCCTCTTTTCCCAGCCATACGATTTCTGGGTAGTTGGAATTTGCTGACTCGCAAATAATTGTAAGCTCTTGCTGCCATTTATTGCAGTGTAGCGCGGACACCATCACAGGCTCCGTTACCATGATCACTAGTAAAAAATGCCATACTGTTGGGATTCCAAAAACAAACCTCGTGGTAATACAAATAACATCCTGTGATTCCCGATTGATAAAATTGTGGCTTATGGATAAAGGAGTGTCCGCATCGGGTGCGCCTCGTCTATATAAAATTTGTAAGCACCAACGGGAATAAAAATTTTATTATTTTCTCTGACTACAGCATTCGCTTAAATTATCTTTCGGAACCATACAATTTTCAGTATTTAATACTTCAAAATGCTCCTAGGAAGTTACAGTTTTGAATAAAATAATGAGAAAATTGTTTTTTCAGTACGTTGCTAAATAGTATGGGCTTTTCCAACTTAGAACATTTGTATTTGAAATGTTCAAAATAAAAAAAAATTGAACAAAAAGTTTCAATTCAATCACTATGACTCAGTTAATAAATAAATAATTATCCTTTTCTTTCAAGCGTGCGAGTGTGTGCAAGTGTGTGCGAGTGTGTGCGAGTGTGTGCAAGTTTTGCAAATGTGTGTGCGAGTATATTTTGCCTCGGGTAAAATCGCGAGTAGAAAGGGATTTTGAGCTTTAACCCGAACTTAAATTATTCATTGACTTGGAGTCCGCCCTTCCCTGATCATGGCAAAGTAAGAAAATACGTTAAATCAGGTGTACATATACATTTAAAAAAAATTGAAGACATACTGTTGAGCGATCGTCATGAAGATACATGCAAAGGAAGCTGTTCACTATTGATGATTTTTAGTGCTTTTTAGTTCTTCAAACCGAAATATCGGCAAAGATTATCGATAAATTAAGAAACAACGCGTGTGTTCTTCTTGTTTTCGTACGTGATGTACGATAAAAGTATCCACTATTACAATGCCCCATTAAAACCGTCATAAATTTATAGTTAATCAATTAAAAGTTGTATGAGCCCAAGAAATCCACTTTTAATTTTTCAAATTTATTTTTTTCTGAATTCCTTGAATAAAACAAGAAATGTCGAGTCCGTGAACAGAGTGAACTACCATTCTGTTCAGAGGTTATTGCCTTCCTTCCCAATAAAACGCGTTCGATGTGTTTTGAGAGCTGTAACTTTCGATCGAAACGTTGATCTACTTCGTTCAGGATCTCAACATTCTCGTTTTTGTTGAAAAAATTCGGGAAAAAATAAATTCAAACAATTAGAAACGGATTTTTAATTTTGATTGAAACAAACATTCTCATCGTACGGCGCCTACAAAAGCGAAAAGAAAACGCCCGCAGTTTTTCAATTTAACGATAATCGTTGGTGCGATATACCAGCTGAAAAACTAAAAATCATTGATAGTTGAAAAACTTCATGAGCCTGTATCTTAATGACGATCGCTCAGAATCGAAAAAGCCGAAACATGTATCTCTTTATTTTTTATATAAATCGATGTGAAAAATGATTGAACAAACATTTAGCTCCAACTCTTCGAAGGTGTCTGACTAGCCCTGGAATACATCACATACAGATGCTACATTATATCGGATCTGCATAAGCATCTCATATGATTCACATAGTTTAGCTTATATATAAACTTGAACATGGACGCTCTGAGTGGCTTCCGGATTGCCCGCCCGCCGATAAAACGAGTTTATCTAGTGCGTTCAATAAGATCGTTCAATCCTTTCGTGAAAAAAAGGCCTCTCTGATCGTAGCACATTGCCGGTTACTAACGACCGAGAACTATCATTGCTCTTAATGAGAAAAACATTAGGACAATCAGCAATGTGAGGCTGACTACACAGAATTCGCATTTGCTGCAGTACGCAGCTTCGATTTCCACAACAGCAACGCGGAGTTAGTCTCTCTGCAGGACGAGAATCGAGTTCGCAGCCCATCTCGACATTGCGCAATTTCCGTCGATAGATTAACGCAATTACGTCAAGGGAGTAAAAGGATTCTGAAGGTACGATTTGTGATGAGGAATTATGTCGAAGAGTTTTGTTAATTGTAACTATTTTGGCGTGAGTGAAACTTCTTCAGCGACGTTCAACCTTCGAGGTCGTCACGAAATGTTCAAGCCCTGTATTCATAGCATATCTATGGATAGAAAAAGAAAAACGACGCCAACAGTTGGTACAGCGCAAGAGCGAGGGAGACATAATGGCCGAACGACAAAGAGGTTCAGGCTAGTCGTAGGTCAATTTTGTCTAATATTATTAAATAGTACTAAGGCACGCCAAAAGTGAATAGTTCTAAGACGCGATTTTACCATATATCATTGTCATAAATATACAGCTAAACCCAGAAAATTCGATGCAACTATTGACATTCATTTGATTTTTAATGTTTTTTGAGACAAAACTTTGCCAATAATAATTAAACAAGGGTGCAAAGTCGAACCTTGCACATTGCTTCCTCATAATTTTTTGAATTCGACAAAGCTTCCTCTATGAGGAACTGTGTCGATCAATTTTGGCTTCCTCATAGAGGAAGCTTTGTCGAATTCAAAAAATTATGAGGAAGCAATGTGCAAGGTTCGACTTTGCACCCTTGTTCTTCTATAAAATCGGTTCGTAAATCGATCTAGTCCAGAATAAATACATAGTGAATTCCATGTCAAATTAAAAAAATTGAAAGTCGCATCAAATTTAAACGCCTAGATGGATTTTGCCCAAATTCGATACGAAACATCTTTTGATGATAGTGCAGTCGCACTACCTACGTCGTTGTACCAAGTTTTGATCCGATATCTCAAAAACTGTGGAAGCTAGAGCGCGCGCGACGATTTTAAAAAATTTTCTAAACGACATAAAATATGAATGGTTGGATGGATTTTTCCCAAATTCAATCCGGAAGATCTTTCAATAATAGTTCGACTTTGTACTGACTTTCGGCCAGATATCTCGAAAATTGTGAAAGCTAGAGCACTTAGGTTCATTTTTGAAAATTTTCGAAATGACATAAAATATGAATAGCTCGATGGATTTCGCCCAAATTCAATCCGAAACGTCTCTTGATAATAGTGCAGCTACGTACCAAATTTTAGTCCGATATCTAGAAAATTGTGACAGCTAGAGTGCGCACACCATTTTTTTACACCTTTTAAAATTTCTTAAAACAAAAGCACTGCATGGATTTTTTTCCAATTTAGTGACGAGCATCACCCTGTGGTCGTACAACATTATACTAAATTTGAGGTCGATATCTCTAAAATTGTGGAAACTAGAGACCAAAAATAATTTTTTGAATTTTTTAAAAATCGCGTAAAAACGAAAAAACTGTATGGATTTTTCTAAAAATTGAATCATGCTATGCGCCGTGGACCCTCTACATGTGTGACAAATTCCAGCTTGATATCTTGAGCCGTTCTCAAGTTATGAACGCTCAACCAATGTTACATACATACACACACACACACACACACACACACACACACACACACACACACACACACACACACACACACACACACACACACACACACACACACACACACACACACACGCACGCACGCACGCACGCACGCACGCACGCACGCACGCACGCACGCACGCACGCACGCACGCACGCACGCACGCACGCACACACAAACACACACACACACATACATACATACCTCCGGACATTTTTTCCAGTTGTGTTTTTTAGATGTTTTGGGACATTCTGAACACGTTTTCATGAACATCTCGAAAAAAAATTTTGTCACGAAAACAAAGCTTCCTCTATGAGGAAGCAAAATATATACATAAATTACTCAGACAGTGTATGACATTACCTTAACATTTAATCAGATCAGAATTAACGTTGTGTCTACACTCCGGACATGAAATTCATTTAGAATGTCAATTTTATGGTATCACTACAAAGTTAATAGTATTTTAAGCAACGAGTCCGGAAAGCCGATGATTACCCAACAGGGCGGCGAAGGCCCCCCTGAGTGGGTGGTTCCGGCTGCCCGCTCGAGTAGCTTATACTTTTTTTTTTTACGAGTGCAGGAAGATGCCTGCACTAGTTGTCCCTTTACCGTTTGGAAGATACGTGATTTTCCACCATTTTTTCATTATCCACTGTGACTATCTTCGCACCCCTGGTAATGTAGTCAAAATCGCACGCAAGCGTGCGATTTGGAAACATTACTCATGCTGTAAATCTAGTTACCGTAGGTCATGGAAAACCGTACGAGATCCCGTATTTTCCAAGCGGAAAACAGACAAGTAATGTGAGCATTTTTGCGCAGCCGTAAAGATAATTTTTGAAAATTATTAACATGGTTACTACGGTATCCCTCAATAAGGTCATGTTGGAATTTTATAGATGCTAATTTGTAATATAATTTAAGGTGTATCAAAAAATCTGGGTACAATTTCAGACGCGTACAACACCGTTGAGAAGTGCCCCTGAGCAATCGAAACTCCCCATTTGAATAACCTTAGTGTTCGATTTAATTATGTTAGAAAGGTTTCTTTACTGCCAACAATCCCTACACCTCGCAAAATATGTAATTATCGCATGTAGAGAAGTGATGTGGTAATTGAGTAAAGTTATGTTATCAAAATAGAAAATTTCGTTCGCATAGAGGCCCCCCTGAAAGCTGTTGTATGGGTCTTCAATTTTACCGAGAATTTCTTTATATACCTTAAATTGTATTAGAGGGAAGTATCTATGGAATTCCATCATAACTTTATTAAGGAACACCGTAATGTATACATTTAATTCATTTAAATATCACGTTGACAATTGAAATGGATGAAATTTGAAATATCTGCATGAAAAAAAAGAATAAAAATGATGTACATAATAATATTCCTTTAATTGATATAAATAATAACATTCCTTGAAAAGTGCTGTAAAGTGCTCTAAAAAATCCCGCGAAATTCGTGAAATCTCTTGAACTATGCTAGTATAAGGACCAATCACTATATTGCTGATTTGATTATTTATTTCAACAATATCATCAAATAAACAAAGAAAAACGTAAAGAATGCACCGTTCTGTATAGAAAATCATCACTTTAGATGTAATTAATATTTTTTTTAAAGTCAAACGGGAAATTAAAGATTAAGAAGGGTACTTTGAGAAGAAAAACATTAAGATTCTGTATGAATAAGAAAAATGATTAAATTTTGAGGCTGAAAATCAAGTTTTCTCAAAGGACGTAAAGAGATATAATTTGCAATAAAGTACATAAGTTTAATTCTTTAATAAAATATAAGAATAATAATATTGCCAAATCACAATCAAATTACTTCAGTCTCGCTGGATTCCTGATTCTCAATGTAATGCTTCTCTGAGTCACTTGCTTCACCACTATAATCGATTTTATCGGCGCTGCTTACGAAAAGTAGCACGATTTAAATTTCTTACGGAAACTAGCACGGTTCTAATTCCACCGCGAAAACCAACACGTTTCGATATTCGACGCGAAAACTAGCATGTTTCGGCTTTCATCGCGAAAACTAGCATGATTCGGCTTCTGCCGTGAAAAGTAGCATGTTTCGGCTTTCGTCGCGAAAACTAGCATATTTTGATTTGCACTGGAAAAAGTAGTATATTTGCCGAACTAAATCGAATAAGATTCAGAACTTTCACAAATGTTTTAATCATTTTTTCAGGAGCACTATAAGGAATGAATGAAAAACATTATGGGTGTATCGCCCGTACACTCTCAAACATTTATATTCGTTTTCTATTAAAAAAATAATAACATTATTCAAAATACGGTTCAACAAATTTTCTGGAATCTTAGAGATCGCTATCGTGTAATATTATCGAAAAAGCTTAATTATGTTCCATCGGAATGAAACCTCTGTCAAGCATTACATTTTTTTTCTTGGCGCAAGAGGCAATTTCCTATGTGATGTCTGTTTCAATTGAAATGAATGAATATCATTCATATTGTTGTTTTTTTTTAGATTTTCATCTCCCGTCCTTGTTGATCGAAATCATATTTAACGCGGACTGTATCAAACGTAAGGTTGAACGAATATTTCCCGAATACTCGCAATTTTAATTGGCGTCCAGTTAAGCATTTTCGAGATTTCTAAAAAATCGTGAATATCTCTTTGTGGTACTCCATTGACGGAGTAAGGCATTGTTGTTTTGGCCTCTTTCATAAGTGCGCACCATTGTTGCTGTGTGTACACCGATTTGTTGCGACAGTGCTGCTCGATGCGTGCATGCATGGAGTCCCCGTCACATTGAGTGTGACCAACTTCGAGGAATCTAAACAATAACACGAAATGATTCATTTATTGAAAGTTTGATATTTATATTTTCATATAAAATGATATACCTATGAGTAATTTTTATCCCTTAATCATTTGCGGCCTTGATGAACATGCTGAAGACAATTTTATTCCGGTTCTGTCCACCGCAATTGTCGCTATACAGAGCAAATTCACGGACACCAAGCAGTTGTTTTTTGTTGAAATGGCTCCATAAAAATGGAGCTATTGCAATTTGCTCCTCTTGAACCAATGGTCTCGTTCCACATACTACATTGTCCTTCTTGATTGGCCACGTCATAAATCGTGAAATTCCAAACACACAATTTTGACATGGAATGAAGAAGCCCGATTTCCTCGCGGAGTTGACAAAACCTCTTGCAAATAAAAATTGATTGCACAATAGGAGAAGTTTTCGATCGCTCGGGCTTTGTCATCTCGCATTAGCTGCCTGGCTCTTTTTTCATTACCTAGGTGTTTCTCGTGTTTGTGATAATCCCGATCACTTTCCGCGAGATTAGAAAACGTCTCACATTGCTCACACCTCAAAAATACATGAATAATCGTTGAATTTTTTTTGTACTGATTCTAAGCCGATAAGCAAATAATTTGTATCTCACATTCAAAGAAATAATAAACCAACCTGTATTTTTTTAAATAAAAAATCTGTAGTTGAACTCTGAGTTGAAAATTCGTTTGTACATTTGTTCGGACACAAAGGAATTTTCGCCTCTTTGTTCAATATTGTCTGTGTACAATTTGTACATTTTACAAAGGCCAGTCCTTCTTCCAAATATTTTTTTGTTGTGTTTTCTCGACAATAGTGAGAATCAATGACGGAAAATGAATTTATGTGCTCTCCAACGACGTTTTTTAAAGTGTCAGGAACTTTAAATGGTCTGTCGAGATGTTTCTCTCGTTCATCACTGCCTATGACAAGGGTTTCATCATCATTAAAGGTGATACATGATAAAAAATCGTTTCCTTATGCCCATTTCATCCATCAATTTTTTTTCATTTATCCATTTCCTTCGTGGACTTATCACTAATTGATGTAAAAATACTGATTCTTAAATTATTTACCCAGTGTCCAAAAACATTTTTTTGCAGACTCTGACTAATTTTGCTTCCTCATAAAGGAAGCTTTGTGACGGTCCGAAATTTTTTTTTCGGGATTTTGATGTCAATAGGTTCAAAATGTCCTAAAACATCCAGAAAACACATTTGGAGAAAATGTCCGGATGTATGTATGCGTGTGTGTGTGTGTATGTGCATAACCCTCTAAAATTCAACCTCTCATAACTCGAGAACGGTTCAAGTAAAATTTTGCACATATGTGGTATCTTCTAATGTCTATGTAATCTGTGATTTTCGCAATTATTGACCCATTCGCTCGGCTTTGACAGCGTCTTGAATTTTTTCAAAAATGTCTGTAACCACCCTAGCGTCCGCAAATTTCGAGATATTCGGCTAAATAGTTTTTCACATATAGAATTAGGTACAAGGATGTTTGGTATTGCATTTGAGCCGAATCCATCAATAACTTTAGATTTTATGATTTTTAGAATTTTTCAAAAAATCAACTTTTTTGCTTTATTTGTCGATTACTTCAACCAATCGAACCATAATTCTCTGCAAGCTTAGGATGTAGTTGTGCTATAATACATATCAAATTTGGCCGAGATCGGCCGAACGGATCAAGATCTAGAGCAATTCGAAATTTCTAAGTTCCGACCCCTGCAAATTCAAAAACACTCGACGGAACGTGCTTAAATTCAGACACACGCTTAAACTAACGGTCAGCTTAAGTTGTCACTAAATTCGATAGGAATTAAACAACGCGCTCGAATTTTGGGACACATTGAATTTTTATATACGTTCGAGTCGGTTTTTAAACGGTAGGAAGGATCTACGGATATCCTGCATAAAACAAGCTGCAAGCTGAAACTTGCAATTGGCTTCCCCTGAATTTTCGGTAGCGAACGGAACTTCCTTTATGAAGAGGTCGAAGATTCAAAAAAATAACATAAATCGAGACAAGCTTCCTCATAGAAGGATTTCGTGCACTACCGAAAATTCAGGAGAAGCAAATTGCAAGTTCCAGCTTGCAGCTTGTTTTATTGTTGTCGGACAGTTGATACCTATGCGCCATTTGTTTTTGGTTAGCGATGGCGTCGTCGTCAGATTCGTGAGAAAGCTCGTTCCTTTTAACCAAATGGAGTAAGTTGCATTCCTCGCAAACTATCCTTGCAAGTATAGGAACCCCTTTTCTACCAGTTCCTTCGGTTCCAGAGACCCTAGCTTTTTTAGCTTGAACATCAATCCACTACTCCTTCTAAGTTATGCGTTTTCTAGTAAGCGTTCATGGCTGGTTCGTACGCTGGCATTTACGGACCAGGAAGTCTTGTGCAGCTTCATTGGAACGCGCGGTGTTTTCTTCATTGTAATCTATATTATTATCAAATGCGCTTCGGGTCGGGCGTTCGGGGTCATCTAGGGTGACGTCGCTAATCACACCCGCATTATCATTTTCAACCGCACGCGCTTCAGCAAAAACAATATTCCACCACTCAAAAACTAAAATTGTTCGTCAATGATATTTTTCATGACTTCAAGTTTCAGAGTCAGCGATGAAATTAAACAAAATTATTGTTTATAAAAAGGATATTCTACTTACAGTCTGAAGAATCGTTCATTGTGTTTTTATTTCATTAAAAAAACACAATCTTTGAGTGATCAACGATGATCCACGATTAGCTTTTCAGCTATTCACCACACCAAAAACTCCAATATTCTAATTTAATAGAAATACTGTAGTCGTTATACTCGTCAGGAAGCTTGTGGCAGACTAAAAATGAAGTAAAGACAATTTTGAACGGCAGCAATATTGGGGGAAGGGAACGATAGTCTCTTATATAGTGTTTACTTTGCGCGAAAAACAAGGCATACGCTCTGTACTTCCTCGGACTGTGAGCAAACTTTTCCATATTGATTGAAAAATAGTAGTACTACGGAAAGGTTTGTTGGAGATATACACTCCTGACTAAAAGTATAAAGTACAGTTGACCAAAATCTTCAAAACAATCGATTGAGATATCTCGAGAAATGTCAGATCTTGGACGAAGTAGCAAGACGGAAAAAACTAACATTGTTAACTTTGCATACACTGAAATTGTTTTCGATTCTTTTTTCTCTTATTTTTTTGATCATGGTTTTTTAACTCCAAAATGACGAGGCATTTGCTGTGTGCCATCTTATGATAAACCCAGCTGACCAAAATTGAAACAGTAAAATATGTATGAAATAAATTCAAACAAAAAATAAAACAGTATAAAATAACAAGCAAAAATACTTCGTCAATTTGGAGTAAAAAAGGATGTTCAAAAAACGTGGAGTAAAAAATGAGAGAAAATTCCAATGATACTGAAACATGCTCATTTTCGCGTTGAAAGTCGAAACCTGCTAGTTTTCGTGGTAAATCCGAAATATGCTATTTTTTGCGGCAAATATCAAAATGTGCTAGTTTTCGTGGCAAAAGCCGAAATATGCTAGTTTTCGCGCTGATATCGAGCGTGCTTGTTTTCGTAAGGAATCTGAAACATGCTAGTTTTGGTAAGCAGCGTCGTCATGATCTCGTTGGACGGTAGTATACGACCGATGTTAACACCTGCTCGTTGCGACATGATCTTCCCTCTATGATGTTATGCAGAAATTCGAATTTCGATTAAAATGTATCCTACAAAACTATCAGGTAATCCTATCCAAGTTTAATCTATCGATTCATGATGAAAGAACATCAATTCATAACAAAAAAACATCAGAATTTCGAAAACAGAATTTTACTTACTTCACACTTTTCGCCAACGTAAATGGTAACGGTGGGTCACTCGGGCCTTTTCAAAATTTCGACCGGCTCCTAAGAATGCTGTTTACAAACTCAAACAGCGGCACTTGGGGAGCTTATAGCCTACTAGTGCACCATTATTTACGTTATAGTCTCGGCCTGGCCCCCATTCTTCTCTCCAAGCTAGCAAGGGGAAAAGGTTTTGGCAAGGCACAAGTGACTAACCTTTACCCTTTAAGGGTTAAGAGTCCAATTGGTAATTTAAAATTATGTAGGTAATTGTATGTATCAAATTACAATCACAATTACGTACATTTTTCTAAACGTTATAATTATATACTATTTTGCTTATATGTATTGATGTATTGAAATCATGGACACATTTAATTTTGTACATAAATATGATAAGTAATGATAAATTAAAACTTTAATAACGAAAATAAATAAATCAAGTATGATTTACATTATATCAAAAGTTTTCTCAAAAGGAGGCCAGTGGCTCTCAATCAGTGGGCCACGTTCGATTCCCGCCAACACCATGTCAATTTTTCTAAGTGTTTTTTCTGTGCGCTCCCGGTGTTCGGAACCCATCATTAAAGATAGTATGTCCATGGTACATTGTCACAAGAAAAATTACCATTAAGGCGTGTTTCGGGCTCGATTATCGAGGCCGAATACCGTAGCCGACGGTAAAAAGCTGGGCAACGACGACGCTCCAGATACAGGACGTTACGATCTACGACTAGCCGTGGGTCCGTTGTTTGGAATCAGCAACCGCTTAGACTTGCTTCGGCACTATAGGAGAGACCCGGAATACACGGCAAAGGTCGAAAGGAGTGTGGTTCTAGGCACCCGTAACCCTCAGGACAATCGGTGTTACAACATACATACATATTAAAAGTCTTCTGATGTCCAATCCGAAATCCTTCTAGCACAACGCTTTTTTGAATACCCTTCCTTTCTTTCCACCCTTTAAGGGATACTTTGAATTACTATTTTGTATGAACGTTGATATTTAGGCCGCCATAGAAGTTCCACTGCTCCCGAATACACTGTTTCTTCCAGAAGATTTTTGCTTTTATTGTTATAAGTGTATGCTTCAAATCTTTGAACTCACATAGTAGAATAATCTGGGTCCGCGAAGCACGAGATCCCGGCCCAGCGTCCGAGGGGTGTGTACGCAGTATGATTGCCTGGATGATTGCGTTCTGCTTTACCGGAGGGTGTTGCCGTCCACCTTGGCTGTGAAATTATTTTTGGAATTCCTTGTGCTCCGGTATCTTTTTACAGTCTTACTTCTATTCCCATTCGTCGCATTTCTATGAGCCCCATGACGAATAGCAGGATATTGGACGACAGCGCGTAACGAAGATCTAACGCGTTCTCCGAAGCAAGCACTAAACACGTTCTCTAAATATGTTTAATTTCCCTTATCCCGAGGGACTCCACGTTCACGGAGCTCGTGACCCGCTTTCTAAGCTCGACACTGAATAGAAAAGCTTAAGTCGAGTATTATTACGAATACGCGAGGATGCGCACCAACCTGCATTGGCCACAAAAATAGAACATTCCGTGCTGTCAAATTAAGTGAGTGTAAAATTTTATAAATGCGTTTACAATATTAACACTGCAACGACCACCAGTTTCTCGTCCATTCAGTTATCCTCCGTTATTTGTCGAAAAGGAAGAGAAAGGTAAAACGGCAAATTGCTAAATTTCATGCTTCGGATGTTATAATAAAATTTGTGGAGAAATTTAATAGAAGTGCAACGTAACCAAATTCGAATAGTTCTTATTTAAAAATGTTAACCAGGAATTTCGTCTGATTTGATAGTTCTAGTGTTAATGAATATTCTTTAATAATATTGAATTAAATAAATAACTGGAAATAAATGAAAAACTTATTCTTGAATGTGTTCCCATCAGAATTATGTACTAGAGAAGTTGGAGCAAAAACATATGACCGTGGTAGGAACGCCAAAAGAACAGCGAGATTGATCCAGCGGTAGCTCCTAATCTCATGTGACACGAATAAAACACCGAAGTGCATAATACGGTGATTCAAATAAAACATTCTCTTACTCCCCTCGGGGTTTTATGTCTAAACGAATGTGATTCGTCCGACGTTAACTCCGATCGAATATCACGATATCCATTCACGGTGTATTTGCTAGCAAAAATCCGTGATCGCATAGATCGGTGATTTTCTGGTTGAGAACTCGGCAAACTACGGGATCGCAATCCGAAGACGACAAGAGTACGAGAAAAAGAACGATCAATCATCCATGCGATGTCAGAACGAGTCTCGGCAGTCGTGCCATCGACGAGACATCGGTGATCGAAGTTGCTGCAATGTAAGAGCCACCGGACGGACTCCCCGTGCCCAAGCGTGTAAAGCGAACGGAGCTCAATTTCTTTGTCACTCTCTCGGAGGAAAAACTGGCTTGACCTTGTTCACAACTACTCGGTATGTTATGAAGCAATGTCAAGCCGAAGTGATCGATGAAGCTTACGATTCGTTCTCAAACATTCTGGCTGTGTACACAGTCAAGCGACCGTGTGACAGGAATTATATTATTCGCTGGATGTATACCGCATACGCGTGGGCAGAAGCGCTAGCTGTGGAGGGAAGAGAAGTAGAAACCGCAGTGACTCAATGCACCAGCAGAATCTGCGTGCATCGGTAGATTATACAGCAGTGCATCCAAGCGTATACCCAGCACACTGCGGGACACCACGTGTACGGGTATATTGCCGACGAGAGTAGACGCACAACGCACCTTCTCTGTACACGCACTGGCGCGTACGGTGATCACGGAACGCTAACGAAGCAGCCGGCGTTAATCTCAAAGATTACGCCAAGCGATGCTCGCGCTTCTGGTTCGGACTTCGAAACGGGCCCAATCGCACATCGCCGCGACGATAATTACGCTCGCCTTTACCGATCAGCCCCTCCGGACTCCTCAGGTCCGATGGCTAATCGTCGAGGCACTGAGGAACATGTACTCGGCTGGACCGGTAATCTCCGTGTGCATCCCGTCGTAATCAGGAACATGAGCCTGGGTGTCGCGAGGCAGCCGGCGATGGTGCTAATGTAATGAGGAAAACGTTATTGATTATGGTAGTATGGAGTACAGTCACTCGTATACACTGGAGGATTTCCGTTTTCTGGAATTTTTGTGACTTATATAGCAATTTCGAAATTTTAAATACACCTAGAACAAACACTCGTGGTTTTATGCCCAGTTACAGTGGTCTAGTGAATACGAACTTGGAGCTAGCACCTCAGCTATCTGCAGGTATTCAAATAGTTGAAAAACAATTTTATAATAGGTGGACCGCAAAGTAGTGTCGTTTTTTTACATTAAATTTGGACAGATAAGTTTTTAACAAGTTTTTGTTTTCAATCAATGATGTAACATCCCTCGTTATCGAGAACCTTTTGCTATCTAGTGTGCGAATTTCTAATGCCGGATCGATAAAAATCAATTGGTTTTTGTGCAAAATATCTGGAGATGGCATTTTTGACCTCATCTAAAATTTCGAATTTTTGGCTACTTAGAAAATGTTGTAGCGATCGGAATAAATGGAAATCCGATGGCGCAATATCGGGCGAGTATGGTGGGTGAGGCAATACCTCCCACCCCAATTCGTTAATTTGTTCCAGGGTTCATCTTGCGCAGTGCGGTCTTGCATTATCGTGTTGCAGAATAACGCATTTTATGTTGACAATCTCTGGCCACTTTTCAATTAATGATTGATTCCCTCGATGAAATTGTTCACAGTAAAAGTCAGCATTCACATTTTATCCAGGTTTCAGCACTTCGAAATGAACGACCCCGCGAATACTCCACCAAACTCACAAAAGCGCCTTTTTGGGATGTAAACCTGACTTACCTGTAATTCGTGGCGATTCAGTCGAAGAGAGCCACTGCCTTTCGCGTTTTGGATTATCATAGAAGGCCCATTTTTTGTCTTCAGTGATCGGGCGTGATCTTCAGTGAAAAATGCTTCTGTATTGTGCCGCTGAAGCAATAAGTTGCAAGTGGTGGATCGGTTAGCTTTGTTTTCTTCGGACAGATTATGCGGGATCCATCAGTGAGTGCCAACTTGGTGGTTTTACCGCTAGATTTGGTGAGTTTAAAAATTGCCTGATGGGAATATTATCTGTCTAGCGGATAGCGGGAAATTTGGTGGCTTTTTAGGCTATCCGGCGTTTTTAGTTGGTAATTGGGCATTTACATTTTTTTGAATGATTTTTCGTGCGAAATTTTTTTTCTATAAAAATTGCAATGAACGAAATCGAAATACGAATAGAAAATCGAATAAACAAAACCCAAGCCCACAAATGAAACCCAAACCGTGGCCCATGTTCAAGGCCACAAAAAAACGCGTTTATGTTCGAAATTATACTGTGAGTTTATTTAAAAATCAGTCAACATCGATAACAACATTTTTGATAATAAAACTTTGGCTTATGCTCCGGCAAACATAAAGAATTATCATCTTATTTATCATCCTTCGGTATTAAAATTGATTAAATCGCAATCGATCGTTTGCGTTTGAATGCACGGCTCCTCGACAGTTCTCGCCTTCGTGTACGTTTCTTTTGTGCCAATTTTTTTTTAAACTTCCGATGGCAGTACGTAGTCGTGGCAGCATTTGTCGTTCCGTTTTAATCCAAAACGTACCGTCAAGATCGCATTTGTCATTTCGACCGACATTCTGTTTCGGGTTTTATTTTTCACCAGATTGAACTGGCTGAAAATGCGCTCGACTTGTGCGTTCGAGTACGGTAATATGAGCATGGACAGCGCAAAAGACACAAAGTCTTCGAACGGATTACATCCTGCTGCATCCCTATATGCGTTGACCTCGTCCCGAAACGCCATAGTATTGGTTATGTTGGTCCAATCGATGAAATTAATTGTCGAAAGTTGCGACTCTATCGCGTCGATATCTCTCGTTCCGCCAAAGTATTCGAGGAACGGCAAAATCGATTCTTTACCTGCCCTCAGCACTTTATCTACTGATAAAAGTGATATTTTTTTCAACACGTTCACATTCTCCGGCAATCGTTGCTTGAGCTCCTTAAACAGATCTAGTAGAAACGTTTTACATCTTCCGCGAATTACTTGTTCATCGTTGACAGTCAGCTTTGCCTCATTTCTGAGCTGCTACGCTTTTCTTTCGAACCTATGTCCCAAGTAGGGTTTTGGATCCACAAAATCGTCGATAGGACTCTGCAGAGGATCTACTCCGCATGGTGGGAGCAGAATTTTCTTTGATATCCCTTGAATGAGGAGTGTCAGATCATTCAGCAATTTCATGTGATCGTTTTTCTCGCTTTGGAATGATTTATTGACGGCTTGTATGTCAGTCAAAATCGGCTTCAAGAAAATCAGATATAGCATGTTTCTTTCATCATGATACATGTTATATAGTATCTCTGCCGTATAACATTTCTCGTTCCTCCTTGCAAAATCAAAATGAGTTTTTAGTTCGAGCCACTGGTGTAACATCCGGTCGACGGCAGCTTCAATCGATAACCACCTTGTATTCGAAACCTGCAGTATCTTCAGAGGCTTTTCGCCACAGTTGATCGTTTCATACAACTCGGTGTATTTTGATTGGCGCAAAGCTGACTTCGAAAACCAATTATATGTCTCGTGAATTAAAAATTCGAGATTTCATGGAAGCGCATTGGCCAGCGAATGCGACACGGCGAGTTGCAACGAATGGCAGTGACACTTGATGAGAATCAACTACGGTACTTCAGCTTTCAATCAAATTACTTAGCAATAATCCCATTTTCTCGATCTCCGTTTTCAAAACATCCACGATACTCTCTGCATTGCACGCTTCTAGCTTTGCCAAGGTTGAAAAAATCGGAATTGTTGTTTTATGTCTTTGGCTGTAGTAGATTATACCTACACCAAGTAATTTGTTGACACTTATGTCGTTTGACTCGTCTAACAGTAGACTATACTTGCTAGCCTGAATATCGTTTAGCAAGTCTTTCTTGAAGTGGAGACTCAATACATTTTTAATGACTTCACTACATTTTGTTCGATGGATTTGCATTTTTTACCCTCCTTCGCAGTCTTTGAAATGATTTTTGCACAATTGACCCAAATGATCGCATGAAGCAATTGTGCTTTGCGCGCAGACAAATAGTGCTATCGATGCTTCGGCCGCCGATGAGCTCTGCGGTTGTTCGGGAGGGCAAAAGGGAAGCTTCATTTGCCGTTGCGTCGAGAAGGGCTCTGCTGCTTGGGAGTGCTTTTTTGTGTTTCTGTGACTAACCAAATCAGCATACTTTGTCGTTAATTCGCATTTGCAAAATTTGCAGTGCGCCTTCGTATCGTTGCCTGGTACCTGTTTTTCAAATCATGTTTCGGAATTTTTATTCATGATACACACTAAGATGCAGTGGCGAATTTACCAGCAGGCTGAGTAGGCTTGAGCCTAGGGCGGCAGATTTTAGGGGCGGCAATTTTCGGGATCGAATTTTTTTTTTATTTTTTTTACGAGCTGATAATTGTAGAGACAAGGGCGGCAAAATTTTAACAGCCTATACTTGAGGAATCTGTAAATACGCCACCCCTTAGATGTAAGAAAATTGTGGTGACGAGAGCGACGTACAGCCTCTTCAAACTATCAAAAACGAAGACCTGGTACCTGCGCGATCCAATCTTCCAATCGCTCGTCTGTGAGCCAAGTTTTTCGAAATTTTTGAACATACTGCTTTTTGTTTGGCGTTTTTGCCATCTCACGTCAAAGTCTACTCTACTCTAGTCAGTCAGTCTAGTCAAACGGTCAAACCCGATTCAAAACACGGGACAGTCAACGCGGGTTTATTGTAAGTCGAAAGTCGAAAGTCGATGATACGTAACTGATATCACGGGGTCTGGTCGTCTGGTGGTTTTTAGCGGTATTTGACGAGGTGCCTAGCTGAATTACGGCAATCTGAGTTGGCAACCCTGCTCTGCTTACTTTCCCAATCTGCTGCAAATGGTCTTGGATGGTCGACCAGGTTCGGTTAAGAGTGTTTGACAGCTCGTCGATTGTCTCACACGGATTTGCTTCCACTTCCGCCCTTAACACATCATTATCTAGAGTTGTTGGTCTTCCTGATCGATACGAGTCGGAAAGATCAAAATTACCCGACTTAAACTTAAAATACCACTTTTGGCATTTACAAACGTCTAATGCATTCGGATAAACATCGCAAATGTTTTTGGTAGGAACTGTTGCGTTGCTACCCTTGCGAAACTCAAAAAGCATTCAATGCCGGATATGTATCTTTTCTGGCATTTCGCTTGCCATTTCACCATAAATTGGAAAAAAAATTTCAAATTTAATTATTTACGAGTAAACAAGTCACTCTAACCTCAAAATGTCTTTACCACGAGTTTGGTGTACACGGTGAACTAATAAATAACAAATGAAATAGCGCCATGCGCAGAAACGACATTACTTTCCGGTCCACCTAATACAACGTTTCATTAATCTTTTCGTATGAAAGTATTGTTCAGTTCTCCTGTTGGCCCTAAGTCGTAAGCCGGCCATGGATTCGGTCCTATCTAGTATTTTGAAAAATGTTTAAAACGTATCAAGTGCGATGCACGTGACGAAGTACCGTAGTTACCGATCTTTGCAACAATCCAGCAATTGCGCGTAAACCGTACAAGGGACGAGCTGCATGGCCGATTACGCTGTGAAATAGACCTGTGAACCACCGAATGGAGAGTATATGCGGTCGAGAAGTGTAGGACTGCACACTACAGCCGAGAGCCACAGAGTCGTTCCAATGCTGCGTCCACCTCGAGGTCGTAAAGTGACGGAGAACAAGAGACAGGGTGCGAGTGAATCAACCTCACAGCGCTCCAAACCGCTGCGGCCCTTTCCGCACTGTCGCTTCGGTCTATTGTGTGTCCCATTGTCTGCCTCCCAGACGAGTTACGCGTCTAGTTGGGCTAGATTAGGTTTTACTGCCAACTTGGTAACACCTCGTTGGTGCCGGTGCTGCTGCATCACCCGGGCGATTACGACGTCGGCAATGATGCGACGATACTTTCGGTTTTGTTTCTGAGAAATGGAACTCGAATACACGCAGGACATGTACAAATACGGTTACGACCATGTACATGTTACAAAATAAAAATGCCGTTATTACAATAAATCAAGATAAAATGTGACGCTAGGTGATAATTCAGTTTAAACCTGTGGTATGATCTACTATTGACGACTCGATGCTTTTCTTGCCTAGTGAAATTAATTATGTCGGTGAAAAAGTTTAAATCTTACTATACTGCTTGCATCATTGAAAAAAAATTTCATACACATACTGTATAATAACTTTACGTTGAAATCGGCCGGTAATTAAGTGTTGCATGAGTATACATTAGGGTGGCTTGAAAAAAAATGGAATCCTTGCAATCCGATTCCAAAGGTCTGCTTGCCTTCTTAAGCGGTTTTTAAAGAGCTTTTAAATTGAACTTACGGGATCAATGTAGCTATAAAATTGGCGGAGCCACGATTTTTTAAATGGAAACTTTACGTTCTTCCCATGTTAATCAAATGGAAAAACTTGAAAAATCTTTGCGACCCCTAAAAATGGTTTGATCGGGTTTATCTTTGGGGTGAATTCTACGGATGCAAGATACTTTTCAGTGAATGTATTTCGATTGAAATCAGAAAAAAAAAAAGTTTTCCAAGCCATCCTAGTATACATTAGAGTAGTCCTTATATAGGGCTCGGACAAATTTTGACACCCCCCCGCGGATTGGCTCCAAATAATTGAAAAAAAGTTCCCCAAATTGGCAGCCCGCCATCTTTGAAACCGGCCATTACCAGCAGGGGTCATTTTTCCCCTTTGAAATACACATTATTTTTCGACTATCTAGTACTATGGCTATTCGGGTCTCTTGAAATCATCCTAAAAATCTAAGAAGTATCTCAATGAGTCTGTGGCACTTTTGTGCCGGAAAAAAAAATTCTTACGGTTTGCCTTTAAAATGGTTACGGGTCATTCCGCGCCGATATATAAACATGTTTTTCGGTTCCTTCTTATTTCCGGATAATTTTGTCGGAAACCATTTTATATTTGAAATATCAATCCGAAAATTCAATATACTGATATTAAATGCTATACTGGTCATTCCGACTCACTCTGTTTTTTTTCTTCGTTCGTCTTTTCTCTAGTTTCCGAATAATTTTATCGAAAGAAAGTTCAAAATATGCGATCTTACTCTCGAGATTAAAAACATTGGTCTTGAAATTAATATGGGCCATTCCAACTCGAAACACGCTTTATTTTTCGTTTGTGAAATTTTCATCAAGCATTTCTTCAAATTTTCGATGTTAAAATTCTCTGAACTTCCTTCGCGGTACCCAGGATGAACCACGATGAGGTAAGGTATGTAGCATCCCGTGTATATGTGTGTGTGTGTGTGTTTGGCCGTATCATCTACAAAAATCAGGTCTCCACGGCTCGTCACTTCCGTAGTATTTAAAGGCTAAAAACCCTTTTTGTACTGTGTAGACCAATATTTTCAATCTTGAGAATGAGATCGGATATTTTGAATTTTCTTCCAATAAAATTATTCGGAAACTAGAGGAAAAACGGAAGAAGAAAAAAATAACAAATTGAGTCGGAACGACCAATATGGCTTTCAAGATCAGTATTTTTGATTTTAGAATTGATATTTCAAATCTAAAAATTTTTCTGACAAAATTGTCGGGAAATAAGAAGAAACGGAGGAACATGTTTATATATCGACGTGGAACGACCCATAACCATTTCAAAGTCAAACCGTAAGATTTTTTTTTTTTTGCACAAAGGTGCCACAAACTCATTGGGATACTTCTCGGATTTTTAAGATGATTTCGGGAGACCCAAATAGGTATATTACTAGAGCGTCGAAAAATCCTGTGTATTTCAAAGGGAAAAATCGATCTCTGCTGGCAACGGCCGGTTTCGAAGATGGCGGGCTGCCAATTTGGGGAACTTTTTTTTCAATTATTTGGAGCCGATCTGGGGGGAGGGGGGTCAAAATTCGTCCGAGCCCTATATAAGGACCACTATAGTATACATAGATATCCGGGGCTCGTTTAACACGCGTCTGCAGCCGGGGAATGCGTTCGGGTCGCGGATGTGCTGTCGTGCACTCTCGCAAAGTATCTGGGCGACGGGGACGTTGTCGTGTCGTAGCGGTGACGGGGACAGCGACAGCGACAACGGCGGTGGTAGCGTTTGCGGTTAGGAAAGATTGCGAGCCAGGGCATCCGTCCAGGAACGCACTGCACCAGCTTTTCTCGCATGTTTCGCTGTGCCGCCTCACACTCACGCACTACCAAACCTCTCGTCAAGTGCTACGATAATTTCTGCCTCTCGGCTTGAATTCATTACCGTAGCAACTGCGGGCACTCTTACTGCCCGCAATAAACGCTTAGCTTGGCGCTTTCCCGCCCGCTAGCGAGTGCGGGTCTTTGCACGAGCGGTTCGCGATCGATGAACCAGTGAAAAGGAAAAAAATTCCAGAGATTGAGCAAACGCCCCATGCAGCAAACGATTATTCAATCAATTGGGGGGTGTCCGAATACGAAGTTTCATATGTCTTATTGTCCATGCACAACACAGATAGCAGAACTGAGTAAATATATTCAAAAATACGATTTTGCTGCATCAAGAATTCGTTCGAAAATTTATAGCGAATAAACAATGATATAAATGGATGAGCAATCCTGTCGTTCAAGTATTTCGAGAGCCGTAGCCGCTTATCTTCGACACGCGCAGCCCAGAGATCACTCTTAATATGATCCATACACCATTTTTGTGCGCTTTCAGAGTTTATAGTTGCAATAAAGACGTCAACAGGGTGGAAGAGTTTATCGAGGGAATGCGGCCCATAAGCAACTCCATATGGTTAATACAAGCCAGAAAGCATACTCGTGAATCGTCTTTGAAAAATCTCGTGTTCGCGTCTTCACATCACACGAGTATTTCATTGACGAAAAGGCACACGTAGACAGCGAATGTGGCAGTGAAAAACCGAGGCATTAAGAGAGACCAAGATACAAAAGCGTGGAAGCACGTGGAGCTCAGAAATACGCCGACGAGACAGAGACATCGGGATCAACGTCAGCAGCGTGCCGTATGTGTGGCAATCCGTCCCCATCGCACGGCACGCGGAGGCATGAGCCCTGCCACACCGCGGACTGTGTCAACCGCTGAAGAAATGAAAGCGAAGTGAGTCGTTCGTCGAACTGCTTTTTTAATACATGGCCTGGTCGTCGATGTTATTATTATTTCAACAGTGAGAGCCCTTAGATCAACAGAGAAAATGAGAAGACGGGAGAAAACGCGCTAACTAGGGGAATTGCCCGGTTTGGAATTTCTTTTGATGCCAGTAATAGAATTTTCTTATCGAGTACTACCACTCGATGAACCTCACACTCATATATTATTTTTCACTGCCACCTGCGTCGAACGTCCCACTCAATACTCCCGTTCATTGGATCAATGCTGAACAATACGAAAACATGACGAAATTGAGACCCGAAATTGATCACCGATCGAGCTCGCTCACAAATGTTACGTGGCATCTCAATTATCAAGAGAAATCTCGTCTATATCGATGTCCAGTTACCATTAATTCTTTGAGCAAATTAGGATACAATTGAAATGACAAAAAATGTCCAAACCCTTCAGCTACCCATCAAAAAGTGGTACCGCATCCTAGAATTTAGTAAACAAGTACGAACTAACTTCCCGTGTGGAAATCTGTAAGGGATACCCTCGTTTGAATCTAGCGGTTAGCCAATTTTCCGGATCAAGGTATCCTGTAAATGCACGGGACAGAGTCTAGCCACGGTACATGTATAGATGCCACGGCTGGCAGGGCGCTAGCTGGCTATTTCGTCCAGCGTTACCCGGGAAGAGGCTAGACATAATGTAGGTAGCACACACGCATAGATGCCAATGCCATCTTGCGTGTTTTGCAGGCGAAAATTAGTATGCGGCGCTGCAGTATGCGGCGCTGCAGTATGCGGCGCTGCGCCGTGTCGATCCTCGATCGAACCTAGCCTCACTTTGACGAATGTATTTGAACGGTGCAGAACAGAGCGAAATTAAATTTGACAGATAAGACGCGAATACTATGAATAACGACGAAAAGCGATTGTCCACTCGGGAACGGGTGAAAAGACATCGTGCGGTGAAGG
Organism: Sussaba pulchella; assembly: GCA_963971145.1. Lineage (NCBI taxonomy): Eukaryota > Metazoa > Arthropoda > Insecta > Hymenoptera > Ichneumonidae > Sussaba > Sussaba pulchella. Next base: position 8,973,096 of record OZ020166.1, read on the forward strand.
CAGATGTTCAAGAGATATTAAGAAGACGTTCGCAATATTGCCTTCGTCAACGTAAGTGACAATTTTTCGAATCTCATTATTATTGTTCCTCATTTTTCGTATATCATTTTTAATAAGGTATGAATACCGTTTTTACTCCCATAAAGATGACGGAGAAACAAGTCGCCAGATTGAAAGAAGAGTCCGTGACGCTGACAACAACCCTGAACAAGAAGCGTGCATGGAATTTGTACCACCACGTACCAACAGCAGCCCTATGACCAGTGATAGTGATTGTGAAGTGCATCCGTTGGTTTTTCACGAACCAAATGTAGAATTTGGAAACCAAAATGAAAGAGTAGAGGCTTGCGAGCCATTGTCAGAAACGTCAGGCAGTGATAATGCGACGGATAATATCATCGATGGATTTGAGGAGAGGCACGTCGAAGCAAACTGTCATCAAGACCGACAAGAAGTGAGCGAAATTATTCAAATTCGTGACTGGGCTATTGAAAATGATATTCAGCAGAACAAGTTAGACAAACTGTTAGCTATTCTTCGACGCCGGTTAATTCCAAATTTAACAAAATCTTCGAAGACGTTTTTGAACACCGGCGGAGCAAATTATGATATAAGAGAGATGGACAGTGCCGATGGGAGTAAAGGAGAATTTGTGTACTTCGGTGTAGCTAAAAATATTTTGGCTTGTGCAAGAAATACTCTCCACGAGGACAAAACATTTCTGCTTCAATTTAATATTGATGGCATACCACTGTTTAATAGTAGTTCCAAGCAGTTCTGGCCAATTCTTTGTAAAGTGTTCTTTACTGCAGGCATTTACAAACCTTTTGTAGTGGCTATTTACTCGGGGAATAGCAAGCCAAAAGACGTCAATGATTTTTTGACTGAGTTTGTCTGTGAAATAAATGAATTACTCGCCGAAGGAATGATGATTGACGAAAATCGATTTGAAGTCAAGATTCAGAGTTTCATTTGCGATACACCAGCTCGGGCTTTCTTAAAATGCATTAAAGGCCACGGTGGATACTGTGCATGCGAAAGATGCGAAATTCATGGGGAACGCATTCAGAATCGCACAGTGTATGCTCAGGTTGATTGCCAAGAGAGAACTGATGAATCCTTCCGTCGCCAAACCCAACAAGAACATCATACTGGTCATTCGCTATTAATGGAAATCGAACCCCCTCTTGATCTCGTCTCACAGTTTGTCTTGGATTCCATGCACCTGCTTTGCAATGGTATAATGAAAAAACTAGGCGAATATTGGATCTTTGGCAAGTCACAAAATCTAAGTCAAAGAAGAAACAAGCTCGGACCACAACAACGCAGAGGACTTTCAAGCAGAATGGACAATCTCAGACGCTGTATCCCGATGGAATTCCAACGAAAACCGAGATGCGTGAGTCGCATTGCTATGTGGAAAGCAACAGAATTTCGATTTTTTCTGTTGTACTGTGGCCCAATCGTGTTACGAGGGATCTTAAATCCAGATCTGTATAAACATTTTTTATTGCTTCACACTGCGTGCAGGATTTTGTGTAGCGAAGACCTGGCGTTCAGATATAACGATCATGCCAAAATATTTCTACGAACTTTTTTCACGACGATGCCCGTTTTTTATGGACGCCAATCTCAGATTTTAAATGCTCACCATCTTATTCACATCGCAGATGATGTTAAAAATATGGGGTGCACCCCAAGTCAGATTTCTGCGTTCCCCTTCGAGAGCCTTCTGGGAAAAATCAAAATGCATTTGCGTAATGCCAATCGACCGTTGGCTCAGATGTGCAGGCGTTTACACGAACTGAGTTTTACGGAGAAAAAAGCATCGGTTCCTGAAGCCATTGAAATCTTAAAATTTGCCAAGGAAAGAAAAGCCGAGAAGATTGAAGTTCAAAAAATGAAATACAAAAGTTTTATTCTAACGACTAAGTTTCCAAATAATTTAGTCCTTTTAAATGACGATGTAATTCTGACTGTCACAAAGATGACATGTATTGAGGGAATTCCGGAAGGCACAGAAGTTGAAGGAAACGAATGGAAAATAAAATCGTCTATATTTAAATATCCGACACCGTCCAAAACGTTGAAAATGTGGCGACTCGAGAACGAACCGACAATGCGAAAAATAAAATGTTATGTACACGCAATCAATTGTAAAATGGTGCAGTTGAAAATTGACGGAGGTACGCGCGAACAGAACGAAAAATGTTACGCGATGCCATTCCTTCATCTTTAATAAAAATCATCGTCGTTAAGTTATCAGTTTGTCCGTTCTTTTATAATACTTCCATACCCTTTTTCCTAACCATACATTTTATAGTACTTAAGTTTATTTCTGTTCAATTTTCGGGGACTATCTAATTGATAACTTCAAAAACTTCGACCCAAGTGAAAGTCTCAAAAAATAAAAAAGGGGCCGTATATATGATAAATTCGATATGATATTTTAGGGTAACCAGGTTAAAACCAATTTTCGCATTTAACGGTTGAAACTTGAAAAAATCAGCGCTACCCCTAAAAGTCATTCGATTGGGCTCATCATTCTCCACAATTTTGCCGAAGCAAGATATTATAAAATATCAGACGACCGCAAAAATCGGATTATTACCTATATGCAAATTTTGGAAATAAGAAAAAAAAAGATTAATATATACATTTGTCAAATGCGTATATAAAAGAGATAATCGGAAAAAAAAATCGATTTTCGCGGACAGAGAAATGTATGCCTGCTACGGCCGGCAGCTCCCATGTTACAAGCGGGCAACAAAAATCTGCTAGCAGGTAAAAGTGGGGATAAGTTATACGCCAATCAGGCTCACGAAGCTCACTGGCCAACTTTGCAAGCATAAGCGGGAAAATTTAAAATAGGGTTCGGGTTCTTATTATGGATTTCAAACTACATGGACTGATGTAATCATTGTAAATAGGTTAATAAATTTAGGAATGCAGAAAATCACATTAAATTTTTTTATTGATACACGAGTTACATGTTGAGTATACAAAGCGAATGTCCTAAATGAACTAAAACAAGATCGATGAGATAATAAGAAACTTATACCACGTTTCTGTTTAGGTATCTTTTGGTTATGACCACTAATTTTTTCGACAGATTTTTTTGATGCCACTTTTCTTTACCTTACCGCCTTTTTTATCAAGAGGTAATTGCTATCTCCAACGTTGTAAATTGGATGAATTTTCCTCTCCTAGTTACTTTTTCGAATTTGAGAACATTTTTCATAGACTGGAGTGGACATGTCCGTATTCAAACATCGTAGACGCTTCTGGACGGACGAGTAAACGTCGTTCCAGCTTTGACAAAAATGTCTTTCATAACGTTTTCGTCCATCAAAGTTAAGAAATATAAGTGTCGGAATGAAGCTCAAATGATTCATGATGATGATGATTTAGCTTACCGGTAACAATATCCTAGTAGATCCTTATTGTGGGCGATGGAGATATTTAATAACAGCTAAAACGATCGCTACCATTTTCACGTTTTTCACATTTCACCGTGTTTCACCGATTAGCATGCTTACGCTCTCGTCATTCGGGCCAATTCGGGTTAATTTGGGCTGGCCTCGGCGCGCTCGGGCTGCTTCCAGTTACCTCGAACCCGATTGGTGCTTGCTTACCTCCCACTTTTTCCTGCTAGCTGTGGCGCTTGTTACCGGAAGCTCCTATGCCAGCTACCTCCCCTTGCACCCAAGCGACAAAGAACGAGGGACAATGTGCGAACTTCCGCGGTATCGATCAAAGGCTGAACACGTGCGCGTAGGATCATACAGGATTGACCCAACGACGCATCGCTATTCTATTGTTTCAACTGTGAACACATTTCGGCAAGAAAAAAATAATAGTGACGAAAGAAGACAAGAGGTAAGAATTTTTATACTATTATTATCGTTGTCAATTAAGCAATCGATGGGCAGGCTTATGTATAAAAGTGCATCCTCGCTTTAATCAATAGAGAATGGCTTGCAATCAACCGTGCTACCAATTGGTAGAATTTTGTGAGGAGTCGGACTGTCAAAAGTCCATTGAATGCGTTCCAAAATCTTGGATTTACTATGATACTGACCTCGGTCAGTGTTTTGCGAAGTTTATGCCGCCCCCATACACGATGGGAAAATTCAAAACCGTCGAAAAGATGGGTAAGGAGAAACAACCTCCTCATAAGGACTGGCCATCGTACCCAGTGAACATTCGTGGCCGTGCGAGTAAATTTTTCGTTTTTCTATGTTCTTACAATGGTTAAGAGCCGATCATTAAAAAAGTCTAGTACACTTTATGTATGGTTTCATGTTTTATTTTTGTTTAGCAACATACGATGAAGGTATGCGACGCCTCGAGAAATTGAAAACCGAAGAATATGCCTTCTCAACGGAGTGCGACGACCCAAAAGTTAGGGTGCAAGAAGCCGTTCAGAATCATATTGACGAAGCAAGACGCAACAACACTGTATTAAAAAAAATGATGGAGGTGCCATCGCTGGAGGAAGCCCTCAGCAAAAGTGATACCTCTCCTTCTGACAATGATTGTACGTTGTGTGGATATTTGCACAGCATTTTTCTTACTCCATAACTTTATTCTGTATCATGTTGCATTGCAGCTGAATCTGACGGTACAACACAAAAAACAATCCAGAAACCAACCTTGTCCTTTAAACGCCGTCGCCAGGAGTTCGTGCGTAAGCCAAAAAAGTGCTTCGGATTGTCGAAGAAAGAAGAAAAAAAAAATCCATCGGGTAAGATATTACTACTATTATATTATAATAATATATATATATTATGGATACAAATATTGACATATTTGTATAAATACACTTTACAGGATCGGTCTGTGACTTGAGTCCAGTTTTTCCAACTCGGATGGCACCGGCCACACAGACGTACAATATTGAACCGGCCAAAGCTTCAACATCGAGGGATACGTCTATGGAATCTGTTGGTAAGTATAATATATATTATTGCAATATTTCAAATCATTATTATGTCCTGAATCTCAACCCTGCGACTATTTGTTATGTTACCCGATAGACTTTTACGTCACGAATTCGAGTGCAATTATTCGAAGGTATTATAAGTCAAAATAGAACATAAACAGAAATGAAAAATTCTGAACAGCCTTTAATGGACTACGCTATCATATAGATGTGATACTTACCAACAGATTCCATCCACGTAGCCCTGGATGTTGAAGCTTGGGCCAGTTTAATATTGTACGTTTTAGTCTGTGCGGCCGGTGGCATCTGAGCTGGAAAAACTGGACTTGAGTCGCAGACCGATCCTGTAAAGTATATCAATGCAAATATATAAATATTGGTATCAATAATATATATATATTATCAATGATATATATAATATATATTATTATTATAATAATATAATAATATATATATATATTATTGATACCAATATTTATATATTCGCATTAATATACTTTACAGGATCGTACTGCGACTCAAATCCAGTTTTTCCACCTCGGATGGCACTGGCCGCACAGACTAAAACGTACAATATTAAACCGGCCCAAGCTTCAACATCCAGGGCTACGTGGATGGAATCTGTTGGTAAGTATCACATCTATATGATGGCGTAGTCCATTAAAGGCTGGATAGAATTTTTCATTTCTGTTTAAGTTTATGTTCTATTTTGACTTATAATAATTGCACTCGAATTCGTGACGTCAAAATCTATCGGGTAACATAATAAATAGTCGCAGGGTCAATATTCAGGACATAATAATGATTTGAAATATTGCAATAATATATATTATACTTACCAACAGATTTCATATTCGCTTCGTTTTTCAAAATTGCTTTTCATTATCTATTAATAATAATATCTTCGTTTTTCAAAATTGCTTTTCATTATCTATTAATAATAATATAATTAATATAACGCACATATATATATATATATATTTTTTTTTTTCCAGATTTAAGAATGATTCTCAAAAAAATGGCGAACCTCGAAATAATTTGTCGGCAGCAAACAGTCGCAATACGAGAAATGCAGAAAGATCTGAAGGAGGCTGTATCTGCGGGGTCGATCGGCCCGATGGCGGAGTCATTTGAAAAAAAATATGGTGTGCCAATCCCATTTACGACGGTCGAGGACCTCATGGCTTTTGATACCCAAATTGGGAATGATGAAGCATTCCGCCGAGCTTTTGTAAGTTTGAGAAAATTGAAAGCATATATGGTTAACGTTACGTTTCTATACTTATTCATATCTTTATTCCCCAGACGGCATCAGTTTCTCGAAAATGGGACGAAAAAAAAACGCTTAGTAAAAATATAGCGGCGGTTTTGAAAAAATATTTAACGCGCGACGTCGCTTCAGTTTTCAACGCCCAAAAAAGCGTGGCGGGTAAAAAATTATTTAAAACCACCGCGTTTTCTCACGTGCTGCTTGGTAAGTTCATACTATATATGTATTTAATAAGTACCTAATTAAAATATATTAATTCTTGTGATTAATTTCAGATGTTATTGATGGTCTTGCGGCCTCGAACGCCATACCAAAGGTTTCAGAGGGGGACTACCTAGCGCAGCTCGGGGCCGTCTTATCAAACGTTAAAGATTGGGGTGTTCCACGCCATTGTCGACGCGCAACACGCCGAAACGAAAATGACGTTTAAAATAATTTTAAAAAAACTTATTTAATATAATAATATTATTTAATATTATTTAACATTAAGAAAAAATAAAAGTGATTTATTTCCTAATATATATTGCTGTTTTATCCGTGTAAAATTTATTTCTAGGCTATTAAGCGTCCGAATCCGTCCCCTCTCCCCTCCCCCTCCTACGAGGGGGAGGGGAAATTTTAGCGGTCAAAATTATATAGGTGGTGGCTAGTCCCTAGCCGGTTTTCCGGGACCGAACGGAGTAACGCTAGCCAGGCCCGGACCCGCAATCTTGGACAGCGGCGGGACAGGCCAAGCGTTACACATAGCACCAGGGCCTACCCAGACTGCCGGGCTAGGACCTGGACATAATCCCGGAAACCTAGCCCGGGCCTGGCTTATACCGGGACGAAATTTCCACACGGGTTGCAAATGTTTCTATGCCGACGGGAAGTCGCGATCGAATAAATTATACGGTTTGCACATCGTGCATAATTAATTGTCAAACGAACCTTTGATGAAGTTCAATCATGATTGTATGAAACGCTTCTTCCGAAGAGATCACAGATGTAGTGACCCCCACTTCCCACAGTGTCGCCACAATTTTTAAAGCTATGAAACATTTTTCCTAGGTGACGCGATTCTTCGTACGCAATGCCTGTTATGCCCGCTCTGCCATACTCGCCTCTATCTTGGCTCTTTATTCTTCAAAGGCACTGCCGTAACTTAACATACGGGTATCTCATCAGAGATGAAAGGGCGGGCGGGACTGATCTCTTCGAAAGAGGCGCTTCATACAATCATGATTGAACTTCACTAAAGGTTTAATCATTAATTGTCTCTTCCTTGTCCTTGTCACGCCTCTTCCTCGAGATCACAGATGTAGTCGTTCAAAGATAGTCACGGACGGTATGTTTATAATGACCCATTCCATTTTATTATTATTTTTATACATATATATGGGGTATTCCTGAAGATTTCGGCAACTCCGGAGAGTTGGGTCAACATTTTTGCCCCCCAATTTTTTACATTAATATATGTCAGAAAAAAGAGACACGTATTTCGGCGTTTTTCATTTTGAGCCCTCGCTTTTGAGATACAGTCAAATGAAGTTTTTGAATTATCGACCATACTCGGTCAATCAAATCGATATATCTTAGCAACGGTTAGTGATAACTTGAAAAACCACGGGTGTTTTTTTTTCTTTTTTGAACGCTCTATACAATGAAAACATCTACGCGATTATGTTGCACAAATTCAACAATTACTCATAACCAATTCAAAATTAAAAGTTAAATAGAACGAAAAATATACCCTTAATTTTTTTAATTGTTTTTTTTTTAATTCCTTGAACGAAAACGAAAATTTAGCCGCCTTGAACTTTTTGGGCCGACGCTTCGTTCGGAAGTTATAGCTTTTTTGTCATAAAAAACCCGTAAATATTTACCCGGTTGATAAGAAAAAAAGCTATAACTTTCGAACGAAGCGTCGGCCCAAATCGGGCAGGGTCTCAAAATTGTCGTTTTCTTTGAAGGAATTGGAAAAAAAAATTCGATAATTAAGGGTACTTTTTTTCATGCCATTTTTTACTAATAAAATACGTATATTTGCTTAGTTAGTTTGTATTTCGCTTTACGAAAGCACAAATTCTTTCTCCGGCTGTAATCTTCGTGACTCCTAATCGGCTTCGACTTTTTCACCCAATCTGCCACATGACGCCGAAACCCAAATGTTTCGTTGCTCACACCACTGCCGTATTTCTTAGACCGGGTAACTGAGATTTTCGTAATGATTGCCTCTCATACCATTTATATACGCGATCGCGGTCGTATTGTCTATGCGCAATAAAACGTTGCCGCGTCGTATATCGCTAGAGAAGGATTTTAATCCGAAGAAGGCCGCTTTTAACTCGAGTTCATATATGTGCAGCGCTACATCTTTCTTGTTCCAGAAACCGTGACTTCAACGATCTTTGCAAAAAACGTCCGAGCCAGTGCGCGAAGCGTCAGAAAAAACTTCAAGTTCGAAAACTGGGTCACTTATCGGCGCGCTAGCCGAAACAATATTCTTTTCTTTACACGTGCGTGAAAATCGCTACTTTTCTTGTCTCTTTTGCGTGTGGAAAATACGAGATTTCCCACTGTTTCTATTACCCACTGGAACTAACTTCACAGCGTGGGAAAAGTGATCAAAAACGCACGCTTCGTACTTTTAACCCACGCTTGAGTCTACGGATATATATAGGTATAGTGATGTCGAAAGATTGCAGATCCTCACCTCTTCGTTGCTAAGTAATATAACACAACAGAAAAGTCTGATCTGTCATCTCCCGCGAACATATTTTGATTTTAAGTGGAAATTAAACATAAAATAAAATAAAAAATGCGTGATGTGGAATCGAGTGATGGAGATGAATCACTTCCGCCGGAAATCCGCGAAGCAGCTAACACTGCAGCCTTTGATACACTGCCAACGATATCGAAAGACAAATATTGGAAAGTCTATAACCAATTCGAGGATTGGCGCAGGCAACACAAAATCAAGTCCATATCCAAAACGGTGATGCTGGCGTATTTCAAATATTTGTCAGAAAACCATGCACCAAGTACCCTGTGGTCAACCTACTCGATGCTTAAAAGCATAATTAACCTGAAGCACAGCATAAACATTCACGATTACTTTGAGCTGGTTCAGTTTTTAAAACGAAAATCGAAAAATTATCAGCCCAAGAAGTCAAGCGTCTTGACACCCGAGGACATCCATTCGTTCCTGTTTAAAGCTCCTGACAGAGAATACTTGGCGATAAAGGTAATTTTATTAATCAATAAATGATTATCTCGTTGACCTAAAAATCCATAGTAACAATACCTGTGCTATCGTTTCTTATGTTATAGACTGCCTTAATAATCGGAATCGCTGGATTGTGCAGGAGGGAAGAGCTTACAAATTTGAGAATGAATGACCTGGTAGATAATGGTCACACCGTCATAATACGAATACCGAAAACAAAAACCGGTACGGAAAAAACGTTCGAAATAGCGGATGAATTTTACAAAATTTATAAACGCTACGCTGTGTTACGACCGAAGTCAGTATCCACGTCGAGATTTTTTTTGAGATACCACAACGGGAAATGCTCAGACCAAGTCATTGGAATCAATACTTTTGGCAGCATGCCGAAAATCATCGCTACATATCTCGAGTTGCCGGAACCTGAAAAATATACAGGGCATTCGTTTCGCCGCAGCTCGGCAACTATGCTGGCTGATTCCGGAATGGATATATTAACGTTAAAACGTGCTGGAAAATGGAAGTCTACGACCACCGCTGAGGGCTATATTGATCAATCCGCTCACTTCCGAAAAAAACTGAGTCATCATATAAATAAAACGATAATACCGGAAACACCGAGCACGTCGTCATCGATCACACCGATAGCTACGCCGACTGGTGTAACATATACAGCACCAGCACAAGACGACTTCGAAGTAGGAAAGGAATATCCATCCGCGTCAATGGAAGTGAATGTTGGGGACAAGGAGAATGCTGACCGCGACAACATTCTTCGACCTGAAGTTCTCGCCG
>OZ020166.1:8983513-9016600 GCA_963971145.1 Sussaba pulchella
TTTTGTCATCCTCACATGAGAATGACCCCATTCCCGTACCAATTTCAGTGCGCAATGTGCCTGATTCTCGCATTCTAGGAACGATGCGGGAATTTTCGATTCCCGCACTGTATCACCGCCAAATAATGCGGGAATTTTTCATTCCCGCACTGTTTCACCGCCAAATAATGCGGAGATGTCTGATTCTCGAATTATTTTATTCACATATCGTTCGTCTTTGTGGTTGCCTTGGTAAAAAACAAACAACGGCGGCTTTTGTCAATCTCGTTATAGAACTGTCATTAGCGTCCTGTCACGCCTTGATCTTGTGTCGTTTATTATGAGAGGGTAAATTCAATAATAAAGGAGGAAAATGAACGATAAAATTATACCGGAGAGTGACAGTGACTCAGATGACGAAATCGAAAGCGGGATTCGTCAAAAAGCAGCGCAAATATTTCAAAACTTGCTTCCTGAAAAATCAAAGGCTAAATATAAGAAAGCCTACGATGAGTTCCAAGCATGGAGGAAGTCTGAAAAAATTACGTCGTTGGATGAGTCAGTGTTGACAGTTTATTTTGATTTTCTTTTGAAAATCAAGAAAATGAAGTCATCCACCGTTTGGGCTCGCTATTCGATGTTGAAATCGACTCTTAGAGTTTACGAAAATTTCGATATCGGCGTCGTCAAAAAATTGGGAAGTTACTTGAAAAAAGAAAATAAAGGATTTGTCCCCAAAAAATCGCGAATTTTGTTTTCCGATGATTTGGTTCGGTTTTGCAACGATGCTGAAGACAAGGTTCACTTGGCAAGAAAGGTAAAAAATTTGAATTTACCGAGGTCATATTATATATTATATTATTTATCGAGTCTGTAATCGTTGATAATGAATAAATTTTAAAGCTGGATGTCACGGATATGTTTGTTTTTTATAGGTTATCTTAATCATCGGGGTATTTGGCGCATGCAGGAGAGCGGAAATACATGGAATAACCATGAGCCATGTTCAGGACAATGGCAAAGAGCTATTCATTTCCATTCCAAAGACCAAAACTGACGTTGCTCGGTCATTCGTCATTACGAATCATTTATATGAAATTTGCACAAAATACATGTCGTTAAGACCGCAAAATGCAACTTGTGCAAATTTCTTCGTCAATTACCAAAATGGTAAATGCACTTGCCAGCCAATCGGGATGAATAAAATTGGTGGGATACCGAAAGAAGTGGCTGCTTTTTTGGAACTACCAAGTTCCGAATTATACACCGGGCATACTTTCAGAAGAAGTGGCGCAACACTTCTTGCAGATACGGGTGCTGATATCACCACTATCATGCGCTTTGGTGGTTGGAAATCTCCAACTGTTGCAGCAGGTTATGTCGAGGACTCAAAAGGGAACAAAAGGAAGATTTTCGGAAACATGTCGAATGAATTATTGATGCACGAGCCCTTATCGTCGACGATGAATAAAAAAACCAAATTGGTAGAACCGTGTTCTCCAATTGATACGAATTCAATCCCATCAACATCGAAGGTTACTTGTGGATCAACGATGAATCCATTATCATCCACGGTCCATTCCGGTTCAAATCCAAACGGCTCGAAAACATTTCGGTCTGTTTCAATTTAAAAAAAATCTGTCTCACCATCCTCCGTGAAATTTCCACGAGAACAAGTTGCCTTGCATTTATCAACTTGCAATGTAACAATTCGAATGTTTGGAAAAACTGTTGATTTCGAAAAAGAGAATGACGTGCCAGAGTCCGACATAGATATTAGTTTTGAAGAGGGAGATTGAATGTAACGCTTGCTTATTTTGTTTTTTTCTGCGAGTAATTCGTTATGTATCTCCTGTCAAAACTTTTTTAGATTACTTGATAAAGCGAAATGTAATATTTGTTCGAATAATAAAAAATACTCAATAAAAAATTATATTATTTTGTCCATTGTTTTTTTTTTTAAGTACAAGCCTCGTTTTATTTTGGTTTTTGAAATCATTTTGGTTTTCGTAAACCAATTGATATTTACACAGATGGCGATGATGTATATTTTTATATTAATAAAATCATTTTTATTTTGCTTTTTTTTCTTGGCGGGGCTCCGCCCCCCCAACCCCCCGCGGGGGCTCCGCCCCTCGACCCGGCGCCCGAGACTTTCTACATGGGGGGGCTCCGCCCCCCCAAACCCCCCCTAAGGTGCGACGGATCAGGAGCTCATCAATTTCGCAGCTCATAGGGCTTCGCGTTCTCATGTCAGGATGAGAAAAAATAGTATGTGTTGCGCGGGCGCGATAGGTGACTCCCTTATGAATGTGAGGCCTGCACTCGGCTTGACACAGACGATGTCTCAGCGATGGTTACCGATGTCTCGTCTCCGGGTAGCACAATATACTATTTCCTACCATGTCATGCACTCGGCCCAATTTTTCTCCAGTTACATTGTTCCATCAAAATTATTGCCATTAGCTTCGAGTGCCAAAATTCTTTCCTTCTCGAAACTTCTTATACTAATCATCCCGTACTTCAAAGCCGGGCACCGTGAAACTAATGTACCGACAAAAGCTGCGAATTCCCTTATTTTGCAATGCGTGAGCTTACTAAATCCTCGTTGTACCTAAATCGAGAGTTCGTTGAGCTTCATCTTCCGGTAATTCTATAGTCATTTTTGATGAATCAATCCTAAATATTTGCAGCGCTGAGTTGGTACTGTGGAAGTCTGTTTTTCATTAATAATAAACCCTAGCGCTTGCAAGAGCGCGACTGTTTTTTGAGTATTACCGTAAGATGGTTATACCGCCATTTTCGCTTCCTCATAAAGGAAGCTTTGTGACGGTCCGAAATTTTTTTTCGGGATTTTGATGTCAATAGGTTCAAAATGTCCTAAAACATCCAGAAAAAACATTTGGAGAACATGTCTGGATGTATGTATGTGTGTGTGTGTGTGTGTGTGTGTGTGTGTGTGTGTGTGTGTGTGTGTGTGTGTGTGTGTGTGCACCACCCTCCAAAATTCAAACGTTCATAACTCGAGAACGGTTCACGCTACCGTACTCAAACTTTGCACACATGTGGTGCCTTCTAATATCTATGTAAGTTGTGATTTTTGCAATTATTGACGCATTCGCTCGGCTTTGACAGCGTCTTGAATTTTTTCAAAAATGTCTGTAACCACCCCAACGTCCGCAAATTTCGAGATATTCGGCTAAATAGTTTTTCACATATAGAGCACCAGGATGTTTGGTATTGCATTTGAGCCGAATCCATAAATAAATTTAGATTTTATGATTTTTTGAATTTTTCAAAAAATCAACTTTTCTTGCTTTATTTGTCGTTCACTTCAACCAATCATTCTCTGCAAGCTTAGGATGTAGTTGTGTGATAATACATATCAAATTTGGCCGAGATCGGCCGAACGGATCTAGATCGAGAGCAATTCGAAATTCTTTTACTTTTCAAGCTGTAGAACCTGCATTTAACAAAACATTCTGCGACATGATTCTTTTTCTGAATCTATAAGCCCTTGGCTACAAAACTTATCTTAACAAGTTTGATGTAACTTATACTTATTATTTAGCACGGTCGTTTGAAAAAAATGTGCAAAGTGGTTTTTTTACCCCACCTAGTGGGGTAATAAAACCACTTCTTTTCAGGTCAAACATAGATGCAAACTTGTTGTTTTAATGTTTTTTATCATTAATAATGGTCACAATTTATTATATTAACCTTTCAAAAAATTAAAAAAAAAACAGTTTCTACCATTAATTAACGCCGTAGTCCTCGCTGTCTTCAACGTAAACAACTTTTTCGGGACGACACGCTTGGGGCGTCGAGGGGCAACTTTTTCTTTTTCAGCTCGTGATTTTTTGTCTAACACCTTCAAAATTTTTTTCTTAGCTCATGCAGCAGCCCACTGGTTGTTTGGTTATTCAACCCCACACACTCTTTTGCGCGAAAAGCCACGTGATCCGAAAACAAATGCATATATCGGAAAACCGTTTTAACATTCGGGTTAGTGATGAATTGCTGCTCCAAGAAAACACTTTAAATCCAATGTAGCCATAAAATCCCCGGATCGGATTATCTTTTTTGCTATTTTCCAGTCTTCAATTTTGAAATGTTCCGCAACGATAAACTCATTAAGTTTCTTCAGATTCAGTATCAACCTATACGTTTTATCCGGCTTCGGGACTAGGAAGATATTCGACAAAAATTGACCCTTCGACCATGAAACTTTTTCAATGGCACCCTTAGCAATCAATTCACTGATCTGTTTCTTAATCAACGAATGCTTTTCGTCTGTCCACGTGCACTCCACAAGAGGACGTTTTTTATATGGATGCGATACGAATGGGATTCCGTATCCCTCAACCCACTTTCAATTCGTAGGATCGTTTATCACTTTCGACCATGCGCCAACATATGAACTTAATCCACTTGCTGTTTTACCTACATTATCTGATTCACCTGTCGCCGTTTCTTGTAAGATCGGGACGATTCTCTGCGGTCGACTGTCCTCTTCGAATTCGAGCTGTAGTTGTTGCTGTTGTTCGACCTGTTGTGGCTGCTGTTGTTGTACTGTCGACGAGCGCCCGACACCAGCATTCGATTTCTGTATGGCAATTGTCGAGACGGGCCAGTCTAGTTTTTTTAGTTCTTCTGAGCGTTGGACTGCTGCGCAGGTTTCGATGATGGTCTGAGATCGCTCGATATTTTTTCGAGATTTTTAGCAACTTTCAGCTTTTCAGAGGTTAGACCTCTATTCTCGACGTTTTGTCGTCTTACGTCCCAATTTTTCCTCCAAACGTTGAATTTTCCGACGTATTCGTCGATTCTTCTTCTCCTCTCCATGATATGAATCCTTTTTCTTCCCTTTTTTGCCCATAATCGTAAATCCTTAATTCGCTTGGGCAATCTTGATGTGACGACACATGCACAAAGCAAAAGAATGCAGCGTCAAGATGGACGCGAGTACGGCGGAGTGGGCATAGCAGGCATTGCGTACGAGAAATGGCGTCTTGTGGGTAAATTTTTTCATAGCTTTAAAAATTGCGGTGACACTGTGGGAAGTAAGGGGTACTACATCTGTGATCTCGATGAAGAGGCGTGCAATGTAGACAAGAAACGTAATGTGTGGAAAAATCAAGACAAGTACAAAGCTATGGCAATGATTCAGAAGAAAGGAAATTAGGTGCCGTCACTTGTTTCGATCAATAGCACTCGGCCGGTAGGTCTCGAAATCCCGAATCTCATTCAGCCGAAAACGTATATATTAGGGTGGTTCTTAATCGGGTGATGTCGGTATTTCCGTGGTTTCCGCCCACAAAAGTAATCAACATAAATAGAAAAAAAAAATTCTCCTAACAACTGTCGCATCGCAATCGAATTTTATACGGAAAAATGCATGCATTCGGCATTTTGTTGGGGAAATTTTTTATTACTTCAAAACTATACATACATCTCCCACAATTTTTTAGGAAATTTACTGCTCTACAAAAAAGGTCTCTCGTAAAATTTTCGTGAATCTGATATTTATTATTCGCAATTATATTTACACAATATACATACACAATTATATGTTCGCAATTTTTTGCGAATTACGTAATAAATATCAGATTCACGAAAATTTTACGAGAGACCTTTTTTGTCGAGGAGTAAATTTCCTAAAAAATTGTGGGAGATGTATGTATAGTTTTGAAGTAATAAAAAATTTCCCCAACATAATGCCAAATGCATGCATTTTTCCGTATAAAATTCGATTGCGATGCGACAGTTGATAGGCTTATCGGACAAATTCCCGCTTGCTCCCAATTTTTTTTCTATTTATGTTGATTACTTTTGTGGGCGGAAACCACGGGAATCCCCTTATTAAGAACCACCCTAGTATATATAGATTAGACTGGTTTTTAGCAAAAAAAATTTCCGCGAACCTCTCCACATTTAGTGTAGATGCTATAACAAGACTCCTGTCCAAATTTGAGCTCAATCAGACCATTCTAAGAGATTCCACCGCGATCGAAATCGATCACGTCTGTTTTTCGAATTAAACCCATTTTTTCACGTTTTTAATTATTGTTATTAACTTTTAAAAAATGTCATCGCTGTACCCATTTCTTTCTATTGGGAGGGAACGTAATACAATCGATTGTACTTAGTTTCGATGGCCGGATACTTATATTGGCAGAATGCGGCGCTTCTTACTGGAAAAATAAGTATCTCACGTGTTAATCAAAGGCGAAATCGATTTCATCGCGGCGGAATCTCTCAGAATGGTCCGATTACGCTCAATTTTAGACAGGAGTCTTGTTATAGCACCTAAATCCACATAATTTCATGACAAGGTTCTGGATTGATATTTAAATAACGATTAATTGTTATTGTTTAATTAATGGAAGAATTGATTATTGAGTGAATTAGTTTCATTTATTTCTTTTTCTACCCATCTGCTTGTATTTTATCCTATTGGAAATTGTAAATTCATTACGTGACCGATCTTTCGGATTAAAACAATTTTTTTACGTTTTTAATTATTGTTGTTAATAAAAAAAATTCATCACGGTACCTATTTTTTTATATTTCAAGGGAACGTAATACGATCGATTGCACTTAGTTTCGATGGCCGGATACTTATATTGGCTGAATGCGGCGCTTTTTACGGGAAAAATAATTATCTCACGTGTTAATCAAAGGCAAAATCGATTTCATCGCAGCGGAACCTCTAAGAATGGTCCGATTGACCTCAAATTTGGACAGGAGTCTTGTTATAGCATCTACATCAAATGTGGAGAGTTTCGCGAAATTTTTTCTTAAAAACCAGTCTAACCGAGATATAGTGGCGTAGCTCGGTGTACAGCGTAAAGATGGTTTTCGGCCGAATGAGATTCTGAACTTCGAGATCAACCCCACTCGGCCTGGTTGACCAGCACTTCCGGTCTTATGAAAAACTGTATCGATTCGTGGATCGCTTAAAAAGATGACCAGTTTTTCCGACGCGGGATTCATATGTTACCCGGAAGATGGGACAAGGTAGTGGCCGGCGATGGACAATACTTTGAATTATAAATATGTAACCAGTTTTTTACAATGAGACCTGCATTTTCGGGGAAAAACAGTGGAAGCAAAGTTGTACACCGAATAAAAGTTAGATCGTTTTTACAGCTTTTCCAGGAAGACCATGAATGAAATAAATTGAAAAAATTTAAAAAAACTCCCGGCTGGAGTAAAAATCGAACACAAAAAAAGTAATCTGATAGAAAGCATGAATAAAATTCATGAATCTAAAAAGTATACAACAAATTAATAAATTTAAAATGGACCAAACAAATAAGTAAATTTGAAAGAATGAAATAAATAAATAAATTCCAAAAGGATGAAATAATTCAAGAAGTCATCTTAGTTTATTCATAGTTTGAATTATGATCGTTCGTTTGTATGGGTTCAATTTTTTTAATCATGTTCAATTAATGGCGTCTTCTTTGCACCGTTAAACATCTATATCCTATATCATCTTTATGTTTAATGAATGACGTCTCCCGACTGAATTGAGGGCAGTGAGGAAGTTACCACGATTCAAAAAATTGAACTCATACAAACGAACGATCATAATTCAAACTATGAATAAACTAAGATGACTTCTTGAATTATTTCATCCTTTTTCAATTTATTTATTTAATTCATTCTTTTAAATTTGCTTATTTGTTTTGTCCATTTTAAATTTATTAATTTGTTGTATACTTTTTAGATTCATGAATTTTATTCATGCTTTCTATCAGATTACTTTCTTTGTGTTCGATTTTTACTCCAGCCGGGAGTTTTTTAAAATTTTTTTAATTTATTTTATTTCATACTTTTTAAAGATAATTAGATATAATCTTCTCCATGTCCGCCAATGATTGGAATCATTTAGCTCGAACAAGACGTCCACATCACAAAATAATTTTTCCTACTAGTGTCATAATGTACTATTGTTCATCGATTCAATATCGTAAAACGTGACCACTGTATGGAAGGGAAATTTGATGTGACAGGACTTTAAAAGTATCGACTAGCTGCGGCACATGCTGGTTGTCCTTGGGCGCAGTTAAGTACAGTCTCAGCGAAATGTCAGCGCATCATGTGATTGTTCAGCGCGGCTCCATGTAGCCATGACAAATTGTCAGCCCATCGTGGAATCTTGAGAGCGGCTTAATAGAGCCTTGACCAAAGTGCATTATGGAGATTTTAAGCGCGGCTCTATGTAGCCTAGACCAAATGTCTGCGCATTGTACAGTTTTCGAGCGCGGCTCTACGTAGCCTTGACCAGATGTCAGCGCATTCCGCTCGTCCTTCCCAGTCGTTACAAGTTTTGAATATGTCTTAAGCCAGTCAACATTGAATGAATGCTGCTTTGACAAGTGAACGTTGAATGAATGCTGCTTCGAAAAGGACCTGACTCATATAGGAGAAACGATGAAAACAAATATACATATTGCGCATTCTGACAAATCGCTTTGTCTAAAGTTTTGTCGGTTGGAGAATTAAGTAAAAAATTCAATCCGCCAACAATTTTTTACTTTCGAATTGCCAATTCCACCGAGGTAGACAATATCACTGGGCATAACCACATCGTCTAGCTGAACATCCATATTCACGTTTTTCACAATCCTTATAACATTATCATACGTTGAATAAAAAAGAATAAACTCATTAAACAATATCTTTCGTACGTGAAATCAGTTGATAATCATAAATAAAACAATATCACCGGGCATAACCACGTCATCCGACCTAACCTCCACATTCACATATATCTTAATTTCACGCCTGAATACAAGTATCTAGAATTATTAATTCGACGTGCTTCATAAAATCAGCAGTAGATCAATCCTGCTAACATTATTGAACGTTAAATAAAAAATGCACTCATTAAAGAAATATCGTTCGTACGTGAAATCAATTAATAAAAAAAAGTTATTGGAAACACCGCTTAGATCCGTTAGATCCGCCCCTGTTTGGAAACACCGCTTAGATCCGTTAGATTCGCCCCTGTCGTCAAAGTAGACGACTCGACATCAGAATGAAGTTAGGCTATGAAGAACGATGCGAGTATTGCCTAGCCAATCAGCGGGCTCGCTGGAGCTTTACTGTGGCCAGCATCGATATGGAAATTTCGAAAAAACGCGTTTTTTCAACATCTATTATCTTTACGAGTTCACATCCGATCATAAATATTATGATTCACATATAATCTGTGTGACCAACGGAACCGATGTGCAAAAATTTGTTTGTAGAAGATTAGCCGTTTAAGCAAACATTCGTGAGGAAGGAATCGGTGTTTCGCGGGAACACGACGAAACACATAACTCCCGTTTTCAGCCGGGAGTTAAAAACGAGACATAGTGATAACCGAAAGACGAGTCTTTAGCTCCGACACTACGATCATATTTATTAAAAGAATGTCATGGGGACGGTAGGATCAATTCCGAAAATTGTCATAATTTTTTTACTTTTTTAAAGTGATATTATTGAGATACGAATAAATTTAATTTTTAATGTGTACGTAGTTTTGGTAATTAACGTCGTCGAATCTTCTGCGCATCTTTCCACTTCATGTACACTATTCGTGGGGTATGATTGAGTGGATAGCGTACTTAATTCTATGATTTTTCGAGCCTTGGATAATAATATTCTTGTTGGCATATGGCCCATCACGCGGCATAAAAATTCGACCTTCGCCATGACCGGCGAGGAATACTCGGAAAACGTGGGAGAATGTGGAAACAGAGACGACAGCGAATAGTCGCGTCAGATCTGATAGGCTTACTAACGCTATGACTTCCAACGTGTGCGACAGCTCCGGAATTGTTTTGGCCGGAATCGTCGAAAACACAATTTCATTCGTAAAAGCAATTCGATTCCTCCCCTATAATAGCGCCATTGGTATTGGTCGCAATCGGAATATATAAAATAACGCTTCTAATTGCAATTGAACATTCATGAATAGAGCTTGGAATCTAAAAACAAGCTGAAATTTGCAATTGGCTTCCCCTGAACTTTCGGTAGTGCACGAAATCTTTCTATGAGGAAGCATCTCGATTTATTTTATTATTTTTTTTTTAATCTTCGGCTTCCTCATAAAGGAAGTTCCGTTCGCTACCGAAAATTCAGGGGAAGCCAATTGCAAGTTTCAGCTTGCAGCTTGTTTTATGCAGGATATCCGTAGATCCTTCCTACCGTTTAAAAACCGACTCGAACGTATATAAAAATTCAATGTGTCCCAAAATTCGAGCGCGTTGTTTAATTCCTATCGAATCTAGTAACAACTTAAGCTGACGGTTAGTTTGAGCGTGTGTATAAATTTGAGCACGTTCGGTCAAGTGTTTTTGAATTTCCAGGGGTTGGAACTTAGAAATTTCTAATTGCTCTAGAACTCGATCCGTTCGGCCGATCTCGGCCAAATTTGATATGTATTATAACACAATGACATCCTATACTTGCAGAGAATTATGGTTCGATTGGTTGAAGTTAACGACAAATAGAGCAAAAAAGCTGATTTTTTGAAAAATTCAAAAAATCATAAAATCTAAAGTTATTGATAGATTTGGCTCAAATGCAATACCAACCGTTCTTGTACTCAATTCTATATGTCAAAAACTATTTAGCCGAAAATGTCAAAAATTGCGGACGCTAGCGTGGCTACAGACATTTTTTGAAATATTCAAAACGCTGTCGAAGCCGAACAAGTGCGTCGATAATTGCGAAATTTACAGATTACATAGATATTAGAAGGTATCAAATAGCATGTTTGCAAAATTTGAGTACGGTAGCTTGAACCGTTCTCGAGTTATGAACGTTTGAATTTCAGATGGTGGTTACATACATACACACACACACACACACACACACACACACACACACACACACACACACACACACACACACACATACATCCGGACATTTTTTCCGAATGTGTTTTCTGGATGTTTTAGGACATTCTGAACCTATTGACATCAAAATCCCGAAAAAAAAAATTTCGGACCATCACAAAGCTTCCTTTATGAGGAAGCAAAACAGTCCGAAGTAGGGTTAATATTATAGTGGGTTGCTGTAAATGATTCTGCAGTTGCGTCTCGAAAAGAGGGCTGTAGGGCAGGTAAATGTACTGGTGTCGAGACGTGACCATGTCTCTTGATAGGTGATGGGCGCCAGGTTAGCAACTTCTTCTTAATTAATCACTTGTTAACACTCGCCCTTGCGCTTAACGGTAGAGCTAGGAGTATTCACTGGCTTACTCATAGTGTGGACCAGAATCATCGGCGTATGCACCAAAAAAACGAATAAAAAAACTTACTCACTTTTCATCATCATCATCCACATCTCATAGGCATGAAAGCATGTCCGGGCTTCTTATCACCTACAAGGGAGATGTATATTTTTGCAATTCGCCAATGGACTTTTAACACCACCGTGGATTATGATTGACTTCAGGCCCCACAACAAGGTTCAAATTTTTTTTAAATATTTTTTTTCAATTCCTAAAAGATGCATGTGTTGAAAGATGTGCGGCCGTCGACTGGGTCTGCTACCTACGGATCTATGAATAAATGGCCGGGGCAAATATGCCCGGACAAAAATGGCCGCCGAAGAAATGGCCGTCGGCCTTTTTTCCACCGGACTTTTTTTCCATCGGCCATTTTTTCCATCAGTCATTTTTTTCATCGGACTTTTTTTCAGTCGGCCATTTCTTCGGCGGTCATTTTTGTCCAGCCATTTTTGCCTCGGCCATTTATTCATGGATTCATATTATTGAGTAAATATACATGGAGACGACAAACAAACAAACAAAATACGCGAAGCCGCCGTAGCGAGCGTGAATAATAATAGACAGCGGGATACATTTGTAGACCGTACTCTCCGGTTGCCAAGTACGAAGTACATTTCGACGCTGCTTACGAAAAGTAGCACGATTCAAATTTCTTACGAAAACTAACACGTTTCTAATTTCACCGCGAAAACTAACACGTTTCGATATTCGCCGCGAACACTAGCATGTTTCGGCTTCGACCTCTAAAACTAGCAGGCCGAAACATGCTAGTTTTCGCGGTGATGCCAAACGTGCTTGTTTTCGTAAGAAATCTGAAACATGCTAGTTTTCGTAAGCAGCGTCGATTTGTACTCCGTGCTCCCACGTTTGCCGAGTCCGAAGTACATTTTTACTCCGTACTCCCTCGGCACTTCAAGTACAAATGTACTTCAGGGCTGCCCAACACTGATTGGAGGTATTAAATATAAACCTGGCAAGTCACTCTACCGATATTGGGAAGACGTCGACGAGAAGCGTATATGCGACGCCGAGCTCGAAGCCGAAAAAAGCACGCATAAGGGTCGTTTACGTGGGAAAAATCAAAGAATCGATCAATCTGTGGATACTGAAGAGCTTCTAGACGGTCCAGGAATAGCAGACTAACAGTGAGAAACAATTGAAATAAGATTTTTTTTTAATTTAAAAAAGGGAATGTTCCCTTCTATTTTTTTTATATGAACAATAAAAAATTTTCGTTCAATTTGAAAAAAAAATTCGCTAGTCCGCCATTTTTTCTTTTTTGTGATATCGATTTGTTCCTACGTGGTAATGTAAACCTGAATGTCTAGTTTCTGAACATAGATCATTTTTAACTTCCCGATTATCCGGAAGTTATTGTAATGACCCCAAAAATTGAAAATCGTTTTTTTGGCAAATCTTCATGTGTGTGCGTGTGTGTGTGCGTGTGTGTGTGTGTGTGTGTGTGTGTGTGTGTGTGTATGTGCGTGCGTGCGTGCGTGCGTGCGTGCGTGCGTGCGTGCGTGCGTGCGTGCGTGCGTGCGTGCGTGCGTGCGTGTGTGTGTGTGTGTGTGTGTGTGTGCGCGCGTATGTACGTACGTACGTTTGTACGTATGTGATCAATTTTTCGTTAGCGTTTTCTCCAAAACTAATGACGCGATCGAAATGATCGATGATGCAATCGATGTGTCTTGCTGAAACTTAGAGCTGATTAGATTTTGGTCCAGTTCGGTCGAGTAGTTTTTTGAGTTTTTTCCAAAAAACATAATTTCAAAATTCTTTCGTAAACGTTTTCTCTCAAACTAATAACGCGATCCGAATAAAATTATTTTTTTTATTTTGCTTCCTCATTGAGGAACCTTTGTTTCGGTGAAATTTTTTTTTTCCGAGATGTTCATGAAAACATGTTAAGAATGTCCCAAACATCTAAAAAATACATTTAGAAAAAATGTCCGGATGTATGTGTGTGTGTATGTGTGTATGTGTGTATGTGTGTATGTGTGTATGTGTGTATGTGTGTATGTGTGTATGTGTGTATGTGTGTATGTGTGTATGTGTGTATGTGTGTATGTGTGTATGTGTGTATGTGTGTAACATTAGTTGAACGTTCACAACTTCAAAACGGCTCGAGATATCAAGCTGAAATTTGTCACACATGTAGAGGGTTCCGGGCACATAGCATGATTCAATTTCTCTAGCTCCCACAATTTTAGAGGTATCGAGCTCAAATTCAGTATAATGTTGAACGACTGCAGGGTGATGCTCGTTACTGAATTGGAAAAAAATCCACGCAGTGCTTTTGTTTTAAGAAATTTTAAAAGGTGTAAAAAAATGGTGTGCGCACTCTAGCTGGCACAATTTTCTAGATATCGGACTAAAATTTTATACGAACCTGCTCTATTATCAAGAGACGTTCCGAATTGAATTTGGGCAAAATCTATCAAGCCATTCATATTTTATGTCATTGTGAAATTTTTCAAAATTCGACGTAAGTGCTCTAGCTTCCACAATTTTCGAGATATTTTGCTAAAATTTGGTAAAAACTTGCACTACTATTGAAAGATGTTTCGTATTAAATTGGAGCAAAATCCATCTAGGCGTTTAAATTTGATGCGATTTTCAATTTTTTAAATCTGACATGGAATTCACCATATATTTATTCTGGACTAGATCGATTTACGAACGGATTTTATATAAGAACAGGGGTGCAAAGTAGAACCTTGCACATTGCTTCCTCATAATTTTTTTAATTTGCCAAAGCTTCCTCTATGAGGAACCCAAAATTGATCGACACAGTTCCTCACTAATTCCCCGGGGTTTAATTGCAATTCATCCCCGGGGCATATTATGAACCCGCGGCATATGCCGGGTGGTCGAGCACTTGTATTTTTTATGTTTGGTGTCTTCTGGATACATCCATGTTGGACCATGAGAAGACGAAAACTCCAATTCTCAACTCGATGAGAATATACTTAATTAATAATGAAAATGATAATTTTCAGCTCGCAAATCGCGAAGTTACTTGTGCGGCCCGTGAAGGGTCACACGCAAAATAAATATGATTAGCTACAGGCATTACGAGCCATATCCACTACTAAACATGGGCACAACTAACCATGGATACTACTAACCATAGGATCTGCTAACTATGGGCTCAACTATCCATGGGCACTACTATCCATAGACACCACCAATCATAGGCCCGCTAGTTATTTTTCAGATGAACTGTATTGGTTAATCGTTGTCAACCGCAGAGCAACAATTTCACCGGAGTACACTTTGGAGGGAGCGTGTACCGCAAACAATGCTCTATATTAGAACAAATAATTTTTTATACACTCTTCTATATGTATATATTGACCACGAGAATTCATAAAAAATTTGAACTCATAGTTTGCTTGAAAAAAATTACGAAAACTACACGCTCGTCCCGCGCTCGAACCGTGTGTGAATTACCTGTAGTCAAATTCAAGGGTACTGGTAGCTGGACGATGAATCATCAAACGAAATGAATCGTTTGAAGGCAAGAATGCAGGGGATCTGTTATTTGTTCCCGGAACAGAGCCTACAAATGAGCCCTTTTCAGACAGACTTACAGCGTAACCCAATAATCTTTAACTGTGTGTCGCATTAGGCCGGCTTGAAAAAAAAACTTTTTTTTTTCTTTTAATCGAAATACATTCACGCCAAAGTATCTTCCATCAAGAGCATCGTGTCCAAAAATGAGCCCGATCGGACCATTTTTAGGGGTCGCGCAAGATTTTTCTAGTTTTCCCATTTGATTAACATGGGAAGAACAAAAAGTTTCCATTCAAAAAATCGTAGCTCCGCCAATTTTATAGGTACATTGATCCAGTTGCATTTGAAAGCTATTGAAAAACTGCTCAAAATGGCGTGCGGACCTTTGGGATCCCATTGCAACTTCCATCAATAATTTTGTTGTTTCGTAAGAAATTATCGACGCAAGTTGCAATCGGATTTCAAAGGTCCGCACGTCATTTTAAGCGGTTTTTCAAGAGCTTTTAAATAGAACTAACCAGATTGATGTACCTATAAAATTGGTAGAGCTACGATTTTTTGAAAGGAAACTTTTTGTTCTTCTCATGTTAATCAAATGGGAAAACTAGAAAAATCTTGCGCGACCCCTAAAAATGGTCCGATCGGGCTCATTTTTGGAGACGATTCTCTTGATGGAAGATACTTTGGCGTGAATGTATTTTGATTCAAAGAAAAAAAAAGTTTTTCTTTCAAGCCGGCCTAGTGTCGCATGCATGTATATATCTTTGGTCCATGTATTGAGATCTACTGGTGTGAAAGAAACATCGATGGAAACTAAAAAAAACGAACGTTCACATATGTCTAGTTCATAAAGTCAAAGTTCTTTGAGCAACGAGAAGCCTGAGTCAACAGCTCGATCCTAAGAATACATAGTAGGAAAAATCCGAACGCGAAAGAAATCTGTGGCCACCCAAGGCGTGATCGCACTCTTTTGCTAAGCCCACGATGGTCCAATTTCAAAACAAGTTTGTGTTATTTGTCACGACACCATCTTTTACCTTTATCCACACAGAAAAATATAAATGCTATCGTTATAAATTATTTTCCATCATCCCAAGTCATGTCAGGGTGCATCGAATACGGCTGCCACTGGGTATAACTTGAAATTAGTCGGCCGGTATCCGATAACCGGAAACTTGATATTGCATCGGAGTATACAATGCAGAGACCCGGGAAATTCTGATTCCGTATACCGTGGCCACATGTCCGTCGTCGCCGTCGACGGATCTCGTGGTATTGCGCGGAATCAATTACGCGAAGCCGTAAGCACCGAGACTTAAGCCGGTCAATCAATCACGCGAACGAGGCGAGTCGGATGGGAGCAAAGAAGAGAGAGAAATACAGATAGAGATAGACAACGTATCGTTAAGTAATGCTCGTGATCGATTGGTCGGCTTAGGTCTTTCGCGGTTGGGATCGACGGGCCTTATGTAATTATTGATTATAGTCTCAGAACGCGTCCTCTTGCCAGTGTGGTCAGTCTGTTGCCTGTTTATCTGTCGGTCCTTATAATATACAGTAAACTCGTCAAAAGGCATCGATTGCTAGGATGCCCAAAACCAATCTTTCATCAGCTACTGTCGATGTTCCATTAACTGCATCGACATACCATTATGAGCGTTCGTGTATTCGATCATAGTGGCGCTTTGCTGCGCTCAACTTTCAAATTGTCCAGCATATCGTGATACAGAGAGAAATCTAATATTGTATTTATGTCACATAAACATCGCGATTAGGACTAAAATTAATTTGAATGTAGCATAGAATAGAATTAAAAAGTATACTTTAGAGATAAATATTTCTGTGGCAAGTGACACAAAGAAAATGTGTTTTCGAGATATAACGATTTTACGTTGCGAACGCTCTGACACGACGAATAAATCGATTCCAAAAAAAAAAAAATCAGGTTATACTTTGTTTTTGGTACTATTATCGGTAGCATGCGGTAAGATTTTAATAGTCTGTAACTTATCGACTAGAAAAAAAACATCGTGGACTTATCTGGTTTTGCCTTCGACATGGACTTATTTGGTTTTGCCACCAAACCACAGATATGGACTTGTTTGGTCAGGGCCGGCGCAAGAGGTGGCGGTAAAACCCACCTAGAAATCCCTAAAAGCAATGAATAATTACGAGACCCCCCCTCCTACTCTCGAAAGCGATTGGATACCTACCCGGAACGATGTTTCTTCGGCCCTGCATTTGGTCGCGTGTTCTGAGATCGTTTGAAAGTGGAAAACACATAAGCTCATAGCTTATGTTTACAAACACAGCCACAGCCAAAGTATTTTCCCATACCCTTACTCTCACAAAATATTCACAAAATGGATTCACTCAATGTTCTAAAAATTATAGAAAATATTAATATATGGGGAAAGCCCGCTCAATTCGAACGGGTCAAAACCCTCACCCCTTCAGAAATGGTTGGCAATTTTTTATTCAGTTTGGGGTAACCCGAAAACATCTCTTGATTTTTTTGGAAATTTTCCCACCGCCCCCTCCCCCTTAGAAAAATTAAAAGAATGAAAAATAAGCGAAATCAGACTGAGCGATATTTTTAAAATCGATGAATTTTTTTTCATGTATTCTGTGCTCGAAAAAATCAAGTTTCTATATAAATTCAGAATGGGATCTTTTTTGCTTATATTTGATTTTTTAATTTTTATTTTTCGAAACTAGGAAAATTCCGACAAACATTAAAAATAATAATTTCGGTTTTTGCTTTTAAATTAATAAAAAATAAATCATTCTCGTGAAAAATTCGATATCTTGATTTTTTCGGCTTGAATATCGATTTATTTTATTTGGACATGGTTCTTGCATTTTCTCCGACCTGAACCTGGGTGAAAAAGGCAGAGCGATATTTTTAAAATCGATGAATTTTTTTTCATGTATTCTGTGCTTGAGAAAATCAATATTCTATATAAATTTAGAATGGGATCTTTTTTGCTTATATTTTATTTTTAATTATTAATTTTTGAAAACTATGAAAATTTTGACAAACTTAAAAAATGGAAATTTTAGTTTTTTTTTAGAAAATCAATTAAAAATAAATCATTCTTATGAAAAAATCGATATCTTGATTTTTTCGACTTGAATATCGACTTTTAATAATTCATTCACTTTTTGTTTTCTTTTTCGTTAAGTTGGAGTCTCACAAGGCTTTTGATTGGGAGTTTACACAAGTTATATTAAGCACAGAATACATGAAAAAAAATTCATCGATTTTAAAAATATCGCTCTGCCTTTTTCACCCGGGTTTGTATGACAATTTTGTTTTTAGCATCCTTTTTTTCGTTCCATAATTTTGCAACTAACCCCAGGTCCCTAAAAAAATGTAATATGAACGTTAGGGAGGTGCACTAAGAGGATAGGATGTATCTAAGGGGCTTCAAAAAATTCAAAGACTGGAGGAAATGCAAGAACCATGTCCAAATAAAATAAATCGATATTCAAGCCGAAAAAATCAAGATATCGAATTTTTCACGAGAATGATTTATTTTTTATTAATTCAAAAGCAAAAACCAAAATTAATATTTTTAATGTTTGTCGGAATTTTCCTAGTTTCGAAAAATAAAAATTAAAAAATCAAATATAAGCAAAAAAGATCCCATTCTGAATTTATATAGAAACTTGATTTTTTCGAGCACAGAATACATGAAAAAAAATTCATCGATTTTAAAAATATCGCTCAGTCTGATTTCTCTTATTTTTCATTCTTTTAATTTTTCTAAGGGGGAGGGGGCGGTGGGAAAATTTCCAAAAAAATCAAGAGATTTTTTCGGGTTACCCCAAACTGAATAAAAAATTGATAACCATTTCTGAAGGGGTGAGGGTTTTGACCCGTTCGAATTGAGCGGGCTTTCCCCATATGTATATAAATATGAATAGCTTCAGTTTTAATTCGTAAACATTATCGCGTAGAATAAAACTTATATGTTTAAGGACGTTCTCTCTTATCTTATTAACAATGATAATGTTGATTTTTTCTCTAATGATCAATTTTACCAAAAAAAGAGTGGACTTATTTGGTTTTGCCTGCAAACGACCGATGGAAGACAATGAATAATCGATTTACATTGGCAAATAACGAAATCCGATTTCGCCAATATAAAGATTTGAGGAAGACTTGCAAAAAACAGATATAATGTCAGTCCTGTAGTTTTGCCTTCAACCAAAAACGTTGGACTTATTTGGTTTTGCCTCAAAACGGGACTTATTTGGTTAGGTCTATCTCGATTATTTCTGCTTGTATGGGAAATTTCCCACATCCCCATGTCTCAAAACGTTGCTTATAGTCTAAACTGCAAGAATCTGACCTAATCTAATTTTTTTAAAAAATTGACTTATTTGGTTTTTCCAACTTGCCACAGATTTATTATTCATAAGGCTTGTAACGTTCGCTTTCCATTTCCCACGTTTTTCCAATAATAATCCTCGCCCATTGGCCATCATTTATCTGGGTGCCGAGTTTTCAGCTTCAGGAATATACCAGCGTGGCGGTCAACCTTGCTCACGATTTTACTTTTCCGTCGGAAAATCTGCGAGGCTGGCCAGCGTTCCGGAAGCGTACCTCTATAGCAAACCACCGTCCGCGTCACCACGACGAAAGCTATGCAGTACGCGCTGGACTAGGTCGGTGTACCTTCAACGCCACTCATCATTTTAATATCCATCGGTTTTTCGCCAACTATTCCTTGGCAAGCGAATTACACCTTTTTCCACACGAAATATGAAAGTGATTTATAATTTGAATATCTCTACTTTGATATGTGCACCAGAGTGGTCCTTATATAGGGCTCGGACGAATTTTGACCCCTCCCCCCCCCCCAGATTGGTTCCAAATGATTTTTAAAAAACTTACCGAAATTGGCAGCCCGCCATCTTTGAAACCGGCCATTATCAGCAGAGGTCAATTTTCCTCTTTGAAATACACAGGATCTTTCGACTCTCTAGTAATATACCTATTTGGGTCTCTTGAAATCATTTTAAGAATCCAAGAAGTATCTCAATGAGTCCGTGGCACCTTTGTCCATGAAAAAAAACCTTACTGACTGACTATGAAATGGTTATGGGTCATTCCACGCCGGTATATAAACATGTTTTTCGGTTTCTTCTTATTTCCAGATAATTTTGTCAGAAATATTTTTGGAAAAATGACCCCTGCTGGGAATGGCCGGTTTCAAAGATGGCGGGCTGCCAATTTCAGGAAGTTTTTTTAAATTATTTGGAGCCAATCTGGAGGGGGGGGGGGGCAGGAGTGGGTCAAAATTTGTCCGACCCCCATATAAGGACAACTCCAGTGTGCACGCTGTACATATGTAAGGAAATATTGGGGTTCAGTATATTTACCTTTAAATTTCCATTATTGCTTATCCGGTTCTTCAGTTGTGTGTAAAAAACAACTTCATTATTAATTAAAATTTTTTATATTTAGGATGTCCGGCGACGAGTTATTCGGGGACGAAATTTTTTTAATATGGGAAACACTTATTATTTATAGTCATGAAACAAAAGGCGTTAATTTTTATATATATATATCTTTCAAACGATGAAGATTTCGTGGATTATGTTTTTTTCTTAGTACATAAAAATGCGGTATTGCGGGTAGAATGCTACTACAAAAGACGAATGTGTTCCATTCGAGCAGAAATGTTCGGGTAGAAAGAATGATTGTACCGTGCACGCCTATCCTACGTATAGTCTAGAGTATTTGCTTTCTGCGCCGGTACATATTTGTACACAGTATATGTATACACAGGGCTTTCTCGAGCCAGCAGCCGCAAAGAGATCGTACAATCCTCGCTATGGAAAAGTTCGCGGTCGGACTGTAAAAAACGTTGCCGCCATACAAATATCGCTGTACCAGCCGGATAGGAGCAGCACGAGTGCAAACGTTACAAATGGGCAATAAGCAGATTGGATTCACCTAGCGCCAGACGCATAGCGGAACACGATGTATGGCACAGGAGAACGAAGGGGTAGCTGCCAGAGAAACACTAAAAAAGGAAGAAAGAGGGTCGGCCACCCAGGATTGTCGGTATACACGTGGCATCAAGACTGCAAATGTTTGCCAAATATAGACGACTCAAAAAGACCATCGTACGCATTTTAAGCCTTTAGCCAGGACTTTTTCTAGTCCGGTTGACTTGAGGTACCTGCCCATCGACGAAATTCGATGTGCATTCGTGCGTCTACGTTTCCGCATCCGTACCGCGAAAACCCACGATAAAAATGTCGACGTGAAAACTGTAACGTGGGTGAATATTGAGGGTAATCCAAAACTAAGATCTGGGAAAACTGCGCGGATATCACGAATTTGAAAAATATGAGACAAAAGAACTTATTACAAAGCGTTCAGTCTCGGCGATCAATCAATGTAAACTTTGAATTTAAAGCTTTTTTGCCAGTGCGCTTGAAACTTGTTCAATATTTGTGGGACCTCCTGAAGTTTGATGGAATTCAAGAAAAAAACGTGGTGCCAGTAAGGTTGACTCTCGATTAATTTCACTCATGGGGATCCTCGTTGAGTAGAAAGAATGCTTAGACCGGGAACACGATTTCACTTCTGTCGGTGCATTTAAAGCTCCGGAGAAGTTTTCTTCTTAAATCCAACGAAATGTTGTTTCATACATTCGTAATAATCGATATGCAAAGAGCAAAAATAAAACAAGTGGCCCCCTTGAAAATCCGCCACTCGGGGATATGAAAGTAATGAACATATTCTGATACTTTTCAGAGATACAAGAATACGTATTTTTTGTTTTTTCGAAATTTCCATTTTTCTAAAAGTTATTAACATTTGAATTTTTATGTATTAATTTAGGAGACAATTTTTTTTTCTCGATCTATTTGATAAAATTAAATAATATTTTCAGGGGATATTTCTTACAAACTGTTCTATTCAATGACATTTTTTTTGAAAACGGAATGCAAAAATGTACCTGAAATGTAAACAATTTTTTCAAACAAATAGAAAATTCAACGACTTCTCCATCGATTTTCATATTTCTTCCCATAGACATTTATTTTGTGTTTAATTGAGAAGATTTTTCCGTTGGAAAAAGTTTGGAACTTACACTTTTGAAAAAGTTATGAGGATTTTTCTGTTGAGTCGCGCGTCAGGTGGCGAGGCATTCACAGCGCGCAACGCGCATTGTGCGTGCATATATAAGTAAGGTTCGCATTACAAACAACAATTTAATAAAATCAAACGCATATCTACATTTTTCAACGCTTAAAAATATATTATTTTCTTTATTTTGGTTGATTCTTGTTTTTACTAATGCGCTAATGACAGACTCTTCAGAATCGGAAAAAACTTTGCACGAAATAAGCATGAAGAATTATTAAAGACCCGGTATACAATGGCAAAAACATTGAAAAATACTCGACAGTACCATTGCTACGTTGCAGTCGATATAAACAAAATTTTGTGTAAAGTTTTTTCGGATTTTGAAGAGTTTGTCATTAGCACATTAGTAAAAACAAGGATCAACAAAAAAACGAAAATAATATTTTTGTAAGCATTGATAAATAAAGATATGCATTTTCTTTCATTAAATTGTTGTTTGTAATGCAAACCTTACTTATATATGTACGCACAATGCGAGTCGCGCGCTGTGAACTCCTCGCCACCTGACGCGCGACTCAACAGAAAAATCCTCATAACTTTTTCAAAAATGTAAGTTCCAAACGTTTTCCAACAGAAAAGTCTTCTCAATTAAACACAAAATAAATGTCTATGAGAAGAAATATGAAAATCGATGGAGAGGTCATTGAATTTTCTATTTGTTTAAAAAAATTGTTTATATTTTAGGGAAATTTTTGCATCCCGTTTCTAAAAAAAAATGTCATTGAATAGTTTGTCAGAAATATCCCCTGAGAATATTATTTAATTTTATCAAATAGATCGAGAGAAAAAAATTTTCTTCTAAATTAATACATAATAGTACATTATGACACTAGTACGAAAAAAATTTTTCTGACGAGTGTGAGTTCGCAGAACGAGCCGAAGGCGAGTGTTGCAATCACACGAGTCCAGAAAACGTTTTCGTACGAGTATCATACGAATTTTTATGTCACAAGGTGCGTAAATGTGGTTTGACACGAACGAAGTGAGCGTAAAACTGCACTTTTACGCGCAGCGTGTCATAAAAATTCAAATGCTAATAACTTTTAGAAAAATGGAAATTTCGAAAAAACGAAAAATACGTATTTTTGTATCTCTGAAAAATATCAGAATATGTTCATTACTTTCATATCCCCGAGTGACGGATTTTCCAAGGGGCCACTTGTTTTATTTTTGCTCAAATTTAACGAATTTCATTTGTCCTGCAGCAGTATAATTTTTCTTCATTTTTTATTCGACGTTTATACATTCGATTCGTTCGGTAGTACAGAAAATACGATGCAAATCGTTGAATTTCCGTATTTCGAGTATTTAGGTACGAATGGAAATGCCTTCAATTCCAAGGATCCATTTATAGGATCGTTTCTCGCGCCCCCAATCGTGTAGTATTATGCCGGTCGGCAGGTATAAGGTAAAGCACTTTGGTCTCGCGTGTCCGCCCGCCAGCAGCTTCGCCACATTTATTCCTCGTCGTCCTCTCTTCTTTTTCGCTGTTGGCGTCGATCCTGTATTACCTCCTCCGCGCATCGCTCCTTATATTCCGCCTTATTTCTTCGAGCGGCACTTGTTCGTACTGTACCACACGCTACATACGTATCGTACGCGCGAGTATCTGTTGGCGGACTCAACGGACGCACTCCTCCTTATTTGCCTTATTTAAAGCGCGTCTGCCGTCCATTAAATAAAATCGTGCCGCCTTCTCTCGCGAGACCCTCTAAAAGGTATTTCGAGTAAACGCGCTTACTAGCTCTTCTATATAGACGGAGGAAAAGGAAGAGGAATCGTGAATCCGGACAATCTACTCTCACACAACGATCTCGACAACCAAGTCCCGCTTTCTTCGCACTTCCTTTATTACTCACCGTTGCTTGTCCTTCTGAATTCGAAATGTGCTTTAGGTATCTCGAGCGAAAAAGTGTGTTCATTTATTCCACTGCTAAAATTTTCCCGTTTGTCGAGACGATTGTCGCGTTTCCGTTTAAAAATTAAGTGGGGTCAACGAGATGACTGACGCTAAATATTTTTTCCAGGACGGGGAAAGTGTTTTTGTTGTAACAGTGAAGGGGAAGTACGGTTTTTCGTTCTATGACAAAACGACGCAAATCCTCACCCTAACCCTATTGTGTGCTTGAAAAACATAGATTTTCATCGTCAGAGTTGATACTACATGTGTTTTGGCGAGAATCGAGGAAAAGCTGACGGGCAAGGCTGAGTGTTGGGACTGAATTGTAGAGTTACGTAATGACTTCGTAATGTAACGTAGCAGAATGTAAAAGCCTTGATAAAAGAATTCACAATATTCGTTTTTATGCAGGTTATCTCTGGGCGTTTTTTTCTTTTTCCGTTTTCTCTTTAACGTTCATTACGACGGCTTTTACTTTCTCTTTATCGTCAATCAAATAGTGATCTCCGGCCGAATCTTGACGGTGGACGCCTGCAACTTTTAGAAAGAAGTAACCATCTTTTTTTATCTTCCGTCATCGCTCCCGCTATCTTCCCGTACAAGCCCGTCAACACACATCGCGGGATGGTTCCCCGACGACTTTTGCTCAATTTTCGACGAAATTGTGAGTAGATCCGGCTTTACAATTTTTCCGATGTTCGAGCTGAGCCAATGGCGGTGGACTTAAATTGACCAACTAGAGGTTGGCCATCGTTGTGGTTACGACGACGTCGCTTGCACCAGATAAAATAATTCTCGGTCGAACACAGTGACAACCGAGATAGCCGCAAGCATACATTCACAAACTTCGACGAATGTTTCAAACTATCGTGTACCCATCCCCACTAGCACCAGGACTGCTGAACAAACGTGAAATCCCGTAGAACTCTGGGGGTCGTTCATACCAAGTTGACGTACGCTACCAGCGGCTTGTTTTATTCATGATCAGCATGTCCGACTCAGCGCCCAGAAGCTCTGGAATGCCAGCCGACTGACGGTGCGACGACGAAATTCGACCAGACTTGTCTGTCCAACAAGCGTGTCGCGAAAGACCCAGGGCAATCGTCGACACGCTGAATCCTTCATACGACTGAATGAATCAGAAAGGAAAATATATCGTCATAACCAGAGGAGAATACCAAATTCAAACGAATTATTAATGACACTGCGTTATCTGAACTAGAGCTTTCGCCTGTTGGTGGCTTGGCTAACGTAATCGACTGGAAATGTACAATCTCGCCTTATAAGAATAACAATGATGGAAGATTATGAAACCATAAAAGATAGGTTCGAAAAATACAAGGGCCCCTTGAATCGCTAAAACTGGCTGGATCTTCATTAACCGTAAACGATTCATTACTACGAAATGTAGCTGTTGATTGCATTGTATTTTTAACTGTGAGAATATTTCAACAGACTAGAAATTCGTTCCATACCTTCTTCTCACGGAACCAATCGAGCTTCGGGAACAATTGGTCTTGCCAACATGTAATTATAGGTCTTTCTCGATACTTCTTGGGGGGGGGGGGGGGGGGGGGGTCAGCCTGCCCTCGTCGCAAAACTCTGAAACTTCAGACAATTCGCTAGACGGCAACCAAGGAGACGTGCGAAGTTAAGTCAAAGTTCGCTAGGTCGCTGATCTATGACGTTATTAGCCGCAACATGTGGCGACCCGTCGCAACCCGACGGTGCTGCTGGCGACATATTGGAGTATCCCCTTCGTCCAGCCGGCCGGTACCTTTCGTAGCATATTGCCGCCAAGTTCGTTTAAGCCGCCCGCGCATACTCGGTGTCACTCTTATGTCCAGAAATCGATGACCAACAACAAAACTCTGGACCAATCGCTGCCGATGGCCGAAAGCACATGAATGAATCATACAGATAGATCTTGGTGGCACCGATGCAAGTGCGCTGAACATATTACCTGGGTTTTCATAATAGTTACGGAAGACTGTTGAGATCCCAAGCCGGTAAGCAAGTTTTGTAACGATTTTTCTTTTATTCGCTACTAATAGACAAAGAAATTGGCATAATTTAGTTATTGACAAATAATAAAGACGAATCCAAAAATTTATAATCGATGATGAATGTCCGTGAGATCTCTCGAATATGTGTTTACAACTTTGTCCGCGGTCGTTAATAATTTGCGCTTTCAAGAGTATGATAAAGATATTCGATTCGTTCGCTTATACCAGACGAAATTACTCATCTTTCGCTTTTTGGTACTCGCTCGTTGGCTCTTTCTTCGCTCTGGGGTTCTGCACGAGACGTTGTCTTTGGATAATAGTCGATATTCCGTGATAAATAGAGTGAACCATCGGCGTGGTTTTAAATCCGGCTGCTCAACGCGACGTCGGATGATGCTGATTGATCGGCGTCCCCAGACTGACAGAAGATGAGAGTGGCTTGAGCAGTTCTCAGGTGAACGATAATTATTTTTCGGGCACGCGTATGTGACGGAATCCGCGTGCGCGTATCATTGACGCTCGGCAGATTGGTCGCGGAGAGTTCCTTCACTCATTGAAAACTTATTCGCTATCACTTTCGAAACTCTGCGATTCTTCCTGCGTCGGTTCGATTACGATTGGTTGATTGTGGGTATACCGAGCTAGGTAACTCTTCAGGTTATCGGATTCCAGTAGAGATTCAATTTTCCTTTTGCTGTATACATCCTGTTGAAAGATGGTATTGCTGCTCTTGCGCGCGGAATCGTCATTGTATAGTTAAGGAGTGAAACTAGAGGAATGTAATATCGTTTTATTTTCTCGGGTTCGGGAAAGTCGGCAACGATGTTTGGAAGTGGATGTGCGTGCTATAGATGCCCTCGGTCACAATGCAGGATTTCTTGTACTCTATTCCAGTTATCATCTCGCATCAGGCAAGGAACAAAGGCGAAAACGGGAAAAAAAGAATGAAAGTAAAACTTTTATCGGGAAAGTGGCTTTGCTAAAGCGGAGACTAGCGTCGAAATATTCTGACCTTGCGACACAGATTTATCTCAAATTCGAGCACAACTACGCTCGATGTCTCTTTGTAGTACTCTAGCGTGGATATAGGAAATGAAGCGGTTACAACCTTATACATAAGCCATCCGAAGGCAAATTCGACTCCTCGGCTTTGACGGGACCAATGTTCTTACCTCCGTAAATGCAAAAAGCGAGATCAACCGTTTTAGAGCAAGCGAACCAATGATTCGATATTCGAACGGTACCTCGACGCTTGCATCCAGCGTTCCATTGTCACAAAGTGTACACTCACACTCGTCATCGTGCCCGTACGTACATATAATTATTGGCAACTCTACTACTTTCCTCGCTAAAAATCGTATCCAAAATGCATTTGAACATACAAAATATAAATATTGTAAAAATAATATCGTCTAAATGACGTTAGCATTACAGCTATCTTTGAGATGACAACATCAATCATTCGCGTACCAATAGCAGCTGACAGCAGAATATGATAATCCTGAATATATCTACGGATAAAAAACGCATGTCGTGAAGTACGTCAGATTGTATACACGGTCTGTATCACCGACGGATAACACGATAGATGCACCAAAATCATTAGACATGCAAAATAAGCACGAATGTATAGAGACGAGTATGTCACGTGTAATAACGTATGGGGATGGAACAAGAAGCGTAGTGAAGCTTGGAATGTCTTATTTGAAATTCTTGTGATAACAGGGCATTTTCTTGGGCATCACTCATGATGCAATTGAAAGAAATATCGTGAAATTTTTCTTTTTTTAAAGTTGTGTCCGAGTTCACGGAAAAAATGTTTTTTGACTAAATCAATGTCGAAGCAATTCAGCCTAATTCTTTACCTTCGATTTTATTTTTTTGTTTTTTGATACGAGAATTTGTCGCTGAGATATCGGCCGTAATATGAAAAAATTCCTTTTTTCATTTAATCATCGAAATCTCATGAACAAAATAATTGTACGGCAAATCAACCAGCAGTTTTATAAACTTTGATAAATCTTTTATAAGCCCCGATTATTGTTTTGAGGGGGGCGGGGAGCCTTTCTACCCGTTGCATTTACTTGAAAAAGTACAAAAAACCCACCGCTTCTTTGCAAATATCGCTGAAACGACCTACTAATGCTTGTTGGTTTTTCCCAGCCAAATGCATTTTTAATAACCCTGTTAAATTTGGAATTAATCCGCCAATCTGTTTTTCTTGTCCGATTAATCGAAATTCAACAAGAACTGAAGAAACACGATTACTACTCTTCAATTATCGTTAAATAATTATTGAGGTTTAAACAAAAATTCCCCTATCCATCTCACAATTTGGCATGAGATACTATGTATTTTTGCGTTGCTGGTATCCGTTTCGCCGCGCAAAAACGTGGTTCCAGGAATTTTCTAGTTGCTTTACAATCAGCTCGAGGTAAAAATTTCACATCTATACTTTGTAATATATTGGATCTTTTATTTGAATAGGCTTCAAGACTCAATATATTACAGAATATAGAAGTAACATTTTCACCTCGAACTGATTATAGAGCATCTAAGAAGCAGCTTGAATTTCGTTTCATCGTGGCGAAACGGATGCCAGCATCGCAAAAAATATATCGTATTATCCCTGAATTGAACAAAAACGTTGAGGCTAAACATAATTTATCATATGGTGAATCTTAACATTTAGTGTGCAAAGTATTTTTCGGCGCCTTTACCGTGCAAAGGGGGTCATATAGGTCCCAGTACTTTGAAAACTACTCTAAAGTGCTCTAAAAAATTCCAAAACATTCATAAAATCTCTTAATATAAATTCTTGTATTCTAGTATAAGCATCAATCATTATTTTGCTGAGGGAATTGTTACGCCCTGGCTACGAATATAATGAAATATTCACCCGGACGAAACCCAACTTGTGGTCCCACTTTTGTGCCCTTTACACGAGGACGGAGACCTAGCCTAACCACTATCGAATATAGATTTTTGGTTTTACCTGGTGACGCGTTGGTAGTAGAGGGGATGCCTACAAATGTTTTCTGTTGCTGATGGTCGTCACGAGTTCTGTAGATAGGTTGGCCTGCTGACCCACTGCTGAGGGTCGGGTAGTTGAAAGAAGGTTTAACAAGGTTTATGACATAGCACACAAACTTTTGATGCTTGTAAACGTCAAGTGTTTCGGGATACAGTTTAACTTGGTTCCCAAAAGATGTTACACTCTTCACGGCTCACAATGTCAGTGTATAATCATATTGGCTGTAAACCTGCGATAGTCGCAGGTTTATTAATGAGTTTTATTCGAAATGTCTATTAATGCGTGGCTCGTTACCAACGCAATGTTAAATGCACAGATAAACAGTTCTTAAAGGTTGCAGCTGTATTATCTTATATTCCGTTTATTATAATCG
This sequence comes from Sussaba pulchella, assembly GCA_963971145.1. NCBI lineage: Eukaryota > Metazoa > Arthropoda > Insecta > Hymenoptera > Ichneumonidae > Sussaba > Sussaba pulchella. The sequence goes on from OZ020166.1 coordinate 9,012,792, forward strand.
CTTTCTTTTGGCCTTTCGATTATTCAACCTTATCCTAGACTCTACAATCTCTTTGATGTATATATTTATTTATTCATGAGGACTCTTCTTTCTCCTGTTGTTTTTATTTATTTATTTCGGACTCTCGATTCTTTGGCTTATATTTTGGTTTTATTCAGTTTAGACTCGTCGTCTCTATGCCACTGCAATGGTTTTTATTGCGGGCGAGGGTCAACACTTCTACGGCCGCAAAACGATATTTGACTATACTAAGTCCATTTTTGGAACTGATTGTGAGACATCAGTGGGTAGTATCCGTGGGTTTATATACTATTTTCCAGGGTGGTTTTCCAGGAAATATTCCTTTATATATAATAATAATTTGGGAATATTATGAAAAATCAGAAATACAGAAATACGGGTATTTCTGATTTTTCATAATATTCCAAAATTTCTGGGTACCGTAAATTTCTGAGTTCCACCATGAAATTTATACAGTAGCTTCAGAATAATCATGGGAATATTACAAAAAATTGGGACCAAGAACAAAAATATTATTTTCGAGATATGAAGTTTTTTGTGTTTTTTTGCCTCAAATCATAAGAAAACATTTTTGATACTGAGGTCTCATAATTTTATCTGAAAAAACAGGAAAATTCCGTTCCAAAACATTCGTGACAACATCAATTTAATTCAGAAATAAAGACTCACCACGCCTCGAAACCTTCGAAAGTAGTAAAAATACCAATTACAGAAGTATAGTGAGAAATAAACCTAGAGGCCTAAGATTTGGAGTCAACCACTATTTCTCGTCATACTTCAACTCCTTTCAATTTCGAGGGAATAAAAAAAAATCGGCTGAAAAGGGGGTTTAGTTCGTATGGAATACCCCATATGTTTGAACGGTCACTATTTCGTCAAGAAATTTTTTTTGAAAATCGCAAATGTCATGCACCGTATAAACTAATAAACCAAAGAAGCAATCATGAACTTTCGATTCTAGATAACCCGTTGATGAACAGGAAGGGTCACCGCAGAACGCCTTTCGAAAAACACCCTCCGGCAGACTACGTGCTATTCCTTCACTCATAAATATTTTTCAATGAAATTTTGTCAAAATATCAACGAAAGTGTACACTATCGAATGCTCAAATGTATGAAAAAATGTATGGGGGGAGCCAAGTCAACTCAGCCAGCTGACAACCTTCTATCCTCCGATCAGGTCGATGATTTTTGTTTAGTATCTTTAGGGTTCTACGACTTTACTAATTTTTTTTCAGATTTTTTAGACCCCCCCCCCCCTTTCTCTCGCCCCACCCCATATACAGAAATGGGGCAACCCACGCTATTTCGGATGGCTGATTCCCCGATGCGGTCGATGATTTTTTTTAAGTATCCTACGGATCCTACGACCTCACTAGTTTTTTTAAAGATTTTTTTGACCCTCCCTTCGCCTGACCCCCCCCCCCAATTTTTTTTATCAAGAGGCTATTCGCCAACGGCTATTTCGCCATTTTTCAATTGAATGAATTTTTTTCCCAGATACCTTATCGAAATTGAGCGACTTTTTCATAAAATTGGGGTAAAACTATTGTTTCTAATATTTTATTTTTATTTTTTTTCAATTTTGAAAAAATTCCACTTTTTCCGAAATTTTAATATGATCATGGTTTCCTATGTAATAATTTTTTATATTTCAAATCAATAATTCAATTTTATTTGGTTAGATTGATCAATTCTAGTGAGGCCTTCGAGGAAATATTGGTTGAATAAATGGTCACGATCCTTCATATTTCAATGAATTGAATAAACATATTCTTCGTTTATTTACCAATGAACAACGAGATTTTTGGTAAATTCTAAAAAACATATAGAGAATGATAATGTCGTTAATACGCCTCTTGGGTATGAATAAACCAGGCCGTAGCACGTCACATTTTAACATAAAAGATTATGATCATCATAATGCGATATCTTAATTTGAGAAATAACAGTTCATCTCATAAGTCGCGACATATACTTTACCATAAGATAGACTAACAAATAAATCTCGATACATTCGTCAATGCTTTTGATAAACAAAGAAAGAAAAAACGTTTGAATAACAGATTGTCATGAACAGTATCTTATAACACCATATGAGAAATTTATCATCGTCACCTATCCACGTTTTAACTGAGTATTGTTCTTCAATATTTGCTAATAATATTAATCGAAATATTTGTAATGATTTTTACTCTACTATGTTAATAATAACGATAAATAATTATTTCGGTTTCATTTTAAGAATCGGGCGAACCCACGGGTCCTCTAAGATCAACGAGAGGGATCATGTCACGTATATGATAGCCGAACAAGAATGAATATAAAAAGCGGGATGTCATTCAATCATATCCAATCTGTCTAACTGGATATCATCCAATGTCAATAATACCACACTAGCTCGCTGTAAATAATTGAACTTCAATGCACGACACTGCGATCCCCCTCGGAGCCCAACACTTATAACGCATCCGATATTATTAAAATTACATTCGAACATCATCAATATGCTTCACCAAATATTCGAATATCTGTTTGATACGATGGAGTCTATTATGATTTGTTCGCTGAGACCGTCTTACAAATCTACAAAATATTCTTTCTTGCGTACAGGACATTTATGAGTGACCCAAATTATGTTATGATCCTTGTCTTTTAAAATGATCACAATTTCATAATATGACTTATCCGAAGGAGATAGTACTTATTGTTCACGCGCACCATAATCGTCCGATATAACCGACGATCGAAGACTCTATTTTCTCATTAATAACAAACCGTTCGCGAACTTCACCGATTAGTTTACGTGTCATATTTGATTTATTTAATTGAATTACGGTGACGCGATATATCCAAGGGAGATCGTCTTTGCTCTTCACACGCACAGAGTTTCTCTTTTTGTACGAGAAAACCGAATCACGAATCATAAGAAGAATAATGTTTTTCCTCTTTTATATTTTTCTTTTATGTTTACTTGCATAGAAAAAACACTCACAAAATGCACCGATTAGTTTATGCAACGAGATTCCGATGGCAGAATATGATATGGCACGCTAGACGAATACCCCGTAAGAGGTTATGGTCAAGCCCATGTGCTCATGGATATTATCCATTAATAATGACTTAAAAGTCAATAAATAATGTCTTTGCTGAATAGAATATATTCATGCTTTATTCGTAAGAATTATACGATATTTTTTTATTGCATCGATTATTCAGATGCAGATGGATTACGCACAGCGATATAGTAATATTGATTTAACGACCACCGATCAGTTCATCGGAGGCCGAATACCTGATACTTATGCTGACTCTTCTCACGATATCGACGTTAACGTCGTGTTTTATTCGTCCATCGATGAAGATTTCGATTTCTTGATGTAAGATAATCTTACATATCCCAAAGGATTTGTCGATCCAGTGCTCTCGTCGCCATTATCCTTCGAATGATCGAATGCGAAAGTTCAATGATTTTCTACGACATCCGGTGATCTTGTATCGATGCCTGATTATACGAAAAATAATGATAATCAATAGGAGATTCGACTCAATATCGTAGATTACGGTTTTTCCACAAGATTAGAATTTTCTTTGACTATCATCTCTGAATAGCAAAACTTCGTCGCGTGGTGATCTCCTCGTGGCTGGTGATGAAGTATCCAAAATTGTCCCGTTCTTTATGGTGCACCCCTGCTCGGTGACATAGATTGCAAACTCGTGCCCTCCTCCGTGCCGTCCGCAGCGCCACGCGGCGATCACCGCAAGCGGCGCATGGACCACGGCCATCG
>OZ020166.1:9016800-9071800 GCA_963971145.1 Sussaba pulchella
GTATAGCGGGGTAATCACGCCTAAATGAATGACGGTTTGTCCCAACCGGACGTCGCGAACGGCTCACGCGCAAAGTTAACCCACGACTTCGACTTTTCAGATTTGACGCGTGTCCATAAACGGGATCGCATTTCACAGACTAATTATCCGATTCGAGTGAACCAACCGTTGCGTTGAAGAACAGTGTATATTTTACAACAATCATCGTGAGCTCCAACCGTGCATTTCGGAAATACGGAAAGATAAGAGTTTTATAATTTGAAAAAAGTTGGAAATTCCCCCATTGTCTTAGAAAATCGCAACCTACGAGACCAAATACAATTAAAATTCTAAAAGTCGGACATGGATAAATAGAAAAGTCGAGAATACGAGAACAAAAAAATAAGAACAATAGAACAATAGCAACGACACCAAGAATGCCGGGCTTGAACCCAAAACAAGCGCACAGTACGGCCGCAAAAATAGGCAACGTAAGCGCACTCTGATAACACAGGCGGAATCAGACGACCCTGGGTCAAGTATGGAAAAATTGATCACGATAGAAATATCGCATTGACAAAGATAACGATACCGAGAAATTAAAAAAAAAACGTTGGCAATCATCCATGCGCGGGGGGAAAAGTGAACTCACGAATTTCGAGTTTACGGATTGAACACGTATTTATATACGGAATCATATCTTAGAAACTAATTATACGTTACAAGTAAACCAAATGTTGTTACGAACGGGACTGTATCCGTCTTACAACTCATTATCGGCTCGAAGAGTGTATCTCAAAAATTCAAGAATATACGATGGTGTGAAGGAGAAAAGTTCCAAAAGGGCCGAGCCGGAACTAGCCGGTAGGGACTATGTGGAATCTGCCTCCGCATGTGTCGATTCCAAATCGGTATCATATATTGACACATATGGGACAAAAAATGTCTCTAATTCTTAACCTTGAAAACGTATTTCTTGAGGAGTTATGGAGGTGGAAAGAAAAATCTGTTATGCATATCAATAGACGAATTCATTCAAAATTTCGAAAAAAAAACATTTCGAACAAAAACACACTACATTTTTTTAAAAATTTTTCGGAAAAAAAATTCAAGGCTATGTTTTATAATGACACCCGCCATTTTTTGTGGATGTGCTTTGAGATTTTTTTTTATGCATATGAGGCATTCCACGTCAACTCAGACGGTCAAAACCCTGACCCCTGCCGATTTAGTTCTTGATTTTTTGCTTCCTCATAAAGGAAGCTTTGTGACGGTCCGAAATTTTTTTTTTGAGATTTTGATGTCAATAGGCTTAGAATGTCCTAAAACATCCAGAAAACACATTTGGAAAAAATGTCCGGATGTATGTGCGTGTGTGTGTGTGTGTGTGTGTATGTATGTAACCACCCTCTAAAATTCAAACGTTCATAACTCGAGAACGGTTCAAGCTACCGTACTCAAATTTTGCACACATGTGATGCCTTCTAATGTCTATGTAATCTGTAAGTTTCGCAATTATTGACGCACTTGTTCGGTTTCGACAGCGTTTTGGATTTTTCAAAAAATGTCTGTAGCCACGCTAGCGTTCGCAATTTTCGACGTATCCGGCTCAATAGTTTTTTACATATAGAATTGAGTACAAGGACGGTTGGTATTGCATTTGAGCCAAATCCATCAATAACTTTAGATTTTATGATTTTTTGAATTTTGCAAAAAATCAACTTTTTTGCTCTATTTGTCGTTAACTTCAACCAATCGAACCATAATTCTCTGCAAGTATAGGATGTCATTGTGCTATAATACATATCAAATTTGGCCGAGATCGGACGAACGGATCGAGTTCTAGAGCAATTAGAAATTTCTAAGTTCCAACCCCTGCAAATCCAAAAACGCTAGACGGAACGTGCTCAAATTCATACACACGCCCAAACTAAGCGTCAGCTTAAGTTGTTTCTAGATTCGATAGCAATTAAACAACGCGCTCGATTTTTGGGACACATTGAATTTTTATATACGTTCGAGTCGGTTTTGATACGGTTGGAAGGATCTACGGACATCCTGTATAAAACAAGCTGCAAGCTGAAACTTGCAATTTGCTTCCCCTGAATTTTCGGTAGTGAACGGAACTTCCTTTATGAGGAAGCCGAAGATAAAAAAAAATAAAATAAAAGAAATCGAGAAATGCTTCCTCATAGAAGGATTTCGTGCACTACCGAAAATTCAGGGGAAGCAAATTGCAAGTTTCAGCTTGCAGCTTGTTTTCGGCTTCCATTTAACCCCCAAAGTACCCCCGATTTTTTTCAGAATTTTCGAATCCCCGTACAGCCCTTAAAAAAATTCAAAACCACCCCCAAATGAAGAAAGGCGTACTTGGACATAACTAATACCTGTGATTTTGTTCGTGTGTTATTGGAAGGTAAAAAAAAAACTTTGGCAAATTTCTAGAGTGGGCTCTGTATTGCAACTATATTTTAGAAAAAAATAAATCGGACGGTCAAAACCTGATCTTTGCTGATTCAGCTCTCGATTTATTTTTGAATTCAGTTTCACCCCAAAAGTACCCCTGATGTTCTTCAGAATTTTCGGATCCCCTTACAACCCTTTAAAAAATTAAAAACTACCCCCAAATAAGGAAAGACGTACTTGGACACAATTAAAAATTTTAATTTTTTTAATGATTTCAGTACATTGAATAGTAGAGTTTGTTGAAATTTTAAATTCTGAAAAAAAACAGGGGTACTTCTGGGGTAAAACTAAATTCAACTAAAAATCGAGAACTCAATCAGCAAAGATCAGGTTTTGACCGTCCGATTTATTTTTTTCTAAAATATAGTTGCAATACAGAGCCCACTCTGGAATTTTCGCAAAGTTCATTTTTTCACCTACTGATTTCACACAAAAAAAATCAAAGATATTAATTATGTCCAAGTACGCCTTTCTTCATTTGGGGGTGGTTTTGAATTTTTTTAAGGGTTGTACGGGGATACGAAAATTCTGAAAAAAATCGGGGGTACTTTGGGGGTGAAATGGAAGCCAATACAAAATCACGAACTAAATCAGCAGGGGTCAGGGTTTTAACCGTCTGAGTTGACGTGGAATGCCTGATATACTTTCTTTCAATTTTTTGAAGTAGTGCAACAGGGTGGAACAAAATGAAAATCGTACTTGAAACATTGTACAGTACAGAGTCCCGTTATTATTTATTTATTATTTTTCGCGCCGAATTTAAATATGAAATCAAAATTCTTAAATTGAAAATGCCGGATTTAATATGAGCTTAGCGTTATACTAAAAGCGAATAACGGAAAATCATTTCAATATTCGGGTGAGTCACGAATTACTGCTCCACGAAAACACTCACCTAATTTTATAAGGCACTATTTCTACAACTTCCAACCACCAACCATCGACCAACCATCAAGAACCTAGAATCTTGAATTTGGGCACGAAGGAAGGTGTTATAGGACGATTGAAGGAAAGAGTCCGAAAATCATGAATGTCTCGTCCATCGTAGAATTATTATTCATTAACTTTTTACCAAATGACCATCAACGATTTTAGGGTATTTTCGTTTGACCTAGAATCCTAAAATTTGCCGCGCGAAATATGGTGTTATCGATTCTTTTTTCGGTTATCGCACACAAATATGGTCAAAATTCGATAGATAATTATAAAGTGACTAGTAATTAAGTTTTGCGATAATCCAACGGTACGGAACCCTCAGGAGCCACAAGTCACACTCGCACTTGATCCGGCTTCTTTTCGTACATATGTGCAGAGGTGAGGGCATACCATACTATAACATAATAGAGATAGAAGATTAAAATTATTCCAAATATCCTGCCGAAGTGCAATCATTATGGCATCGAATAAAAAACTTGGCATCCCCCGGAGGTGTATAGTATTACTATAGTACAGTATTATTTAACTATGCAGGCTTTGAATAATGGGGATTTTAAGAGAATATTTAAACCCAGCGTGCCTGCCATCGGACGGGCAAGGGCATAAACTATGATCGACAAGTGAAAAATATCAAGAATTGGGACAAGAACGTATATGTCATAGAGAATAGAGTAACAATTTCTTACGGGAAAATAGGAATCCTCCATTGCAGCGAGGATATGGTCGCCGTTCCGATGTAGAATACGTCAAACGTGTTCTGGATGGAAGCCAGCAGCCGGGCACCCCATCGCTGGGTAGCATTTGGGTTAAACAGAAACCGTCGAAGTCGTAGAGAGCTCGACGAGCCGTACCTCTCCCGCGATCAAACGGTTCGCCGCCCGCCGCTGGTATACACATAGTACACGACGAGGGTTTAATAAAAACTCGACATAGGTAGGTCTTCGGTCGTGGCCGGGCGCGGGATTCCCGAGACGCGAAGAATATCGAAAAGCGAACGGGGCCTGTCAAGCGGCAGATAAGGACTCCACGGCCTCTTTTCCTTGCACTCAGAGTGGTTCCAAAATTTTCCTCATCCCCCCGGCTCCTTCTTTCTCCAACCAATCGCAAGTATCTCGAATATTTTCCACGATATTGCCCAGGCTGACAAGCTCGCGGTTAGGCGTATTTCTTCGGTACACATATTACGTCTCCTTCGGTGATTTTTATGCGGACTCAAAGCGATAAGGCCAAGGAATTCGACTGTTGATCGAGCGCTGCCGACGTATCGAAAAAAAACCGTTCGAAGCTCAATTTCGTATTCGGAAACATACTTCATGTTACACAAAATGCCTCAAAAAGTGCTAAGGTCGACAATATCAAAGAGTCTAGTTAAAAGTAAAAAATGATCGGCGCTAAGGAGCGAAGAAGACAGATGCACTACACCAACCTTAATAAGTATACACGTGTTGGCATGGACGTATCGCCTAACCGTTATTGGCAGCTTTCGCTACGAGTGTCCGTACGTTCCGTAAAGTACGGACCAACGAAGCTGGAATACAGCTTATGTCCAGATCCAAAGGCCGACGTGTGTATGCTGTACACTGAAATAGCGAAGATATTGCGATGCAAAGTTGGAGCCGAAGGCGTTCACGTTGCGGACATTGGATAGTCACCAGCACCGACTATGTGGAATCTCAGGACGAGGTGCCTACCGCCAGGCGGAGGCTGCCCGTTCTATTACGTACACGTATTCTAGCTGCCTCTGTCCTGCACCTCCCGCTGTATACGGAACAACGACCGTTACGTCGAAACGCGGTTAGCCGGACTCGAGCGTCCGCGAGAGAGGGCCGTTTAATAATACGCGCAATAATTCACTATGCCGTGACAGTGCTGGGTGCCGCCCGGCACGCCATAGGCATTGTCCCAGAGCGCATCGGCGTACACAACTGACATCGTAGCTATAACACAGCACATGCACTGGCTACATAGTAGTCACACTGGTTAACCAAAGAGTCACAACCGGTGATCTTCGCGTGCTTGTTTAGACAGGGGCTAGTTGAATCAATTTTCAGCCCGCTATGCTTAGCTGTATCCCAACGACCGTGGTACGGATTTTGCGGTATTAGTTGGCTACACGTACTCATGGCAATGAATCGTTTGTATTAACCCCACTGTTCCACAAAGGAGTGCTATGAAACCAAGTATTTCGCCCAATTTTCGATCACGAACCAAACCGATTAAATCATTATTGGAGGTATCAGTATTATTTTTTCTAGAAGCTGATCGTGTCCATAAATATGGTCATTTGCCAATAGTCTTGATTTATCTTGTTCATGATCCAAATTAACCCGGTCTCTTTTCCTCATAGCTGCAGACGCTGGCAGAAGGCGTCAGGAGCCCACGCACGCCTTCATTCAGAATTTGAATAGAGCTCGAGGAGGCCTCGAATTTCACCTTTGTCGTTTCAGGTGATCCCTGTGGCGCTTCTGTCCTTCCATGTTACTATTCTCTGGTCCTTGAGTGTCCTCTTGATGGTGCAGTAACGTAGCAAAGCAATTCATACGCATCCCCGGAGATATTTTGGGGAAAAAAGGCAAAGGCCGCCGGCGATCTCTATCGAAAAGCTCCGTTGTGCGTGCTGCCGAGTGTCCAGTGTTTTTCGTCGAATGACGACAGCGAAGAGTGATAGTTACCGAGAGCACAGCGTCTGGTCACCCGGTTAGATAACGTAAATTTATAGCTAGCGCCTGAATAATTCGCGTGGCAGATATAAATTTTCAACGCACTTCGTCGTTGTGGATTTTTGATCGCACATTTTGTTCTTGTTTTTTCTATAACTCTATCCGTCAAACTACCAAGACGGCCTACGGAAATTCATAATCTCGGTTTTTTCGCTTTGCAGATTTTCGCAAAAATAAGAATAATGAAACTGAATTCACAGCTTGTAATTTCAGTGAAAACCCGAGTCGAAATTTCAATTCACTCTCCAACCTCCGCCAACCGCATTCTTCCGTTTCGTGTGCGGAGCGTGGGAAGGACGGCGGAGGTTATCGCGCTGTAGAGGTAAATACAAGTTACAACCTTCCTACACTCACTCTGGTGGCACAAAGTAAACGTTTAGGATGTAGGCCGGTCGACGGAGGATCGGCAGAAGCGCCGACACCCGTCTCAGAATCTTCGCCGCACCGTTGAACAACCGCCACAACCCCACTGTAAGACCGCGACCGATACGCGCTGTCACGAGCTAACGAAAGAATAATTAATATGGAAATTAATTATTTATATCAGGACATATATTTTCGGACAGAGCAAAATTGATAGAATCGACTTACCATTATACAAAAACAAAAAAAAATATCGAGAATTTCATTCGAACCTGGGACATAACACCTACCTACCTATTCTACGTTCCTAACCACCTATCGCTATCCACTACGCTAATGTGACTATGTGGATATCTTTTACCTTTATTCTATAATACGCATGTCTAGTATGACTGTCGAGAATTTTCACTTCCTCACTCAATCATTAGAATGTACAAGTCGTGGTCTGGATATATATGGGGTATACCTGGAGATTTCGGCAACATCGGACATTTGGGTCAACATTTTTGCCCCCCAATTTTTTACATTAATGTGTGTCGAAAATGACGAGACACGTATTTCGGCGTTTTTCATTTTGAGCCCCCGCTTTTGAGATACAGTCAAATGAAGTTTTTGAACTATTGACCACACTCGGTCATTCAAATCGATATATCTCAGCAACGGTTAGTGATAACTTGAAAAACCGCGGAGGTTTTTTTTTTCGTTTTTGAACGCTTTATACAATGAAAATATTTACGATTATGTTGCACAAATTCAACAATTACTTATTAACTATTCAAAATTAAATGTGAAATAGAACAAAAAATGTACCGTCGAATGGGGTAATTGTGGTCGAAAAATTGAATTTTTGTCTTTCGCGCTCCGTCTAAAATCAGTTTTTGCGCTAAAAAAAAAAAAAAAAATACTAGCATCTTGCAAACATCCATCTTAACGTGCGTAATAAGTTTCATTAAAGAAAAAAAATTTTTGGCGAAGTTACATCGACTTGAACCCGTGTCCATAATTACCCCGCAGATGGGGTAATTATGGTCACCGTTTTGCGATCGTGAATAAAAATTAATAAATACATTTTTTTTACTCTGTACCATATGGATATCTTAACGTGGTTATCCTAGAGCAGAGTGGAACAAAAATCATTAAAAAATACCCATTTTTGGGGGAATGGTTACAAAAAACTGGAAGCAAAACATGGAAATTTCTCGAAATTCGATTTATTATGATTGAACTTAGACGGTGATCATATAGAAGCCTTTCCCTCTTCGTTGCGGAAGAGCGATGGGTTTTAATATGCCCTCTAGAGGGATTAATTGATGGTCGGCTTTTTGCGGCCACCACCACGCTTTTTTTGTTGTCTCCATTAGGGAGACAACTGCCCCATCCGTGTTGACGAAAATTATCTTCCCGGGCAATCTTTCGCCCTCGACGACGACGATAACATACTCGTTCACCTTGTAAAGGTGACAAACTTCGGGAACATTTTCGTCGTTGCTTTCCGCTTCGGAGCTAGAGAGAAAATCGGTGTCATTTTCCTCGGCATCTTTAAATATCAAAATAACTTATTATATGAATAAGTACCTTTTCAATCCATTTGTAGGCCTTATTCACACGAGAAATTCGTAAAAACACGGTCGAAAGACTTCGAACTGTCATTTTTGAGGTTAGAACGCTCGGCGCTAAAATGAATATTTATGTATCTTTTACACGGTAGCACCAATTTTAAACTTTTATACATGAAAAAAAACCGTAAAAATCGACTCCATTAGATGCTGAATGATTTACTTCTACAAATTCAGTTTTTATTTATGACCATAATTACCCTTGGAATACCGAACTTTCGGTTTTTCGAACTTTTCTTCGAGAATAGTGGTTAAAAGATTACCAAACCACGTGTACATCATAGAAACTAATTTTTATTCTATTCTAAATTTAGCCACCTTGAACTTTATGGGCCGACGCTTGGTTCGAAATTTATCGCTTTTTTGTCATAAAAAACTCGTAAATATACGTATTTTATTCATAAAAAATTGCATGTAGACCGATTCCATTTCGAATTAGGCAGGTTCTACACTTCAAGTCACAGAATCTCCCGAGAACGAAGTGTGTTGTTTTTCAGGGTAAAATAGGTCACACGTATTCTGCCGTTTCGGGAATATAGTTTTTTTCATGGAGTTATGATTATTTCAATCTCAGAGGTGGTTTTTTAAAAAATCGTGGAATTTTTTTTCAATTTCCTAAATTTTTGGCAATAATCAAAAAATTTCGATTTGTTTTTCTGATTCTAATGTGGTTTTATGACTCTTTGTGAAATCTACCGGAAAATCTGAAAAAATATCAAAATTGACAAAATAGCGGCGGTTTCTTTGAAAATCTTAAAAGTCAATTTTCTCGAAAAACCCATTTTATTTTTTTTCGCTGATTTGTTTCCTTAATTCTACCCATCTGAGGAAGATACTCTGTGAGTTTCGTCCGGGCTTTTTTATTCGTTCGGCAACGAGACCATTTTTTGATAAAACCGAATTTTAAATCTTTTCCTACCCAAAAATTCAGGATATGCAGGAGTGTTTGGACAAGGAATAGTCCCAATAAAAATTTCCCATGAAATTAGTCGAACATATAACCCATTTTTCATTGATAATACACGAGAAAACGCGTTTTAAATTTGTATTTTGCAAAATAAGCTATATCTGTGGGCTTTCTGGAGTTTCATTTGTTCTTCCACATTACGGAAAAGTCGAACTCGTATCGATTTGTGAATTCTTTAGGATTAATTTCGGTGATTGTGCAAAAAACAAATTTAAAACGCGTTTTCTCGTGCATCATCGATGAAAAATGGGTTATAATGTGAGATATGTTCGACTAATTTCATAGAAAATCTTTATTGGGACCATTCCTGGTCCAAACACTCCTGCATATCCTGCATTTTTTGGCAGGGAAAATTTTGAAATTCGGTTTTATAAAGAAATGGTTTCGGTGCCAAACGAATAAAAAAGCCGGGACGAAACTCACAGAGTATCTTTCTCAGATGGGTAGAATTAAGGTAAAAAATCAGCGAAAAAAAAATGGTTTTTTCGCGTAAAATGACTTTTAAGAATTTCAAAGAAACCGCCGCCATTTTGTCAATTTTGATATTTTTTCAGATTCCCCGGTGGATTTCGAAAAGAGACATAAAAGCACATTAGAAACAGAAAAAAAATCAAAATTTCTTGATTATTGACAAAAATATAGGAAATTTAAATAAAATTCCACGATTTTTTAAAAAATCACCCCTGAGATTGAAATAATCATAACTCCGTGAAAAAAATTTTATTTACGAATCGACAAAATACATGTGACCTATTTTTCCCCGAAAAACAACATATTTCGTCCTCGGGAGATTCTGTGACTTGAAGTGTAGAACCTGCCTGATTCGAAATGGAATCGGTCATGGAAAAAAAAATACCCTCATTTATTGAAATTTTTTTTTTCAAATTCCTTGAACAAAAACAAAAATTTTGAGACCCTGCCAGACTTGGGCCGACGCTTTGTTCGAAAGTTATAGCTTTTTTTCTTAACAACCGAGTAAATATTTACGGGTTTCTTATGACAAACATTTTTTGTTTAAGGAATTTAAAAAAAAAACCAAAAATTAAGAGTATATTTTTTGTTTCACTCAACTTTTAATTTTGAATTGATTATAAGTAATAGTTGAATCTGTGCAACATTATCGGAAATGTCTTCATTGTGTAGAGCGTTCAAAAACGAAAAAAAACACCCGTAGTTTTTCAAGTTGTCACTAACCGTTGCTGACATATATCAATTTGAATAACCGAGTATGGTCGATAGTTCAAAAATTTCATTTGACTGTATCTCAAAATCGGGAGATCAAAATGGAAAACGCTGAAATACGTGTCTCTTCATTTTTGACATATATTAATGTGAAAAATTGGGGGGCAAACATTTTGACCCAACTGTCCGAAGTTGCCGAAATCTCCAGGAATCCAGGAACCCCGTATATATATCAGGGTGGTCCTTTGGAAAAAAGTCTCGTTCCGCACCTTCCAAATGATTCTAGACCATAAAAAGGAAATCTTCATTTCTTTTTACGATTTTTAAATTTACCCTCTGCATTGCCTGAATTCGTTTCAAAGTTTTTGAAATCATTTATGTCATATTTCTGATTTCCACGAAAAAGGTCGGGAAAAAAAATCTGAAAAAAATATATATTGAAAAAAACTATATTAGAAGAATAGAAGAAAAAGTTGACATCTGTCCGGCAACCATAACCCAAAAATAAAAATAAAAATCGCCATTGAAATTTTTTTGGTGTCACGCAGCCAGTGAAAAAATCTAGAAAAAATATATATCGTAAAAAATGATGTTAGAAAGTAAGAAAAAATGTGGTGATTGTACAAAAATATAGCTGTTACTTCCCGGTGTTTAGGAATCCCATAATATAAATAATACCAAAAATTTGTTTTTTTATTCACAGTTCGGAGAAAATTTTAAAAATAACATACTTAGTGGCTTTTCTTAAGAAAAAAAATATTTTTCCATATTTTGTTTTGAAACGGACGTTTAACTTGCTCAATAGAATCTGAATTAATTTCTTTCTAAATGGCCACGAGAAGACGCACGTTTTCGTTCTGTTCAAATGTCAAATCTCGCCAAAGATACAGCCATTTGAATGGAAAAATGTTGAAAAATGGTAATGAACGAGAAAAATGTCAAAATTTTTTTTTTTAATTTCGACACTCCGTGAATATTTTTCAATAAAGTAACTCGATTTATCAAAATTATTTGTGGAAATTTTTCTTTTTTACTGGCTGAACTGACGTAAATCGTCTCATATATATGAGGCATTCCACATCAACTCGACCACTTCGAAACCTTACTATCTTGATTTTTTTTGCAATCAACGTATGTTATAGTACTCTTTAAAACAAAAATATTGATATGTATTAATTTATGGTGGTATTGATAGGGGTGAAATTACAGGATAATGCAATTTTTGCTAGTTTTTTCTTGCTGATTTTATTACATGGAAATAGTGGGTCCCAGCGAAAAATTGCTCAGAATCCATTTTGTGGTGTTTGTTGCAAGGATAACGAAAAAAATGTTAGCAGGCAAGATTTTACATTTTTAATAGAAAAAAACCCATTTTAAAAATATAAATCGATTTTTGGACGATTATGACATTTTTAAAAAATTTGAAATATTTTTTTTTGGATTCCTCGAACTTTTTCCAGAAGGAATACGTCCCTTCCAGATGGAGAAATTCAATTTAAAGGCTCAGCAAACAAAAAAAAGAACATTTGAAAAAAAAAATTTATGCAAAATTTGAAATAAAAATGTTATGTAATGCAAGTATATTTCTCAATATTTATTTACAAAATATTCGCACCTCCAAGCGATATAATAAGTCGTCAAAGATTCAAATATTTGGAATCAGAAATTTCTTCTGATTTTTTCCCTGGTCGAATGTATTTTTCCTCGTGGCTGTCTTCCACGACAGAAAATGTAGACTGTGTAGACTATGTATCCCGAGAATACACAGTCCACGATGGTAGAGTTCTGATTCGGGCCGCTAGGCACGCTATTTTACTTTTTCCCTTTGCCAGATTTTTTTTTCGTTTTGAAATTCACGGCTTCTTCAGCAAAAGAGAATTTCTTCACCAGCATATAATCTCGTGATGTAGGGATAAATGCATGGTTTTTCCTATGGTATCCCGAGGATACACAGTCTACGCAGTCTACATTTTCTGTCGCGGAAGACAGCCTCGAAGAAAAATACATTCAACCATGGAAAAAATCAGAAGAAATTTCTGATTTGAAATATTTCAAACTTTAACGGCTTATTATATCGTTTGAAGGTGCGAATATTTTGTAAATAAATATTGAGAAATATACTCACATTATATAACGTTTTTATTTCAAATTTTGCATAAATTTTTTTTTCCAATTTTCTTTTTTTTTTTGCTGAGCCTTTAAATTAAATTTCTCCATCTGGAAAGAGATGTATTTCTTCTGGAAAAAGTTCGAGGAATCCAAAAAAAAATATTTCAAATTTTGTAAAAATGTCATAATTGTCCAAAAATCTATTTATATTTTTAAAATGGGTTTTTTCCCATAAAAAATGTAAAATCTTGCCTTCTTACATTTTTTCTCGTTATCCTTGCAACAAACACCACAAAATTGATTCTGAGCAATTTTTCGCTGGGACCCACTATTTCCATGTAATAAAATCAGCAAGAAAAAGCAAGCAAAAATTGCATTTTCCTGTAATTTCACCCCTATCAATGCCACCGTAAATTAATACATATCAATATTTTTGTTTTAAAGAGTACTATAACATACGTTGATTGCAAAAAAATTCAAGATATTAAGGTTTCGAAGTGGTCGAGTTGATGTGGAATGCCTCATATGCATACAAAATTATAGTAGAAACAGTAATAACGAATCATTTGGAACAAACATTTGGTGATTCAACGAGTTATTACAAAGATTTCAACTTGATTTATACACATGGTATGTGAAATTTTTTTAGCTTTTGGAAAAAAATATTTAAAATTTTTTTTATAAAATATACATTGGCCGAAAAATCGACTTTTATATATCAAATGCGATTTTAAGTATTTTTTTAAGGCCCCAAAATGTTTTTCTATTTTTTTCTCGAAAAGCTGAGTTTTTTTTACATAGAAAACCTAGTCGACCCGAATATTTTTTTTCATCAAAACACATGTAAGATGCGAATTCTAATGTCCATCGAACGTTCATAATTCCATCCTGTTGGTGAGTGCCGGCCGCTGGGATTTCTAGGTGTTTATCGCGCTATCAGTCGCGCGAATAATGTACGGTGCGCATGTACGAGGCGCCTCCGGAGATTGACTGTCACCCGCTCAATTTTCAATACTTTGGAATGAAAATTCAGGAAAATATTGTTTAAATGTTGTATTATTATATGAAAATTGATTGAATAAATTTACACTATTTGTATCGCCAGAAAAAAATCTTAAAAACATGCTTCTTTTTCTCCGAATTAACCTTACCCCCCCTTAATCCTCATGAAGGACTTCGACCTTTGCCTTAAGTGCGGAAGAAGCAAATCGCAAGGTTCAACTTCCAACTAGTTTAGGAAAATTCAAACTTCTATAAAACTCGATCCCCCGACCGATCTTTACCAAATTTGATACATAGTATTTTTTCTATTTATGTTGCTCACTTTTGAAGAACAATACCAAAGAAATTCGGCCATCCCTAAATTGAGAACCACCCTCATATATATACGGGGCCCGCAACCACCGAACGTCGTGAGTACCGGCGTATTCATTGTTCAATCCCACGCATAAAATTCATTTGCGAAATTTTCATTCGATAAGTATAAGTATACACCCTGTATATGGGGCATTCCATGGCATTCCGGGTAGTTGCGTACCCTTGACTCAACATTTTTGCCCCATAATTTTTTCCATTAATCTACATCGAAAATGAAGAGACACGTGTTTCAGGGTTTGCCGTTTTTAGCGCCCGCTATTGAGATGCAATAGATTGAAGGTTTCCAATTATTGACGATATTTCGAATTTCAAATCGACATATCTCGACAACCGCCAATAATAATTTAAAAAAGTAAGGGAGCTTTTTCTTTTGTTTTTACACGGTCTATGCAATAAAAATAAGTACAATTATGTGGCACTGTTTGGACTATTATGAATTAACAATTAATCGATTAAACATTGAATATCTCAAAAAATACCTATTTGATTTTTCTTATTTTTTTTATCTAAATTCTGTGAATAAAAACAAAAGATTGAGACCACCCTCTACTTTGGTATGGACTTAGTTTAGAAGTTACAGATTTTTTTGTGATAAAAAACACGTTTAATTTGGTTCATTTCTCAGCGATAATTCATATTTCACAGGGAACTATTGGCCGCTCGATGTAACGAAAATTGGTAACATATATACGCATACACAAGCATATATTACTATACAGATATAAATATATGGGGGATTCCACGGTGAAACCGAAAGCTGCATACCGTCGAATCAACATTTTTGACCCACGATGTTTTATGTTGATATACGTCGAAAATGAAGAGACACGTGTTTCGAGGTTTGACAGTTTTAGCGCCTGTCATTGAGATGCAATGAAATTAAGCTTTTTAATTATTGACGATATTCGATATTTCAAATCGATATATCTCAACAACGGCCAATGATAAATTAAAAAACCAGGTAAACTTTTTTTTGTCTTCACACGGTCTTTGCGATAAAGATATGTACAATTATGTCACACCGTTTGAACTATTATTAATTAACTTTTCGTTACAATTAAGCTTTCGTTACAACGAGCGGCCAATAGTTCCCAGTGCAATATGAATTATCGCTGAGAAATGAACCAAATTAAACGTGTTTTATCACAAAAAAATCTGTAACTGGGTGATTCTCAAAAAGTTGGGAATAAAACGGGATATTTTTGGTCCATGAATTTTTTTGTCGATATTTGATATCAGAAGTGATTATGACCTTGGGTGGAACTGTAGATAGTCCACTCTAAAGGGGTCAGACAAAATAATAGTAAATATCCATTTTATAGCCATTTTTAATTCTCGGAGGGCAGGCAAGTGAGGCTACGCACATACAAGTGAAAATAAAATAAAAAATTCTCTCAAAATATATTTCAAAGGCATATATATATATCACGGACAAGACGTACTGCATAAATGAACTGGAATTTTGAAAAAAATAAACTCTTACTTACCATTCCTGACATGAAAATGATAATTGAACCAAGGAAGTGAGGTCAGCGTACAAAATCGTTTATCATCATTAATTATTGTTCATTTGACAAAACCTCGGTGTGCTACCTTGGCATATACTCCTTCAGAGTACATCTTTGATTCAGGTCAGCAAGGAAAGTAAGAATTTTGCAACATACTCATATATATTGCATATGGGGTATTCCTGGGAATTTCGGCAACTTCGGACAGTTGGGTCAAAATTTTCGCCCCGCAATTTTTTCCATTAATGTGTGTTAAATATAAAGAGACACGTATTTCGGCGTTTTTTTATTTTGAGCCCCCACTTTTGAAATACAGTCAAATAAAGTTTTTGAAGTATTGACCACATTCGGTCATTCAAATCGACATATCTCAGCAACGGTTAGTGATAACTCGAAAAACCACGGGTCTTTTTTTTTCGTTTTTGAACGCTCTATACAATGAAAACATTTACGATTATGTTGCACAAATTTAACAATTATTTATAAACAATTCAAAATTAAAAATGAAATAAAACAAAAAATGTACCCTTCATTTTTTAAATGTATTTTTTTTTCGATGCCTTGAACAAAAACGAAAATTTAACCACCTTGAACTTTTTGGGCCAACCCTTCGCTCGGGAGTTATAGATTGTTTTGTCACAAAAAACCCGTAAATGTTTACCCGGTTATTAAGAAAAAAAGCTATAACTTTCGAACGAAGCGTCGGCCCAAGTCCGGCTGGGTCTCAACATTTTTCTTTTCATTCAAGGAATTTGAAAAAAAAAAAAATTTCAATAATTAAGGGTACTTTTTTTCATGCAAATTTTTACTAATAAAATACTCAAATTTACGGGTTTTTGTGACAAAAAAATCTATAACTCCCGAACGAAGCGTCGGCCCAAAAAGTTCAAGGTGGTTAAATTTTCGTTTTTGTTCAAGGAATTTAAAAAAAAATTCCTTTTAAAAATTAAGGGTACATTTTTCGTTTTATTTTATTTTTAATTTTAAATTATTTATAAATAATTGTTGTATTTGTGCAACATAATCTTGAATATTTTCATTGTATAGAGCGTTCAAAACTGAAAAAAAGAGACCCGTGGTTTTTTGAGTTATCACTAACCGTTGCTGCGATATATCGATTTGAATGACCGAATGTGTTCAATACTTTAAAAACTTCATTTGACTGTATTTCAAAAGTGAGGGCTCAAAATAAAAAACGCCGAAATGCGTGTCTCTTTATTTTCAACACATATTAATGAGGAAAATTGGGGGGCGAAAATTTTGACCTAACATTCCGAAGTTGCCGAAATTCCCAGGAATACCCCATATTTATCTCGTGACTGGAGGGTTGAAATGAAAAGATCCTATCACATAATTTGTTGCATTTTTCGGGACCTATTCAAAGACACCTCATTTCATGGGGTAGGCAAAAAAAAATTCGGGTGTACCTTTCAATATGCGGAAACGGAGTCTAAAAAGTGGTTTTTTTTCTAAAAAATTATCAATTCTGTTTTTGGGTCATCAATCTACGTCTGCATAACAAATTTTATTTCAATCGAATGATAAATGAAAGAATGGGAGAACTGTCTCATTCGTAGACACAGGAAAGTGAGACACAGGAAAGTGAGATTTCCGATGTTTTTCGTCAATAACACGAAAATGCGATATTTGATAACAAATTTAATGTCCTCCATTAGTTCATGCGAGTTAACTTAACAACTTTAATTAATATTATCTTCAAAAATATATAATTATCTTCATGAAAATCCGTACCAGGCAAGTGAGAAATTGTCTGACCCCCACGCGAAAGTCGGTAATGACTGCTCAGTCACACCGCACCTGTTCGTTAGTTTATCGAATTGCGAGCAGGATTACTTCAGCGCTCACTTCGTACATTTAATCGCATAATGGCAACGGCGCTTACTTATTTTTTTCCCCGCTGATTTAAACGTGTTTCCGGTGGCAGGCAAGTGAGAAGGGATTCGTGTCCTCTCTATTCAATGACGAAAAGTATGATGAAAATAGGGAATGATAAAATTATTATATAAACTATAGCAATGTTTTATTTATTGTTACTCCCATATTAGTGGTGTTTTCGACTAATGAACTTGTCGAACGTTGTTATTCCCACTTGAGTCTTGCGATCTGGAGAATCGCCCCACAGGCAAGTGAGAATTTTGGCTACTTGGAGGTCTTTTTGGCGAAGAAATATTTATTTGAGGAAGCTGATTTTGAGTGCCCAGGTTGAACCCGATTAGAACCTTACTGTAAACTTAGGATGAATGAGTTTAATTGAAAAATGGAGGAGCTACGAGCGGAGCCCATCAAAATTCCCTGAAAATGAGAATCGCCCAACTTCTAAACTAAGTCCATACCAAAGTAGAGGGTGGTCTCAATCTTTTGTTTTTATTCACAGAATTTAGATTAAAAAAATAAGAAAAATCAAATAGGTATTTTTTGAGATATTCAATGTTTAATCGATTAATTGTTAATTAATAATAGTTCAAACAGTGCAACATAATTGTACTTATTTTTATGGCATAGTCCGTGTAAAAACGAAAGAAAAAGCTCCCTTACTTTTTTTAATTATTATTTGCGGTTGTCGAGATATATCGATTTGAAATTCGAAGTATCGTCAATAATTGGAAACCTTCAATCTACTGCATCTCAATAGCGGGCGCTGAAAACGGCAAACCCTCGAAACACGTGTCTCTTCATTTTCGATGTAGATTAATGGAAAAAATCATGGGGCAAAATTTTTGAGTCAAGGGTACGCAACTACCCGGAATGCCATGGAATGCCCCATATACATATAGCCAATGAATAAACTTCGTCAGGGAGCCGGGATTATACGTCACGGGGAGTGTAGGAATCTAGCACGGAGACTTACAGATTGTAAGAAGGTTAGTGCAGAGTCGCGACGAGTGAACGAGTAGTGGCGGCGGTTGTAGAGAATATCGTGGACGATGGTGTAAGCCGGAAGAAGGGGAACCGGAAGCTAGCAGTCGGTTGGAGCAGATGGCGGCATCCGCAGATCAAACGATTTGGCAGTGACGGAGGTTGAAAAGCAGATTGATGTTTCGACTCAGGGAGAATTATTTGCAAAGTCAGAAACAACGGGATTCGTATTAACGTTTGTGAGCCTTTTCAACGTCATTCGATTCTGCTCTGCTTACGTGTCTAGGATAAAAATAACAAGGTACTTGGAGCACGTGTTGTAATAATAAAATTGGCTCGAAAGTCGATAGGGCATGATGTCTGAAATAGACCGCGCTGTACCGGGATTTTGCGTGAAATGGCAAAGGTCCTGCAAATGTTTCTCAACCGTGATTACATATTTTTACTTCAATGACGCACAACCTGACGGAAAACCCGCAAATAAATTTCGTCGAGCTAGTGTAATAATATCCACGTCGCTAGAGGGGCGTTAGTTGCGATTAAATGTTGCCATCGATAAAATGCACAGGGCAATTGGAAATGGGATGGTGAAAAACCAAAATGGAACAATATAATAAGTCTAGTAACCCTAGTGAAAAACTGCATGATTACAAAAAATAACGCGAATACTATTGCGGGAATTATAAAATCATGAGTGATTCGAAAAACGATGACTCCTCATCACATTTTATATCTTATCTAGTCGAACGAGGATGACATTGACACGATTCAAGACTATTGTATATAAACGATTGGTCTCAGACCCATACACTCAAATGAATTTAAAAAAATCCCGCTGCGATCAATAGGGGTGTGGACCCCGGTGAACATCAGCAAAGAACCAGACGGCTGACAGTTGTGCGATTTTATCGATAGCAGGCGAGAAAATCTACGAGCTAGTTTACTTTTGAACAGTAATGCGGCAAGGCGAAGAAATAAGCGCGACGAAACTATATAGAAGCTCGAGAGAGCGCCGGTGTACCAGCGCGCTATCAACGCGTTATCAGCCGTACGTGTGGCACGCGATAATTGAAATAATACTAAATAAGCTCCGTAATTATAGTCTACGAGTAGATCACGCGGCCAGGGGCCGAGTCTCGGTGCCTGCGGAGACGTATGTACGTGCACGAAGGCATCGCGATGAACTTCGGGGAGTATGCGACGACGCTGGAGTCAGACGGAGAAAACCTCTTGTTCGCTCGTTTTCTCGCCCACCGATGCACGCACGCCACTGGCATTTGCATCGGGCCGTCGAGTCGGCAATACGTCCAGGCTCGTGCGCGATCTCCTGCCTATGCTTACGTTCACCAACCATGCACGAATACACATACGTACGTAGCGCACGGTCTGTGCGCGCCTTCATACCGGCTTTGCTACGAGTTTCCGTGCACCATGGGTATTAGGTAGGTAAGTTCGTGCTCGCCCTCGGGATGGATACACATATTCTCTCCGTGGCTCTCCTTTGCGTGCTAATTTTATGAAACATTTTTGTGGGGTATCATCGCCGTAATTTTTTCGAAAAATCAGCTACTAACCTGGGACAATGGGGAAATTACATTTTTGTTTGTTTGGATATAGAGGAAGCTCGATGATGGAAAAAAATAATTGCTGTAGGGATTTTCATGGAAACATGTTTCCGGAACAACCAAAAAATACGTTTGGATCAGATATTCGGATGTAATGATCCTGCAATATTCAGACGACCATATCTCAAGAACGATTCGAGTTACGACGCTCAAATTTTGCTCACATAATCTCTCTATAATCTGTGGGTATATAATAAATTTCGGTTTGCGTATGTTTGGTTTCGAGTTTGGGCAGAATCTATCGGGAAATCAGAATTTGGTAGCACTTGAAACCTGTTTTCGAAAAAAAAGTACGGTTCAAAAAGTTTGGCATGCATATTACATACGAGATAATAATTTTTTTTTCATTGTGCTTCAGTAGATGTACAACTAGTTCTGATTCCGTGCATGCAATGATTTGATCGGTTCAATTCAAAGTCGTATAGAAAGACGTTGTCTCAGTCCGAAGACTTCATACTTTCATTTGAATAGTTAAAATCGTGTGATTCAATCGGCACAGCATGATAGGTACATCAACTGATTCAAGATTAAAATAATTCCAAAGTACTCACCGAGGATGACAATTCTAAGTTATAGTAAGTAATTTAAGTAACTTAAGGAAGTCTTCTAGTGGATATACCTATTTTCGAGGTGGTTTTTTGGGAATTAAATTTGAAAAAACGGTTGAATTTACAGTGTTAATATTTTACAGTTATATTAATACATGTTTGAAGCAATATCTTGCATTTTTTCAAGGCATTTTATTCAAAATGAGACAAGATATTTAATGTTGTACAGGTCATGTCACCAAAATTCTTTCTAGTCGGGCGTTGAGATTGTGGCAGGCCTGGTCATCTGAAACAAACTTTTTTTTTCATTCTATTCTTCACGAATATTGTTATCGTTCAGCCCTCTAATAAAAAATGTTATCAAAAATTTACAAAACGGCGGCGTTTCAAAAACAGTACTCTGATTTTCACAGTAAAATTTTTATTTCTCGTGGCCCGGAAAAATAGTAATTCTAAAGCAATAATAAAAATCCAGGGCCGAAATAGCCCGTCATGTACTCTTCATATGTGCAAAATTGCAAGTCGATTGGCCCAGTAGTTTCGGAGAGAAATGCACGCCCGATTACAAAAATGGTATTTTGAGAAAAACGCGTTTAAAGTTTGTCGTGCAGTTATAGGGTGCATATTGACTGATTTTAGCAATTTAACTTTAGTCGGCTATACCAGGGCCATACAGGATATCTGCCTCAGCATCGAAGAAGTCAAGTCAGCAGCTTTGTTATTTCTTCTAGCAGACCTTGCCGCTTTTGACGCGAAAGATGCCCGCTTATTCGAACGTTCAACGCGCTCGTTGTCTCTGGCGTTTGCGTACATATAAACGTTATATTTGATTTTGAGTCCCATCGTAGAAATGATTTGCACAATTCTTCGATATCTATCATTAAAAATACAAGTGGCCAAGGAAGTCGCAATTTCCACCATCTTTTGTCTCTGTGCCAATGTTTCGGAGCGAACGACCAGATTACCGCATTTAGGCTTTCATTGTTGTTTTGGGTGAAACATCCAAGGCATCGCTCCAATAAATTGTCTGA
Organism: Sussaba pulchella; assembly: GCA_963971145.1. Classification (NCBI taxonomy): domain Eukaryota; kingdom Metazoa; phylum Arthropoda; class Insecta; order Hymenoptera; family Ichneumonidae; genus Sussaba; species Sussaba pulchella. The sequence continues at coordinate 9,038,105 of OZ020166.1, forward strand.
TGTTAAGTTCTCAAAAATAGACGACATTATATGAGGGGATAACAAAGGGTCGCCACGAGCTACACGCTACGCTCGGCACCATTCGCCTGGGTATAGTTTCTGCTTGGCGCGCGAAGAACCGGTCGGCGAACTCTATAGAGCCGCATCGACTAAACTTTCGTAGCTTGGCTATTTTTACAAAAATCAATCAAAAATTTTCGAAGCACATTCTTAAGACCCCAAACTATAAGAATATGAAAAAAAATTGTTGACCAAACACACTAGAAGACCTCCTTAAAGTGAAAATCATTTTTAAAAATGAGTAAAATATTTTAATTTACGAGGTATGAGCAACATAAAGAACGATTCTGAATAAAATCACCAACGCCTTTAGAAACTATGTATAATATAATAATCCCTTATACGGGGGATTCCACGGTCAAACCGCCGCTTCGAACAGTCGGCTAAAAATGTTTGCCCGACGATTTCTTACATCAATATACGTCGAAAATGAAGGGCCACATGCTTCAGGGTTTACCGTTTTCAGCGCCCGCTATTGAGATACAGTGAAATGAAGTTTTTTAATTATTGACGATGTTTAGTATTTCAAATCTGTGCGCGCCTTCGCCATGTGCACAGTTTGATAGAGATTTACTCAATCGAAATAACTATCGATTTGCGAAGTTAAGGTGGATTACTCAGGGAAATAATTATGAGGCGATGTTTTCGGTGAAATGGGCTTCGTACTCGTTGTTGAACTTTACTGAAAGCAATGATGAATATATTACGGCTACGGTTCTCGGAGTCGTATGACAAGAGCTCTTAATCGGCACGGCGATTGTACTGAGACTGAACCATACGCGAGTGCTCGTTCGACCAACGGTCAGCGGGGTTCACGTTCCTATCTACATGGAATTTCGGTAGAATTCGCGAGACGCTGCGGAAGACGGTTGACGCGCGAAAATCAAAACACATCTTCGAACCACGAGCCATGAATCGTGAAATGCGCGAACAAAATCGATATATCTCAACAACGGCCAGTCATAAATTCCTCCAGCTAAGCTGCGCGAGGTCTTATACTTTTTATTTTTATTGTGTTTGACGAATTATGCAATTTTTTATTAATCAATTTTTAATTCATAATAGTTTCGACGGTAAAAAATATAGCCAATAGTTCACAGTGCAATATAAATTATCGCTGAAAGATAAATCAAATTAAACATATTTTTCATGGCAAAAAAAGCTGTAACTTTCAAACGAAGCCTCTGCCCAACTTGAGAGAGGTCTTAATCTTTTCGTTTTTATTCGCGGAGTTTAGAGAAAGAAAAACCCAAAAAAAAATGGTGTTTTTCAGAATATTCAATGTTTAGGCGATTAATTATTAACTAATAATTATTCAAACGGTGCAACATAATGCAGATACGTATTGTTATCGCATAGACCGTGTAAAATGAAACAAAAAAGATTGTCCGGTTTTTAATTTATCACTGGCCGCTGTTAAGATATATCGATTTGAAATACTAAATATCGTAAATAATTGAAAAACTTTATTCCACTGTATCTCAAAAGCGGTCGCTGAAAACGGGAAACCCTGAAACGGGTGGCTCTTCATTTTCGACGTACGTTGTTGTAAAAACTCGTGGAGCAAAAATTTTTATTTAACTGTTCGAAGCAGCCGTTTCACCGTAGAGTCCCCGATATATATAATAAATTAGTAAGTTATATAATATATGTATAATAACACATATGAGGGATTGTACGGGAACTCCGACACCTTCGTCCAGTTCAGTCGAAATATTGTCCCTACAATTTTTCACAGCAATGTATGTGGAAAATAAAGAGACACGTATGGCAGTTTCCCGATTTTAAGCGATCGTCGTTAAGGTACTGGCAAATTAAGTTTTTCAACTATTGACCGTATTTGGCGACTCACATCAATATAGGGGAGACTGGGGTTAGTTGTAACACTTTTCGCCAAAATATGAATTTCTTCTGATTTACTGAATATATTCACAATCTCTCTGTGGCATATTGTTAATTGGTTATTCGACTATCATCATGAATTTTTTCAATTTTTAATCACTTGAAAATAGAAAGTTATTTAACTTTGTTTTGTCTCGTGCGTAGTGTTACGTTTTACCCCGCCGTGGGGTAAGAAGTAACAGCGCTGGGGCAGATTGTAACACTTTATTAGAGAGGAAAAAATAATGCGTCGATATATATAACGACTTACTCGTATATTTTCTTGCAACACAACAGGAATTCAAATATTTTTTAATAAAATTAAATCGTTCATTTTGCTAGAAACAAACGTTTTTTTCCTTATATTACATATTGAGCAAAAATAAAACAAGTGGCCCTCTGGAAAAACCGTCACTCGAGGATATGAAAGTAATGAACATATTCTAATACTTTTCAGAGATACAAGAATACGTATTTTTCGTTTTTTCGAAATTTCTATTTTTCTAAAAGTTATTAACATTTAAATTTTTATGTATTAATTTAGAAGAAAATTTTTTCTCTCGATCTATTCGATAAAATTAAATAATATTTTTAGGGAATATTTCTAACAAACTTTTTTATTCAATGACATTTTTTTTGAAAACGTGATGCAAAAATTTACCTAAAATATAAACAATTTTTTGAAACAAATCGAAAATTCAACGACTTCTCCATCGATTTTCATATTTCTTCTCATAGAAATTTATTCTGTGTTCAATTGAGAAGATTGATCCGTTGGAAAAAGTTTGGAACTTACATTTTTAAAAAAGTTATGAGGATTTTTCTGTTGAGTCGCGCGTCAGGGGGCGAGGAATTCAGCGCTCGCGACGCGCATTGTGCGTGCATATATAAGTAAGGTTTGCATTAAAAACAACAATTTAATGAAAACAAATGCATATCTTTATTTATCAATGTTTACACAAATATTATTTTCGTTTTTTTGTTGATCCTTGTTTTTACTAATGTGCTAATGACAAACTCTTCAAAATCCGAAAGAACTTTGCACAACATTTTGTTTATATCGACTGGAACGTAGCAATGGTACTGTCGAGTATTTTTCAATGTTTTTGCCATTGTGTACCGGGTCTTTAATAATTCTTCATGCTTATTTCGTGCAAAGTTTTTCCCGATTCTGAAGAGTCTGTCATTAGCGCATTAGTAAAAACAAGAATCCACAGAAATAAAGAAAATAATATATTTGTAAGCGTTGAAAAATAAAGATATGCATTTGATTTTATTAAATTCGGGTTTGTAATGCGAACCTTCCTTATATATGCACGCTCAATGTGCGTCGCGCGCTGTGAATGCCTCGCCACTTGACGCGCGACTCAACAGAAAAATCCTCATAACTTTTTCAAAAATATAAGTTCCAAACTTTTTGAAACAGAAAAATCTTCTCAGTTGAACACAGAATAAATGTCTATGAGAAGAAATATAAAAATCGATGGAGAAGTCGTTGAATTTTCGATTTGTTTAAAAAAATGGTTTATATTTTAGGTAAATTTTTGCATCACGTTTTCAAGAAAAATGTCATTGAATAGAACAGTTTGTTAGAAATATTCCCTGAAAATATTATTTAATTTTATCAAATAGATCGAGAGCAAAAAATTTTCTTCTAAATTAATACATAAAAATTCAAATGTTAATAACTTTTAGAAAAATGGAAATTTCGAAAAAACAAAAAATACGTATTCTTGTATCTCTGAAAAGTATCAGAATATGTTCATTACTTTCATATCCCCGAGTGGCGGATTTACAAGGGGGCCACTTGTTTTATTTTTGCTCATTGTAATCGCCATATTTAAACCTTGCGCAAAGATATAAATTTCTGTCGATATCGACATAAATATTAGTGTCACGGTATTCGCATCATCGGTCTTATTAATATTTGGCAACAATCTTAATGTTTAATTTTCTAAAGGTTCTTTTTTCCTTGTAACAAGTTTTTTGTCGTATGTTACATTATTTTAAACGACTAAAAAAATGATCATTCTATGACGACATATTATCTAAAATGCTTCTCCTCGACAAGTTTTGCAGCTTCCTCATAGAAGTTCGAGGGCTATTCTCCACGGTTGGTGTTTTTGTGTAGTTCATCATCTTGAAGGAATAAAATAAACATCATTAGCAATAATGATAAACATCTAGCTACATCTAACGTTTCTTGTGAACTTTGGCAACCGATGACCTTCTATATCATTTTAGTAAGTTGTAACACTGTTACAACTTGCCCCGAACGAGTGTTATTTCTAGCCCCAAATTTTTTTTGTTGAACTTATGAAAAAAAAAAAAAAACAATTGCGTAGATACATCGCAAAACCTATACGGATACGGTTTGGCGATAGATGACAATCAAAAGTGAGAAATAATCCGGAGAAAAAACCGAGAAATATTGGGTGTAATCAAAAGTAGTTCTTTGGAAATCTGTACTTACGTCGCTCTTTAACCGGAACGTTATCGTAAGCGACGATGGTGCCGACGTAGGCATAACGGACGAGGAGACGTGATGCCCAGAGCTCTGACGATCATTTTGGCGACACCCCCACCCGACTCCCATTTTTCGTTCAAGAGATATAGGCACTACTGTTACAACTTACCCCTGTTACTTTTAGCCCCAGTCTCCCCTACTTCAACAACGGTTAGTGATTAAATGAAAAAACACAGGTGTTTTTTTTTCCTTTCCGTACGCTCCATACGACGAAGGTGTTCACGATTATGTTGCGCCGATGTAACAAAAACTTTTTTTTCAATGACCTTGAAACATGGTAAAAATGGTTTCCGCACCCAACATCCACATACAAAAATGCTCAGGAAGACCCCCAGAATCACATATTTTCATCTCAGGGAAATCGGAGTGGCCCCCACTTTCTGCATAATTACCAAAAATCTTATCGATGAGATTCATCGAGTTAACAATATTTATCATTACTTAGATTGAATTCAATATTTTAAATCGTAGTAATTTCTTTACTTATCGCAATTCAGTCGGGAGACGTCATTAATTAAACATATATGTTTATAAAGATGATATGGAATATAAATGTTTGATAATTATTATATTTGATAACATAAATTAAACTATGAATAAACTAAGAAGATGCCTTGAATCATTTCATCCTTTTGAAATTAATTTTATTAAAAATATTTTTTTATAACACACTTTTTTCAATTTATTCTTTTGTAGATTCTTGAACGGAAACAAAAAAGTTACAACGTGACAAAGCTTGGTCGGACGGTCCGTTCGGAAGTTATTGTTTTTTTTCTTATGTTGAATACGTTAAATCGTTACACGTCGATGTAAGATAAATACATCAAAGCTGTTATTCCCGAGCGAAACGTTTGACCAAGCTTCGCAAGGTTTTAAAGTTTTCGTTTTTCTTCGAGGAATCCAAAAAAAAATAAAATAAGCTTTTTATTTTATACCATTTTTAATTATTTAATTGTTGATGATAATTGTTTTGTACATGCAACATAATTATATATAACTTTATCGTGTTACCCGCTCAAAAAAGAAAAAGCAACACCAGTAGTTTTTTAAATGTGTAATTTAATTTTTTAAAAGTTAAAAATCTATGGAGGAACTTCTGAACCAAGCCGACGCCCAAGTTCAGTGATTCCTTGAAATGTTTGTTTCTGATAAGAAAATTCGACAACAATAGTTTGAAACAATAAAATGAGCATTTTCAGTTTTACTTAACGTCTATTGATAAAAAAAAATTAGTTAAAAAAAAAACCTACGTGCCGAACTTCATTACCTATCCGTGCATATTGTGTCCAAATTTTAAATCGGTCAATCCGTTATCTAAAAAAAAGTGGGAACCGCAAACCGTGCCGGCGACAAAGTTGTTTTACGCCGGCCAGAATAACATCACCCCCATTCACTATATATTTATATAAAAAATCGTCAACACACCTCAAGGTATATACTTTCAAATGAAACCAACTTCAATTCAATCAGACGAATAGTTTTTGAGATGATAATTCCCAAAATTCACCTACTTTTCCAGCAATCTACACAGATGTACCCCCTTAACGCTTTAAAATCATTATCGTGTGATATTGTTCTCTATCTGTGACAACCTGTAGTCGAAGTCAAGTGTTCGAACTTAAGTGAATTGATACCCAGATGTAGTACCGATCGTCGACATCGGAGGTCAGAGCCCTCGAGACACAAGTGGCAGATAAGTAATATATTCTAAACCCGATGCTTGAAGCATGTTTCCCACGTCGGAATTTCGGTGGGTCCCCGATATCTCCTATAATGAAAATAGTTGTAACTATTAATACAATTGGTATTTATTCCGAATCATTTTTGGCAAGACGACCAATCGATCGGTACATTGATATTCAATTCCAGAAGTAACCCGAGAAATTTGCTGAAAAAAATGTAATACTAGGAAATATACCCGACGTTTTGGAAAAAATAAATTTAGATGATTGTCGAACGAATATGAAAGTTCTACTATCGACCGACAGAACGACCCAGAATATTTTAGCTTATAGCACATCGCACGCAACGTTTTCTCGACGACAATGAATTATTTGTGGCTGTTCTATAGTCTTTGCACATTTCTTCGGTAAAACTTTTTTGTAAAAATTATTAGCCCCGCCACTGTCAGTCTACCCGTACACGAACCAAAGTCAACTTGAATTTATACAGACACCTCTTTATGGTGGAGCACTGGCAACAGCTATGCATAACCGGGTACCGAGTGACGATAAGAGGCGCTTTCACGCTTTGCGATTCACATGAATATTCCACCTGGTGTACCGCGTCGGTTTATATGCGATGTCGTGCGAGTCCAGGCGCCTAAAAGTGTATATAAGTATAGATAAGTCGTAAGAGATACCTCTCGGGACTTCCGACGAGCGCTGAATGTCGTTGTGAATTCCTTCCTGGGCTCGGCAATGTAGAATAATTAATTTGGTGCGTTGCTAGTTGCGTCGAGGGACTGGTTCGTTATCCGTCCGAATGCCAGTTCGCAGCTAAAGATACATTATACATGTAGACGCAGAAGAATGCAGTCTAGACTATGGAATAATGATATGGATGGACTATTATAGTTGTGTGTTTATCGTAGACTTCATAGAGAAACGTCACCCGCTTCATATCGTTCAGCAGCGCTACGGGCGCTCTGCTCATACTGTTGTAGCACCGACGCGCATAATTATTTACGGGCGGACCGTGTGCGTCCGCGCGTGTATACGCACCGTGTGCCACATGGATTAGATGAATGACCATATGCCAGCAGCGGTGAGTCCGTCATAAGTGCAACAACCCGTGAAGCGCCACGTTATAATGAGATCACAAAACAAAGCTGTTACAGACAACCGGACAACGAGACGAGCTGACCGTTTCACTCGTCGTCGCGGAACATGACGTGAATTTGAAAAATCGACACTAGACTACCTATGTGATAGCTTTTGGTATCGATGCTGCATTGCGGTCACGTCAATCGAAGTGCGCATGCCATTATTGAGAAATGACATTGTAATTATGGCCAGAGCTTGGCTCTACGTATAGTGTGTAAAAATAAATTCTCATTGAATTTGAAACATTGTTGACAAATTGCAGAACCCATATTCATTCATCAACTTTATGCAAGGCGAAGCTTCAAAAAACTCACGAATACATTTCTAGGATCAAGAAGTAGGAAAAAAATGCAAGCTTACGATTGCTTGCGTTCCATAACATTTACCAAACTGTCCATTGGGTATAACTCCAAAGATAAAAAGTTCATATTTTGATTCCGTGTAGCGTTGTCATCTCAGTTTTCAACCCGGGATCGAGGAACGCTGTTCCCAGAGTTAGTCACACACGGAAACACGGGAAGACTCGGACGGGACTTTGTCCGTGGCCTGTTTCCAATAAACAGTAGCCTGCGGTATAAGAACATATTACATGTTAATGCATTTATTGCGTTCGATGTATGCACTCAAAATTTAATGCAATGAAATGATCAAAAAATTTATTCATGCTTTCATTTCATGGGATAGCACATCAATATTTCATGAGCTGCATTATCCTTCATTCAACAACAAAAAAGGTTGCATTTTACATCCAATAAGCAATTTGGCCAAAATATCTCTCACATTTATGAATATCAGTAAGTCGAATTTCCGTTACTTTCACACTTCAAAACTATCGGAAAATCCAAATACTTACATCGATTCTTATGGGAAACGTCAGGACAAAAAAAGAAACCCAATGTCCCTGGAAAGAAAACTCTAAGGGTCGAAAATTGATAGGTTGAATCTCAAAAGCCAGCAGTCTGCTTCTTGACAAAAGCCATCTGACGCGGTGATGTCGTTTGTTAGACGACGGGTCGCTGGTCACAGGTCGAACTCGAATAACTCCCGCGTGGAAGCGTGAAGGGACCGACTGACCAAGCGCTCGAGACTAACCAGAAAGTGGGCAATGATTCACGATGCTGCGCTGGGATGTCAAGTTTTTCTTTTCAACATAAAAAATTTTTAAGGTAACCCTAGAAGTGCGATTCCCATTGTTAAATGTTCGTTAATATAACTTGGACAATGATTTTGCTCGTGCGTTGTGTTCGAAATAGAAGAATGTCGTTCAGAAAGAGAATTTTATTTAAATAAAAATATAAAAACAACTTTTAAACCGAGCCGCATGGGGTATAGATTGATTAGCTTTGTCACTCGGGCTGCGATGAAGGTTACTTGCATCCCGAATGGAATTTCACGATCCGAACAATCTTCGACGTCAGGACAGAACCGGTATATTCCCATAAAAAATATCTGGTTAGGTAATAATTGCGCTGGTTCATTAAATTTATAAATCCCAGCGTAGCTACGAACGAAACTGGTAATCCTTCGTAGTGCCCCTGTTTCCTGGGTACTATAAAACCGCTATGGCTCTCTCCCCCGATAGGATAGACGATACGGTGTCGCCGTAGCTTCGGTCGATTACCGATTAGGAGCTACGTCGAAGCATAATGAAGACCAGCGAGAACGACGTAGGCGAGTTTGGAAGCTCGAATAAATGAAAGAGAATATATAATACGTTGCACAGGCACGGCACTCATACTCCGTACATTTTTCTCGTGCGGCCACTGTACTCAGGGACAAGCAGCTGCAACAGAACGCGTTCATACATAAAATTGTTATTCGATTGGAAGGATCGTTCCAGCTGCAAAAGTTTTGCAGTAAAACACCATTATTAAAGTTGCATAGCTAAACGGATTAAAGAGCTTTGTACCATGCAAAGTTGATCGATTAATAGTTGAACGTGTAGCCTCAGTCTTGATTCAGGTATAAAAAGTCGTTTGATGATATTCTATTTTTCACGTTGGAAATATGTTCTCGACGCTCGCGAATAAATGACCGATCTTTCCACAGTTAGTTTCCTTCAATTCATAGAATTAACGAACGTACGGTCGTACAGCAATGAATAATTTCTCGCGAAATAATCTTCTTTTATATCTTCTTCTATTGATAAAAAATTATTCTTAAAATCGAAAAAACGTTTTACATTTTTGTATCATTGACCTTTAAAGAAAAATAGCTATAAAAACCAAAATCATGGTTAAATTTAGATCAACAACTGAGATATTCAAACCTTTAATCAATAATTATTTTTTTTACCTAAAAACTCGTAAAGCTAGACAAAATTTGCTTCGGTCCTGCATAGACCTTAGGACGGGACAAAAAATAATACCGGAATAATAAAAAAATATTGTGAACTATCTTAAATGACACTGCATTGAAGCACACACGTAAATAGCGAAAATAAAGTAAATAAAGAATAATTCAATCTTCCCAGCATGGTTGAGTGGTCGACCAAGCGAGACTATCGGTAAATTTCTCTTGATTCGTCCAATGAGCTTGTAGAACAATGCTGTATGTCCGTAGGTATGCATGTAGTGACGGTGTACATACAGTCGTCAATAGGAATAACCGTCCCGTACCGATGGACCTTTGACCATGCACAGTTTGACCCTTCGCCGGGAGACACGGAAGAGTCACACGCGCGCATTCGCCCCGAGTGCTCACGGGATGGGATGAGAATCGAGAAGCACGGAACGGCATCGAGCGCGATAATCGAATCGTGAGGTAAAATTCAAAGATTGAGCACTGGTCGAGGACTCGATCGTCCCGGTGAGATGCTTTTCTTGCCGAGACCTGCATGTACGTTGAAACATAACGTTATACACGACCGTAAGTGTATTTTATTCGCATATTACGAGCAGACATTATAATATCTCGTTCTCGTGGCATAGTTGGAGCGACGGCGACCCTGTAGAGGAAGGTACAAAATCCTTCCAATACAGCTGTTACCACCTATCTCTGTGGTCTCCGCATCCCGTTGTCCCATCTCAGCGGTCGACGGTTGCCGAGCCCAGGTGATGATGCATAAAGGGAACCCCCACGAGGCGCTGAGCTGCGCGGACCAAGAATATATATACGGAATATGGTGCGCACGGGGTTTGAGGGAGATGGAAACGGAGCGGGTAAAGAGTTGAAAGTAATAAAAAAAGGCAGAGAAACCCGGCGCGCTTCAGTTTACTGCTTGATTAATATTCGTTTCGCTGTGCAGAGCTGCGGCACGAGTGATAAAGGAAGAAGAGAGAGAGAGAACGAGCGACGTTTCGCGGGCTTGGGCCAACGGAACGTTGGAAGCGCAAAACAAACGAGTTGCATTATTAATTGATTTATAACGCGCCATCTTGCAGCACGGAATGACCGGTAATCATTAATTACCGTGCTAATTACCCGAGTGTCGGTCCAGGTAACCTAGTACGGAAGAGATTATGCTATAGTGAATATAGGTAGATATTATAATATGCACTGGGATAGTTTGTACCGGTTAATTCACAATAATTTAATAGGTACTCTCATGCACTAATTTAATCTCGTTCTTCCTATTATTCTCAGAGGGATTATACGAAATGTTCGTGTTACAATTGTAACTGTTGAACATTCGTTATTTGAAAAAACTACATATGACTTTATCATTATTGGCGATGACGACGAAGAACAGACGCGGGATTTCGAAATATCGATTAAAAATGGCTCGAATTTCTACTCACGAAACTGATAGGCAACGTAAATTAATGAAAGCAAGAGTTATTTGAAAAAAAATCATTGACATTAATTATAAACCGCAATCCTTGTTGTCATATGTGTGAATAATGAAAAATCAGAACTGAAATATTGTCATCCAGAACATTTGTGAAATAAAGTTATATATATGGATCTATCATTAAATGTATCAGCAATGCGATCGAATTACCGTCAAGATGTACCTATTCCAAATAATATACACTAATTAATAAATATGTTGTAATCCTGATTCATCAATAAAATCTCAATTCTTTGATATCAATGGCCAATGAATTTTGAATCAGCCTCTACAGGCAGCGCCCTTGAGCTTTCCGTGAAATACCTCGGGGTAACGTCGACATGGAAAGATCCGTGAGATGCCTTAGGCCGGTTAATTTTTTGTTCGACCGATGATCCGTATATACGTATCTACTATTTCACTGGCGCCCTTCTAGCGCAGCTAATCACGAGACTCTGGGACGTTAATGAATCCGTTCTACGTGTACGATCTTCGATCGCATGGCGTGTCGAACGTCAGATCGAGCAATATATTACGCTTTGCCAACACATACACGCTGCTAGATAGCCGATGAAATTGATTTATTAACTGCTGTTTTCGCACATTAAAGATTACTGCGAACTGAGCCCACCAATTGTTAGAATCTCAAAAACAGGCCGGGTCAAGTGCGAGTCGAACTCGAGCCCTGAGGGTTCTGTACCGTTAGAATATGGTGAAATTTAATAAGTAGTCTTTACAGTAAATAAAAGTAAGCTTCACAATTATCCATTAAATTTAAACGACATTTGTTTGATTGGTAACTGAAAAAAGAACAGATAACACCATATTTCGACGGCAAACTTTAAGATCGTGAGGCAAACTTGCAGGGTGGGTACCCTATAGGTTTTTATTCAATGCATAAATAAATAATAGATAATAATTGTTTATAGAATTATAAATTGAAGGTTTCCTTATTTTACCCTTTTCTTGCACTACATCTGTTTTTGTGCTAAATTTCAAGATTATAGGTCAACCGGAAGTATCCTCAGCGCTTTGATGGTAATTGAGTAAAAAGTTAATAAATAATAATATTATTAATTAATAATAATAATATAACTTTATTGGAATAATATATATAATATATAATATAAATTAATAATAAATAATAATAAAACTATGACACCTTTCTGTGGGCCAAATTGCAAGATTTTAAATAAATAATAATAATTGTTTATAGAATTAGGAAATTATGGTTTTCGTTTCTGTTTATTTGCTTGCGCTATAAGACCTTCCTTCGTGCCAAATCTTAAGATTCTAGGTCAAACGGAAGTACCCTATAGGTTTTGGTGAACAGCGTGTTACTTCTACACTGAGAAAAATATCCAATAAAAAGTTCTGAGAAATCATATGAAAAATTCCTAGGTGGCACTGCAAACCTGCGGCATCTCGTCGGTTCCTTAGAAAATAAATTTGGCTGAATAATTTTTCAGTGGCGTCTAGTGAAAATTACAGTGCCACTTAGACATGACAGTATAAAAACTTCTTATTCTCACGCTTCGTGTTGGATGAATAAATGGAAACATTTTTTTAAGGAAATAATTAAAAGGAGTCAAATAAATACAATGTTTTCAATAAACTTTTTTTATTATCAAACAAATTTAAGGACAATTAAAAATTACCACCATTTTTTTACAAATTATTTTACATCCATGGTTCGCACGATGAAACGGTCCGAAGAGATTGAGAATGAACGAAACTAACCACGAGTATTGACGTAACTAAGATCACAAGAAATCGCGTCTCTTTTGTTTCCGTGCAGTCATTAACGCATCTCGCATCGTATCGGATGCTACCGGAGACGATCGACGCAATTCCGCAGCCGCAGACACGCGTCAACTGTTTTCGTGAAAAATTGCGAAGCAGTGCACTGTAATTTTTTACGGAAATCTAATAAATTGCGCCCGCGATCCATGATTTTTTGTATAAATTCTTGTTATATTCTACATTGTCTGGAGAAATTACTGTACGATAGCTTAAAATTCATTGATCGAAATAGAATAATTCGACCGACGTCTGTTTTACTTTTCGGCCCTGCATAATAAAAATACACAGAAAAAACAGCATGGATCAGGATTACAGTGCCAACTCAGTAATTTTTCATAGATTTTTCTCTCAGTGTAAGTGCGAATATTATAAGTATTCGGTGGACGAAGTACACAGCGGGGTGGTCTCTCTCTTGCGTAATGGCGTTAGTCCTTTATTGCGGAGACGGGGACTTCGCTGTATCATGAACGAATTGATGACCTTTAGCTGGTGTTGGTGGAGGAGGATGCTTGGTTACAGCCGATCTTCACTTGTAGACTGTGATTTGTGGATCTTGTTGAGACTCGACCGAGCGACCAGATGTTGGGGGTCAGGTAGTTGAGTGAGGCACGAGCGGTTTTACACCACACAACGACCTTTCAAATTCGGCTTTAGTGTCATAGTACAGTTCTAATTCTTGGATATTTTACACAATCGGTATTAATAATGTCAACAATCAATTTAAATGTAATAATTATCGTTTTATTCGAAAGAGGCTATTGCCACGCTTGTAGTAATTAATGTTCAAATCATGCGGCTTGTCACCTTCATGGAAGAGGACACTCGAGTCTTAAGATCGCAATGTTCTTTTCGGCATTTTTGCAAGATATAGACTCTCTGGTCTTTCAAAGTTATTAACGGACACCGTAGAAACCGTAGAGGTCTCTTCAGTGCAGCCTTTATAGGATTCTTGGTCTTCGAGATAATTATTTATTCCAATTAACTCGACTTTTTGTTCTCTGTAATTGTTTGACTTCTGTTGAATATTTATTTTATTTAATTAACCGGACTCTTTGGTCCCTTGGTAATTGTTTGCTTTCCGTTGAATAATTACTTAATTCAATGAAATGGACTCATTGTAATCGTTTAACTTTTATTTCGTTTTTGATACTTTGGTGTTGGTCGATTCATCCGATTTGATTTTATTCCATTTAAGTTGTTTTGAGTTATGCAATATTCAATTCATTGGCTTTATTGGGCGCGAGGGTTGATACCCACTAGGTCAAAGAATTTGATCGGACTACGTTAACTGTGCTAAATCCGATGATGAGGAAAAGATTCTAAGTCCAAACCATAAAATAATCGGGGGACACAAAGACGTCATCGCGTTCCTGCAGAGTAACGGTACTTTTGGTAATCCACGAATAACTGCCGAATTCTGAACGTGTCGGGGTTCTTATACTCCACAGCGGTGCACCCTATCTCCCTCTGTCCAGTGAAAAGAAATATCGCTCTGTCGCATTCTATGCGACATTAAATCTATGAATCATTGCAAAAAGTACGTGATCTTCTGCACATTCAATATTGCGCAGATGCTCGATAGCTGACGTTGACCATCATGACCTCTTCGATTTGTCCCAACAAAGGATTTGCGGAAGCTGACAATCGTTGCCTGTCTTTGCATAGCCTTACTAAGCCGTGAGACAGCCGCTCATTTATCTTTTCGTGATGCGAGAAAAACGTATATCGCTTGATCCTTAACCGATGACAAGATGATAGGCACCAAGATTCATATTCTCAATTGCACTTAATACCTAAAACAGATCTGCAGGAGGTGATCGCTATAATATGTGCTTCCGTGCATCTTGGGAGCGAGATAGGTTGGTGGGCGCGTCAGCCATATGCGATACCGTACGTATAACGGAGACATAGCCGGGTATTATGTGTCTAGTGCGAACATAATTCACGCCTTCTCTATCGCCCACAAGCGTAGGATAGGAGCAAAGACGTAGCAAGCGAGTGAAAAAACAATAAACAATGATAATTGTACACTAAATTGAAAATTTATGATTTTCGGATTTTTACTGTTACTTGTAGGTACTATAAAACCTTCCTTTGCGCTAAATTTCAAGGTTCTAGGTCAACTGGAAAGAACCCTTTAGGTTTTGGTCATCATTTTTGAAACAACAATAAATAATTATTATTATCCTTAGAATAAGACATTTATGATTTTCAGACTTTTCTTTTACCTTTGCTATGAGACCTTCCGGTGTGCCAAATTTCAAAATTCTAAGTTAGCGAGAGAAACCCTATAGGTTTTCACGGTCAGTCGGGGTACCGACATGCGAACGAATAATCCTCTAAGGGTTCCGTTTTTACCATTTAGAGATACGGAATCGTAAAAATGATTGAAATACTCGCATCCGGCATGGTTCCATAGTTCCTGACCGTTTTTTAGCAACAGTTAAAGACACTTACCCCCGGAATCAGCGATGGGCAGACTTTAAGTCAATAGAGAATTTAAGTACAGGTTTAAGATCAAAATCCATGTCCACTTACGAATGAACGCGAGCCAAAATATAAACACCCCGTGATTTTGTATTTTGTCCGGCTTAAAGTCCACGGCATATTTACGGGTTACGGCACGGTATATTATTACACCTGTATTTGACACCGGTTGAGATTCCATAGTCTCCGTGATTTTGGATTTTCGCTAGCTTGAAGCCCCAAATACAATTCCATTCGTGATTTGACGCGAGATAAAACGCCAATTACATTAGGTTTTTGGATTTTGTCCAACCTGGAATACAAAACACGTTTTCATTTGTTATTTGACTCGGGCTAAAGTTGTGATTTTGTATTTTGTCCGACCCCAAATACAAAATACGTCTGCACTTTCCCGGATTTTAAGTACCTACTTTCTGATCTGAAATACCGAACATCACAAAAATAGTTGAGTTTTCAATAGTTTTAACGTTCGGTGAATATTATTATCCATTAAAAATTGTCATGACTGAATAAATAAATAGATAAATGAAATGTTTTTTTGTCTCTACTTATAAGGGTGCACGGATACGTACGGAAAAATGAATAAATTTTAAAATGAATAAATAGATAAATAATTTTGTTTTTCTTTCGAGTGTGTGTGTGTGCGAGTGTGTGCAAGCATGCGCGAGTGTGTGCGGATGTGTGTCAGTGCATATGTGTGCACTGCACACACTTGCACACACTCGCACACAATCGCACAGACTCGCACACGCCTGCGAACCCTTGCACACTCGAAAGAAAAGAATAATTATTCATTTATTCATTTTATAATTAATTCATTTGTCCATACGTACCTACCCGTGCATCCTTATAAGAACAGACGAAAAAAAAATTCCATTTTATCTATTTATTTATTCAGTCGACTGAATAAATAAATAGATAAATCGATTTTTTTTGTCATGATCATGACAATTTTTAATGGATTAACCGAATGTAGAAATGATTGAAAATTCAACTAATCATGTGATTTTCGGTATTTCAAACCAGAAAGTACTTAATATCCGGGAAAGTGCCGATGTATTTTGTATTCCGGGTCGGACAAAATACAAACTGACGAGGTATTTGGATATCTGTCCCGCGTTAAATAACGAATGGCAATGTATTGGGGGTTAAAAGCCGGCGAGAATCCAAAATTACGAAGGCGACGGGTGTCAAATACGGATCTATGAAGAAACGGCCGGTGGAAAAAATGACCAGACGAAAATGGCCGCGGAAACGAATGGCCGGGAACAAATGGCTTTATCTATTTCTTTATAACGTTGATTATTTTGGATTTCTGGCCTATCACGAAGTACTGAGATTTTTATGGACTTTTGGTTGGGAATGTTTGTTAGAAGTATCCGTTAAAGGAAGAGTAAGAGAGATAATTCAAATTGTCAAGTATTGTCAAATTATTTATTTAGGTTATTATTATTTAAGTTATCTATCTATTCAGGTTATTCGGGTATTCGGGCTATTTAGGAAATTTAGGTTATTTATTTATTCAGGTTATTCGGGTAATCGAAAATTATGCACGTTTTGGACTAAAAACGTTACGTGTACAATTTCTGATTACCCGAATAACCTAAATAAATAAGTAACCTAAATCACCCGCATACCCGAATAACCTAAATAAATAAATAACTTAAACAAATAACCTAAATAATCATAACCTAAATAAATCAAGTGATAACAAAAAATTTTATTCTTGTTTTTTTTTCTGGGTGTTGAACAAGAAAAGTGCTTCAGATCGTCTCGCTATGGATATCGTACTCTTCTCCGGCAATCGAACCTAACTTCTCAACTTGTTTTTACGGCCATTTTTCCCATCGGCCATTTTTTCCATCGGCCGTTTTTTCCGCGGCCATTTTTGTCCGGCCGTTTTTCCCGGGCCGCTTATTCATAGGTCCGTCAAATACAAGCGTTAATATACCGTGGATCTTAAGCCGGGCGAAATACAAAACCACGGCGTGTTTATATTTTGGCTCAAGTCAAATCGTGAGTAGAAATATATCGTGGATTTTCGGCAACGCAAAATCGATTGTGCCCATCCCTGCCCGGAATCGAACTTTTATGGGATGAGATGCGAGCTTCGCATTCAACCTTGTAACGTCTCGTGGTTTTTTTAAGTTCCAAAGCCGTAGGAAAGTTTGTATTGAATAATTTTACGAGATTCCAAGCATCTTAGCACATTAACAGTTCAAGTGATTGACCCATTAAATAAATTGATAATTGTTTCGTTAATAAACTTTTCTATCAACTTTTTAAATGTTAATAAACAGAAAGTGGCAAAGAGTTCTTGTCGCTATTTCTCTCGTCGCTAGCTATCTCCAATCAATTTGTAATGATTGTTTATAACAGAAAAATCCGTTTACATCACTGATCGAGCTGATGATTCTTTTTAAACAATCAACATCGCAGGTGCGAATGAATTCTAATTCTATCAATAATTATTAACGATTTATTGTACGGTTAAATTACCTGAACTCCTCATGCTACTTTACTGATAGTACTAGTACTGATGGTACTATTACTGATGCTTTGCACCTCGTCGAACTATTCGAGACGAACATTTTCACGGTTTTAAAACTTGAAAGACAATGAGATGCTACAAGGTTGAATGCGAATTTCGTATCTCATCCCTTGAAAGTTCATTCCGGGGTCAAATTTATTGACCTATTGCTAAAACTGGAACTATAGAACCCTGTCAGATAATGGTAATTCCATATTTTTTTTCCATTCAACCAATTGATATGCCAAGTTCACAGTGTTATAATGGTGTATATATTGGACTTGGTTTAATTCGATGTGAAAGCTCGCGCGGAGAGAAATTCTTTGTACTGATTTCCTACAGCCGAAACCACAGAGAAAGTGAAACATTTTGATATTTGCAGATATATTGATTAATTTACACGTAGAAAATACGAAAGCTAAGCGACATTACACCCGAAGAGGGAGCCAGCTGCATTTTTAATTTTGCTTCCCTCAATTTGTGGAAATGCTCAAAATGTCCTCTACAGGAAAACTAAGATTGATAGGGCCTCCTAAAGGGATTTGGTGCATCACCACAAACTTGTAGGAAGTAGTTTGCAAGTTCCAATTCGTTATGTTTTTAACGACGATGATACATCAAGATTATTTTCTAAATTCCTTCAATTAATAGTTCATTAAATCCGCTCTTATCTGAATTTTTATCATCTTTATCGATCAACATGGAAAAAAACAAATGATGAGCACATTTAATTTGGAATGAAAATTCAAAATGTATTTATGCATTTTTTAATAGTACGGACTTGCGGAGTAACGAGGATTCGATAAACTTCCACGAAAGATTCGCTGCATTGATCCCGTCGCATAATACCAATTTCTATTGGCGCTCCGTTCGAAACGAGCTCGTTTCGTTATACCGATGCGATGCAGTCTGCCAAAAATGTCGTTCAACCGAGAGAAACACAGTGGCGCACATTTTTTCTGACGGCAAGAGGCGAGGGCGCGGGGAGTCGAGGGACAACACGGAAAATGGAAATGAATGTGACAAAAAAAAGTGTGCCAGCAGTGCGGAGCATTGGTGATGGAATCGAGGATATATAGTAACCGAGTATATATAGAGAAAGTTTTTCGATAGCCTGTCTCGCCGTTCCGTTCCCGGAATGGTTCCGGCGGTTTGGCTGGGCCAACCGAGAATAGAGAGTACGAGTGGGAAAGGACGACGCAAAAAAAAAAAAAAAAAGAAAAAAAAGGAAAACCTTTGGTTGCGGTATTGCTGGCATATCGCCTCGTGTGGAGCTGCTCGCTGCAACATCGAACTTTCAATTAATATTTGTTTGCGGTGGAGCAACTACGGACAATCAAAACAATAACTAGGGAGCATAATGGGGAAGCCGGTAGAGACCGCGCGCGAGCGCGAGAGCTCGTGGATCCTCGCACAGTACGCAGGACTCCGATGCTGCACGGAACGATAGGAATGCGTTATCATCCGATATCAGCATTGCAAATACGGTAGTCCCGCACACGCAATCTGCGCGCGATGGACCCTGTGCCGCTGCTAGTTCGTCCGGTACGTTTGCGCTAGACCGAATGAAAACAATAAGTGAATGCCAATGCTAATGCATCGGAGGGGTATCCCGATGAAGGGGAAATATGCAACGTGCAGCCACCAACACCGGGCAACCGAGCTCTCCGTGCAAAGGCAGGTCTATGTGCTTTATGCGCTAACCCACACTAAATGTACGTGTTAAACGCAGAGGAAAGAGTAAGAGAGATCGAGGGGGGGGGGGGGGGGGGGATCGAGGGGCATCGAGTCACGGAGTACCGATATCCCTAGCGAAAATTATACAGTACGGAGCACCAATGGGCTATAATGTCATGCCTGTATAGTCAACTTAAATAATGCGCAAGTACCTGCTGCTGTTGTTGATGCTGTTGTTGTTGATGCCATTACGGGTACTTGAATAATTCAACATGATCATTATTTTGCGTATTGATTATCAATTAGTGATCGATCCTGACTTGGAAAGATGATAAGTTGGCTCGTATTAACTCAGCCGTCATATTACCGAAATTATAGTGGTACAGTATTAGAATAGCGAATGCCCTATCTTATTGGGCTAATAAATTTCGAGCTAACCAAACTAATAAATTAGTCGTGCTTTCAATTATGTTCCAGCTTCGGCAATCCGTACTGACGATGCCATTTATTCAAATATCGTCCACATTACACAGAGTTTGAAATAATAGTTCGGCCAACAACTCGTCAATATATGTAATCGCGTTATATTGGCCCTTGTAAATGCCGCGCAGAAGCACGCTCGCTCGGAAAACAAGATTTGGATCTAATTAATCCACCACTCGGAGCTTGTTACCCAAACAAATGCAATCCTTTTTTTTCTCTTTCTAGAGTCGAGTAAGATCCCGATTCTGTGCCGCCTTGCGACTGACTTTCCAGAAACTTTTTCGTCGCCACGATATCACCGGGAAATACCCCACGATATCATCGGAAATACTTTTTAATATTTTCTATGTAAGCGGTAGGAAGTAATATCGAACGACGAAAGTGAGAAAATTGCGGCAGGGGAAGCGAAAAAGTCAGCATTAAAGGTACTCATAGTTGTAGATGTTTAAGTTTTTGAAAAATGCCCAAACGCGAAAAAATAAAGGACCAAACGCATAGCGTCGCGAAGTCACAACGAAAATTAAACGCGGTTTCTTCACTGGGTTATTAAACATAATATGTTGGAAACTGCAGAGCCGTTAAAGCAAGACGCCGTTACATATTCCGTTTCATCGTATAATTATTCCAGGAAAATAGGGCATCAAGCAAGCCAAATCACGCGGGTGGCATCAGGACTTTTATCTCATAGATTGCCGAGTAAAGCTTGAAGAATCTCCAATTTCTCGGTCGAGGTGGCTCGCATGAGTTTAAAATTACGTAGCGGCCTCGATAAGCGGCCAATGTGCCAGAGCACAGCGTCGATTTATTCGAAGGGACGACGGCGAGAAGCCCCGAGTTCGAACCGAGAGGCAAAAAGTGACCGGAAGAAACCACTTTTGCGCGCGAGGATCTTTTCTCGGTTCGAGTAGCGACAAAAAATACGGAGTAGTAGGTATACACCGGAATGGGTTGTTGTTGTTGTCTTTTTTATTCTTCTTATTTTTAACATTCACGAATAGACCGAGCGACAGACAGCATGGTAGAAAAAGGCATAGTAAAATGTTATGGGCGGAGCGGAACGTCGGTTATACATAGCAGGCTGCACGATGGACGATTGTACCCCTAGTGTTCCCTTCTTTGCTGCATGGAATCCCGCGGAGAGGGTCTCAGTTAGTGCAGCAAAGGCGCTACATCGCAGACAACGAACAGTCTCAATATTCTGACGTACATATACATAGCAGAATACTGCCTATATCCCATGTATAATGCACAACGTTGGTATAAAGAAGACTGTGTCGCGTGCACCTGGCCATGAAAGATTTCAGAGGTCGTGCGCGAAAGTGCATTGGTCCGTTGCCTGGTCGCTCAGTAACGGAGAAAAATACGCAAAGCTCGCACCGAAGACGAGAGGAATAAAGTCTTGCGGAAACCTGCCCGCCCTACCGCGGTCTTCCGTGACTATAATATCAGCGTTGACTTTCGCAGTCCACTGTACATACGTCATTTCGCATCGATCTACGTTTTCTCTTATTTATTATTTAAAGCGCGCACGCGCGCGTGTGCACCGCAATCGGTGGTCTTTTACGTTAATTTTACGAAAAGTTATATATTATTTGAAATATTTCCAGCAAGATTATTATGGATACTTACAGCGGACTGTAATCAGCCAGCTACGCCCATCGTTCGATCACTAGATACAGCTTGGCATGGAGTTCTATTACATATACTGAATATACGAGCTGCGTTTATACATAAATAGACTGTATGGTCAATGAACTTAAATAGTCGACATTATCGATTTCGTTTTATCGATCAAACGTTGTGTATTTTTGATTTATAAACGATCCATCGTTATTAATTAATCGAATAAACAAGCTTGAATTCCTCATTATAGTATTCGAAACTAGCGTGAGTGTTTGAATTTGAATGGTTTTGCTCCGTGTCGAGTGAAAAACTGATTAACGATTAATTCCTATAATTTACCGAATATTCAAATTTTAGTAATAACAACTCCATTGAATTTTCAAATATCAATATATGATTGATTCCACCAGGTCCAGTACCTCGTTTAGACTTTACTATCGGCGAACTTTATTTAACTTTGAGATATCGAACCTCAATTTTTTTCCGATTTTTTTCTTAATTATTTCCGCTATAATTGTATGGGCCATTCTGTAAATTTTTAATGATTTTTTTCATAAATTTTTCAATGTGTTCTGATTTTGTGAAAATTAGTGTTGACCAAGTTTTTTATTAACAAAAAGCGGAGCTTTTCGAAAATATACAGTAACATTTTCGGGCCTTTAAAGATTACTTACAAAGAAAGAGCCAATGTGTATTTTTGAAAGAATTTGAAAACGTTTCTTTCAAAAAACTGAGGAAATCGTACATAACATAAGCAGAAATCGAGTTGGGATCAGTGCAATAACCCGTTGAACTAACAAATGTTTGCAAAAATAAATCAAACCATAATTAATTTATTTTATTTTTTTTGTTTTTTATGGCACGGATGGTTTGGAAAGTTGAATTATCAAATATGTCTTGGAATTGAATAGATGCTTCGTTTTAACTTCGTTTAACCTTGATTGTTCGTGATCGGAGGAATGAAGTGTAACATTTGGGTTTCTTTCAAATAAATAAAGGGCTTAGTTGTTTTTTTAAACATTTCTCGATTCACCGAGTTATTGTAGAGATCCCAACTTGATTTTTACTTATGTTATGTAAACCTTTCTCGGCTGTTCGAAAAACTATTTAGGTTTTTTAAATATTTATTCGCCGAAAAATCGACTTTTATATTTCAAATGCGATTTTAAGTCATCTCGACGGCCCAAAAATGTTTGCGTTTCTTTAATCAAAACATATTGAGAAATTGATAAACAAAAATGAACATGAGAAATTTACAGAATAACCCATCCAATTACAGCGAAAATAACTATAGAAAAAAATCTGGAAAAAGTTGAGCGGTTTTCTCGATGGGGACTTTCATTTCTCAAAGTTACAAAACATCGCTGATAATGAAGCCCAAACTCGGTACCCGCATTGATGGAATTACTCATATATATTTTATATGAAATGATTATAAAAGTAATGTTCAATTGATATCAGTTTTGTATTGTATCGATTGAAAATTTAAAATTGAGTAATGAAAATTGTTAAACTTTTCGAAAAATATCAACATTTAATTTTCATAATATTTGTAGGTAATTTCTAATTAGGTAATTGACTAAACTTATAATACCATCTTATTGTGTTGCGTGGTTTCATTAGTGGCGCAACAGACAAAACGTGCCCCCCCCCCTGCAAATGACTTTTCACGAACACACCAGTTCGCAAAAGCTTGATTATGTCGATCGACGATTCAATTTTTCGACAGTACTCATTAAACTTCTTTACGATTTATGATTTAACATTAAATTATAGATAAAGAAATGCGTTGGTAATTCTGTTACCTACTAAATCACTAACTACCCTCACGAATATATATTATACAAACTTGACAGATTAATAAACATTTTTTACACATCAAGCACGTCACACCGCGGATTTCATTGTATTCCGAAACGGAATAGCAACGAAACTGTTGCTAAGATAGCAGCTGCTTCATCTCTCAACAGTATCACCGCCGACCGAGTCACCGTCACCGACTTCGATCAAGATTACTATACTTATTCCCCGCGGACTGTAATCAGCCAGCTACACCTTCCGTTCGGATGTTTACGGTGTGATCAGTCGAACTCCTAACTTGGCTCTCGATCAAACAGCCTTTTGTTCTCTGACGCGGAGAAGCTCGATCAAACCGATCGAAAACCGTAACGTATTTCCGCCGAAATGACATACAAAATTGCGTCGGATGGTCCCCATGAAAAGAATCATTGCAAATTTCATCACTTACCGAATGACGCATTGCTCTCACGCAGTTATACATTAGGGCGGCTTGAAAAAAAAATTTTTTTTGTCTTTCAATCAAAATACATTTACGCCAAAGTATCTTCCATCAAGACAATCGTGTCCAAAAATGAGCCCGATTGGACCATTTTTAGGGGTCGCGCAAGATTTTTCTAGTTTTTCCATTTGATTAACATGGGAAGAACGAAAAGTGTCCATTCAAAAAATCGTAGCTCCGACAATTTTATAGGTACATTGATCCGGTTAGTTCCATTTAAAAGCTATTGAAAAACCGCTTAAAATGGCGTCCGGACCTTTGGGATCCCATTGCAACTTTCATCAATAATTTTGTAGTTTCGTAAGAAATTATCGACGGAAGTTGCAATCGGATTTCAATGGTCCGCATGTCATTTTAAGCAGTTTTGCAAGAGCTTTCAAATGGAACTAACCGGATCAATGTACCTATAAAATTGGCGGAGCTACGATTTTTTTAATGGAAACTGTTCGTTCTTCCCATGTTAATCAAATGGGAAAACTAGAAAAATCTTGCGCGACCCCTAAAAATGGTCTGATCGGGCTCACCTATGGACACGATTTTCTTGATGGAAGATACTTTGGCGTGAATGTATTTTGATTGAAAAAAATAAAAAGTTTTTTTTTTCAAGCCGCCCTATTATACATACGCGACAGTTTGATGAAGATATTAAACGCATCGACGACATCGCACCGCGACTCGCGATCACTTCTCGAGGCGAGTCACGCACGATTGCAGCCACATTATACGGTGGATCGCTGCGCTCGTACGTTTGGCCGCCACCGCGTAAACAATGTGCGCGGGCGCCATGTTGTTGGCAAGAGATAGAAATAACCCAAAGAGGCGACGCAAATGAATGTAAGTAAGATGGACGTTTTTGATGGACAAATTAGCATAATCCATAGAGATTAGCAGGAAAATCAGAACGATAGAAAAAAATGCTGAAAAACAACTGCTTTGTATCAGAAATTTATTAATACGTTAAACGCGGCACCTATGAACATATGGAGTATTCCATACGAACAGAACCCCTTTTTCAGCCGATGTTTTTTTATTCCCTCGAAATTGAAAGGAGTTGAAGTATGACTCGAAAAAGTGGTTGACTCCAAATCTTAGGCCTCTAGGTTTACTCCTCATCATACTCCTGTAATCGGTATTTTTAGTATTTTCGGAGTTTCGAGGCGTGGTGAGTCTTTATTTCTGAATTAAATTGATGTTGCCACCAGTGTTTTCTATTGGGATTTTCCCGTACTTTTAGATAAAATTATGAGAACTCAGTATCAAAATTTTTTTCTTATGATTTGAGGCAAAAAAACAAAAAACTTCATATCTCGAAAAGAATATTTTTTTTCTTGGTCCCAATTTTTTGTAATCTTTCTATGATTATTCTGAAGCTACTGTACACATTTTGTGATGGAACTCAGAAATTTCTGGGTACCGTAAATTCTGTAATCAGAAGTACGGGTATTTCAGTAATATTCCCAAATTTCTGGGTACCATAAATTTCTGAGTTCCACCACGAAATTCATACAGTAGCTTCAGAACAATCATAGGAAGATTACAAGAAATTGGGACCAAGAAAAAAAATATTGTTTTCGAGATTCTTTTGTGTTTTTTTGCCTCAAATCATAAGAAAACATTTTTGATACTGAGGTCGCATAATTTTATCTGAAAGTACAGGGAAATTCCGATCCGAAACACTCGTGACAACATCAATTTAATTCAGAAATAAAGACTCACCACGCCTCGAAACTTCGAAAATACTAAAAATACCGATTACAGGAGTATGATGACGAGTTAACCTAGAGGCCTAAGATTTGGAGTCAACTACTATTTCGAGTCATACTACAACTCCTTTCAATATCGAGGGAATAAAAAAAAATCGGCTGAAAAAGGGGTTCTGTTCGTATGGAATACCCGATATGTATTAAGCTAATTCATTTTGCAGCAACTGTTTTCCCTTGCTCTGGAATATTCATTCCGTTCTACATGTTTAAAAAGTTTTCCTATTTGAAATAGATGTAAGAGTTGCCCTTTTTTGTAAGATAATTGCCACTCAGCCATTTTTGAAGCTACGAATTTGGACTATGAACTATTTTCCCGAGTATCGTCGTATTTTTAAAAGTCTTTCGAGGAAATATGCTGTAACTTAAGCTCGTTTTGTGTATGACCTCCGAAACTCATTTTCGTTGAAAAATCAGCTTATTTTGGCAATACCAAGAAACTGCTGATCTTACAGAAAAAGTTTGGAAAGCAGTTCTATACAGAATTTGATTCTCTACAAATCATCTTTCACGTAAATTCTTCGAAAATCGATTAATTATTGCGGTTTTTCGGGAAAACCTCCATTTTGCTTCCTCATAGAGGAAGTTTTGTTTTCGTGGAAAAATTTTTTTTCGAGATGTTCATGAAAACGTGTTCAGAAGGTCCCAAAACATCTAAAAATCACATTTAGAAAAAATTTCCGGATGTATGTATGTGTGTGTGTGTGTGTGTGTGTATGTATGTAACATTGGTTGAGCGTTCATAACTTGTGAACGCGGCTCGAGATATCAAGCTGAAATTTGTCACACATGTAGAGGGTTCACGGCGCATAGCATGATTTAATTTTTAGAAAAATCCATGCAGTGTTTTCGTTTTTACGCGATCTTAAAAAAATTCAAAAATTTATTTTTGGTCTCTAGCTTCCAGAATTTTAGAGATATCCAGCTCAAATTCAGTATAATGTTGAAGGACTACAGGGTGAAGCTCGTTACTGAATTGGAAAAAAATCCATGCAGTGCTTTTGTTTTAAGAAATTTCAAAAGGTGTAAAAAAATGGTGTGCGCACTCTAGCTGGCACAATTTTCTAGATTTATTTGGTACGAAGCTGCACTATTATCAAGAGCCGTTTCGGATTGAATTTCGGCAAAATCCATCAAGCCATTCATATTTTATGTCATTTTGAAATTTCACAAAAATCAACGTAAGTTCTCTAAGTTCCACAATTTTCGAGATGTCGGATCAAAATTTGGTACAAAGTCGCACTTTCATCGAAAGATGTTTCGTATTGAATTTAGGCAACATCCATCCAGGCGTTCAAATTTGATGCGACTTTCAATTTTTTCAATTTGACATGGAATTCACCATATATTTATTCTGGATTAGATCGATTTTCGAACTGATTTTATATAAGAACAAGGGTGCAAAGTAGAACCTTGCACATTGCTTCCTCATAATTTTTCACATGTGCAAGGTTCTAGTTTGCACCCTTGTTTTATTACGATTCATATCTCATCCGGTAGCGATCGAATGCCGACAGCGCTATTCGCTGTTCCCGACTACTACGCGACAATTAAGTGATTTCTAATTATCGACCCCAGAGGCGCGATCGCGCCCGAGTAGTTCCCGCGAGTGACGACAGGGGACAACGCGCAACGACAATTGCGGTGACGAGTCTATGTAACGATTACGATATCCGCGACGCGATAGGAGAAGACGCCGGAAGTGAAGGGCACTATCTTACGCACAGTCTCGGCGAAAGGACGCCATATTACACCCGGGCACCAGTTCGCCCATTTCGCTTTGTAAAGCAAAATCATAAAAGTATTATAATCGTAAACCGAATAATATCAGCTCATTCATCAAGTAATGTCGAAGGACCAGAACATCATCATGAATGTAAACCGAGCTATCAGCTCGTTCGTCAAGGAATATCTACAGACCCCGGCTAAGCGAGGACGCCAGTCATCACGCTGCAACCAATCTTCGAGATACTCCCGTTTCCGACGAAAATCAAGTCGGTCCACGGGCCATCATGAAAATTACAAAAATAAATGTATTGCCGTGAAACTTGGTATCTACAAGTTTTTCGTATCACTGAATATGATGTCAAAATTTCGAATTCGAAATGGCGGTTCCAATATGGCGGATCAAAATTACAATATCGGTGGATTTTCATGAAACTTCGTATCCGCAAGTTTTTGGTATCGCTGAATCCGAAAATGATGTCGAAATTTCAAAATCCAAAATGGCGGATCCAATATGGCGGATCGAAATTACAATATCGGTGGATTTTCATGAAACTTAGTATCTATAATTTCTTCGTATCGCTCGAACAGAATATGATGTCAAAATTTCGAAATTCAAAATAACGGATCCAAAATGGCGGATCAAAATTACAAAAATGAATGTATTTCTGTGAAACTTCGACATGAAATTTCGACATATTTGGATTCAGCGATACAAAAAACTTGTAGATACCAAGTTTCATGAAAATCCACCGATACTGTAATTTTGATCCGCCATATTGGATACGGCATTTTTTATTTCAAAATTTTGACACCATATTCGGTTTCAGCGATACAAAGAACTTATAGATAACAAGTTTCATGAAAATCCACCGATACTGTAATTTTGGTCCACGATATTGGATCCGCCATTTTGAATTTCGAAATTTCGACATTATATTTGGAGTCAGCGATATAAAAAACGTGTAGATACCAAGTTTCATGAAAATCGACCGACATTGTAATTTAGATCCGCCATATTGGATCCGCTATTTTGAATTTCGAAGTGTTGACATCATATTTCGATTTAGCGATAAAAAAAACTTGTAGATAACAGGTTTCGAAAAAATCCACCGATATTCCAATTTTGATTCGCCATATTGGATCCGCCATTTCGAATTTCGAAATTTCGACGTCATATTCGGATTTACCGATAAAGAAAACTTGTAGATACCAAGTTTCATGAAAATCCACTAATTTTTTGCGATTTCAATCCGCCATGTTAGATCCGCCATCTTGAATTTTGGAATTCTGATATCATTTTCGGAATCAAAAGCCGAAAAAACTTTAGAATACCACATTTTAGGAAGACAGAAGAAGTCTTAATCGACCCATTCTTGGCCAATTCTTGGCTACATACGCAACGGGTTTATAATATTCTTTGCCAATCATTGATGTTATTTGTAATAACTGTAAAATTTCTAATTTGTGATTTACATTTCGTATCCACAACATTCGTCGACGTCACCACGTCGCAATCGCCCTAATAATATTCCTTTTTTCAATTATCGCTGATAATTATAATAATCATAAGATTTCTGATTTGTTATTTCAAAATATACGAAGAGTTAGGGACCATCCAATCGACCCAACTCAAACCAATCTAATCGAGGTGACTTCTTGCAATCTCCTCACCGAACGACATCGTCGGGCAAACCCAGCCATCTTTCTAGGATGAATTACAATAAATATAACGAACAAGAAGGCTTCGTTACAACCCCATGTGACTACAACGTAAGTTTAATGAAGTGTGACGAATAAGGGAATTAAAAAAAAATTCAACTAACTAATTGACAAAACGAAAAAAAAAAACATTTTTTATTTTTGCAGTTCCTTCTTTTCTAAAGTCCTCTAATGAAAACAAATATTTTGAGACCTTGAACAAAGTGAACCAACGTTTAGTTAGTTATAGCTCATTTCTCATTGCAAACACGTTTAATGTGTTTTAAGAGCTTTAACTTTCAAATTAAGTGTTGGTCTACTCTGCTCAAGCTCTTGACATTTCCATTTTTGTTCAAAAATTTCAGAAAAAAAATAAGCTTGAAAAATTAGAATTTCAAAAAAAGTTTTCAGAGAAATAAACACATTGAACGTGTTTTTCATCACGAAAAGAGCTGTAACTTCTGAACAAAACGTTGGCTCACTCTGTTCAAGGTCGCAATATTTATGTTATATTCAAGGAATTCAAAATAATAGGATTAAAGAATAAAAAGAATAAATGAGTTTTTTTTTTGGATTATGAAACTTTTACTTGCTTAACTGTTAATTAAAAATAGTCTCGATGGTTCAATCTTATTATGAATACCTTCATCGTATAGCGCGTATAAAAACGGCAATGAAACACCCGCCTTTTTCAATTTCTTGATAATCATTACTCAGATATAACGGTTTGAGAAACTAAAAATCATCAATAATTACAGAACTTTATTTGCTCGTAACTCAATAGCGATCGGTAGGAATAAAAAAACCCAAAACACTTTATTTTTAACATAAATTGATGTAAAAATCGTGGGGCAAAAATGTTGAGTCAACTGTTCGAAGCTTCATATACTATATATAACAACTCAAACGAGATTACGCTGGATATGTATGTCGAATAGAGATTGGCCACTTACGCCTGCCGTTCGATAAGTGATAGAGGTGGACATGGAGTTGTAATACATTTATCACAATCTACTGACGAACCGTCTATGGACAAATATACTGCCTAGTCGATGCACGTAAATTTGGGTGCATTATCAATTTCATTCCATCCACCAAAGGCTTCGAACCTTTAGTCACGACTAATTGTTCAAACGTATTGTACCGTTTCATTCGGTTGCGTTAATTCACAAGAGTTTCACAGGGGGTGGGGGGCATATCCCTCAAATGACCGTTGTTGAAAACCCTTTTGTCCACTAGATCGCGGATGTGATATGTGACATCGGGGTAGGATGTCAATAACAAAAAGCATTTCAAGTAATCTGGCTAACTAAATCATGAAGTATCTTGGACGCCAATCTGATACTCATTAAGAGGCTGATAAAATTTATTAGTGCGAGGAACACATCGCTCAGCAGTGTCATTGGGGATGCGCGAGCAATGCAACTGATTGTATTCGAGCCAGGAACGAAATATCCATCGTCGAAACGAGGCGGTCCGTGACCCCGAATACAACGATAAGTGTATAACGCAATAAACGAACGATCAAACATGTGCACTAGTGCAATAATTTCCTTCTCAAATCGAACCATCACAGTCAGGAGTTATCGGCAAGAGCTCCAGAACCGTCAATGCTATCTTGTTGACGAATAAGAAAACGAATTCACCCATCATTCAAGAGTTATGGTGCATTTCCAACAACCCTGCACTTGCATTAAATACCTCTCAATCATTATATACTACTGTTGGACAAACTATCATATTCTTTCAGCAGCACGACAATTTCACCCGATGTAATGACGTTATAATTAAGGTTGTTAGTAATGCATTATTTTTCGTAATGCCTAATCATTTTAATCTTCAAATCATTATTTTTAGTCAGTACTTTTGATTTTTCTCCATCATTCATTAAAAGTAATGAATAATTGTTTTGATAATGCACTAACTCATTATGGAATCATCGAGATCTATTAATTTTTTTCTATATCTGAATTTATTGATTAATTGCTCATTTTATTTTGTATTTCGGTATATAGTGCCGTTATAATGCAAGCTCCGAGCTGTTGAAAATGCGTCATATCTCCTACATTATGTATTAATTTGTTCATTCATTCGTTAAAGTAAGGTAGCATTGGTCGGTCTAGTACTCGTGGTCACTTCCGGAAAGTTACCGTGCACCAGTATCTATCATGGGTCAGGACTTAATGGATCATGGACAGGTTTTCTACAAGACATTAGTACGAATCGTTGCTTAAGTAACAATTGACTTAGGTATTGGTTAGGTTTGTTTAAGGTAGTATACCACTCACAGGCCGAAGTCAAGTAGGCTACTGTTAGTAAATCGTGCTCCTGTATAGCAAGCGTTAAAGCAAAGAACCACATATAAATCGTTTACGCAATACTAAAATGGACTATCAGCTATGAATGATACCAAAGAATCGGTTATATTCAACTCACAATCACTAAATTATTCTGGATTATGAAGATTGCTTGACTCCTTTAGCCGCTATTGACTCCTGACGGTGAACACTGAACACTTTATGATACTCATAATCAATTGATTCTCACGAATGCATAATATCTATTTAGAGATTATAAATTATCTTCAAATAAAAAAAGTAATTCTGGTCCTCACTATAATTGAACATAGATTTTTCGAGCTATGCTAGCTGACCGACATGCAGGTTTAGATGATGCAACCCTCGTAAGAGTGTTTCCACATTTGTGAAAGTGGCACTGCTGGCGTCATGTAAAAAAATATCGAGCTTTTGACCGGGGCAAATTTTCAAACCGTCAGGAAGTATATGAGGTAGTCCATAATAAATCGATAAGGTTTTTCCCTGACCCCTTTTGATTTAACTCATTATTTTATATGTTTTTGTCTCAACTAAATGGAGTATTCACGATTTTTTTCTATTTTTTTTATCGAATGGTTCAAAAGTTATGATTTTTTTTCGAAATCCTACCTTTTTTTCAAACGCTCGTAACTTACGGAATAATGGGTTAAGTGAAATTTTTCTATCTTTTCAAATGTTGGGTTTTTGTCCAAATTTTTTAACAAAAAATACTCAAAAATTTTAAGTTCGGTTTTTGACCTCTATTTTTTCAGTTTTACAAATATTTTTCGAACTGTAGATATGTCATATTTGATTTTTTTTTTAAATGTATATGTTAAAGTACACGTCATTTAACGTATCGTCTGTAAGTTTCATGATGATGTTCGGCCCCATTCGTTTTAATTAAATTTTGAATGTTTCAAAACCAAATTTTATTGGTTTATAGGAGCCCAATTAAAAAAAATTTGGTTTTGAAACATTCAAAATTTAATAAAAAAAGAACGGGGCCGAATATCATCATGAAACTTACTGATAATACGTT
This sequence comes from Sussaba pulchella, assembly GCA_963971145.1. Taxonomy (NCBI): domain Eukaryota; kingdom Metazoa; phylum Arthropoda; class Insecta; order Hymenoptera; family Ichneumonidae; genus Sussaba; species Sussaba pulchella. The sequence goes on from OZ020166.1 coordinate 9,070,615, forward strand.
AAATGACGTGTACTTTAAGGTCTATGAGCGATGTGTTCCACGCGGCGCTAATTTTCATCACCTTGTTGATAAGTATTCGATTAGCATTCGAGATAATTTGTGATTTAGTTAGGAAGATTGCTTGAAATGTTGATTCGCATTGTCAGCCTATCTCGATGTCATATATCGTATCAAAGTTAGTACTGTTCAAAGTTCAATCGCTAATTGACTTCACCAAGCAGTCGCGATCTAGTCGACAACGCTCTTGCTACGACACCGGTCATGTTGAGGTTACGCTTCGCCCGTTGTCAAATTCGTGTAAATTCACACAACACAATGAAACGGCACAATACGTTTGATCAATTAGTCATGACCCGTAATTTCTGAGCCAGAGGTTCGAGCCTTCGTTCGATAAAATGGAATTGATAATGCACCCGAATTCACGTGCATCGCTTATGCAGTATATTCGTGCATACATACGGTTTGTGAGTATATTTCACTGAACGTAATACAACTTCATGTCCACTTCTATCGATCAGCCGGCCGATTTCAATTTGCTGTACATATCCAACATAATCATGTTCGAGCTGTTTTGAATAATGTATGTTTTTTCGGAAAAATCGGATGAAAGACCACCAACTGGCAAGCGCTCACATATAAAATATTCATATGTAAATATTCGCCGCGATTAACGTACCGCCAAGGCGGGTAAGTATGGTACAGAAATCGCACTTTTCTTCATTCACGCTACATGAAAAATAGGAATTTGCGCTAAAATCTATTTAAACAATTTAGACATCTTGCGAACATCCTATTCGAGACCGGCGGTGTCTATATAGGTCTATCAATGTAGTGCAAATCGAATGGCTTGATAACACCGGGATTTTTAGGCTGTTGACACAACTCTGAGTAAAAATTATCCCCTATGTGTGTCAATATGAAATCCAGAGAAATTTTTTTTGGACACATTATGAGTAATATTTCTAAATAAAAAATCATAGACCATTGATGGGTATTGTACTTTTTTTAAATTTACAAACGAAAAATAAAACATAAATCCATATCTTTCTCACTCGATGAGCATGACAATCCACGAACGACCTGCGTTCGTCCATCGATGATTCTCGACTGTGAGATGGAAACGAGCTTCTTCCCGCCTCTGACCCTAGAGTTTTAGCAAGTCTATAGGGTCTATACACTGAAAAAA
>OZ020166.1:9076800-9122367 GCA_963971145.1 Sussaba pulchella
TGGAAAATGAAGTTCGAGATCGTTTCTACAATTTCTGAAAATTTGGAAATTTCAAATTTGGAAATCCGAATTATGGGTATATAGCGATTTGGCACAATTTTTTTTGTGAGGTACCCTTATACACGTTCTAGACATCTGCGAACTTTTGTTTCTGTATTGTATCTCTGTCATTGTAAAAATTTACGGACAACCTATTTTGTTCACAACCATACCTTCTTTATTCATCTTCCTCTGCAGAACTCAAATGAACAAAACTCATTCAAATTCTATCACGGGAAATATGTTATTTATTAGAATTAGAACATTTAAAAAGAGGTAAAGTATTTAACGAGAAGAGGACCGAAATTTTGTACGTAAATCCCATGCACTCCCCCCCCCCCTTTCGTGATCGGTTGACCGGTATTCCTTATTTTCGGTCTGTTTTTCTTAAAATCTGTTGAGTGTTTTAAAATGAAATAATGTCTAATATTTGCCCCAATAGAATTTGAATTTTTTAAATCTATTTGAGTTCTGCGGAAGTAGATAAACGCATGGTTGTGGAATAAATGGGTTGCCCGTAAAGTTTCACAATTTAACGAGATTTTTGTTTTTCCGTATTTGAAAAAACACTGAAACAAAACTCTACAGACATCTAGAGCTTGGCTAGATAGACAACTCGTCGAAATGATCTCAAATTTAATGTTTTTTATTCAAATCAGATTCTGCATTCAATTTAGAATAAGAATGACTCCTTGTTCGTTAATTTTTATTAGTTAGGAGCTGCGTTATCTGCTGTCGAAGTTGCCATTGTGCGAAGATTTGTTGTTTTTTCAAAATGCCGTATTTTCGGAGAATATCGGAAAATACTTAAAATTATGTTCGTTTTTTATCGATATTTTTTTTTGTCCCGCTATTGTTCGCCATTTGTTTTTCTCTCGGTAGTCACGGTACGGCCCTCGGTCGCATGCATCGACGTATAGATATGGACCGCTAATGCCGCGAAAAAGTCATATCGCAATAGAGAGAAAGAGAGAGAGAGAGAGAGAGGGAGAGAGAGAGAGGAGACTAGGATAGTTCTGAACCTCTTTCTTTCGCGTAAAAACTTATAGGACGAAATTATCGACACCTGGATAATTTCGACCAATCAGCTTTAACTAGAAAGAGAGGTCCAGTAGTACCCTAGTCCAGAGGTCTAGAAGTTCCCATCTTACATCTAGCAACGGTTGTCTTGCAATCCCGTCCCGGACGACAATTGAAATCGGTGTGTGATATGTTTGACGCGTAAAACATTTTCATCAATCTGTCGAGCATGTATATCTTCGTGAGAGCAGTCGGTGATTCGGTGAGTAACAGCACTTGCAACGCATTCCTTTATCTACAATTTTACAATACATTTACAAACAAAACATGATCGAGTTCTTGCAAACTGGTGTGTTTGTGAAAAAAATGGCACCATGAGTCCAGCTAATTACTATACAATTAATTAGTGCGAAACACATCAAAAATTAATTATTGAATTTTATTTATTTCTTGACTCGTGTGATTGTAACACTCATCAAAAAACCAAAATGTTTTCGCACTTGTATCGTAATGTATTATTAATATTGGTGAAAAAAAATTTTAATTTGACAATTCAAGCGAGTTTCGAATATCAACATCAGAAAGTTGAGAAATTTGAGTAATTAATAATTATAGAAATCTTTATTGAATATTGGAGAAAAAATATCCAAATTGGGAAATTCAATCAACTTTCTACTAAGAAAATTTGAATGTTCGGAAATTTGTAGTAATTAAGCATTGATCAAATTCGCATGTGATATCGATGAAAAACTGTTCAAATTAGGAAATTCACTCTTGATTTGAATACCATAATTAGTACAATGACTAGTTAACAGAAATGGAAATTGAATCAATTTTGATATAATATAGAAAAATATGTATAAATTTGAAAATTCGAGCGTGTTTTTAAAATTTATTTATCACGATGAAAAATACAATCCACACTGGGTGCATACAACACATCCATTGTGATTTTTCAACAATAAGCTGCCATTTTATTTTCTATAAATAAACTTTTCGGATATCATCTAGAATGTTTAAGGCATGACCAGTATTTTTTTAACGACTTCGGACGGATAGTTGGCTCACGATCGTTTTTTGAAAGCTGGTAGTATCCACCCGGTATCACGGTTAATTTAATTTCTTTATGTTCCATTTATTTTATTATATTTTTATTTGTTTGTTCGAATTCATTTTTATTGCTTTTAAATTTCATCCTTTAGTTCAATGTTATCGCTAAATCCGAAAATGAGCCATTTGTTTGTTGTCTTCGCTATGACTTTGGCGCTCGTCGACAATGCAACAGGGGTTTTGGATTTTTTTTTCTGCAATTTTGTGATTTGGCAGGTAAAGTATGTATGCTTTCGCAAGTCGTTTACTTGCTTTACAAACCTATCTTCTCAAATTTTTTGAATTAATTAATTTTAATCCATTTCCGGGTTTTTGAAATAAAAGTTCCAGGAGGCAGAAAAAAATTAATTTCAATCTTGAACTTGGAAAACCAATCTTGAGCGGTCCTCAGAGCTATATCATCTACTCCATACACGTTATAACTTTTGCGAGCTGTTTCCGTAGCTTTTTGACCACGGCAAAAGTCTAACGCAGATGTCAAAAATACATTTTTTTGCCTCGTGAAATTTCCATTTTCAAAGCCTACAACCTTGGCGCGCGTCCGCAAAGCTTCAAAGTCGTACAATAGCCCAAAGTCGCATTATTATTTAAACACAACAATTTTAACACAGCCGCATTCATGTTCCTCGTATTTTTATTTTTTAATTATCATCGCTAAATTCAAAATTTGTACTGAAACTGCGAGTGATAAAACGATAGTCATGTACCTGTCACGTAATTCGAATAACACTCAGTTACATGACCTCACGTTACATCCATTTGGCCAGGTGGGAAATCCGAAAGCTAAGAGCTACCCTGAAGTGACTGGAAGAGCTTGTGGTCCGAGTTAGAGTTGAGCGCTAGAGAGCGGAAGAGCGGAGAAGCAGATGGACTTGTACAGCCTCGAGTAGAATGACGGAGATGGGGAAGAAGTGCGCGGACCTGTGCCGAACGAGCTCTGGTGCACTGCGCTGTTCTATATCTCCGGTCACCATCTACGACGACACTATACTGGTAAGTACAGTTCTGGCGGTGGGCCAATATTCGCTTGACCCTTCTGCATGTGCTGCTTCCTTCCTCTATCGCCGAAGGGTCTGCAGCCTCGGGCACCCTTTGGCTTAGTTAGTTTCGTCCTATAGTCGGTTGCCTCGAGAGGATTTTCTGGAATTAACGTAACATTAAACCATACGAGGCTCTTGCAGGTTGAGCCTAAAACGAACGGAGATCTTGCTTGACCCTCGATCCCCGTTGAAATTGAGGAAGAAATTCGAGCCTTTTAACTAATTAATTATTCGGTCACTGTATTCCTGCAATTTCGCCCCACGGAGGGTTCATTCTCCCATAACAAACTTATTCACGGTAGCGACGGTCGGAGAAAACCTGGAAATGTCAAGGGACTGGAAAACGCGGTCAGAGAATAATGAGATTCTTTTTTATTTATTAGAAAAATCAGAGAATTTTACGATTCATCCCAGAATTCGCAGTAATATCAAGTAATTTCCTTGTAGTTAAGAAAAGTTTTACAGAATTGTCCCACACGACAGACAATCAGAACAATAAAGAAAAATAAAGATTCTTTCATAACGTATTGCAATATAATAGCGGATAAATTTTTTCAATCCTTGTTCTATTATTCGAAACAACTTATTAAAAATGGAATGTAGGTTTCCATAAAAAAAATAACTCCGGAAAAATTATAATTCAATCAGGAAAAGTCATGAATCCGTAAGAGAGTCATTCTAGTAATCACCGGGTCATCTCTATCGCTACGGCTTGATATGAAGCAATTTCTTTTTAACAAAAAAAAAAATGTCACCATTTCCTCCGACTATGAAAAATAGTCATAAGTCTGCTCTACAAAAATTGTATGAAAACTTTTCTATGCAGATAAAATCAGCAAACACGTAACGTCTTAAAATCTCGTTGCGAGGAAATACGAAAATTCAACTTTTTTAACGCGATAAGCCAAACGAATAACCCGGCTCTGGGCTTGCCAGTTTTTGGAAGACCGAAACACAGCGGTAGGCATGAGAGAGATATACGAGATATATACGTGCGCGTAGCGCGACACTCTGATGTATGGAAGCCAGCCGTCGCGTCGCGCATAAGGACCATAGGGCGCCAAGGCACTTAAGGGCATATACACGCGGTGTGGGTTCTTCACCCCGAAAAAAACCACCGTATTTTTCACTACTCTTTATTTATTGCGTTTTCAACATTCTGCTGTTAGGGATTTCAGCCCCCCCTCTTCCCATCCCGCTACCCCGTTTCCAACGCCCGATGTTTGGCTTTAGTGGCGGGTGCGAATTTTCATCTTGATTTCGTCATGGTTCCTCGTCCCTATTGTGCGTAACGCGTCGGGAGACGTGCGTTCGAAACCACGGTAATGGTAAACTTTTCATATCCACAAAGGAAGCACAAGAAAAATAAGTGTTCGGTGGAACGAGACGAAGAGTGTAAAAGAAAAAAGCGTGTACGTTTCGAGCGGGGCGCGTGAGACGGGGGCGACGATGATGACGACCTTGACGGAGCTTGACAGCGCGCAAGACCTATGACGCGAAACTAATGCCTATTGTATCCGGGATTTCGTACGTTTGACTTTAACGCACGAATGAAGAAAGAAAGAATTTCTCTCATTTTATTTTCACTCGTTGGCAAAGAGGTTTTGATACTGAGCATGAGAATAGAAGGAGAAGAAATATGCTGAGGGAACGAGTCGTACGAGAACGTGACGAGGGATTAGTGAAACGCACAACACCACTCGAAACCTCGCACACTCGATACAGTCTCGGTGTTTTGTGTTGTGTTTCTGGTGGTTCGCCTATGTGGGCGGGCTCGGAGAGAAAACAAATTTATTCACCCCTTTAGCTAAATAGTTAATAATCACTCACCGTGTATTCGACGCGATCCCGAATCCTCCGTGTGCCCGTGTGTTCTTCATAGTATACCTGTGAAAATAAATGACCGCGCGCTGCATGGTCCCTTTCACAGGATCCCCAGTCAATGTTCTCGATTAATCCTCCTTAGGCAACCTGCTCTCGCGCCTTTCGCGGGGACGCTGCCGAGGACCGGGATGGTGAAACGAGGTTCCACGACAATGCAACATTGACAAAAGATATATCAATGAGATGGAGAAGAATGTGGCAAAACAAAGAAAAAAAATTTTCAAACCATTCTTCCAGTTCTTGTTGTACCTTTGCGCATTAAAAAAGAGTACGAGAAAAAAGGAAAATAATGTTCTATTAATTAGACACGGTTACTCGTGTGTGAAGACATTTTAGGGTATTAAATCATGATTGTGTAGTTCCTAGTCATTACTCATTAATTATCAGTTATAATCCAACATCCAATTAGGAAAGTTATGCCTTTATTCGTTATATCGAAAATATTCGAGTCCAATCGAATGAAACTCCTTATCTATCAGGCATGATTTGAAGCATTTTGACTTACGTTAATGGGATTTGAGTGTCGTTGCATTACCACCTGATATGCGTAAAAAAAAGGTTTTCCTAAAACTTGACGAAATGCGGTGTTGATAATTGAAAAAAAGTACCATTAACTTTTCTTTCCCTGACAGTATCGACCTAACCCGGAGTTAACTACTCCACTGATTGTAAACTACGTATGTCACCGACTTCCACCTCTTGTTCGTGATTTTCGATAAATTGTAGGCAGCGCCGCATTGATTTATCGTTGGTAATTTTTGGTGGCCCACATCCGTTGGGAAAGGGATCCGTTCTCTCAGGGTTCCTTGTTATAACTCCTTCTCTCGTGGTGAGATTAATACGGAATAATTCCGTGGCGCTCGGAACCCAGAATGCTCTATCTCCCACTCGTTCATTTCTCCCTTAATCTCTGTCTCCCGCGCTATACTCGTCCAGGTGATAATCGTTCGAAGTCACGAAGAAGTATTTCATGGTCCTACGACGCTCTCCGGCCGTTTGATTTTACGTAGCGAATACGATCGTCGTCATTCTTTCCGAACGATATCATTTATTCTGGTGTGATTGTGTACGTGCATAACTTCCGGTTACCCACAAATCCTGCTTCGTGCCAACACGAGATATTTCAATGGTGATGTAAGCGTTGCCGTTAACCAAATTCACTCATCTTAAACAATTATGTACCGTTGAATTGCATTGTCTAGAAGTTATTTCGAAATAACTATTATATGGTCGAAGGCTAGAGGACGAGACATTTTTCAAATCTTTTTGACGCATCTTGTTACATAATCTTGGCGCATCAACGACAGCGATACTATTTTCAATTAATAATTCCAGCCATCTACTTGACCACCAATTCTGTAACGCACTATGAACCAAAAATTAACGAATGAACCTATCCAATGCGAAAAAGAACTCGATTCTCTATCGAATTTCCTGTGAAAAAAATAAGTATGACAAACGCCACATATACCACTAGCTTGGGCCATTAATAGCGATGCGTCATCGTTTTTTACTCGACTTTTATTTTAATAGTTAACCATCAATTTCCGATCCCAAAACCTGATATAGCAACGGCCGGATAAATAATAGAAATTCTTACAAAGATAAATGTGCGAAATAAGCAACACATTTGACATAAACATAACGAGAATCGCGGCTACCATCGATAAATCTGCTTTACCGTGCAGATTCGAAAAAAGACGAAAAAAATTGTTTTTTCATCGTTAAACTATCGCGTGCGTGGTAACCGTAGACGCGAACGTACATAGGAGGGGGGGGGGGGGAATATCGCGAGAACATTTAGAACGTGGGAGGAAGTAAAATCATCGAGAACGACGAAAGGGAAAAAGACTCGAATGAAATATGAAACGATGGATCCGTCGTTGATGGTTGCGGGAAGTCCGTGCATTGTGAGCCCGATATATAGAGCCATCCCTTGGCCGACGATATAATCCTGGCCACTCAACCCCCTTAAACCCGAGACTCGGAACTAGCGCCCGCGCGTGTGTGAATCGGTAACGCGCAAGCGCGCACGTTTGTCCCGAGAACCGGCGGAGAAACCCGAGAGTGAGCGTCGGGGCGCGTGGCGCCGCGTCCGAATCTCTGCCCCGACAGTCGCGCGACGACCGCCGCGTTGTCCGGATAGTTCGTAATCGTGTTCATTGTCTCGGCCGCTCGTATCATCGTAATTCGAGACCATTGGCGGGCATTCATCCACGTATTAATTAAAAAATAAACAAGGTGTTACCCGCATCATTGATATATTTATTGATGAGAACTCATTACGCTACGCACCGATGTCGTTAATTTTATCATCGCTATGGAAACCAACGATTCAGTTGTCGCGGTTCTTTGGTATAAGGCAATTTTGCATCGTGAACTGTGAATGAACGTGGTGAATAGTTGATGCAATTTTATTTCGTCGAACAATCTTAAAGTATTTTATTTTGATGTTACGTAAAGTGTTTGTGTATTGAATAGTGATTGTTTCCCTTGATTAACGATCAACGCGATAATAAAATAAAACAATAATCCGTCGATAACAGATTTTCGTAATTTTTTTCGTCGGTGTTTATCGTTGGGAATTAAATTTTTTCTTAAATTATAACGTGCGAAAACGAGACGAAAATATCGCTTTTCTAACATCGTGTGACGTCGTTCTTGTTTCAAACTAAACTCGTTCGACGGATCGTTCAGGTTTCGTTATGAGCGAAAAGTTTTTACGTTCGGTGTTATCGTTATCGTCAGGAGATTTGAAAATTAAGCGAGTGACTGAGTGACATCGCATGGGATACTGAGAGGATACAAAAAAGTTAAACTCGAGCTGCGAGATCGGTTTCAGCGGTGAACACGATCCTTGTAACGGCTCGTCGTTACTGTCAGTGTCAACGGTGGATTTTAATTCGAAAATAAATCGCAAAGTGATCTTTAAACACACGAGTGATTCATTCCCGAGAGGGGGAGGGTTTGATGAAAAAAAGGTGCAACCGAGTACGATGATGATTGAGTGTTGGTGATATTTAAAAATAATTTTTTTTTAACATCCGGTCGTTGACTACAACTACCGATAATATTTGAGTTCTACAAGTGCTCTGGATATTACCCAAAATGCAGCCTCGTAGGATGGAACTACTGTTTCTGATAGCGGCTCTTGCAGTTTGCGTTCAAGGTTCGTTAATCAGATTTTCTTGAGCCGCTAAACGCCGCACGAATTTCGAAATTCATCATTTCGAATGTGACATAAAATCCAATGGAATAAGAAAATTTCGACCTACTTTTAGGCAAATATCATAATGAAAACTTGATAATTCATTCGAATTTTCATTTTTTTCCCCAGTGTTTTATATTTTTTTCCCTTAATTTTTGTTCCGATTTTTACGGCTTTAAAGACGCATCGACCGTTTGATGAAGACGATTAAATATTTTTATTTACGACTTTTCATTACTCTTCCGGTTTTATTAACCGATGTTTTTCTATACGTTCAAGTGCACATTCTTGAGTTGAAGGGTCCGCGATAATTTTCCCCAACACCGCTGGATTAGATGTTAATGGTGCAGTTGGTCCTGTGCCGTCGGTCGATTATCTTCCGTAGTAAACTAAACTTTGTCAGTTCCTCAGCGATCGTGAAAAGCAACTACACGGTCGCTATTTCACTTACTCGCTTTATCACCGTATCGTCGTGCCGTTGCTGGTGGAAAATTCACCGACCTAAGTGTTCGCAGGTGCGGTGACGAAACTTCGCTCGCTCAAGACACCGCGCGACGCTTCAAAATATGCACTTAATCGAACGACGCTATTCACACAGAATTGTTGTTGAATTTTTTTGATTTTCAATGAGTTATCGCATTTGAAAATCTTCCGTCACGGATCCTATAAAAATAAAAATACATGTTTTCTTTGCTGAAATAAAGTATATTCACGATTCAGCGTAAGCTAACGCAAGAACAACGACGAGAGCTTATCGTACTTCTGGGTTTAAAAGTGCAAACTTAGCTCGACGATTTGTTCCCCCTTTTTTGTAAAAAAAAAATTGATTTTTGAACGATTGGCGACTGTTTGAATAAAGTCGTTCATTTTTCGCCGAAAGAAATCGCATTAATTTGTTAATAAATAATATTTGAATCAACTTATTGAAATTCCCCTTCGTACTTCTCCTTAAAATGTAATGTTCAAGATGTGGTTAAAATTTGTCATCAGAAGGAAGAATATTGATGAACTTTTGGTGCGTTTTGAAAAATCCTGTTTCGAGAAAAACGCTTCCAAAGTTTACGAATGAGTTTTAGTCGTGAAAACATTGAAATTTCTATCAATAACATTTTTTTTCCATCAGTCTGCAATCCCGAGACCATAAAGTTGTCATTCTAATTTCAAATATTCATCTTCGTTTTTTTTCCTTGAGGATTAAAGCGTGTCGCTTTTGCCCCGTCCATCGAAGACTGCTATGTCGGTCGTCTCGATGATACATTACTTCGACGCCTCGTTTTATACGATTTTTTCGTAACTTTCTTGCTAAAATACACTTTTTCATCACCCATTGTCATTTCGAGAGCACTAAAAAATACAAAATAACTAGTGCTAGTAGAAATATTTAGTGCGAAACACATAAACTTTGACGACGAGCGAGAAAAAACGCAACATTTCTACAGACACTAGCTGCACTAACGTACTATTGTTTGAAAATGCTTTTGATTGAAAACAAACACTTTCTAGCGACACACATAAGGGCACTGTGAACGTTAGAAATCAAAAAGTAAAGCATAAGGCTGTACCTTCCCAGCGGGTATCGATCCAACGCAGGTAGTCGTTTCGGAGTAGCCCGACGTGCTCGGAAAATAGATCGAAATTTCGAGGAACATTTTTTTTCCGGTATGAGCCCGACATCGTAGAGAATCCGAAGTATAGCCGAGTCATGGCCAATAAAAAAAATCGATTATTGAAAAAATGAACAGAGGTGTTACGCCTCAATTATTACAAACAACGTCGTTATTACTTATTAAATAAATTCCATCAGTAGGACCAACGTGCCTCATAAATTTCGTCTCCAATGGGTGAAACGTACAACTTAAAATCGGGGGTGCTGACTAGAATAGCAAAAAATTAGGTATTATTTTGTCCCCGACGGATTAAATTTCGTCGGTGCTCGATTGCTCGCCGAGTCAGCCCTCAACTGTGACAACACGTAGAATCGATGCATTTGTCGGGGTTGGATAAAAATGGCACAAGTAAGAATAATTCACGAATGAACCGAGCACCCGACTCGGCGAACGTACTGAGGTCTCTAGATGCGCGTATAAATGTGTGTCTGTGTGTGTCTGTGTGTGAGTGCGCGCGCGTTACTCTTCGTTCATTTTTCTTGGACGCGTTGGCAACCGTACAACCTCGAATAATTAATCGAAATCTATACACGGTTGCACTAAAGATAGCGGACTAACAGTTTGTGAACTCGACTCTACCAACATATATTAACTGACGTGGTTTTTTTTTTCTGTACTCGCTGATGTTTCTGGTTTCGTTGCTGTGCCTCGCGTCACATGGAAACAACACGGAGGTGAACGATTCCTTCCTGCATAATTGATATCAATGTTCACCCGCGCGGAACTTTGCTCGACCCTCGCGCAAGGTGTATCATTTTTTTTTCTTTCTCCTTCTCCCGCGATTGCTTCGCGACGCTTGTAATGTGTATGTGTGTATGAAACACACGTTAAAGTATACATTGCGGATTTATCGCCCGCGGGTGGCGTCGTAAAACCCCAGCGTTATACGAACGTACGAATGAGGACTGTGGTTGTGATGACTAAACACCCTGAATCGAACGATCGAGTCCAGGTGAACGGAGAACCTCACGGGGTGGCTATGTAGGCGTGTTTTAATACCTTGTGGCATCTGTTGGACCTTGAGCTCTTTTTCGTTGCGTTTCTTGTCCTCAGACTTTTTTCCTTATTTTTCCAACAAATTCTCGCAAGCTTCAGGGAATATCGGACGAATAGTCTTTGACAAAATAAATTTTTCTGTTCGAAATTTGTGACATCAAAAAATTCGACAGATGATAAAATATTCGTTTTAGCGTTGGCGCTACCGTTACTCTTACCGTCTCCGAAGTGGCTCTTTAGCGGCCGTTTTGAATAGCTATTGATGACTACCTTTTGCATGTAATGCTATTTATTCGCTCAACGTGCTTGTCGATTATTCGTTTGCACTAACATCAGGGTTTACCATGCCTCACGCATATACACTAGGCTGGCTTGAAAAAATAAAGTTTTTTTTCTGATTTCAATCAAAATACATTCACTGCAAAGTATCTTGCCTCCGGAAAATCCACCCGAAAGATGAACCCGATCTCACCCTTTTTAGGGGTCGCGCAAAATTTTTCAAGTTTTTCCATTTGATTAACATGAGAAGAACGTAAAGTTTCCATTCAAAAAATCGTAGCTTCGCCAATTTTACAGCTAAGTTTATCCCTTAAGTTCCATTTGGAAGCTCTTTAAAAACCACTTAAAATGGCATGCACACCTTTCGAATCCGATTGCAATTTTCGTCGTTAATTTCTTCGAAAAAACAAAATTATCGACGGTAATTTCAATCGGACTCCAAAGGTCTGCATGGCATTTTTTTCGGTTTTTAAAGAGCTTTCAAATGGAACTTACGGGATCAACGTAGCTGTAAAATTGGCGGAGCTACGATTTTTTGAACGGAAACTTTACGTTCTTCCCATGTCAATCAAATGGAAAAACTTGAAAAATCTTGCGCGACCCCTAAAAATGGTCCGATCGGGTTCATCTTTCGGGTGAATTCAACGGATGCAAGATACTTCACAGTGAATGTATTTTGATTGAAATCCGAAAAAAACTTTTTTTTTCATGCCACTCTAATAAACACACTGTAACCAAACATTTCGATAACGAAAAATTTCGAAAAAGTAATAAAAATAAATATATCAGCGCGTAGATTCGCGTTTATTCTCGATAAAATTGAAAACTCGATATCCGCGTCGACTAGTTTCGTCGGCACCGGGCTCGGGGATACGTGTCACGAGCAGTTCCCACGTATACAGTCGTGATTCCTGCAACACAAATAAAATAAAAAAATAGAGAATAACAAACGGATCGACGTGGAGGGAAGGAGGAAAAAACTGAGTGAGCGTTTTCGGTTTACCGGGTGAAGTTGGCAAAGTACTTTAGGGATCGGGTCTTGCTCGGAAAAGCTCGGGCGCGAGCGTTTTGCATGGGCTTACGGATCGTTCGGTGCACGGGGTAGAGTTGCCGGGACACGCGATCGTACGAAACGAATGCCCCGCGATCTGCTGGCTGGTACTGGCGCCGCTGGTGCCGACTGTCAATCCGAAGAACGAGGGAATCGACACTTCCAATTTAAATATGTAAAATACACCCGTAACTCGCAACTCGCTAGCGTTCAACGTAGCCCCCAATACCTCCATACCTCTTTCTCTCACTTTGCCTTCGGTCGCCGACGTAGCTTTTGCTCCTGCGCTTGCTCCCTCCTCGTTCTCGGGCGACCTCTATCAATTTAACTTCTTATTCGTTCGGCGAATGTATACGTCTGTACGTGTGTCCGGCTGTCGAACGCTCGATCGAGCTTTTTCACGAGGCGCCGCCGGAACGAAAGTTTTTCAAATCTCATACCACGTTAACTTTTTCGTCTTACTTTCCCCGCTCGTTTTCGGCACCTCTCATTCCAACCGCGAATAAACCTCGTCCCGTTCCGTCCATTTTCTTTGCTTTCGCGAACAAAATATATTTTCAAATTATTATGATAATATTATTGTTATTACTATTACTGTAATATTGCGTATATATAATTATTGTATTATTCTGAACTTTGATTTTGTCGTTCTTTGTGACGGATTTGCAAGTTACAATTTTTATTTCACAAAAATTCATCATTATGCTGTGAAATTGTGGGAAAAAATATTTTTGTCATCTTACAACGAAAAGATGACGTTCAAACGAACCGTGATATTTCCCACATTTTTTCCTTAAATAGCTTGTCGTACATAAAATCATGAATGCGGAATGTTAAGTACAACATTGACAGAATTCTGTAAAAACCGTATCATCGGAATTCGTCGTAACTGATTTTGATAATTCTTCATTACTCGATCTCAACGTTCATGCGAATCAATGAAATGAGAGAATAATAATATTAACAAAACATAATATCAATAAAACGAACGGACGACATCACGATCAGATGGTTGATAAGAACTGCGTAATTTTTCTCCAGACTCTTATTCTTCTTACCCTGAGTCGTTTGCCGAAGACGTTGATAGTTACAACCGCTCCGTTCGCGAGACGCCGATGCGTATTTTACTATCTACTTTTATCGAGACGAAAGAAAAGAACTGTCTTGGAAGATGAGTATAATATAAATACACACGCGCGTATATACACGGTGGAATAACTATACATACATTGTACAACATTCGCCCCGGGACTGCGTGCATCCGGCGAAAGAAGAGGGAGGAGGCCGTCATTGCCAGTCCGTGTAGAGAGTTTGTCAGCCTCTCGTTACGAGATTCCGTGAATACTATCTCTCCGCGCTCGCGCTCGGTGGGTTCTCCGCGCGCGGCGGCTGATGCTGCTGTGTGTACCCGAGGTTGTGTTTACGCCGCCCTTTTCCCTCGCTCACCAAACTCCGCCAGACTACTCCTCTCGCGTTACTACCATCGTCGCCGTCGTCGTCGTCGTAGTCGGGCGAAGAAAACACGGGTAATTGATATAGACGGGGCTCGGTTTCTTCGTTCATCCTTTTCTCGTTCGTTCCTTCCTCCCTCGAGGATATTCTCTGTCACTCGGCGCAGTAGGGTACTCCTCGATACTACAGGAGGACGAGACGCTCCCGGCTCTCAGGGTGATGGCTCTCAGCGCCAACAGCAGCAGCGGCAGCCGCGTGCTTCACCGGCTCGCAAACGACGACGTGCAACAGCTTCGCGTTATTCCGCGGTCGTACAGTTTCCTGCTGCTGCTGCTGCTGCTGCTGCAATTCACCCCCGTCAATATATATCTTCCAAGCTCTCTAGCAATCCGACACTCAACGCGTATCGATGTATGAATTTATCCGAGTGGGCATTCATTTATTCGACAGGCGTAAATTTTTTCGTTGCACATGTTTATCAAACTGACTTTGCAATCGTTTCCCAACTACGAACACTTGAAGATAAGTATTCTGATTCCCCGGGGGCTTCACTGGTCTTCGTTTTTTTTTCATCAGACCAATATTTCATTCAATAAAAACTTCGAACGTTTGCGCTTTCATATGGAAAGTGATAATAACGAATAAAAGAACGATAATGAATTTAGACAAAAATTGAGAATAGAGAAAAATTTCTCGATTTATAAATCTTCATGGTTTTTCAATCTCCAGGTCAGATTCCCGCCCGGGTATATGACTGTTTATTTCTTGGATCAACGGCCACCGGTTGCACGTACACGTACTATACTTGTAGCCGAGACTGTGGCATATACGTTTGCGAATATTCTACAACTGTATCCGTGACGGCCGTTCGTACTATCGCACGGCTACGAGCTATTGTGTACACACTCGCTAAATCTTTTCCAACAGCGATTATCTTTTTTTCCGATTAAAATCGAACGAATAAAATCGTTATTGATATATGTGACCTATTTCATGAATTCCGTGCGCATAACATACTTTCATTTCTATCTCGCATTCGTATTTCCCACGAGAGTACACCGGAGAGTCGCGCGTGAGCCATCTCCGTACAAGCGAATGGCGGGGACAAAGACGACCGGAGAAAGATCGAACGACGACGATCCTTTTTCAAATCCCACCGATCGATCAATCCGCTCTTTCGTTTCTCGTCAAAGCGAAGCGTGGTAACCGTGCGCTATCTCGCGCTACTTATCGATCCCATTCAACCCGACATACGGTAGATATACCTTTATATACGCCGTACATACACGCACACGCATACACAAAGTCGTAAATTTGTGGAACATACGTAATATTCTGCGCAGCGCGAGTACGATTCGTGTTGTACGTAAATTGTAAAAGAGTGCACGATGCTCACAAGCAACGAACGTAAGGCACATACGCGTACACGGTTCGAGTGCGCTCTGGCCCGAAGCACACCAGACGTAGTCTTCTCGGACACGAAGATTGCAGGAAGACACTTCACGACCGTGCGCGAGAACCGACGTCTCGGACGACTCCGGGACCATCGTACGAGCGAGCAGCGACGCGAGCACTTTGCTTCGAGACTTTGCTCTCGATGCTCTCTTCCTTCGTCTCGGACGGGATTTTTTTTTTGTATTCATACGCGAGCAAAACGGGTATTGGGGTCCATCGGTCTCTTGTGTGGCGAGATAAATTTTTCGTTTTTGTTTGTAATACTGGAGCCTCACTTACTTCGCTTCGTTGATTGTTGCTTTTGTTTTTATTCTTCTGGTTCTTTTACTTGCATAGTGGCTAGGTCAATCTTTATTATCTGATGTCATTTCGTAGTACCGGGTTGTTCCGATAAGAACTCCATGGGCTTGCAATTCGTTTTTGCATTTTAAAGGTTCTCATGTAGCTAATTACAAGCCCATGGGTTCCTCAAGGGAAACAAGTTTGTTTTGAAATAACACTGATTTGATTGATGAGAGGTTATTCAAAACTTGCAACAATAAAACAATATAAAATGAAAAATTAAATCCGAGGAAAATTATGAATTTTCCTTACACACAGTTCGTAAACTATTAAAACCATAAAACGTACTCCTAGTAAATAGTAACAAACAGAACGCACACAATCTAAAAAGACGCATATAAGAACACAAATACAGCACAACCTGCACAGATGATATCAAAATCGGACTCACACAACATACAAAACAGACACCACGAGTTCGGTTCCGATGATACGACAATACTAACGATAGCTACGAGGGTTGAAAAATTCGAATAAAACGAAGCGAGCAAAACATTTTCTACCGATCGAACCGATTATGTTCTATTCAAATAAAGTTTTAAGTTTCGGTCGATTTATTTCATCCACGATGTATTGCTGCAATGTAATCCGACGGTTCGTCGTGTGTAAGACTACCTCTTTTTCGTGTGCCAAGAAAATTTCCTCCGGGTATTACTACCCGCGTTGTTAACAAAAAATGCGAGCAGTTTTTTTACTCGTACCTCGGATTTCTTTAGCAGTGCGTGTCTGATGTTTTGGTATTGGCCCGATTCCACAAAAAACATCACGTTCCGACGGGAACTTCGATAGAGCAAATTTAATTATTAATGGTTCGCACGAGGTATCCACTTTTCACCTCCTCCGGCAAACACGCAGAGCCGCGCCCGGGACAAGCCAAGCGAGCCATTTTTGAATCAGCCCCAGCGCGTTCATTGAACAAACATCATTAGGCTGGAAGCATTTCTCCGATGTGTGTGGCGTCTTTCTCGCCTTCTTCGTCTTTTCTCTCATCTTTTTCTTCTACATCTTCTCGTCCATCTTCATGTTCTTCGTAGCTTAAACGTTCCGTCGCCAAGTTTCCTGCGTTCCCTCGACCCCACGTCCATCACGTATATAAACTCTCTGTCTCGTCTGTTATCTTCGTCTTTGGCTTCTCGGGTAGCTCTTGTGTTCGTACCGTTCGCTTCTCTCGAGTCGAAACGACTACACACAATCCAGCTTTTCTTGTCCTTCGTATTTTCTCGTGTCTCTCGAAGCTATGAGAGAATGTGGCAAAAGGCCCATCAGGCACTTCTCGCTTCGGCACAGATGCCACTGGCACCACTTGCCAAAA
The DNA here is from genome assembly GCA_963971145.1 of Sussaba pulchella. Classification (NCBI taxonomy): domain Eukaryota; kingdom Metazoa; phylum Arthropoda; class Insecta; order Hymenoptera; family Ichneumonidae; genus Sussaba; species Sussaba pulchella. The sequence goes on from OZ020166.1 coordinate 9,093,656, forward strand.
CACATTCCCTCTCTCGATGTTTCCAACATACGAGCTTGCCCTTCGGGGTTTGCCTTTCATCTCGTTGACAGACGAGACTTCGATGTGCGTTATCGTTCCAAAAAATTACAAGACTCGACTAATTTAAACTCTACTACGTCGACGGCTTCAAAATCATGATTTTTTATCGATCCGAGCCAGGAGCCATTCGTTGGTGGAATCATTACAGTACCTCGTAATTCAATCGCGACAAATAACGTGTTACCGCCGGAAAATTAACGTAATTTATTAACGACTTTATTCTGAATTCCGTTATCATTTCGTCAGTGCTGACGTTCCTAGCACATGTGACCTGTCTCGCATGATGGAACAAACATTTATTCGGCCATTTGTTCGAGCGACGTGTATCACGCACAATGGAATAATATGAAGAGAGTACAGTTAATTCTTCTGGTGAATATTCAACCGTAGAAGCGGCTAACCATAATGGACAGGTGGCGATCAAGTTGACGAACTACTCTGCGCATAACACTCTGTGCCCGTATTGCATGCAGTAACGTAATTCTTCGTTGGGCGAACATTAATAATTCGGTCAGCATGGCACTATTCGAAGCGGCATTCGAAGCTCCAGTCTGCGCCGAGGAAAGGTCCCATATTACCGGAGCAAATAACGAGAAGTTCGTTCTCGCTCTGTATCGTTCTGTTCGGAGGGCATACACGGCGGAAGCTTGCTGCTGGTGCAGTCGAACGTAGATATATAACATGCACCGTACTGAGAAACGGGGTTCGAGTGAGAGAGAACCGAGTCGTCTCGTACATACACCGACGACCGACGTTGGTCTCTCGCAAATATTTGTTCGTCGTACCAGTGCCATCCAGAGACTCGTATAACCGTCCAAGCTCCTCTGCCATATACTCTTCAGTCATCGGTCTCTCGCGCTTGCAACCCTCCCTCTCTTTCCCTCCCTCCCCCCTCTCTCTCCTCCTCCTCCTCCTTCTCCTCCTCCTCCTCCTGATTCTCCTCTCCCCTTTCTTTCTTGTCCTCTTTCGGTTTGTTCGCGCTGGTCTAGCAAAGATGTGTCGATTTAAATTTTTGAATCTGAAGAATCACTCGGTACAATGCTGCCCGAGTTTTACAATTGGTAGCGGGTGTGAAACGGCCAAAACATATTCGCAATATTACTAACTTGGAATGAATTTATTGTGGCTAGATTGCAACTTCTAATGCATTTGATATTATGAGATTTTTTGTGTTTTGTTGCATTTTGATGTGAGGTCGCTTAATGATTTTACGAGTGACTAGTTCCGCGGTCATGAGTGGACACATATTCCATTGTTTCTCGGAAAAATGTAAACGTGGCCTAGCTGTTTACAGTGTTAGAGCATGTCGATAATCGGCATGTAGGAGTACAAAGTCGCGTCGTTATCAACCGTAGCTGATAATGGTGCGAGTTGGAATTGCGCGTCGATTAATACTAATAGAGAAAGAACAGCGGTCTTTGTTGCTCGATATGCTCGACACGTTAATCTCGTTTCTTATCGTTGGTCTCGTTTTCAATCCAGTAATGCGGAGAACGAGGAATCCATATATTTAATTTGAAAAATAACTTAAAGATGCTGACTTTCAGGTCTGGAATAATATTATTTGCAGGAATGTTAATTTATAACTCATCGTAAAAATTGACAATAAACCGAGAAATAAATTGATTACCCGCGTGAATTAGACATCAATCGCAGTGACGATTAATTGATGACCCGATATTATGCATTACGCTTTTGCAGTACATTATTGTACTGGTAGTGAGGTTCACAGGGCACCGATTAATCACGTTGACTCGGCGAGATGTTAGTTCTGTTCGCGATAAAAAGCGGTACGTGGAACCATTTCAAGAATGTATCATTCGCACAAACGTCACGTGTTTCATGAATAAATTCACGGAAAAATACACTTTTATCGGTAAATTTCGGTCAATGATTTGAATTTAATATTTTCGACATAATCCTCAGATTTTAATTGTAACAAAGACAAACCTTCCCCTATAATAAAACGAAATCGTCATTTCACGCTTCCGCCGCGGGAGCATCGTACAACGCAGCGCGAGACGAGTTTTTATTTTTCGTTGGTGGTTGAGAAGCTGTGCATCCATCGGGCTAATATACGTTCTAAGAGAAATTCGCAGAAGGCTGTGATTACCCGCAGTTTCTGCGGGGTACAGTATAATTACATTCTCTCGCGCCTTTAATAATGCATTAATTACAACGTCGCTGCTTTTGAGATAGCGAAGCCTTGCTTGGTGCCCGGCAGTTATTTATTTATGTTAATCTCGGACGAGCATCTTAATGTTTTGCGCGAGACGCGGAGCAAGGCGGCAAGCGTCGCAGGCACTTGTGGCTTAAGAAAAGATTCGGAGTAAAGGGTGTCCACGTTCACGACTCTCCGGGAATCAAGCCTTCTCACGGCACTACGTAGTCCCTCCGCGCGTTTGCTCACGTCGATCTTCGTATTTCGTCATACCTCTCGCTCTTGGCGTCGTTTACGTCAATATAACGTCTCTTCCGCACGTGCATTCGAAGAGTACTGGATTTCAATTAATTCACCTTAATTACCATTGTAAATGTACCTCTGGGTAACACGGTTTGCAAACTTTACACATGATAACGAATACTGTCTCATTTACAATCAATATTCATCAATTATCGAAATATCGTCAGAAAAGAAACTGTTGACGTCATACCAGCTATAAAATAATACAAAAATAAAGAGGCGCATTACATTAATCAACTTTTGATCGCGTGAATACGCACTCATGCATATACTCAATTTTCGCCGGTATGGCCAGTGGACGTTGGAGCCGCAGGCACAGAAGTCGAGTGCAGGCGGACAATCAGTACGTAAGTAGCCGCGCGTAGGAAGGGGGGGGGGGGGGCTTCGACGAGCTTTCACGATAGCCCGAAGCCTGCTGAAATACTATGTGCGAACTCCTTCGTTAAAATCACCAAGTACAGTCGCAATTTATAAGACGTATGATCCTGTAACCGGGCTATATGCGATGCCCCGTTCCTTCGTTTGCTTTGAAATATTTTTCGTCACCACGCCGTGTCTGCTGAGCGAATACATCGCCATTGGTGTGTGTGCCGTGCGAGAAAATCGTGTCAACACGCTGGAGCGACACTGAGAGCGGAAAAGCAATTACGCCTTGTGCGTATTAGCCAATAAATAATGTTAGACGATGTCAACGAAAGCGTTTAACGTCGGGTACGTTGCTTGGTAATTCTCGTGTTCGCCGGAGTCGAACCATTGAGCAAAATTTTCCATTCTTTCAATTTTTCCATTGTATCGATGGTTCAGCTTAAAAAATAATTTAACAAAATTTCTTTAACATTTTGAGTTTTTTTTATTGCGCGTATCAACGAAAAATGTTTTGGTGAATACGTTGGAAAGTTTAACGTTCTATTAGTGAAAAATACGATAAGAGAAACGTTTGTTGTGAAAACTTTTCCCCGATCGATTGAACGATTTATTCGTTATCAATTAGTAGGCTCGATGCGAAAACCATGAGTAATACATCCCTCGGCTATTGATCGTTCAAACAGCTGGTATCGATAAATATTCACATATTGTACACCGATACGAATATTTCATAAACACCCTGACGATTAAGTGACATACTTCTATAACACTCGGCGATAATACCATTATTATATTACATTGAATATCCATCTTCAATTTTTCGAGTCATCCGCGATAAGTACTATGAACAAATGCAACGATCTTTTATCAGAAGCGCGTGCGTGCACGCTCGTGTTGAGAAGTGTGAAAGACGTTGTTGAGTGCGGCAGGTCGCGAATTAACGGTCTTCAAGTTAAAGTCGAAGACAATGTGAGAGCGAGTGAGGAAGCGAGCGAATGAACGAACAGGCGGCTGAGATGCTAGAGGAGTCGAGGATTGTCTGCGATGAGCCTCAATTTGGCGGATCCTCGTCGGCGTAATTACGGATTTTACGCCGTCACGGCGTTGCCGTGGGCGGGTTGCAACACTCGCGCCGAAGGATAATGGTTTGGCTAAAGTGAAAAAAACTCGAAAGAGCCGATAAATTAGCGATATCCTTTATTCACTCCCTAAAGTGGACGTCCACGGACGTTAGCTATACATATATCTACCGATATATTGTGCGAAACTCAAATTAATGTCCCGACAAGTATATTTTTCCATTTAATTGATTTTTTCTTCTTTCAATGCCCATCCCTAAATGCAAACGTTGATAAATTAATTTTATTTTAATGGGCAATAGTCACCGTTGTCAAGTTTGATCGATCCGTTTGCATAGCGAACCTGATACTCTTTCAGTACAAGCACAATAATTGATACCATTCTGCCACACGTATATGCTATGAATGATCCCCGAAGGGTCAGAGGGGGACTTTGGAGTGTCGTGGTGTCACTTACCGCCAGCAATGTGACGATGTCAATCGTCGCTGTGAATGGACCCGGAGAGCTTCGCTCGTATCTCGCGCCATGCACACACACACACACACACACACACACACAAGCACGCGCGCTCTAACAGATTCGTAGATTCGTCTTATAGGCCTAACATTACACAGAGTGTACAGGCGCACCAGTGTCCGATATACATATAATACGCGTATATACAACCGGTGCCTGCGCGTTTCGCCAGACGTCCCATATGTCGCGCCGCGCCATATGCGGGGAGTTTCTCTGTCTCTCCCTACGGTCCAGAGAGACGATGGACCAAGCATTATATACTCATACGAATCGCGTTATATTAATCGAACGACTCGGTCCAAGCCAGCATGCTTGTCGTACATAGTCGCACACGCTTCCATTTAATATGCCGTCCACTGCACCTATGAATTCACTCGCTCCAACTCGCCGGTATAGTTACCCCACTATTTCCAAACATTGTCGGCGCTTTTACTTCGAACGTCGTTTTTTATCCTATTGATAAATTTCATATATCGCTCGAACATCAGCAAGATGAATTTTGAAAAAAATATTCGCCAACAGCAATTTGTTCGATTCCAATTGATATTTTAATATTGTATAACTTGTGCAGTTCAACTTATAATCGACGTAAGAGTTTGACTCGCTGTCCTGCTTGTGGACGATGGAATTTTCGCTTGTACGTAGCCGCACGTTAGCGCCTTTAACCGCACATTGTTAAAGTAGCAGATAAACCGAGCTCGTGCAATCTTCACGTCCTCTTTGGTAGATACTTTTCACGCTTGACTCTATTATTAGCAAATCGTGAGTCGTGAAGGAAAGAAGATTAAAAAAAAAAAACAAAGCCCCGTCTAAATATAATAACGTGAGATGAATATTCCATCGTGTGTGTTTTGCGCATAAAGAAGTACGTGAATCATCTTTCGTCTTGTCTGCAGCACCGCGCGCGACCACTAAGACCTAGAGGCGAAGTTACGTTGACGATCGACGACTCTTCGTATGCGTTTGACGGAATTGTGAGAATAAAAAATAATAAAAAAATTCTATATAGTCATGGCGACGATACATAGTGCATTTTGCGAGAGAGACAGTTGCACGGCTTATTCATCGTTGGTTTTGGAGAACAGAGGGTGGCTGTGGCGCTTTTTGAGATATCGCCAACACGCGCCCGCGACAACTTCATTATAATGCCACTGTTGTAACGTAAGGGCGTGTACGAGATCCTCGACGGGAACGAGGAAAATAAAAATAGAAAAGTAACAAAAAATGAAGTCGAAGAGCTCATCCACCCTATGGCAGTCAGACATTTTTATATCAACGACGTTTCTCCACTTGTGCCGAATCTTTACTGCAGTATTAAAATAAAAAAGACCCGTCTAGTCCGTAATCCTCGCAGAGGAAGTCCACGACGTGTTTTAGAACTTGCACTTGAGCCTCGTTCTTCGTCTTTGGCCCTATTCGTGCAGCTGTCATCGACTCCGAGAGACAGGGAGAGATATAGAGAAACGTCGAATAGACGACAAGCCCGCGTGCAGCTCCCTCGTACATGATTTTGTACTTACAACCAGGAGAAAACACTTCGACCAATTTTTTTTTCGTTCGTCTCATTTCCGTTTCGGAAATAGAATTCGGTACAATTTCCCTGGATTTATGGACGCTTTTTTATTTTTTTCAACGGTAGATGCGTTTTACCTCGATTTAGAATAGGTCGTGATAGAGAAAGCTGTAATTATTGATGGGATGTAGCTAACTATTTATAATAAATAGCGGAAGCGTGGGTTCGTGGAGAATCGAGTTCGAGACTCTACGTGAGCACGGTATCTGTGAAAGGTATTCGGCTACGCGCCGCGACCAGTTTCCACCCCTCTCGTTAATCCTCTTATATTCGACGGAATACGCCCAATGGAGATTTATTGGAGATCTATAAAGTTACTCTCCGAACTGGCGACAGACGTGCATACCTTCGGTAACGAACGTAGTCCAGTCGGCATTTGGAAAACATTAAGCTTTCCCGAAATTTTCTTTTTCCACTTGGTTCTTAACTTTTGAATGGAAATGGTTGTAACAAAAGTTGTAGAAAATTTCAACTCCCACAAGTTTGTTCATACTCACTAACGCGGTAAGCTTCATATCGGACGAGATAATACAATCGTTTGATTTCATCCCTTCTTTCACATTGGAGTCGAAAAATTTCGATCGTAGAAAAAAAATGGCGCCGACTAAAGTTGTACGAAATTGAATTTCCTAAAAAGTTTAGTTATGACCACTTCCAGTGAAAAAAAGTTGAAAAAGGCGGATTATTGAACCAAAACGAATTCCCCTTGAATTCAAAATGGCGGACAATTGAGATACGTCGTTTGTGACTTGCGGGCCAGCTGCTTCGACCCACTAATTCGATGTGTTGCTCGATTCCAGAAACATCGTATCACACGATATAAACCGAATAGCCAGGACTATTTTTTTCATCGAACCGATCCTAAATTCAGTAAAGATACACTGCAATATCGTTTGGCTGTTTACATTTCTTTAGGATAAAAAATACACAATACTTTTTTCGTTTCTTATGCAGACGCCTTGGCTCAAGCATTCGTTTGAATCAATTCCGCGTACAACGGCGTTTGGCGCTCGATGTCTCGTCGTGGCCTGACGTCCAGACACTTCTGACAGTTCTAATTGATCGAGAAAAGAATACAAGCGAGGCGTGACGTGACGCTATGTCCGATCGCGTATATATGTATATATATGTATATGTATATTTATGCATATGTATGCGCACCTCATGCTCCGTTCCTTGCCAGACCTCACATGAGAAACCCATAGCTCGGTATACTTGTGTACGTGATAATGATACGGGCCGGAGCCCTCGACCCCTGGCAATACATATGCTATTGACCGGCTGGTCAATTAATTAAATTTGCATGCGCGACATTGGCATGGTAGGCTTCCTTTCGGTGGCTCGTAGTGTTCCCCGTGAGTTCCGAGTCCCCCTCGCCGCCGCGATCTTGAACTCCTTCTTTCAGCCTTCTTCGAGTCGATGACCGCCGTATCATTTTATCGAAACGTATTTGAAGTATAAAAATGACCGAAGAAAGATCGGGTCATCAATGAGGATAAATACTATGTTTATCTCGCTACTACAAATTCATTGTTAGTTTTTAACGAAGCCCTCTCTTACGATTGGCGTCATCACGTCCAATATGGTGGATTCGCACGTGACTACGTCCTCACAGTAGACATAATTATTCCCAGCTCGTATCCCGAAGGTAAAATTTATAATCGCCAGCGTGCCAGCTCGATTCCTCGAGTAGTTATGCCGAACCCGCGTTGAGCAACGAGGAACGACGACGAGCGAGTAGCTCGATCTATCATAACCCGCCGAGTATATAAACGCGTGCCGATAGGAATTCTATAATTAAATTTCCGCCCGTTCGAAGAGACCCCAAAGAGATAATACGTGCTCTCTGCTCTGCCAATGAATATATCTTCAATACGAGCTATTCTTTTCTTTCATTTTTCGCTACCGGTTTCTTCTTGCCGATATTTCATTCGTTTTCGTTTTTTCTCGACATCGCGATTCGCCTGTAATACGAGTGTGGGTGGACGTCCTCATTGCGGAAAATTAAACTGGAAGAGAAAAAAAAAGATAAAATAAATAATAAAAAATGAAGAAAAACGTCTATAGCGCCGAGTACGTGTCCAACCGAGTCTTTCGATAATTATTAATTGCTCGGACGCTTCCCGAGAAACTCGATGCACGCGGCCCGAACCGAAGGATCATCACACTTTCGATCTTATTTTTTTTCTCCTTTTTCTGTTCTTTCTCTTTTTTCATTAACCAATTCTTGCGATCACGCACGCGCGATCGTCCCCTTTTTCTCGCTTCCTCCTCATTCTCGCATGTCCCACGTTTCTGCATAAAAATGTCCCATCTTTAGCGTTGTGTCACGCCGGAGAATCTCCGATTTACCCGGGAATGACTATCTATCGTATGTGCACGAGGATTGGATCTGATAAGCTAACCAAGCTCGCATGGGCCCCGCTGCCGCGGTTTCTCTTCGAAATCGTCGAGATTTTATCGTGCGAGTCCTCAAGGAGTCGTCGCCGAAGAGACTACACCCTCTTTTGTACGAAAAGATTCGTCGTCGTTGTGGCTTGGCGGTTCGTGCGCACGCGGGACGTCCTTATGTTTGCGTCGGAGCAACTCGTTCGCTCGGCTGCTACCGCGTCTCCCCGGGTTTATTAGGATTCACCGGTGTACAAAATACTATATAGCCGGGTATAAAAGCCTCGACGTATTAATGACTCGGATCACTCGTTCGCTATCGGATCCAACGATCGCCACCGATAAATCAAGCGCGCGTTTCTGGTATGCAAATATATATATCGCGCGGCTCTCGTCTGATCGAGTTTTCTTTGCTTGTCGCGGCAACCACTGCATCGACCTGGAAGGAGGTGGACGGCCAAGTCTGCGCGAAGACGGTTGATGGTACACGACGCCGCGAACGAAATGAGCCCCGTGTGGGGAAGGTACTCGTCGTCGTCGCCGTCCTCCTTCTCCTTCTCCTCACCCCTTTTTCCATTAACCTACTCTCTTTCTCCGCTCCCGCTGGCTTCACTCATCTGGCTGATCCAGAGGAACGCTGGTTGTCCGACGAAGTGGGAGGACGAGCCACGAAACAGACTGCTATTACGCGTAATAACGAGGCGGTTAAAGGAATTTTAATTTCAAACAGGCAGAGTGACACATGGGCGAGCTAACGTGACTTTCGGAATAAACTATATCATTGGAGCATTGATTAATTTATCCTTATATACAATATAATAGAAAAGCATAGATTTCAAATGTTTAACATTGTACAAGGATTTCAGGAAAATTAACACATAATATTTCTCACTCCGTGCTCTGTAGATTCATGTTCATCTCGATATATTCTTTGAATATACGTGGTCCGAAAAAATTGATTGATTGATTAATAAAATCAAAAAATGATCCTACGACTCGTGGAGTAAAATGCTACGAAATTGAAAGCATCGAAGCATTCCTAGAGTTGCTGTAAACACATGAAAGCTTTAATGGCAGTCAATCTAAATACGCAAGATACACATGTATCTTGTGCAATAAACCACAGTTATATGTCTTGTCTGCATTATCATATCTCGTCTAGGCCGCAATTCCACAAAGCTGGAAATTACTGCATTAACCCGTAGCTCGGTTGGGTTTGTGAGAGGGAGGCGAGGCATGAGTGGTATATTCCAGTCTTCGCGCAACCTCTCAGTCTGGTTGAAGCCTCTCTTTGCCGCTCCAACATTACCAATCTCGCACGTATACGTACGCTCGCTATCGCGCCCTTCCTCTTTGCTCGCTTCGCCTGTTAAACCGTGCACCCTCTTCTCCATACAACTTGCTAAACTTTCTCTCATATATAATACAATACATGTCTCGACCATGTACGTGGTTACAAATATCTTTAAATATGTATGTACGTGTAGCTACTTCGTCTATCACTACGAGGCTGAGTACGTGGATTAGACGCTGCGCAGTGTTGTAATCGTAAAGTACATTGTTGTACAGTGGTGTGTGTGTGGTACACTATTTACCCGCGTAACCTCGAACATTATTACGGACGGAAACGAGAGTCCGTAAAAGTCCTGGTGAAATCCTGATCCATCTTCGTTATTCATGTTACCAATTTTGTCGTAATGCAATAGCCAGGTTCATACGTTTCGCCACTGACTGTACATTTCGCTGAATATTTACGGAAAAATGAGAGAGGATAATTTTCCGTAGTCCCGAGTATTTGGGGGATCCCGGGGCAAAACGAGTCGATTGAATGCGATCTAGAAAGAGAAAAAAGGTGGCAGATCCCAAGAGTTTATATGTAAAAATAATAAATCCTTTTTTCTCGGGGATCCCCGATTTGCATCATGCTGACAGGGTTTGAACCTACGTTTTTCGCTATACGACCCAAGCTTGGTTGATGTTGGTGCATCTCCCAGCTTTACCAGAACTTATCATGACCCATTCCTGACATACAAACCGTGCTGATAACATTCATATGATGAACTCACAGTCCTCGAATTATCGAATCGCGACCCGGGTCAAAAGTTACAAGTAATGTGTATATATTGTTTTGTTTCGATTTATATGTTCCTCTTATCAATTATTCACGGTTGCGCCTCTATTATTCTGTAGGCAACTTCAGTTAAAATTGATACACATTAGTTTTTGCGTGCGTGGATAAATAATTACGAATCTCCCGACAAAGACCGATCGTCTTTTTATCTCCGACCGAATGTCCATGCTGCTACACTAAGCGGAAAAGACGAAGCGAACGGGACGACTAATTAGGCGATATTTTGTCGGGAGCTGCATCGTCTGTTTCCGTAAGCTAGTTTATACTACTTACCACATACTTATAGTGTGTATTCAGTTCGTGCGCGTTATTGTCTCACGTACGAGACCAATTCCGTAACACTTCCCGCTGGTTTTCTCCTACTTCGTATACTTGCGACGAGATTGTGGACCCTCTCTTCGGCTCCATGAAATTAATCAACGTAATTTTCCAACCACGCCCACATCCCGGCATCCTTTTAGCCTACAAGTGTTCGTGTGAGCTTGCGAGCAACCTCAACACTTCCCGTAACTTATGAGCCGAGAGGAGACTTGTATATCCAGCAACTCCTAGAGTTTCTGGATATACTCGAATCTTTATATTTTACGTCGTCGCGTCGGAAAAAATGGACCAAAACGCACTTAGAATTCGACTATCGGCGACGCCCTTTCGACCCTACGATATCGCTCTATACTCCGAAGCGCCTCTTCTGGTTTTTCTCGCCGTTCCGTTAAAAAAACCGTGAGAGAAACACGCAAGAGACAGGCCCTTACAAATTAAACGAAAAACTACCGTAGCACACAAATTTTTTAGAATTATATTCAAGAACTTCTTTGCAGCAAATTTTAAGTCATTCCGAACCACTTAGTGTCATGAGATTTCGAAGGAATGCATGTTTTTCTAACGTCAACCCGGCGAACTCTGATAAGGCACAGTTTTATTTTTCATAGTTAAAGAATTTTTCGGACTTGATGTTTCGCCGTTAACGAATTTTTCTTCTAAACATGCAAGTTTCTATTGGATTTTACTATTATTTCGGAACATGATGGGAATTACTCGATACTAGATTTGAAAATACGATATTTTTCTTCCAATTTACAGAATCAGCCACCTTGAATCAATAAATACAATCATTACGTATCCGGAAAGTCGTTAATTTAATTGTTTAAGTGAAATAAATACGTGCTGGGTCCATTGAATTTGTTTGATTGAATATCGGCGAAAATTGGATTCAGCTGGACCGAACTGCGAAGGTAAACTCTTGCGGGTTGTGTGCGCGTGGCCGTGTGTCTATGAGAGAGGAAGGAGAGAACAGGCGTGAGACGAACTCTAAACTCGATACGTCGCCTCTGCTATAACGAAGCACATACGCGCACGGATGCGAGCCCGGCTACAGTTCCGGTATTAGGTACACACACACCCGGAAGAGAGAGAGAGGGAGAGAGAAAGAGAGAGAGAGATATGTATACGTGGCCTGTTCTCCGTTACCTGCCGCGGTCTCTCGGTCTACGGTCTGCGTAGTGTTGTACATCGTACTCTATCTACCTTGCTTCAGCTACACGTGTAATCACTGAAATTCGAGGCAGCAGCCACTAGTGCACGGACAGACAGTCAGGGAACCGGTGCGGCAATATGGAGTGGGAGGCAAGGCTATATCGGATTTCGATGGAAACATCCTCCGGGGCAAGCTGTGGAATCCGAGGGAGAATCTAATAAAGAAACTTGATTCTCGATCGACGTTGGTGCTCCACGCTGCATGTATGCCACTGCTGCAACACTCGAGTTGTGCGGAGAGGTTGATTGAGTGCGACTAGACAGAAAACCCATGACCAGTTCGAATTCGCGCCACGTACTCGATCTAACAGGCAAATTTATCTCGGATAAAATATGAAATACTTTTTTCATATTCTCCAATGTTAAAATCTAGCATTAATTTCCAATTTTAAATTACAAATTATAAATAATTATATTATAAGAAATTATATAATCGACAAGTATTCAATCAGGAGCGTTGTTTTTTTTATCTCTCATGACTCCGGCATGTGATGGTACGTGTGTAATCGAGTGGGGCTCATGGTTCATAAGAATTTTTCAATTTGTTTCATTAAATAGGCGTACGTCAAATAAAGCACATAATTCTTTTTTAATTACCAGATAGAGGCAACTGCGATCGGATTAATTAATCGGAGGTACTCGAGGTCTCATGAAGCCTCGGGCAGCCACGAGCCCGCCCACACTCTCCCGTACTACCGTAATATATATTCAATAGTGAAGGATATATATGGGGTATTCCACATCAACTCACAGTTTTGACCCTTGGGTCAACATTTTTGCCTCTGAATTTTTTACTGGAATATATGTTGAAAATTAAGAGACCCGTATTTCGGGGTTTTTTTTTATTTTGAAGCCCCGCTTTTGGGATACAGTCAAATGAAGTTTTTCAACCATTGACCGTATTTGGTCATTCGAATCGATGTATCTCAGCAATGGTTGGTGATAAAGGGAAAAACCACAGGTGTTTTTTTTTTGTTTTTGCACGCTCTATACGGTAAAGATATTCATGATTAAGTGGCGCCGATGTAACAATTATTTATTAACAACTGAAAATTAAAAGTTAAATAAAACAAAAAATCCTCATATTTAAAAAAAAAAATTCTTAAATTCCTTGTTTAAAAACAAAAATGTTGGGACATCACCGGAATTGGGCATCGACTTGGTTCGGAAATTACAACTTTTTAACGGGTTCACCGGTTAAACAAATCGATGTATCTCAGCAACGGTTAGTGATAAATTGAAAAACTATCGGTTTTTTTGTTTTTGCACTCTACAAATAATAAAGTTATTCATGATTGTGTTGCACCTATGAAACAATTGTTTTTGAAAATCAAATAATTTAAAATTGTATAAAACTAAAAGTACTCATTTTATTTTTACAAATTATTTTCTTATGGATTCTTTAAACGAAAAAAACAATTTTGAGACCTTTTCGAGCTTGGTCCGGCGTTTCGTAGACGTTATGGTTTTTTTTCTCATGAAAAACACGTTTGATGTAAAATAAACACATTAAAGCTATTTGTAAGGTCTTAACATTTTCGTTTTTTCTGAAGGAATCCATAAGGAAAAGAATTTAAAAAATGAAATGAGCTTTTTTCGTTTTTCACAATTTTTTATTATTTAATTGTCAATAATAGTTGTTGTAATAGGTGCAACATAACTATGTATATCTTTATTGTGTAGCGCGTGAAAAAACGAAAAAAAAAACATCGGTGGTTTTCCAATTTATCACTAACCGTTGCTGCGTTACATCGATTTGTTTAACCGGTGAACCCGTTAAAGAGTTGTCATTTCCGAACCAAGTCGATGCCCAATTTCGGTGACGTCTCAAAATTTTAGTTTTTAATCAAGGAACTCCAGAAAAAAAAATTATTTAAAAATATGAGCATTTTTTGTTTTATTTAACTTTTAATTTTCAGTTGTTAATAAATAATTGTTACATCGGCGAAACCTAATCATGAATATCTTTACCCTATAGAGCGTGCGAAAACAAAAAAAACACTTGTGGTTTTTCCCTTTATCACTAACCATCGCTAAGATATATCGATTCGAATGACCATCAAATACGGTCAGTGGTTGAAAAACTTCATTTGATTGTATCTCAAAAGCGGGGCCTCGAAATGAAAAACCCCGAAATATTGGTCTCTTAATTTTCAACATATATTCATGTAAGAAATAAGGAGGCAAAAATGTTTACCCAACGGTCAAAGCTGTCTGAGTTGACGTGGAATACCCCATATACAACGCGGTACGGCGGGAAACTTCTCATGTGTACATATATACGTATACACGTTTCGTCTCTCACCTAATCATTTTCGATATACGTCCTCTTGTAATTCGCGCTCTCTCCCCCGTTCTCTGGTTCACCAATGGTCGGTAAAGCTAGCGTGGCGTGCTTATGGTATCCGAACGTCGTCGACCAAGTTGCCCAGGCGCCCCGCGGACCTCCATGCTCGTGCATACCCCGGCACGAGTCCGATACCTCGCCAACTTCCGGTTTCTCTCTTCACTTCTGCGCCCATGCGTTTGTGTTCTCGCTCGCCAAAGCTCGAGCCTGGATTAACCTTCGGCCACGTCATCTAATGCGCTCCGCCCTTTGTGAGGTTCCGGTGTAAACCCCCACCGTTAAATTACAAATGGACGCTGCTAATCGAATCGATATAATTAGGCTTATTCTGATTACGAATTATCTTGTCGATATTTTTGGAAATTCAATCTCTTTGTCTTTCACGGATTATCACATGAATTCTTCTAATTTTATTCTGAAGTGATCCAACGATTTCGTGCGTCGCTCGTTCTAAATTCTACGACGATCGCTATTGGTTTAGAAACTTGGTACATTGAAAGTTTTCATGTATTCGAGCCAGCGGAAATTCTAAGAAAACGTGAGCTTCTCACATCTTCACGCCAATTACGATTAGCTTAACTCAGCATCGGTTAAAGCAATCTCACGTATATTCTGAAGTTACGATTCGCAGAGGTACTTAATTTTTTCACGGTGATCTACCACTGATAACGTCGGAAGTCGATAATGCTCGGTGCTGCTGCGAGCACTCGTGGCCTGCTTTTCGTACGCGTAATCCCCTCTTGGGACAAACGTATACCGATGTGGCGTGACTCCCATTCTAACCCGGAGGGTTGAAACCTCGCCGTTGACGTCGACGCCGACCACGCCGACGGCTGTCTACGCTCGCACGAGGAACAGGCGTCCATCCAACGTACATCCGGTTTTCGCCCTTCTCGTAGACCCGCAGTGCTCTCGAACGCCGTGTACTTTTTTCATACGCTCGTTCTTGTTCGCTCTAACTTTTATTACCTCCCGACCCTGTCTCGATCTTCTTTGTCCACAGCCATTCAAGAATTCGCGCCTGTCGACGTTCAAAGCTTAAACGTGCTCTGTTTTACGATGTCAAAAAGGAATGAAATCTGATGACGAATATGGAAATATTTTCACTATTTTCATTGCCATGATAATCAAGATTAAATATTACAATATTCTTTTAATGCTTTCGACCAATCGATTTGACAGCTTGTTATTATATTTTCCGAACATTTAAATCGATATTTCCATCGACGATTTGATGAAGTAATAAATAAATCGTGTCGGTTGGTATCTCGATGGTTCAGAAGAAAAAAAAATGAACTCATCACTTTTGGTTCATAATGCATTTTCCACGAAGCGTTTTGCCGTGAAATTCGTTCTCGTCGTTTTTCTCTTGGCCGAGAGTGCACCCGGCTCTCTCGTTAAAGAGGAAAAAGGCATCGTTTGAAAACGGCCGCCGGGTGTATAGTAATGGGTACAGAAGAAAAAACGACACGACGCCGAAGCGAGCGAGCGCGCGCGCGCGCGCAAGCGGGCTCGTAACCCTCGACCCGGTTCAGCTATGCTCGAGTAAGATGCTGAGTAGAAAAATAAAATAAAGCGGAAGAGGGTGAGCTCGAGGCCCAAGCTTATCTACGTGAAATATACGGTCGGTGGTTTGTGCTAACGCACGAGGTCAGGCCTCGTGCCGCAAGCGAAGGATATACGCCGACGACGGGACATTCGACACTCGGGTCCTCGGATCCTGTAAAAACACCGAAAGTTCTCGCTGAACGTGTGCATCGCCTTGCGCTGTGAACCGTCCAGCGAGTCATAGGCACATTTTTTCTGAACATTTCCAACTGTCTCATCTCATACTGTATATTTACAATATATCCGATATATATTAAATTCGTAAAAATGTTTAAAAAATGTAGTCGTTGAAAATCTCGGAACCAAAACTTCATTTCCAACTGATCAACTGGTACAGTTGCTACTCGAAAGTACCATCCCCGTGACATAATATTTTTTTCTCGCTGGTGGCAATATTTCATCCGTGCCCCATCTAACGCGAGAGCTTGCACCGAAACCATGCCAGAGGGGAAAAAGGGGCCCGGACCGAGCATTCGAGCCTCTGGCCTCCCCTTGGTCTACGAGTTGTAAAAAGCGCGTTCGACTTTACTAGCTGATAATTTTCGTCCTGTTGTCGACGGTCGGCCAGGCTGCATAGAAAGCGTGCAGCCGCGCGCGCGTGCGAGTGGCCCACACCTCCGTTGAGGGGATGAAGCGGGTATGCCTTTGGGCGCCGTATAGTGGATAAGAAACGTATATCCACGCTCCAACCGACAAGCTGGGCATCCGCGACGGGGTTGAAAAACGCAACGGCAACCGGTGCTCTTGGTTACGAGCGGAGTCTCTCTCGCGCTGGCACTAGGACCCCAAAGGCGCAAAGTTACATCGACGCCAACACACACACACACACACACACACGCGCGCGCGCGCACGCATACACGGATTCAGTGCGCGTCCCGCAAGGGCCTCGGGCCACAAACAATGGGGCCCCTGGCAGGCGACAGAACCTTCCATCCCCCAGCTTACGTACTCACCGCGTACCTACGATCGATATATCGGTCTTTTCCACTATTGATTATTCTTTCTTTTCGATTCTCATTTTCTCCTCTTACTTGCTCCGATCATGTTTCCCGCAAAATCGGCGCGAAAACACAAATCACGCTCGCAATACTTTTGGAAGGAATTTCATTTTTTTTCCTTGTCTCTTTGTTCGACGCTCAGTTCGTTTGAGTCCTCGATGAGCGATGGGCGCTCGTTAGCCGGTCTAGCTTTTCTCACGCATCGCGGCACGAACCGACTGTGATAGTGAGCGAGAGTCAGAGAGAGCGTAATCGACGTTGGAAAGGGGGAATTGAGATGTAATTCCGACCGGAAGTTATGGAAGGCTTTCGAACTGACGTTCCTCTCGTCCTCCGTCTGTGTTCGATAGCAAAGTGCGTCAGGGACGAAACCCGAGGATAGTGGAGATAACGGGAGGAAGGTGATTTATAATGATTACCGCATTGTGCCAAGGCGTCACTAAATAATCCCCCCCCCCCCCCCCCCCACGCTTTCTCTCGCATTCCATATAATACCGTTTTCCACCTACCGCGACAACCACTCCTCCATTATCACTAGAGATAGCGCCTTAATACCGGAAAGTTATCTCTTTGTTGGCTGCACGATATGCACAGGAGCTCGCGCTTTACTGAGAAAGCGCGGATGCGCTCAACAGCGCGGAGAAGTGATGACGGTTGTTGTGGTAACAACAGCTTCATATGCGGTGGTAGTACGTCGCACCGATATATGAAACGGTGTAGTGAGCAGCGCAGCACTCGACTCTCCAAATCTATGGACCGTATTCTTCAACCGCGTATATCTGTATATTTGCGCATAAACAGTCATGAATATCGTACGCGAAGCTTGTATATATAGCGTTTACAGATGGATATATAGAAGCTTCGGGAAGCATTTTCGGCGAGAGGGAAAGCTCGAAAACTTCCCCAGGAGGTGGAAACTTGTCTGAACCAAAGCGAGTGAGAACCCAAGCCGAGTCTGTGGGCGTCTCGGCGACGTCGAACTGGCAAACTTCCTCTCACAATTCCCGCACGCCAGTACCCATACATTCATAATCCCCGGTACCAAACCCATCACCCGTTCTGTCCCTTCGCATTTTACCCCAAACCAGACGAAATCTCGGATAATAGTTTTCCCATGTTACAGTCAACCCGACGATGCGTTACATTACAAAGTTGTTGAAAATTTCGTTTACGAAACTTCTGACATTAATCATAATTGTTCTTCCTTCGATAATCATATATTTACCGATCTACGTCTCGACCGTCCCGGTAAAAAAATACCTAGCGTATGCTCAGAGGTGCTAGTTTTATTAATTAAAAAAATTGTTTCGTCCGGTTGACTCTATAGACGATCGACGTACCGGGGGGGGTTTGCTTCCTCTTTCGACACCATCTCGTATCTTTGTGACAAGTGTGGAGAATAGCGAAAAGCCGGATCGTGCGCGATGAAATCCAGACGCTAACTGCGCGTTGCGGTTCGGGCTGGAGTGAACAGTTCACGGTGAAACGATACGGAAAACCGTCTGATATTCCTTTCGAGGCTAGAGCATGTGCCTTCTGGCGTGATTAACGGCTCGCCTCAGGCCGACGGGATCGTTAACTCCCGGTATCGCTTCGATTCGTTGCAGCACAGTCCTTTTGCTCCTCATTCCGACTTTTCCTTTCCTCGTCGCTATTCGTTTTTTTCTCTCTTTCACTCGTTAGACGAACCTGAGCGTTGCCTCGCTTCCGTACTTGCACGCCAGAAATAATGATCGAACCAAAACCTTTCGAAGCTTTGAGGCAAACGTCCGTTTGATTGAAAACTCCTTGCGGCCTCTGTGCAACGGAGCTCCTCTTCGAAGGCCTGTTCCATGTAGAAATTCGGATCCGTTTTATAATCAGTATTTTCGTTAATTAATATTTATCATATTTATGTATTGCATCTTGACTCATTTAAATTTATTGGTATAAAATTATTTCAGTTTTATAGATCTAATCTCAGGATTTTACATGATCTAGTCATCGACGTTGATATTCTCCTTCAATTGACAAGAGTCAGTCGTGATTCATAAATTGAATACATTATTTGCATCAATTTTTAAAGAATCTGAAAACGACGGATTTTCGCCTCATACCGAGCCACTTACATATCGATCGTTGCGAAATGTTCAATAACCGGAACTGTCATGTCCATATGACAGAGAGCACAATATTTCGGCCAGAACGATAACTGAAAAACGGAACCTAGCAGCAACGCCGTCGAGGCAAAAAATATGGCACGTACACCGCGTTCCATTCTTAAACCTTTCTTTATTTTTTGAGGTAGAGGGCACACGCAATGACAAAAGAATTCGAAACTAAATCGTACCGGAAGACCGGAAGCGGGCGTGGCTACGGTGAAGCAGGGTGGACATTCGCCCCACGCAGTATATATGTATACAGCACGAATAAGAAAAAAAAATCGGCCGAGTTGGCGTGAACGAAACAGCAAACGAAACAGAAAAGAGGCTCGAAAAAGCTTTGTCCTCGAATGGCCGTCTAGAATCCCTTTGCTTCGTTGCTGCTTCGTTTATTTTTTTTTTTCTCGCGCACCTTCGCCGCGCGTCGAAGCCATCTATCCCGAAACCGCGATGAAGCTTTCGCTTCGTCTTAAAAACCGCAACGCCAAAAGGCTTTTAGGGGGTTCTCTTAGAAAAACGACATCGTCGTAAGAGCGGTTGGTTAGGTCATCGATATACCGCTGTATAATACGGTCGTCCCGCTGGGAGCGAACTAAAAACTACACTATGGGCGCTAACGAATCCTCGGGGACTCCGCTATTTTGTAGGGAGCAGAGCATCAGATGCAGGAGGGGGGGCACATGACATCCGACAGGGGTTCTATACTATGAACCCCCCCTTTCTCTTTCCCAGCATTAGCTCCCAGTTCGTCGTGCCTCAACTACGACTCATAGAAATGGTAATGGCGGCACCGCACCGTCGTCACCACTAACACGGCCCGTTGGTCTTTCGGATTTAGCACACTCTTGTGTGCTCAATTTCTTCGTATATGTGTGTACCGTGTGGACTATTTCGACCTGACATGGTTTCATGGGAAAATCCGGTCGTCCCACACGAACGTTGATCGACGAAACACATACGCGTTTTCAATGCACAGAAAATGCGATGCACGGGAGAGAGGAGGGGGTCGACTTGGCACACACAACGCATCGTCGCGCTTCAGAATTTTCACTCAGCACCCTTGTTCCCCATGTGTGTGTGGGTGATCGATCCGAATTTCGCGAGACTAATATCTGCGTCGGATGAGGGTTAAAATTCTCACGAGACTCAAAGCATTAAGGTTATAATCGTAACGTTTATGATTGATTATTCATAAAAAAATCTGTATTCCACCCTACGACTGCATTACAGGGATTAAGATCGAGTTGTTTAGATACGATTGTACACTGAAGATAGTTGAAACGGGTTGAGCTGCGTCGATTCAAGTCTATCGCATATACTCGTCGATACGATATAACGCAGTACGCGTGAAGATGCGATGGAAAAAAAATAATCAACAGGAAATATAAATTAAAACAAAAATGAAGATGTGAAAAGTGAGATGGTGAATGGTCATGTCTCTGGAATTCCCTCGCGGGAAGTGAAAGCGGAAGAAACGCGCATGAATGTTTGATGCAAGCGCGCGAATGCCCCTCAAGAGTATGCACAAAAACGGCTGCCGTCTGAATATAAGTCGACAGATAGAAAGGGGGGAGGGGGAAGGACGGAGGGACGGGGGCGGGCGGTGGAGGGAGGGAGGGGGAGGGATAGTAGATGTTCCAGGCGGCATATACGGGTCGATACGCGAGGCTGCACTTACGAGGCCGAGCCGTAAAGTGCGATAATGCACTTCCGACTGTCGACGCGCCCGAGTGCAACGAGAGAGTGGTAATTGGCGCTCGGTTACTCTCGCGCACTGTTCCACCGGCGACAGCGACGGCAGCAGCTAGCGCTCGTTGGTTCCTGCGAGAATGAACCGCCTCGTATCGTGAACGCCTGCATGCCAGTCGACGTATGCACCGAGATATAAATATCATATGGTAGAAAGTGGCGTCGTGGAAACGGCGTGACATAAAAAGTCAATAAATTTCGTTTCTCAACGCGGATAAGTCGTTTTGTTGTATTTTAATTTCTCGGTGGTCTAATTGCAACCGAGTTATATTTCAATTAAGTCCAATAGTTGAGCATAAACGACATTCCATTATACCTCAGCCATTTCTCGTGAATACATTATATATATATGGCGATCTTGCGTTCTGATCTGCGAAAGTCAATCGCCACTACAGCGGTTTATAAACACACACACACACACACGCGTGATACTACTTTGGTAACATTTATGCATCAGAGAATATAATCACGGACAGCGCGGCTAGCGAGTATGTAAACTGTATGGTTGATCGAGCCCCGTTGAAGCGATCTCGGTTTTTCTCAAGCGGGAGCAGAGCACCCGCTCACGACGGTGTTAAAACGGCGCCACCTCAAGATCCTATCTGATTCTCAAGACAGTCTTACGACACGGCTGTCGTCCTTTGATCGGGGCGCAATCTCGTTGGCGTTTTCGCTCGGCTCTGGAGTGCTCGGGGGGCACGAGCTACCGCGATCGGCTTGCCCAGGAAAGAGGAAGACACAAAAATTGGTGGGTACTCATTCATCGCGTGCATCTGTAGGATACATGCATGTAGCTCCGAAGGTTTAAAAGGTGTCATTCGCTCGGATTGCGCGATGCGTGCGATCGAGCTTGGAATCGGTATTGATTTAACTAATGAATTCCTCACTGTCGTAATTGTATCTTCGGGATGAACGGTGAAAATTAAATGCAAAGTAAGTTAATACTTTGTTTATAAAACAATTGACATTATGTTTGACAACTTTGATGAATTACATTTAACTGTTGAGTTATCGTAGCACCAGTTATCTTCTCATTACTAATGACATCTCCGATAATACTTCCCATTCATGTTCCCATCTCATCTTGCGATCGCGATGCCTATATCGCAATACGGTTCATTGTCTCGTTCGTACAGATCCGTCAGAGGGTGATTCGATCCGATCACGGGGTTCCTACGTGGGCTTGGGCTACCATTTACGACCGTTCGCTCTGATATATACGAGTATGAACCACGGGACGACGAAAGGAGTCTCACGGAGGACTCGAGAACCCTTTTCTACACGGACCCACACGCCGCCTATTTCCTAGAGCCCCTTGACGCTTAAATACTTAAGGTCTCGAGCATTAAAACAGCGTAATAGCGGTTTCCGGGCGTCGAGTGTATCAATGAACTACCTCTCCCCCGCCGCGCAAGCGTCCATAACGTTGCCAGCTGCGGCGCACCACTCTCCATACGTGCACATAGCGTGCACCGAGAACCCGGCGAGTGGCCTCTGACCCTGCCTCTGTGACTCTCCGCCTCCGCCTTGTTCTCTCTTCTCTTCTTCCCCTTTTTACCCGTACCCGTTCCTTCAACGTACACCGTCGCTCGTCGCTCGCCCTCGCATGTTGATGAGGGAATGGGTCTCGATTATTTTAATTGAGGCGGTGCGCGATACCGAGAAACGATACCTCTTGGTCGTGCGATGCCGCCAACGCCGCGTAGCAGCTTCCTTCGCTGTCTCGTGTGCCGGCGTCGTGCGCCTGCGTCACTTTTGACAGTCCGTATCATTTTCATTCGGTCATCATTTTGGAGACAGACATATCGTCGGCGACGTGCGCCACTGCAAACTACTCTCAATCAATTTAATCAATTCATCGCTTCCTTTGTCGATTGCAATTCTCTACGGGCATTTAGAGATGAGAGTGATTTAATAAAATGTATATTGACGGTGATATATGCCACAGTGACGATTGAAATTGGACCCTGCAAATTACTCATCGATCATCAGAGCCGAATCTATGACACTCGTTGACATTTTTTCACGTACTCGCGCGAAGCTGGAAATGTTGAAAATATTTATCACGCGATAGCTCAATTTTTCATTTGATTTTAATGTAATTTAGAAAAATTCTCTCAAAGTAATAGAAAATTGTATTCTTTTTCCGAAAGGTACTGGACTTTATATGGGGTATTCCTGGGAATTTCGGCAACTTCGGACAGTTGGGTCGAAATTTTTGCCCCCCATTTTTTTCCATTAATATGTGTTCAAAATAAAGAGACACCTATTTCGGCGTTTTTTATTTTGAGCCCCCACTTTTGAAATACAGTCAAATGAAGTTTTTGAAGTATTGACCACATTCGGTCATTCAAATCGATATATCTCAGCAACGGTTAGTGATAACTCAAAAAACCACAGGTGTTTTTTTTTCGTTTTTGAACGCTTTATACGTTGAAAACATTGACGATTATGTTGCACAAATTCAACAATTATTTATAAACAATTCAAAATTAAAAATGAAATACAACAAAAAATGTACCCTTAATTTTTGAAATGTATTTTTTTTTTAATTCCTTGAACAAAAACGAAAATTTAGCCACCTTGAACTTTTTGGGCCGACGCTTCGTTCGGAAGTTATAGATTTTTTTGTCAAAAAAAACCGGTAAATTTACGTATTTTATGAGTAAAAATTTGCATGAAAAAAAAAGTACCCTTAATTATTGAAATTGATTTTTTTTCAAATTCCTTGGACGAAAAGAAAAATTTTGAGACCCGGCCGGACTTGGGCCGACGTTTCGTTCGAAAGTTATAGCTTTTTTTGTCATAAAAAACCGGTAAATATACGTATTTTATTAGTAAAAAATTGCATGAAGAAAAAAGTACCCTTAATTATTGAAATTGATTTTTTTTCAAATTCCTTGGACTAAAAGAAAAATTTTGAGACCCGGCCGGACTTGGGCCGACGTTTCGTTCGAAAGTTATAGCTTTTATTCTTAACAACCGGGTAAACATTTACGGGTTTTTTGTGACAAAAAAATCTATAACTTCCGAACGAAGCGTCGGCCCAAAAAGTTCAAGGTGGCTAAATTTTCGTTTTTGTTCAAGGAATTAAAAAAAAAATACATTTCAAAAATTAAGGGTACATTTTTTGTTGTATTTCATTTTTAATTTTGAATTGTTTATAAATAATTGTTGAATTTGTGCAACATAATCGTCAATGTTTTCAACGTATAAAGCGTTCAAAAACGAAAAAAAAACACCTGTGGTTTTTTGAGTTATCACTAACCGTTGCTGAGATATATCGATTTGAATGACCGAATGTGGTCAATACTTCAAAAACTTCATTTGACTGTATTTCAAAAGTGGGGGCTCAAAATAAAAAACGCCGAAATAGGTGTCTCTTTATTTTGAACACATATTAATGAAAAAAAATGGGGGGCAAAAATTTCGACCCAACTGTCCGAAGTTGCCGAAATTACCAGGAATACCCCATATATACTCTGCAAAAAAATTGGAGGAGCAGAACATTTTTACAATTTTTTAGGTGATTTTTAAAAGGCTAGAACTTTGAGAAAAATACTCGCATTGAGATAAAAAAAGTAAAACTTATTTTGTGTCACAAATGGCGCAATCATAAGAAATATCGGGGTACTTGTTAAATTTCTTTTCCTTATTACAAAGTTGTCCCTGGGCTAAAAAAATGTTCCTGAATCCATCAATGGTGACTTTATTCAGCCTGATTCTTTCGGATTAATTTGATTTTTTTTTGGTTTTTGGACGCGAAAATTTTTCGCTGATTTAGAAAAACTACCGCTACTTCGCCAATATTGCGAAAAGTACAAATGTTTGTAGGTTTTTTTCAGCTAAATGAATCCCCAATAACCCTGTAAAATTCGAAAATTATCCGTCCATCTACTTTTCTTGCCAGATTGATCAAACTTTAACATGATTTGAAGGAACACGCCTATTGCTCTTCAATCATCATTAAACGATTGTTCAAATTTTAAAAAAATTGCTATATGTCTCACGTTTTGGCATCAAATACTTAACAAAATGTTCCCAAGTAAAAAAAATGGTTCAATATTTAATGTCAAATTACAAGATTTCGAAAATAGACATGTCAGCTTCAAAATGCTGCCTTTTTCATCTCAATACGACAATTTTTTACAAACTTCCGCCTTCAGCTCAGCCTTCCAACAATCACCCGAACCATTTCTACATTTTTCTACTCCTTCAGATTTTTTTTTCAGTGTACAATTTTTCTGTGCACTCGTGTTCAATTGAAGCGGGCCGGAGGGTTCTCCCTCATATTTGTAATAAATGTTCAATGCCGAAATGGGATTTTACTCGGTTCACGCGCTGGTGACCCATCCGTTACATGTGTACTCATAGATATACATGGGCTGTGGGTGCACCCTTGTCAAGCTAGCAGCGACATTTCTCCGATTTGAAATTACTCTGCACCTAAATTAGGTGCTTTTTAGGTGCTATTTTGGTGCTCGGTTTATAATTTTGGTGCTCGAAAAATTTGGGCAGGGGAGCATTTTCAAAAAACCTCTGCCAGCTTGACGTCAAGCCAGCAGCGGCAATCGTCAAAAATGCAAAATTCCAAATAAAAACTATGCAGGAATTAAGTGCTTTTTAAGTGCTTTCGAAATAAAAAAAAAAAAAAATGTTAGCTCAACCCCTTCGCCCAGAAAAGTCACCCTCTCGTTATTTGACCGTCGGGGTTTTTACGAAAATCCGTAATTATGGACAAACCGACTTCTTCTTGCACTAAAAGATTCTTAAATTCAAGTGCTTCGGAAATACGTAACGCACGATTTTGGTGCTCGACCCCTTCGACTCGAAAACCTACCCCCTAATCGAATATAACAGCCTAGAATATGAAAATCCACAATTTTCATCGGATCGTCTTCTCCTTGGGTGTGGGTATCCACAGATTTAGGTGCTTTTAAAATATGCATCGAATGATTTTGGTGCTCCACCCCTTCGACCCGAAGACCTACCCCCTCATCGGATATAACAGCCTAGAATATGAAAATCCACAATTTTCATCGGATCGTCTTCTCCTTGGGTGTGGGTATCCACAGATTTAGGTGCTTTTGAAATATGCATCGAATGATTTTGGTGCTCCACCCCTTCGACCCGAAGACCTACCCCCTCATCGAATATAACAGCCTAGAATATGAAAATCCACAATTTTCATCGGATCGTCTTCTCCTTGGGTGTGGGTATCCACAGATTTAGGTGCTTTTAAAATATGCATCGAATGATTTTGGTGCTCCACCCCTTCGACCCGAAGACCTACCCCCTCATCGAATATAACAGCCTAGAATATGAAAATCCACAATTTTCATCGGATCGTCTTCTCCTTGGGTGTGGGTATCCACAGATTTAGGTGCTTTTAAAATATGCATCGAATGATTTTGGTGCTCCACCCCTTCGACCCGAAGACCTACCCCCTCATCGAATATAACAGCCTAGAATATGAAAATCCACAATTTTCATCGGATCGTCTTCTTCTTGGGTGTGGGTATCCACAGATTTAGGTGCTTTTAAAATATGCATCGAATGATTTTGGTGCTCCTCCCCTTCGACCCGAAGACCTACCCCCTCATCGGATATAACAGCCTAGAATATGAAAATCCACAATTTTCATCGGATCGTCTTCTCCTTGGGTGTGGGTATCCACAGATTTAGGTGCTTTTAAAATATGCATCGAATGATTTTGGTGCTCCACCCCTTCGACCCGAAGACCTACCCCCTCATCGAATATAACAGCCTAGAATATGAAAATCCACAATTTTCATCGGATCGTCTTCTTCTTGGGTGTGGGTATCCACAGATTTAGGTGCTTTTAAAATATGCATCGAATGATTTTGGTGCTCCTCCCCTTCGACCCGAAGACCTACCCCCTCATCGGATATAACAGCCTAGAATATGAAAATCCACAATTTTCATCGGATCGTCTTCTCCTTGGGTGTGGGTATCCACAGATTTAGGTGCTTTTAAAATATGCATCGAATGATTTTGGTGCTCCACCCCTTCGACCCGAAGACCTACCCCCTCATCGAATATAACAGCCTAGAATATGAAAATCCACAATTTTCATCGGATCGTCTTCTCCTTGGGTGTGGGTATCCACAGATTTAGGTGCTTTTAAAATATGCATCGAATGATTTTGGTGCTCCACCCCTTCGACCCGAAGACCTACCCCCTCATCGAATATAACAGCCTAGAATATGAAAATCCACAATTTTCATCGGATCGTCTTCTTCTTGGGTGTGGGTATCCACAGATTTAGGTGCTTTTAAAATATGCATCGAATGATTTTGGTGCTCCACCCCTTCGACCCGAAGACCTACCCCCTCATCGAATATAACAGCCTAGAATATGAAAATCCACAATTTTCATCGGATCGTCTTCTCCTTGGGTGTGGGTATCCACAGATTTAGGTGCTTTTAAAATATGCATCGAACGATTTTGGTGCTCCACCCCTTCGACCCGAAGACCTACCCCCTCATCGAATATAACAGCCTAGAATATGAAAATCCACAATTTTCATCGGATCGTCTTCTCCTTGGGTGTGGGTATCCACAGATTTAAGTGCTTTTAAAATATGCATCGAATGATTTTGGTGCTCCACCCCTTCGACCCGAAGACCTACCCCCTCATCGAATATAACAGCCTAGAATATGAAAATCCACAATTTTCATCGGATCGTCTTCTTCTTGGGTGTGGGTATCCACAGATTTAGGTGCTTTTAAAATATGCATCGAATGATTTTGGTGCTCCTCCCCTTCGACCCGAAGACCTACCCCCTCATCGGATGTAACAGCCTAGAATATGAAAATCCACAATTTTCATCGGATCGTCTTCTCCTTGGGTGTGGGTATCCACAGATTTAGGTGCTTTTAAAATATGCATCGAATGATTTTGGTGCTCCACCCCTTCGACCCGAAGACCTACCCCCTCATCGAATATAACAGCCTAGAATATGAAAATCCACAATTTTCATCGGATCGTCTTCTCCTTGGGTGTGGGTATCCACAGATTTAGGTGCTTTTAAAATATGCATCGAATGATTTTGGTGCTCCACCCCTTCGACCCGAAGACCTACCCCCTCATCGAATATAACAGCCTAGAATATGAAAATCCACAATTTTCATCGGATCGTCTTCTTCCTTGGGTGTGGGTCTCCACAGATTTAGGTGCTTTTGAAAATATGCATCGAATGATTTTGGTGCTCCACCCCTTCGACCCGAAGACCTACCCCTCATCGCATATAACAGCCTAGAATATGAAAATCCACAATTTCATCGGATCGTCTTCTCCTTGGGTGTGGGTATCCACAGATTTAGGTGCTTTTAAAATATGCATCGAATGATTTTGGTGCTCCACCCCTTCGACCGAAACCTACCCCCTCATCGAATATAACAGCCTAGAATATGAAAATCCACAATTTTCATCGGATCGTCTTCTCCTTGGGTGTGGGTATCCACAGATTTAGGTGCTTTTTAAAATATGCATCGAATGATTTTGGTGCTCCATCCCTTCGACCCGAAAACCTACCCCCTCATCGGATATAACAGCCTAGAATATGAAATTCCACAAATTTCATCGGATCGTCTTCTCCTTGGGTGTGGTATCCACAGATTTAGGTGCTTTTAAAATATGCATCGAATGATTTTGGTGACTTCACCCCTTTCGACCGAAAACCTACCCCCTCATCGAATATAACAGCCTAGAATATGAAAATCCACAATTTTCATC
>OZ020166.1:9122567-9223931 GCA_963971145.1 Sussaba pulchella
AGGAGAAGACGATCCGATGAAAATTGTGGATTTTAATTTTCCAGGCTGTTATATTCGATGAGGTGGTAGGTTTTCGGGTCGAGGGGGTGGAGCACTGAAATCATTCGATGCATATTTTGAAAGCACCTAAATCTGTTGATACTCACACCCAAGGAGAAGACGATCCGATGAAAATTGTGGATTTTCATATTCTAGGCTGTTATATCCGATGAGGGGGTAGGTTTTCGAGTCGAAGGGGTGGAGCACTAAAATCATTCGATGCATATTTTGAAAGCACCTAAATCTGTGGATACCCACACCCAAGAAGAAGACGATCCGATGAAAATTGTGGATTTTTATTTTCCAGGCTGTTATATCCGATGAGGGGGTAGGTTTTCGAGTCGAAGGGGTGGAGCACCAAAATCATTCGATGCATATTTTAAAAGCACCTAAATCTGTGGATACCCACACCCAAGGAGAAGACGATCCGATGAAAATTGTGGATTTTCATATTCTAGGCTGTTATATCCGATGAGGGGGTAGGTCTTCGGGTCGAAGGGGTGTAGCACTAAAATCATTCGATGCATATTTTAAAAGCACCTAAATCTGTGGATACCCACACCCAAGAAGAAGACGATCCGATGAAAATTGTGGATTTTCATATTCTAGGCTGTTATATTCGATGAGGGGGTAGGTCTTCGGGTCGAAGGGGTGGAGCACCAAAATCATTCGATGCATATTTTAAAAGCACCTAAATCTGTGGATACCCACACCCAAGGAGAAGACGATCCGATGAAAATTGTGGATTTTCATATTCTAGGCTGTTATATTCGATGAGGGGGTAGGTCTTCGGGTCGAAGGGGTGGAGCACCAAAATCATTCGATGCATATATTAAAAGCACCTAAATCTGTGGATACCCACACCCAAGGAGAAGACGATCCGATGAAAATTGTGGATTTTCATATTCTAGGCTGTTATATCCGATGAGGGGGTAGGTCTTCGGGTCGAAGGGGAGGAGCACCAAAATCATTCGATGCATATTTTAAAAGCACCTAAATCTGTGGATACCCACACCCAAGAAGAAGACGATCCGATGAAAATTGTGGATTTTCATATTCTAGGCTGTTATATTCGATGAGGGGGTAGGTCTTCGGGTCGAAGGGGTGGAGCACCAAAATCATTCGATGCATATTTTAAAAGCACCTAAATCTGTGGATACCCACACCCAAGGAGAAGACGATCCGATGAAAATTGTGGATTTTCATATTCTAGGCTGTTATATTCGATAAGGGGGTAGGTTTTCGGGTCGAAGGGATGGAGCACCAAAATCATTCGATGCATATTTTAAAAGCACCTAAATCTGTGGATACCCACACCCAAGGAGAAGACGATCCGATGAAAATTGTGGATTTTCATATTCTAGGCTGTTATATTCGATGAGGGGGTAGGTCTTCGGGTCGAAGGGGTGGAGCACCAAATTCATTCGATGCATATTTTAAAAGCACCTAAATCTGTGGATACCCACACCCAAGGAGAAGACGATCCGATGAAAATTGTGGATTTTCATATTCTAGGCTGTTATATTCGATGAGGGGGTAGGTTTTCGGGTCGAAGGGGTGGAGCACCAAAATCATTCGATATATTTTCGAGAAGCACCTAATTCTTTGGATTCTTACACCCGAGGAGAAGACGATTCAATTAAAATTATGGATTTTCATTATTGAGGCTTTTGCACACGATTAGGGGGTAGGTTTTCGGGTCGAAGGGGTCGAGCATCAAAATCATTTGATATATTTTCTAGAAGCACCTAATTCTTTGGACCCTTACACCCGAGGAGAAGACGATTCAATAAAAATTATGGATTTTCATTATTGAGGCTGTTGCACACAAGTAGGGGGTAGGTTTTCGAGTCGAAGGGGTCGAGCACTAAAATCATTCGACATATTTTCGAGAAGCACCTAATTCTTTGGACTCTTACACCCGAGGAGAAGACGATTCAATTAAAATTATGGATTTTCATTATTGAGGCTGTTGCACACGATTAGGGGGTAGGTTTTCGAGTCGAAGGGGTCGAGCACCAAAATCGTGCGTTACGTATTTCCGAAGCACTTGAATTTAAGAATCTTTTAGTGCAAGAAGAAGTCGGTTTGTCCATAATTACGGATTTTCGTAAAAA
Source organism: Sussaba pulchella (assembly GCA_963971145.1). NCBI lineage: Eukaryota > Metazoa > Arthropoda > Insecta > Hymenoptera > Ichneumonidae > Sussaba > Sussaba pulchella. The sequence goes on from OZ020166.1 coordinate 9,124,724, forward strand.
CCCCGACGGTCAAATAACGAGAGGGTGACTTTTCTGGGCGAAGGGGTTGAGCTAACATTTTTATTTTTTTTTATTTCGAAAGCACTTAAAAAGCACCTAATTCCTGCATAGTTTTTATTTGGAATTTTGCATTTTCGACGATTGCCGCTGCTGGCTTGACGTCAAGCTGGCAGAGGTTTTTTGAAAATGCTCCCCTGCCCAAATTTTTCGAGCACTAAAATTATAAACCGAGCACCAAAATAGCACCTAAAAAGCACCTAATTTAGGTGCAGAGTAATTTCAAATCGGAGAAATGTCGCTGCTAGCTTGACAAGGGTTGTGGGTGCGTCTACGGCAAACAGAAATTAGTATTTCCACAGTGGCGATGTACCTACGAGTAACTTACCGGGGGGTAGACACTCCGGGCGGTCAGCAAATTCACTTTGTCAATAATACGCGTATACGTTCGATATGCCATCGGGCAAAGGACGCACGCGGTGAGCATCGCGCGGCATAGTAGGTACAACTAGCAGCGATGCATTCTCTACGGAAACCACCGCGGGTCGAAGATCAAAGCGTCTCTGTGTGTATCTTCGTCTTTATCTATATATATCGTTGATGTAAAACGCGCTTGTGCACGTATGCTGTGCCGACGATGTGTACCCCGTTACGGGGTCGCATCAAAGCCCCGGGCAAATGGACTAGTGCGTTGGACGATCCGTCGACGCTCGCAACTTTTTCTCCCGTTCTCTACGAGTTATCAGGAGTTTCAACGATACAGCGGGAGGGGGAAAAAAAAAGAAAAAAATCACTAGAGAAAGACGAGGACATAAAGGGTTCGAAAGGCTCGGGGGAAAAAATTGGTAACCGTTGCTGCATATAACGTAGCGCGGCAGCATCGCAGCTACCGCATCGCTGCAATGGTCAGCGAGCGCGCGTGTGACCCATGATCCTCTCGCCTCTTTGTGCAATAGGCTCTCTCCACGTTCACTTCGTTGTTGGTTATGCTTCCCGTGCGAACATGCGGACCAGCGGTCGATGACGTATCCACAGGCCAAGTATTTTCTACGATACACATACATAAACACGCGCATACACACTTTGCGAGACCCCGCCGCTTTTGCAACTCTGTTGTAAAGTCTGTATGGCCGAAGCGCATCATAAATAGCGAGGCAATAAGTGGATTGAAAAATCGCTATGCTTCGGTACACCGGATGCATCAGCTCAGAATGTTTTTGTAACTATCAACATCCCAGCCTATTCTATGTGCATGCAATCTGTTATTGTTTATTAGCATAGTAATAATACCGATTTTATTATTTTTTTGTTCCAGGTAAGAAATTCTTCGGAAGCACAATGCAGTAAGTCAGCGAATATTCAACGAGAAAATCGTGCAAGAGCGCGAATTTTCCGTGAGCAAACGAGAGAGCAGGTATTTAAGTGGTGCATGTATTCAGTAGCAGTGAATTTGAGAAAAAAAAATATAGGCAAACGTCCATTTATCAGTTCGCTTACACCGTATAAGGATATAATTCTTTCGGGCCCTTTTCCGACGTTGTTTTTTTGTTTCAAACCATTTACTTGGCTGCGTATTGCAGTCTGCGAAGAGATGATAGCGAGCATTGAGAAAATTAAGCTCGCTCTAGAACGAATTTACGTTGAAAATTCTTTTTCTTCCACGTCCCCCTGGCGAATATTCTTTGCAACCGTTTTCCCTTCTCTCGGTATTTGCATACGAATGATTTGCGTTTAACTTCTTTTGCACTTTATTCCCCGGTCCTGCGAGAATTCGCAGCCCGCGGTATTTTACCATCAACTGGATAAACGACCAGCCCAGAGATGGAGAATGGATAGGGTTTACGGGAACGCGTTGTGTCCCGCGAGAACGGTCTTTCGGTGCATTCACATTACCGACGTGCGTGTGTGTTCTCGAGGAAAGTAATCTGACCGGAAAAAATATTTTTCCCTTTGAGTCGAGCTTATATGCTCAATTTACACCGATAACCGAACTAATTTCTTCTCCTTCTTCTTCCTTTTTCTCTTTGACAATCGATAAAACGTTTGAATAATGGATTGAGGATTTTATATGTGATAATTAGAACACTTGGATTTGAAAAATTGGCCTCAATTATTTTTTAATCATAACTTAGTGTCACGCGCATCTCGGTAGCAACATTTTTGAGTCAACGTAAATTATGATGATAATTTATAATTATCCCCGATGGTGAAATATTCGAAAATTCGGTGGTCCGGAACGACGAAAAACATAAAAATAAAATATGAGGTGTTTCGTTCACTTGCATGTATTTTAACATGTACAGAGCTTCATGTTTACGCGAAAATTGACGAGCAAACTGTCAATGAAACCCGTATGTGCGGACGCTTCGCGCTCTTTCATCAAAGTGAAAAAAAACATCGAGTTTTTATGAGTCCACAGAGAGCCTCGCGTGCCACTAATGCTAATGTAATCTGGACTAATTAATTGCGGCTTATTTTATGATTCATCGTATGCTCGCTTTCTCTTCCAGTTATTTTTTTTCGTTCATTCCTCTCGTGAGGGCTCCCACCCTCTCATTGCTCGCGGGTAGCTCCGAATCTCTCAAAACTCCGGCAGTTCGTACGGCCGCCGGGAGCAGTTGCACTTGTCTCGTAAATATTCGCGTTCTCGCGCATAAGAGGGCGAGAGAAGGCAAACGAGATCGGAAGAAAGGGAGGTACAGGTTTGCGGGCGATTAGCCTTCGGACCCGCCGACATCTTTCAATTCCGCGATCTAGCGATTCGTCTGGTATGTGTTCCTTTTTTAAAGTTGGGACGCATCCTTTTTAAATCGACGATAAAATTCACGATACCACATTTCGACCTTGCCCTCTCATACCCCCCGCCTCTCCTTTGCTCTTTAAAAGCTATTTCCTCCACTCAAGTTTCAACCTCAGTCTTCGAACATCGAAAACTTTATCTATACCATCGCATTTCTCGCGACATCAATGGGAAGCAAATGATGAGGAAAATAATTGTCACGAATTCTACTCTTCTCGTCGGGTACTCCAATCTCAGTTAAACGCAAGGTACCGCAAATTTTCGTCTTGACTGCAGAAATACCGGAAGTTCTAGATTGAGTCTGACTGTTGGAGATCCAACCGCGTTGAAAGATCTTGAAATCGAGTCAATAAGTGCGGCGGTGGAAGAGTTTTGGCTCTCGATTTCTCATGGTGCAATGAGAAACGGGAGGAGAACGTTCGTCGACGTGCCTGATCGAATCTGCAGTCGTTGGTCGAATCGGAAAAGTTTGGTAATCAGGAAAGTTTACGCGCGCTATCTTCTTCTCTGTGCTCTTCAGTGTAGGATCAGTTTGTGATGGGCCCTCGTGTGAGTATAGCGTGGGTGCTACGCAAGTAATGGTTCGATATACGTTAATGGTAGTGAATCTAGCTATGTGCTTCGCCTGCGAGCCAACGGACCTCCGGTCTTATGTATAACCCGGCTTTAACGCAGCGGGGGCTGTTCTTTGTTTTCCCAAGAGATCGAGGCACCGTGGCCAAGCCGATGACCCCAAGACTAGTAGAACGTAGTGTAAGCTTCTTTTCTGTCAGACAGAATGGAGAGTATTGCCTTCCGACCTCGTATTCCCCCTCGTCCTTCCTGATTTCTTTTAATTAGTATCAGGATCTTCGTTCTTTCGTCAAGAACTTTCATAAAAGTAGTAACTAAAGTTGTAATCCGATACGAGAAGGCTGGTTATTGGAGCGCAAAGTCCCAATGGTGTTCATTAAATCGATTGTCGTAAAACGGATCCAGCAATGGCATTACTTTTTCAAGACTAAAAGAGAATGTACTAAACTCGAGAGGGTTTGCATCAAACTAAAAAGTTGTTAGGACCTTTGAGAATAAAACTTTTTCTGCTATAATTGTTTTTTTGTTTTGTTTGTTTTCAACCGCGAAGTATCCGTACAAAAAAGTTAAAATCAACGGTTATGGAATGACCGGCGAGAGCAGCTTAAGTCGGTGTGTCCGCTCTATCGGGAGATAACAAAGCAAGAGAGGAAGCAAAAACGGTCGAAAATTCCTCTGGCGTAAGAAAAATAATTAAAAGACAACCGAGGGAGGTACCGTGCCTGAGCATGGGAGATTTGCTTCGAGAAATCACTGGCTGTTCCATCGCAGGTTGAATTAAAAAGTTTACTGCAAGAGTTTTCCGCTCTCCAGCGACGTGTACATATATATAAATTTGTTGCCGTCGTACAAACAGTCCTTGCGACCGTCGTCAGTCTAACGCTCCTTCTTTGCCTTCTTTGCCGGGTGAATCAAAGTTAACTTTAATCAAATATCAAATAGAATGAAGTCGCGTATCCGGGTGGCAGCGTTATCGTGAGTTCCCGTGGGTGCTCGATGTCGGTGAGCGCATTTTACCTCCGGGCCTTTGACTTTCTTCGTCTTCTTCTTCTTCTTCTCCTTCTTCTCGTTCGTTCTGCTTCTTTCCTTTCTCCCTCGTAAAATCGTCGATCTCATCGGCGTTGTCGACGCTGCGGTTCGGAAACCCCGAGGGCGGTAACAGTTTAGTTTTGAGGGTCACTGCACACCCGCAATTCACCGGCAGACTGAACGCGCCCCGGTAGTAGCAGCAGAACCGGGGCCTCTCTTCCCCGCGTTATTCTTCACTTTCTTCTCTAGTGCGTATGGCCCGGAAATCTCGCGGACTCTCTTGTGCGTATACGTTATATATGCTTTTTCATTTTCTTCTTTCATCCGATAACTTTTCTCTTTCTTATTTTATTTCAACAATTCATCCGCGTAGATATCCTATATTATTTTTATATACGTACATGGAGCGCTTACTCCGCCTCAGTTTATGTCTCGCCAAGGCTAAAATCCCCAACATTGTAAGAAGTATTTACAAAAGTCTGTTATCCTTTTATCGAATATTGCATCGAGCAATACATCATCACTGTCTTAGACGTACGGTCGTATACATTCATCCTTCACAGTGTTGATCGATACAACGGCGTATGTGCTGGACACCCGAACGTAGATACAATATTAGTGTGAGTGAACGCGTGATAATGCGTACGTGCACGCACTGGGGTTCCATATAACTTTCGTGCGCTGCGTCATGTGCCGTTCGATGTCTTTCGTAGTCGTATCTGCCCTCAGAGAAGAAAGTCGAGCCTGGCGCGAGAGCCGGCAACTTTTGCTGACGGCGGAGCATCAGGGAAAGACAGAAAGAAGGGTGGTACGTTCGGCTTTAGGGCCATGTCTGCTAGCCCTAGCCCCAAGACTTTCGCTCGGCGAATAGGGTCTCTGTGTATTTCTCTCTGGGGAGTATGTTTCTTGTCCCAGGGTTTCTCAAATTCCGATTCCTGCTTCTCAACTTTCATTACGTCTGGAACTTCTCCGGTACTGATGCCACAAAACTAGACGCGTCTTTTTTTCAAAATCGAAATTTGGTAAAAAGGAAACATATCGGATTCGACACAAGACTCTCCTATTGAATCACGAAATACCGCCAGTTATTGATCGTGTGGTTATATCGAGTGGAGTCAGAGGGGTTTCCGTCGAGATAACATGAAGGATAAGTGGATTAAATCGGAATCTCTACATCCGTAGACGGACGCATACAATATATACCTGCGTCTCTCATGCTTTGTTATATTATTGATGAATGAAAAGCGTAAAAACTGTTAGGAATGCACTTTGATCTATAAAATTGCGATCGAATCGTAATATCTGGAGGCGTACGTGTATACAGGCGTGCAGCGTATATCGAAATTTCACCCACTGGCAGACCAACATTTGTCGTCTTGCCTCGGTGGCCGCGTCCTCAGTACGGAAAACCTCGATTTCCAACGGTTGACGCTAACACAGACAAACAAACCAATTGTTTGCCTCGGATAGATCGGATTCGTAGATCGACGCGACTTTTTCGGCCCCGCGGGGACATTTCCTAGATTGGATGGATTACCACGGGAGCGGATTGATTTGTCCGGAGGAAGCCGCGGCAATCCAAGACAGAGAGAAATTCCGTTCAGCCTACCGTGGGTCAAATCTCATACGCCGGAGGAGGACACATCTCCGCCACGCCGACCCGAAAGATCGGTTCGTCTGATTCTATTTCCAGTTATGTTTGCTCCGCATTAGGAAACGGCTGATTTCCTCGCGACAGCGCTCTCTTCGACTCTTGCACCAGGGATCCCTACTGCTGCTGATGCCACTGGAGCTTCAGCCGCAGATGTCCCCTGACCTGGAACGAGATGAAAGATCCGTGATAGCCGGCGAAGAGGTATGAGTACGTCTCTTCCCCAGTACGGAAGCTTTTCTTGTTCGCTCGTTCTTCCTTCTATCTTCGTCGTCCTCCCGTGGGTAATCTGAAGAAGATCATCTCACTGCATTGTACTTTGTTTTATGATTCTCGACTCTTATGTTTTGCTTGGATATATCGCCATACTCAACTGGCCCTAGCCGTTCGAACCCAATAACAAACGTCAAGGCTCACCGGTGTTGTTGCGTAAGAAAAGAAATTGCTAGATATCACTCGTAAGAAATTTTATCTTTGGGAAATATGACATTTCCAACCTATCAAAGTTGCGTTACTTTAGATCGAGAATTCTGTATGATAGCCAAACCATCGGTATGGATAACCCGGTCATGTCATTGGAAAACTCCTGAATCGGAAAAGATACAATTAACTCGCACAATTCGCGATGCGAAAGCAGATAGAAATATAAATATTTCTATTTTTTGCGTTTATTCGTGAAGTTACTTGGCTAATCAGCTGGAAAGATAGAGATTTCTGGTACGGATATTGTGGAAAAGGCCGATGATAGTCACTGTTATATCATGGTTCGAAGGTTCGCGCGTAAACCAAGTATAAAAACAAACGTCTCGAGCTGCGAGAGCGAGGACCGTTCGATATGGTAAGATGGCGAGTTCGCCCTCGCATTCTGGGGCAACCCTCGAGTCTCGTCTTAGGACGATGCACACCCCAAAAAGCTCTATCGACCCTCTTTCATTCACCAGCCCCTGCTTCTTCGTCTTCGTCTTTTCCCGGGGCTGAGCCCAGCATCACAATCATTCCCCACGGTCGGAGACGTAGAAATTATTCGCACCTTCCCTCGACGAACATTCCCCCTCGTTTCTAGGAGCCTCGACCCTCCATCTCGATCACCCGCTGCCCTCAATTCCTTCTTCCTTCCTTATTCCCCCGGCTCCTGCTTATGCCCTTTCCAAGGGCTCGTGCCCGATGGTTTTGGGCCTCCCATCCGGGCGCCCGGCCACAACGGATATCCAAAGAAATCAAGCTCGCGCGTTTCCCCACTCGCTAGCTTACGACCCCGTGGGTTGCAGAAAACTATTAATCTAAAGCCGAGGAGCGATCTTATTACTGCACTTTACCATTATGAACTTCGACTACAAGGTACGACCACTAAGACGGAGACGACGTCTCACCCCAGCAATTCTGCGACCGCGCGTGCCTTCTCCTGTGATCACGGAGGAGGAAGGCAATCATGAGACGTGTAAAGAATCGACGCCGATGTATTCGACACCAGAGAGTTCGTCGCACACTCTTCAGCGACCGTCCAACACTTCCTCCTTCATCTTTAAGATGGTGATGGTTGAAAACGATTGTGGTTACTCGAGTGAACGAACTTTCCTCTCACCCCATATAACACCTCGCGTTAGGGGGCATTTCTCTGTTTTGGTCTGTACATCACGAGACTTCGCTGTAACTTAGAACTCTCTAACACATATGGCTCTCTACATTTATCTGAAAATCTCTGCCACTTCGGTTCCATGGAAAGCGTGGAAACAAAGAACATTCGATCATCTGGATGGAATCGGTTATTTTCGTCATAAATTTCGTTGTTTCGTTACAGATAGAGTTTGTCAACAACAGTTTGCATGGAAATGTGAATAAATAATAGTTTTCGTCTGAGTGCAATTCAGACGGCCATTCTAGCCGATGCACATACATACGGTTTGCAGTTCGGTTCGCCAGACTCGCAGATGCGTAACTATTTTATTATTGTCAACGACCGCGGGATACTTGCGCCAGAATAGAACTCATCGTTACCTCGCCTACAGAATAGAGACGGTGCAAGTATATTTTCCAGGTACCGCCCTCGTAGAATATAGCGTCAAGGCATGTTATTCTCAAGGCGACATCTCGCCTCTGTCCAAGCAGCTGGTAGATTTCCAGAGGCTCACCGGCACCTCAATAGTATCCATTCATCCGACACCTCTTAAGCCCACGGGGACCCACATAGGCGAAACATTAGGCTTTGACGAAAAAAAAGAAGAAAGAAAAACCGAATACCGAGCGATCTAGAAAGGTTCGTCCACTGCTATATATTCTCTACCGTTAAACAGATTCTTCCGGTTCACGAAACGATTTTTCAACCCAAACCACATGCTGAGCAAAACTTTTGGGAGAAAAAAAACTTTAGTTTAGTGCGATGATGCTGATGGAGTGGTGCAAAAGATCGCAACATTTTTTTTTTTTCGATACTTCGACTCTTGACGTCTAATGCAGACTCGGTACGTTTATTACACGTATAGCTGCTAGACACAAATCCATGAGCTCCGTGGACTAAAAAAAATAATAATTGAGTCTCGCGATATCTCGTAAATTTTCATAGTGTCCCGAGGGTACAGTATTGTAAATAGCTACAGTGCATTTATCTATGGGCGAGACTTCTCAGTGAGAGGCTGTCCGTTTTGCAAAACGGACCGATGGTCGATTGCTCGGGTCCTGCGCGGACGCCGGACGTCGTGAAATTTGCCCCCTGGCAAATCTTCGCTCTCTTCTGTACTCGTAGAACACTCTCGTGCTACACACACACACACACACATACACACACAAACTGAACTTCACATACCCTCGATTATATTGTAGAATTACATGTATACAGTTAGATCCAAGTGCACTCAGCAACAAACGTTCTTTATCCCGCTCGCGCACGCAAGAAGAGATTACGAAGAACGGTTCGGTCACGGTTCAAAGATCCGGAAGAGAGTTGGGTTACGGACTAAACCGCGTCGCGTAACCGTCTTCATACGTACTCGCCCCGTCACCGCCGCCGCCGCCGCTCTTCCTCGGTCTCTCTCACACCCCACATCTCCTGTGTGTATGTCCATGCATCTGCGCGTATGGCAAAAGCATATAAATCTTCGCTACGTTTGACCAACTTGTGTTCGCGGCCGCGAACACGCGAGAAATCTTTCTTCCTATACGATAACTTCTTCTTCGTTTGTCCTTCCAAAACCAACGAACGTATCTCAGGACCTATATACAAGTTTGTGTGCTCAAACTGATACGACTCGTGTCGCGTGGCGCCCTTCAAAATTATTTCCAAACTCTCGATATTCGACAAAAGCGATTACTCGGATAATAAAATAAGCTACGAGGCAGTCGGTATCACTCTTTGAAAAAATACTTTGATGTATGGGGTCATTGATTTTAGAAAATGCTAATGGCTTGCTGACACCTTGGGACTTTCTAATCATATTTTCTCTCTGCGCAAAGTTACAACCAATCTCATGATCTATCAGAGTTTCAAACTTGGCAATATGCATCGCGTAACGAGTTTTGAATATATCACTTTTTTCCGTCCGTAACTTCGAGGGTCGTGCCCTTCGTCGGTGACAAATCGTACTTCATTCTAGTTTGAACTTGTACATATTTTTCGTTGATTTGAATATTCATTTATTACCAATTTAATTTTTAGGCATAACAATCTAATAGTGATCAGTCTGAAATTTCTATGTCACCTTACACGCATGCGATGAGGAAGTGCAAAGCTGTATGATTGCACGATCCAATGGTTTATTATTTGTACGGGGCTTCATTGACACGTGAGATCCGCTAAAATGTATAATTTATCAGAAATGCATGCATTCGCATGGTGACTCGGTTAGTTGTCGAAATAAATGCCCAGTGATTGCTTTGCTTTGGCCGGGTCTTTCTCAGCGTACGGTGAGTTTGCTGAATTCGTACAGTAGTACACAACACACAGAGTGTCTTATATATATTTCGACCATCCTGGTAGAATCTCGACTCGTACCCTTTTCTTTGCGCGATCGCCGCCTGCATTACATATACCACTGGCGCGATATGCAGCGGAGAATGCTCTTCGTTACTGTAGTATAATGGCGAGCGGAGAGAGGCTGAATCGTTCATTACCGGAATTAATAGTTCGAGCCAGAGCGGCAAGGGGGCCCCATGGCTTTCGCTCTCTGCTGCACTTCTCTCCGTTTCGAGTTGGCATAGTTTAATTCCGAGCTCAATTCAAGCGACGATCAGGGGAAAAGTTGCTACATTTCTCTAACTTAACATGGAGATTTTATCATCATTCATTTTCAATTCGGTTGGTAAATTTTTCGATTTTGTCAATGAATTATTGTCGTAACTGAAATGTTATAGCTTTGTTAAAGTTTTATAATTGAATAACATAGGTAGTACGTATCTTACCAATTTTTACAATGCTCCGAAGTCTTAGTTTTGTTATTCGTTCGTTATATTACATTTTTTAATTTCTTTATATCATTCTCAAACGACTCGACGATTCGTGTTCTCATCTTCGTAACATAATACTAATTATCACTATGATCAGCTTGTTGAGAGACCCTTCAAAGTTTTTAAGCTGCAATTTTGTGTGGTTCAATTCTCCCTTCGATCGTCAACCCTTTGTCGTTCAATTTTTTTCCAAACAAGTTTCCACTGTGGCCCGTCTTGCTGCAACTCATCTTGACTTTCACCCCCTCGTGACGGGACACGGTATGCGCTATTTCCGCTGCGTCGTACGTGGCGCGACACGGAATATATTAATATTTCCGCACACAGGGTTGTTTCGCGTATCGCGGAAAGGCTTAAAGCGTACGTATTTCGCCTCTTCTATTTCGTTCCGTTTCGTTGTGGATCGTAAAAAAAGGCTTGGTATGAATATGAATGTATGTAAATAGGTTCGAGGGGGAGATAAAGAGAGAGAGAGAGAGAGAGAACGCAAGCGTTCTACCCGAGCTGAGGAGGTGAGAAACTACCCTGCATATATCGGGATACTCCGGTTGTGTATCGGCTCCGCCTAACCGCGCGCTGCCGCTATGGCTACACGTACTTGTACCTTCGGGTCGAGAGCGCGCGGCGTTGCATTATTCCGATATATAACGAAGTCGCGGCCGACCTAATTGGGCGTTTGATTCTTTAACCGTGCGAGCAAACCCCGAGATTCGAGAATACGTGCGCGTGAAAAAATTAAATTCAAGATGACAAAAAAAAAACGAACTAAATAGAGAAACCTGATGAAAGGGACAAAGGTCGAATGCGGTGCTCTGAATATTCCATTATGACTTATTTTTTTATTCCCCTCATTACCTTCATTTATTAAGACGAACAATGAGCGATTCTTGAAGCAAACTGCTTGAAATAAAAACCGATATTGGAAAACGGAATTGGTCGCGCTTCGGGCTCGTTTTCATAAAATTCTCCGTAACAATGAGAAAATAAATTAATTAAACGGTTGAGTAGGGGGGTGGTAGCGGACTGTGAGTATTGTGGAACTATAATCGTCGCTGTAAATACGAATCCAGGCACGATGACGATATGTATTCCGTAATATTATATGAGAGAATGAACGACTGAACGAATGTACGCGACCCATGTGTACGTACGTAGGTGCGCACGAAACCCACACATGGAATCGCGTGACACGCGGAACCATCGGGAGGAACAAAGGTCCATGTTGTTCTCCTCGTACGAGCTGACTTGGCGGCGTACAGCGAGCTGGCCGTGCGGACAACACACCCTCTGTATGTGACGTCGAGGGGGAAGATGGACGCCGCCTTGTCTCGGACACACGAGTAGTCCGGGGCCTTCGGACACCGCTCGTCGGACCCTAATAAAGTCATTCGTTTGCCCGGGTAGCTACCATAGCCACCACAATCCTAACACGTTGCTCGTCATTCTCCGCCCGTTGCTTCCAGAACGTACCAGGAACGTAAATGTCAAACGGATACCGAGCTCTCTCCCTCGCTCTGATTAATCGCTCGAAAAAAGTTTTATACGACCGAACAATTAAATTAAAATAACGGGTGACGCAAAAACACAAGTTTTTCGTGTTTTTCTGGCTCTTGTGTCTACATTTTTCCGAAATGGAAATATTGATTCGTTTTTATTGGAAGAGCTTATTTATTCCGTCGAAATCATAATTTTCGTTTGAAGGAAAAATTGTAATAGACATTATTTCTCAACTGACGTATCCGTTAGGCCAATTCTCGAATATTGTTCAATTCTGACAATTTATTTTTCTGAATGTAAACCTTTCTTTTTCTATCGAAGGATTTGTAGAGTGATTGCACTCGCTGCAGCAGCGACTTTGAACTATCCGATCTTATTGGACGTTGAATCTAAACTTCTCGGCTTTAAAAAAAAACGACAAAAATAGAGGAGCGAGCGAAGTAACGTTGGCGGATCTCACCCTAGGTAAACTTGACCAACGTCAGCTGTAGGGCTGCCGTGAGTGCAACCCATAGCCCAGCCCTTTTAACCCCGGTCGAGAATCTCGTCGGGGTGAGCGATACACACGAGGCAAGAGTTCGGAGGAGAACGCCGAGTTACGTAGCAAGGCAAGCCAACGAGTGAACTCGACCAGCGAGCAGCAGGCAAGAACCAAGCTTTCGCCCCGCGTCATGAGTAATGCACGTCGTAATTACCGACGTTCATTCAGGCCTGCCTTCCCTAATTTAACGAGTTTTTTTTTCTCCCCCGTAACCCTCCCCCCTCTCTCTTATAGCTGGCTAGCCACGAGAAAGTTACTGCAAGCGTGCTACCGAGCGCAGAGGCTTGCACACATTATTCTAAGGCCATTTGAGAAGACGCGTCGGGCGTCCAGACGTCGCTGAATAAAACACGCTCATCGTAGAAATGCTGCTCGTGACAGTCCCGCGCCCTCACGCGCTTATCCCTAAAGAGGTAAAGAAAGTGCAGGTGGAAAGAGACACCGTAGAAAAAAGAAAGTAAAACAGGAAGTAGGAAATACGATGATGAACGACGGTGGCGTACACATCCGACGATGTACGGGGTTTGCATTCAAACGATGAATCTGTATTCTGCGACGTTCTTTCCCCCTCTGTTTCACGTCTGCTATTTATACGCGTACGATTGTTTCGTACTGCGTGAAAAGTTTTCAACTGCAATGAATATCTCCCTAATTTCGTTATGAAAACTTGACTATTGGAGAGGTATCGATTTAAACACTGAAATAAAATTCTTTAAATCGTAAGAAAGTGATGAGAAGTCTGTCGTGCCGTATATTTATAATAGTGAGTCCAATTGTCTCTCAATCGTATGATATTTTAGTGAATTTCATAATCATTTTAGTCGTAATGAATTTGCTAACAAAAAAAAAAATGAAAAAAAGGAAAAAATGGTCAGCATAAGGAAAAATAATAGCAGAGACAGAGTGTTATGTTCGCAAACGGTGGGCCCGGTATCCCATGGAGCGATGTTGTATACGGTACGGCATAGACCGCTACGCCCCGGAGGCTATTTGTCCAGCTAACGTTTCGTTTACTCGACGACAACGATGACCCAATCCCCGACAAACAAGAGGCGAGCTTCACTCGGTTCGTTTGCTTGGTCGCTGCCGCCCTGTCGAACACCGAGGTTTCGAACCTGGAGAACATCCGTTGGCGCGCTCATATACATCTCAGCTCAGTGAAATATCCCGAAGCACAATTTCTTGCAGTCAGTTCGGTCGATGCATCGATCGTTATGTGAAATCCATCCATACAGGTATTTATACACACACGCGCTCCTTCGGTTATGATGAACGCACCTCTGAGCATCGTTGTAAACGAGCGCTTGTAACGAAATCGGAACGATTCATCATTTTCAACGAGTCCGCTCATTTTTTACCCCAGCGTCTCCTTCCATTGGCGTTGCCCCTTCGCGATCGTACACGCGCATTCGATTCGATTTGTATACCCGAACAGTCGGCGTTAATCGATTCGACGCTCTCGACCCGCGATGGAAAAAGGAATAAAGAACCGAGCGTTTTACCCGGGGTACCGAGCGGCAACCGGAATACATTCGTATGTTGATGAATAAAACGCGATCTTTCTATTTCGTCGGGGCGTGTAACGTCGATGCGGATGCAAAGCAACAAACTTGGTTTCGATTTACATATACGAGATGCGTGGAATAATCACTTCTCACTTTCATCTTCCCATTCGGTTCGTCGAACTCGCAATCCAGCAGGTTTTACCGAAGCAATAAACACAGATCGAAAGAGCAATATTGATGACACCTATGTATCCATAGAAGCGATGGTAGCATCGCAAAACGCGTGAAATCGGATAAGCGGCACCGATATAACGCAACGCGAATTAGCCTTACCGGAGTCAGGCATAATCGTTACTCTTTTCGACGCGAGCGAATAGTCGTCGTTCGTGTACCACGTGCGAGCGAGCCACTGTTAGACCATGGTGGCTCCGCAATGGACATCACAGACGATAAGTGATACCGAGTAGGTGTACGTGAGTACCTACGAATAGTGTGTAGTAAAATGGGAGCTGCGTTGGACGTCGTTCGCAAGCGGCCCGCGCGCGAAGACAGAAATTACTGTGGCAATTAACTTTACCTACGACTATTACACGACCTTGCGTCGTACGCGGACCCCTTGGAGTGCGACTGCAGCTTCTATGCGGTACTTTCATATAATATTACCCGTTCACGGACGTATAGCAATACACGTACTGTTACATGGAAAATTAACATTGTCAATGTAATTTCTCACTCGTCGTGGTTGAAAATCGAGTAAATCGTTTTCGCACATTCTACCGAATGCTCTTCCTACGTAGATTAAGGTGTCAACCAATCAGACTTTCAGTCCCCAGGACGGAGATAGTTTTTAGTGTCTTATCGACCGTCTCGATTAACAAAAGCTGGATGTGCGATAGCTCGTAGAGCTCGAATAAACGGAAAAGGCAATTGAGTGTTTTATATATTGTACTATGGACTACTCATGGGGCCTTCCAGTACCTCGACGGACGAAGGCTCGAAGCACTGACGTTCACTCCCTAGAAGGACATTCGACCTACATGCATTTTTTTTCCGTGAATCAACAACGCCTGGCTTAAGTGGCTGAATTAATATATTTCCTATGTCTATTGTTGACACAATAGGTATGCAGTAGACAATACAGCTGCAGGTCATTGCAATTTGATGAAAAAACGCAAAAATGTTAATTATTACTTTGTCGTCAAAATGCACGCTTTACAACGGGCCTACGCGTTGAATAGACTAATGGGGTCGCTGTTTTATTCCGTGAATATTCTTTTTTAATATCTCAAGATGTATCTCGTGTATCTAAGCGTATGTGGTATATACGAAGAGACCATGCCAAGCATGCTATAAAAGCTCCGCGATCTTTCAATATTCGCACTGAATAAAATCCCGTGCTCGCATGAATATTTTTCGGTCGAACCAACTCGTGTCGTTAACCCCTAACCCGAGAACAACCGCAGTCGATCGTTATATTTACATGCTGTTGGTCTTCGAGAGGAGAAGCGATCATTCAAATCGGTCCTCTCAGTCGGTTTCAACTATCGAAAGAAATTATATGATTTGACGCTATCATTGACCATTGGCGTTACACTATATGTATACATAAATTGCAAGATTTATCGATTTTTGTTTCGTTACTACGAGCTACGTCGGCCATTAATCTTCATACCAAAAAAAAAACTACGAGAGCACCGCGAGATCAGATTAGAGGGAAATAAATATGAAAACGGCAAGGGCAAAGCGGTGGGTGGTGAGTGAAAAATAGATATTTACCTATGGTGTGAATGTAATGTAAAATATATATTTACCTATAGTGTACACACAGTATGCGTACCAATGTGTTTCAACCGTTGTGGGAGCCAACGAACACCCTGTTTCGCGCGAGACACGGATGATTTCTTTCTTTGGTCCGATCCGCCGAGACGAGCGCCGGTTATTCATCATTCCGACGCCTGTGTCTGTCGCTGTTAACTCCACATGCTCGTTAATTATCGACGGATTGTACACGACACGGTAGGTTGGAAGTGCTGAGACATCGGCCGGCACATTCTCGTTGATACGTGCGCGGGCCAAGGCTGCTTCTGCTGCACTCCATACACCTCTGTACCATTCACTCAATTATTTTCATCGGGTTTCCCAAACTGCCCAAATTCTGGCGCATTGCTTATCGGATCGTCGGTCCAGGCAGCTCACGCATTGAACTTGACTGTATGAGTCATACGTAATGTCCACGTTTTCCCAGAAACCTACCTGTCGCAAGCATTGACGTTTATTAAAATCTCTCTGTTCGCTTTTTTTTTCTTTTTGTCATTTCATTCACGACTTGAATAATTTCTCCAACGAAAAAAAAAAATCTCATTCCCCATTGCGCAAGTTTCCGTAGCAAGACGTTAAAACAAATAAATGTCTTGTAAAAGTTGAAAATGAAAGGCTGGGGGTCCCGTAAAAGTTTCACTGTTCTAGACGAAAAGATCTTCCGATCAGATATACCGCGAGTTATGTCGTTTGACGGCTCGGTCAAGCCGAACGCTCAGTCTCGAACGAACCCACGTGTTTTGAATCCGTGGGTGCGTGCATTATCATCGTTATTTTTTTCGTTCGTCTTGGCATCCAGATACGCATGTACAGTCGCCCTCGACGTGAGACGTCCCCGCGTGAGATAGAGAGCAAGAGGGACAATGTGCGTGTTACGTATACCACGATATAACCTTTCGAGTCCCGCAACGTTTGAGAGAGACGAGGAATGAAGCGAGTACCCGCGCGGAGGGTCGTGGAGCGGCAATAAAAATGCAAAATATATTACGGTCGCTCTAACGACGCACGCACGCACGGCATGCGCGCACACACGTAGCTATGTAGGCTATGTGAGACGATAGGCGAATAGGCCGTTGCTCTGGCCCTTATATTTCGTACATATACTCCGTGGTAGGGCGGCCACGGGAGCATCACGAAAACCCATACCGCCCTCGTAAAACGCCTAGCGTCGCCCGGTTCTTGACGTGGTTTAAGGGACCCCCGACACCGAGGCCGCGATATCTAGATAGAAATTCTACCGCTGCCACCAGTTTTCATGCACCGTTCGTACACACGTATCGTATCTTTACCTAC
Source organism: Sussaba pulchella (assembly GCA_963971145.1). Classification (NCBI taxonomy): domain Eukaryota; kingdom Metazoa; phylum Arthropoda; class Insecta; order Hymenoptera; family Ichneumonidae; genus Sussaba; species Sussaba pulchella. The sequence continues at coordinate 9,141,865 of OZ020166.1, forward strand.
ACCTTAATACTTACAGGGCGTACTGTAAAGTATTGAGTATACTCCACAAGTGTGGAAAAAACTTTTCTTCGTGCAGCTTTTCACGATTGACGAAACATACGACTCGGCGAGATGTTGCTGGATCTATCGAGCCTGAAATATCGTAGAAAAAAAATCATAAACGATAAAAAAATATTTTTAAAGAAGCCATAGATATTTATTACGGATTCTAAGGCAGGATGTGTACAAATGCATCTTGTTTTCTTCTTCTTTTGGTTTTTTTCATTGAGAGGGTAAGGCAGAGATTCGTTTAACCGCGATACCGTCAATAAACTCGTATTTTTTTCTCTTCTGGTTTTCAGTCTTCTTCAACAAGCTTGTGAGGGTTCAAGGACGTCTGCGCGCACGTTGAAGTCGCGCACCCGCGCGGATTATCGATTATGCGTGGCGAACGGCGCGTAACCACGCACACGTCTCGCCCGTTATCGTCGCTTCTTGTCGTTGTCGTTCTTTCGTTTCTTCGCTCGGTTGAATATATTGTACATTATGCCACACTACACTCTCGTATAACGAATTATAGTAAAAACTTGCACACAGCCGACTCCGAGCTGTTTTACGTATTCTGGACTCGTGAATCACGTGCTCGCAGTTCCCCCGATCTACGATCCGGCGTTCCTTTAGAGTCACTTGTATTCGTGAGATCCGGGTGAATCGATATTTGACCATGCGATAACGAAAAATTTAGCAGCTGCCCAAATTGCCACCCCGAAACGAGAAAAAATTGAGGCAAATACCTTCCTCAGTTCTTCCAATCTATTAATTGATCATATTAATCGTGGTTATTTCTGAAGTTGATATACTCAATTTGTTGGACAGTGATTCGAATCGCATAAGTCTGAAGATGATAATAATCGGCATTTTCATAGATTACATTTCAACTATGCATCCATCGTATATTTTCTATTCATCGCTCTAATGACTGCTCAATCTTCTTTCTTCTCGGCAAAGTAAAAGAGAAAGCAATATCGATGAGAAATTTAACGCTCGGTCAATCACAAGAGTGCCGCCGTGTGCTGTCTTACTCGGGCAGCATTGTTCGGATCATTGCGCAGCCGGCCAAGCCACGCGTCATTCTCATAAGGGAACGATCCGCGAATATTCGGCAATAGCAACGGCAGAAGGAGCACTGACAACTACACAGCCGATTCGCAGCGTACCCGAGCCACGTGTCCGACCCTTTTAATTTGTCTCTTTAGCAGCTTGCCGCTGCTAGAGGCTCGTGAAGGATACGACGGCGCCAAGAGTGTCAAATCAAATAACTGTAACAGCGAGAATGTGATACGATAGGGGGCGCCCGTCAAAGAACTTTCGAAATGAAAAATATCTTATTTGATATGAATCCGTTACAGCTTTAGCTGCCTCAAGGCAAAATGGTTGTGATTCGATGTGCTTTGCTCGGTGCCAATTACGCGCGGAGACGTGAAATTGCGGATGTTGAAAGATTTTAAACTAAAGGAGAGCAACCGGTCGAATGAACCGTCGTCTGTGTCGTCGGGTGTAATGGAGGCCGGGAATTGCAATCGCACGCGAGGCGAACTATCTAGCTTATGCAGAAACGAAGCTCGTGAGCGACTACAGGCTTACGAAGCGCTCGAAAGGAGCCTGACCGAATACGGCGTCAGTGATGCAACATATCTCTGCCGCTGTTGGAATTGCGCAATTAGACGATCGCCGACTGGGAACGATTTCGCCGCCAAGTGTCTCTTCTATGCTACGCGGCGACGAAGATTCTCGGTCCATCGGGACCAGCGTGACTCCGAAGTTTGTGAAGCCTTTTCATTCACAACCCGCTGTGTATTGTGTGTGTGTAACTACCGAATGCGGCAAAATCGACAATAATCATCTCTGTGGTCTTTTATTAATCCGTAAACGAGGTAGCTTCTTCCAGTCACTTTCGTCTGCCCCTTTGGCATTAAGGCAAAAACATTTCGAGGATAAGTTGAACAATATTCGTGAATTTCATCGTCCGTCTCCGCGACGAACCGGGTAATCCGGAGGAAAAATAAGGAGAAAAAGAAGAAGAAAAAGAAGGACGGGCCCGGGGCGAGTAAGCGATAGTCGAGTGTGCGCGCACACTGTTGAATAAGCACTTCAATCTCTTCGCGGTGTTTGACTCAACGCTTCGTATAACTTGCTATATGGTATACGACGATGACGACGAAGACAGCAATGTGGTTTCTTTCTCTCGTACGTTGCTTTCAGAGTACGCATACTGTATTTCGTGCTCTTTCAGAAGGCACCGTGAAACGAGCTCCCTACGAATTAGCATTTTCGTGTTTGCATCCGCGGAACCGTCTGCATTTTTGGACAACCGAGCTGAAGTCTTGTGTAGGCGACTTCTGAGAGTCGCTGAGTACCTGTCTCGCGTTTCGCTCTGTGCCCATAGATGTTGAAGAGCCTGTCAATTTATTAATTCCACCGTTCGAGCTGTTGAGTTATTGTTGATAATAGATAATCCGGACGGAAAAATCGGGCGATTGACCGAACGGCAGAAGTTATTGCGCTATGTGGGTTCAGTATGAATAGAAATGCTTCTTTATACTCGATACGACTGAGTAATTTTATGGGCCATTGGACCTGTATGGTGTTTAGGGTTGAAGGGCTGTCGTAACCGGGAAATCCATTAAATTTATCGGTGCAAGTGCGGGCACGGAGATATACAGTTTCTGATAATGACAACGTACGATAAAACGGAAACTCTCGAAGGGATGAGATGGAAAGCGGGGTGTATGTATCACGCATCGATGGTGGATGCGGGATCTCCCGCGTCCGGCGTCGGTCACGTAATGGCCGATCTATTACATGGTTATTGGGCAATCAGTGAGCCGACTGTAGCCCCGCACAGTATTTAACATCGGTATCGAAGCGAAGTAACAGTTGATTAGTGAGACCTCGATATAATATCGCGACTGTCCCGTGAACCATGAAATCCCCGTGATTCGCATCCGCACAAGTTTGCGTGATGACGAAACATCGTATAACTATGATGTCATTTCTTGTATAGTAAGCCACGGTAAACTAGCAATGAAAATTTAATTCGATAACTAACCTGAAGTGCACTCATCTGCCCGGTGTATGATACATAATTGTCTCGTGGTTTTTCGATATATCGATCAACGGTCGACAGAAAAACAATTGTGGAACGACCACCAATTTTAGTCAACTATGAAATTATTAACTTTCTTAATGAAAATATATATATATGCTCTTAATCGAATATATTTCATTCCCATCTAAAACACTGACGGTACGCACAGATAATGTTTTTTTTATTGCACTCGGAGAAATAATAAAAATTTTTAAAAATCCTGCGATAAGAAATTATTTTTTTGGCGTACTCAACCGTTGTTTAACGTATTGTGTCATTGTCTGGATTATAAATAAGTTATGATTACTGACACCGATGGAATAATTATAACAATGGTGTGCCATTTATAATGTACATCTAGATCACAATACAGCGGTCTGAGGGTCGAAAAAATAGGGTACACAACGTGCGAGAGTGGTCCACAACGTCAGCGTCGGGCACTTAGCCCGAGTATCGCTTACGCTCTTGAAAAAAGATGTCTGACGTCTCAACTTCTACTACTCCTTCTCTCTCGACGATCTTCGTGTGTCCGTCCGCTATGCAGTGGATCGCTCTCGCTAGTCTTTCTCCACAACGTTGCTCTTTACCTTTTTCTCGAGTCTCGCTATCCTTAGCGTCGTCCCTCGTCGACAAGGATGGTATCGGTTTCAAGCCTGAAATTCAAGAACCCGGGAATGCGATGGTGCGGCTATACTATATCCTCCATTGCCATCTCTTTCTTTTTCGCCCTTCTGCGCGCCGAGAGGGGTAACCACTCCTTGAAATAAAGCGACGCGAAGCCATACAATAATAATGTGCCGGCTGGAATCGATGACGAGTGGCTTGGTCCAGAAAATAAAACTACAATACTGAGCGCTTTGTCGACGAAAATTATTTTTAATTGAAATAACAATTCGATTTTTTTAATGGATTAACGTTGATTGAGAATCACGAGCGTCCTCGACGAACCCCTCTTTTATGTGAAGTCTTGAAAGAATATTTTTAAGTAGTCGCGTTGATTCGACTGAATGGAATTAATTTGCACGAATGCGTCCACATTGCCCAAGAAACTGAGGGTTCCGTGATGTCCCTGTCTTAAAGGGTCCCGGGCTGGAAAGAGGCTCGAACTTTTGGTTACGTGAAACGATTAATCTTCAAGTCTCTATAAACCAGCCCACCTACACGTCTCCTTCCTGCGATCGAAATTTATTTCGATAAGTCAGCGTTGCACAGTACGTGGGGTGGAAGCAAATCGAAGAGGCTATACGTTTTTCTACTCTCCGCTTTACTTTTTCAAGTTCTGGTAGGCGGAGCTTAATTTTTTTCCCCCATTTCCACGATTCCCTTCGGCCTAACTCGACTTTATTCCTTCCACGCCCTTTGTCCGTATTCTTTCGCGTTTCATCGAAGAATTCTTTTCATGCAACCAAAGACGACGTCCTGTTAAAATAATACAACGAGTTACAGTAAACAAGTCTTAAAGAAATATCTTTAACGATAAAAAATAGAAAAACACTGTATGCATGCTCTGCAGACACAGCTTTTACTTTCGTGAAACGATACGTTCATGCTTACATTCTTGGTTCACCTCACGACGATGGGAATCGGTGCTGATCGCAATTAAGACTTCGCCGTTCATCTTGATTCTTCCTTTAGCGGAGCAAAAGCAGCTGGCTCGTTGTTGTCGTAGTCGTGACTGCCCTGCGCCTTTCATCTCTTCACGAGCGGCCGAGACTTCTTCGCCGTCGGCGTGACGACCAGACTCTCGAGAGCCACCCACCCCGTGGACTGTGCACCAAAGGAATAAAGACGAAAGATATAGCTTAGCGAAAATGAGGCGTACGGGCAACTTTTTCGGGGCGGGCGAGGACCGACGAGTGATAAGGAAGGAGGCAAGGGGTCCCTTGGGAACAACCGAAGGCTCGTCATTCTTGCTCAGGCTCTTCCTAAGACGGGCGAGCGTCTATCTGCTACAAGCAGCGGTCTTCTTTTCTGCTTTTTCTCTCACACCTGACAATTTTAGCCGTCTATTTTACGGAACGACGAACTGTTCCCTCTTCGAGTTGCGAGATTATTTCCAACGTAGAAATTCCTGCCTCTTCGGATCCTGCTTTTTCGATACAGTCGCACTACTATGTTTCCGAGACGCCTCGATACCAACATACGCTAGAAATTTATACACACCGTGAAACGATCAGTTCTTTCGTAATAAAAATAACTTTGCCAATCCTGTAACCGGCGAATTGTTTTTATTCTATACACTCGGAAGTACGGATTCATCGGTACGCGGTAAATTATCCGATATTAATTTTTGCTCCGGTATTTAACGTATTTACCGCCATTTGCGTGTCTCACACGCACACGTCGATCACGTTTTCCCGGTTCAATTATCGATTAGTCGGCGGGCTGTTCCAACAACACAGGAAAAGCGATACGCGATTCGCTACGTCCAGCGAAAACCGAGGGAACACACGAATGTACACACGAGAGATCCTCGCGTATGATACACGTCGTTAATACCGGCTTAGCCGCCTACCTGGATTAGTTACGCTCTCAGCGGTAATAAAGTGCGGCTAAACGCTGGCTTCGCAAATCCTGCGGGCCGTCAGAGCCCTGTAGAGGCCTCGGCTTTTCGTTCTGCATCTGCAGTTCTCTACACGCATACATCGGGTTGCTTTTACACCTACGTTTAAATATATAGTCTCATGACGAAGATACACACCCAGGATATTACACAGCTCACTGATATCTGGGTTAACCAGAGATAATAATCCGTTATTTGATCTCCGTTTAACGCCCATCCGACTCCTCCTTCGCTGAACATCCAAGGCTGGCTTCTTCGTTCGAGTGTGACTCCCCACAGACACGCGAGCTCAACTTATGACCGATCTCCAGTTTCATTTCATTCTTTAAGGAACGCATAAACATTCATCCAAATTCAAAAATGAAATTAATGTACAGTATCGTATATCACAAGCGGGAACATTCAGCAACATTCGTCTAATCGAAATATATTCTCTTTGTAACCGTAAAAAACAACCTATAACGGAATATTTGTAGTCTTGTTCATTGTTTGAATCAACAAGAGCAGTTATATTTTACCGGTCCATATTTCCAAACTTCGGCGCGGAAATATTGCATCATCCGCAGCAACGTAAAAGTTGATTTTTATTGAGCTTTCGGCGCGCGGCTATCGGTGTTGTAGAATCTATCGGAACAATTTTATTTATTTATTTTCATCAACCGAAAAACGCGTTCGCGGTATCGACACGGTACACAGCCACGGTGTTGTTCCGATAGAGGACCGGCCTCGTTCCCGCGCGAGAGAATCGCAGAGTCGGGAATTGCGCGGATCTGTCGGGCCGCCTGCCTCACAGCCGGGCGCGCACCGACCGAAGCGCCCAGAGCGACGACACGATAAATATCACAGAGCTCGGCCGCGAGAACGTTGGAACGAAGGGATCGGACTGTATAACGCGGTGAAGAGCACGGAGCGCATCTCCACCACCAACGCCGCCGGATCGTCCTCATAAAACGTTCCATAAATATTATGATCTCGATTCGCCAACGATTCAATCTATCAGCTCGATAGGTCAGGGACCGGGCGAGCGAACGCTTGAGAGCTCGAGATTATCTCAGCACCGAGGCCCGTCTACTCTCGATCGTCGTAGGGAATGATCGTAAATTCACGCTACTTTCTTCACGGTAAATCCCGCCGATGGACTCTACCGCAAGATGGTCATTTCTTGCGCTCGTTCTCCCGGTGTGATGTGCCTCACGACCACGACTCTCCGTCGATGATTATGCTTCTGAGCTATATACGAGATCGTCGATGCGCCACGAGATATACACCAGAACATCCTGGACCCCACTGTTCCGGCGGTCATCCACAGATGATCGAACTTCATCGGTTAGTACGTTGATGCATTAAAACTAATATTCGCACGTGGAAATTCATATCGCGAGAAATAAATCGTATCAGGGCGATTTTGGAATGGACTAATTTCCTTTGCATCCAATTAATCGCCGGACATAAAAATAATTAAACGAGCCCCTTTTTCGTTTATCAGATACTAGATATATGTTTTCGCAGTCTCATTGCCGAAAGAAGAGAAGAAAAACTTGTTCTTTCCAGGAAAGGCAGAGTTGATGAGATCATTCGAGAAGCGGGGAGGATGAGGATAAAAATGAAACTGTGAGGAACGCGGATGTTTCCAGTGGTGCTGGAATGGCGATGGCAGAGGGCGAGGGCCTGTCGGCTTCGTTTTGCGTGAATAGTAAAGGTAGACACAACGCTGTGTTTTCTCGCGGTGGCTGGGTTAGGTGAAAGGATCGTTGGTCACGATGGCCCGGTTCTCTTCCATCTGCCCTCGTCCGGGATCTGGAAACTTATTGTACAGGGAGATTCAGATATCAAGAATTTCTGTCCAATCATTTCACTCGTGAATTTCTAATTGCATGAATTATGTTACCGGAATAATTTGTTTAATGCTCATAAAGATCCTTAAAAACGTTACATTTTGATTCAAGTCTAATGTCGGTATCGGAAACTCGGGTCCAGCGAAATTTTGTTTAAAAAATACATTTTCTATAGTGTCCGATACATTATAAATGCCTCGAACTAATTGTCACCATAAAAATCTTGAAATTATTTTTTACTCGAGGCGGTCGTGTATTTTCAATACGAAATTACGTGACAATCATGCTGAATTGTGAATGGAAAAAAGGATCACGAACGTAACTGTCATAATATTTTTATTCTGCGTCAACCTGTAGATTGTACTGTATTGTCCGTACGGCTATGGAGGTGAAACAATTTTCCATTGCATTCGGTGCATAATAAAAGGATAAATGCCACCGGGCTAGCCGAGAGTTCTATTCAACACTAAAGGGCAAAGACAACACGTCCATGTTTCGTGTTACTACGGTTCCCCTCCTACCCTCACTTTGTGCACGTGGATAGACGAAAAGACGTCAGGAGAAAAAATTGGGAGGGTAGCGTGAACAGAGCGGAGTAAAAAGCGCTGAGAGAATGAAACCTCGAGGGGCCAGCCAAAAGATTTCCGCGTACCTGAGGAAAATAAAACTTTCGGCAACTCTTTAAGATCCCTAAAGCGACAGTGCAATTTTCTCAAAATGAGTCTCAGGACGCTCGTGAGCCATGCTCGTCCTGCGCTTCGCCATTCTTATTAAGCAAATACTGTGACTTTGGAGCGGCTAGTGTTGGTCGTGGCTGGTTCCATTTCCTCTGTTTTATTTTTCTTTCAACACGACATCCACGAGACACGGGGTTGTACGCGCATCGGCGGCAGTAGGAAAAGGCCATTCGGTTTCAGCAATCAGACTCGTGTTCTTCGGGAGATCGTTCCACGCGCTTCTCGCTCTTTCGTTCTCTCCTTTCAACTTGTTTCCGCTTCGATGCACGGTCTGTATCTCGTGAGAAAACGAATCGGGACGAGAAACACGCGAGGAGCAACTTCATCAACCGTGCGAGAGCGGAGAACCATGTATAGCGGAGTATATAATCCCCCACTCTCGTCTCCATCAATGACTCGAGCATTATACACGTTGCAGCCTACAATTAAACTTATAAAATTCCAATATAGCTCGAAATTAATAACGATCTTGCGTCTCCTGGATGTAGCATAATTTTCAATCACCTATCGTCGTTTAGTACTTACCGGGACTAATCGATTTCTTCGGGATAAACCAGGGCTCTCGCGTCGTTCGGATAAATCGATTTTCTTGTAGCCTCTCGAACAGTCCCGATGGAAAAAAAAAAATCGACCAGCATTAATGTCATGAAAGTACCAATATTTCAACTCGTTCCGTAAACAGTTTTTTTTTTCCTAAAAAGAGACGCAGCACCTAAAGGTTTTTCAGCTTAAAGGATAAAAAATGCTTAAATGAATATCATTGTTTCTTGGTTTACTTTACTTTCACATTTATCCATTCTTTGGTATTTCATTCACGATGCGAATGACATTTTTGATCATTCGAATAGTGCATACGGAGGATCGTTATAGTAGTAGACGTTTTCGATCATTCGCATAGTGCTTACCGAGGATTGTTATAGCAGTAAGACCTTTGTCAATTTCCCCTGTGTATCGTACGATCAACGGACACTAGACGCAGTCGCTGGACGAGTACGCTTGTGAGGGTCTTCGTCGAGGAGGAAGCACCACGAGTGTCTTGCCCGTCGATGGCTAGGGATCCTCCCCGTAGCTTTATTACAACAAAACAGATCGATAGTACCCATCCTTCTCCTGCCCATCCCAACGAATCTGCCGTAGTGGAGTAGAGCTATCGCGAGCATCAGTAAGCCCGTCTCTTCGACCCTACGGATCGTGAGCTTTTCTAAAGTCTCGCGCGCTCGTCATTATCATTATTAATTTGGTCTGGCAATCACTCCCTCTCGACGCGAGTGCTTCATTTCGCGACCCTCTGCTGCACGGAATGTGATGGAAGGACGAGTGGGAAGGGTGGCCAGGCTGGTTTAAGACCCTCTTCCGCAACGTCCCAGCCACATAAGTCGATTTCTTGTGGTACTTTACGCACTCCACGTAGGTGTTCTACTTTACCGTAGAATGTGTTAGGCATAGTGGAGAAAAAAGCACAGGCGTTGCAATCTCTGTGAGGTCGCATCACAGACGACGTCAGACGTCGTCCTTGTCTCTCTTTTTATCTGTTTTCAGCCGTCTTTATACTCGCCGTGTTGGTCGGGCTAGATGGAAACCCGAGTAATGATTTTCAAGATTCTAATCTTCCCGAAGGACCCATGGAGCGCATCCTCCCTCAGCTTTCCCTGGATTTACTGGCTTTTCGCATTACGGCCCTCGGAAAATAAGAAACGGGCGAAACTTTTTTCTTTCCCTCCCTTGGTCGCTTCGCTGATGGCAACTTTTTTCCCCCAGCGTGTCTATACAGCCCTTCCGCTCAACTTATTGTACTCCCTACTTCTGATTCTGCCCTTCCTCCGTCCCTAACACGACCAAGCAGAAGGCACGCGCACGTTGCTTGCAAGCTGCAAGAAGGCTTGCCCATCTTTCGTCTTCAGTAAGATGCTCCGGCTACAGGGACAGCCACGCCCTGTAGTTTTCATTAGGACAAGGGCGGTGATAGAGGGTTCGTTGCGTTATTTTTCATTGATCGTTTACCGCCGGAAGGGCCTTTCAAATATTTCTTGAATTCCTTTCGCACCAACTACAAAATTCGAACCCAATTTTTTTATTTATCCTGTTTTCCGTTTCGTTTTGTTTAGATAAATTAGAATTTTTTAAACATTTTCATGTAACTCAGAAGTTTGAAACAATGTCGAGAATAGTCGGTGGCTTTTGCTGAAAATAAGTTTTCTAAATATTTATAATAAAAATGTATTAGAATATCTTTTGTTGTGCCATGTTTAATAGCTATTGCGTGGAAAAAATTAAAGTCCGAACGGAAAATCGGGTCATTTTCAAATTGAAATTATTCTCGCGTGAAAACTGGTGAGGAAGTAGAATAAAGCGCCGCCGCCGACGCAATCATCCGGAAAGCTCGCTGAGGGATGACGGAACAGTGAGGATCGGGATCTATACCGAGAGAGGAGAGAGTATGTCTACTGCCGGCTGTTGCGGTGTGATTAACGCTCGGCGAGACCGTGCTTGACGCGAGAGTTCGACGCCTCGTGCCTAATTAGCCAGCGGTAGCCCGCCCGGTGAGAAACGGCCGGTCCGTCCTCACACAATCTCACTTCTTCTCCCTCGCTCTAGCTGTTTCTCTATCTGCTTGCTTTACCGCATAGAAAATTTCCACGCCACGTGGCCTCTAATGAGAATGGCCGTGGCGTGTATCACGTTTTTCCATGGTCATTTTTTCATTCTCACTCTGACGCAACGCTTCATATTTTTTTCTTTTTATTCCTCACGTCTCACTTCCTTCCATTTCTACTCAGAAAAAATGTATTAACCGACTAATCGATTAATCGTGAGTGGAAAAAATCGACGATAAATTTCAATCAAGATAATTTTTTCATCATCTCTAGAAAATGATCGAATTTCAGGTCCCCCTTAAAAAGGTATAAATTAATATTGTACAATTATAAGGTTATACCACAGCTATGTAACTATACGAGGGGGTGTTTTGAAAGAAATTAGTGAACAAATTTGAAGCAAAAAATTGTCATCTCTTAGAGTTGGAGTATATACTATCACGACACATTTCTCCCAATCTGAGCCTAATCCGCGTAAATTTCTACTGATCAACCAAGTTTTTTCAGATATTAATGAAGAACTTACGAATCGTCGGGCATAAAGTTAGTCCAAAGTAAGTGAATCGTGGAATTACAGGTCCAGATCATGTCGTACATATTCAGTCTTACAAATAGGTAAATTAATAATAAATTAACGCTTAAAATTGTTAATTTACCATGTTTAACGGTAATCAAATTAATGTTGAAATCAAATTCGACGATATTGGAGTGTAATTGACTGACGTTTTGTCAGGGACTGTACAACTGTTTCAGGCGATACTCCTCATTACTTAAATTAATTTCTCGTCGATTACTCGTTCGATTCATTTGACACTAAACATAATCAATCTCTTGATCCTAAATCTCAATACTTTTTTTAAAAGAATTTATCTGTTTCGCAACCATTAACTCCTGCAGTGAACATTTCTAAAATGAGTCACATTTCCAAGAATCTTGGCGATTTTTTAATTTCCATTCAGTACGATCTCAAATACGAAATTGTATAGTCATTGCGGAATCTCTTGAAGTAGTCCGATTAACCTCAAATCTGACCAAAGGTTTTTTAATACTCCATTACTCCTGAAATATGCGTCACAGAGTCACTGCTCGCGCAATCTATACAAACTGGTAGCTGCTGAGGTAATCGTGCAGTTTTTCTGCCCATGATCCATTTATCGTGCATAAGCCTGACACGCTCAGCGATTAACAGCGATCCATGACATAAGTAGCGAAATCTCAGAAACGGTGCGTAATTTGGAGCACACAGAATCTTCTTTCGACTCATCAGCGGGAAACATTTTATTTTCTTCTCGCTTTTCATCCGGCCCCGAAGCTTTAAAAGATACCGATCTCCGCGAAAGAGGCGTCGGTATGTTTCAAGTCTCAGTTCGACGGGAAGGGTCGAGTTGCCGCTGCGACTAACATCACTTCAACCGGCAGCAAATTACATATACGTCTATGAGAGTTTTACGTCGTAAAGCGAACTGTGAGCGCGAACGGTGTGGCGCATTTTCCGAGCGCGTAACGTCGGTTTAACGGGCGGTGATCGCATAATGGCACCGCCACGTACCGAATGGTCGATTATCCACCAGCTAGATCTGCAACGCTCCTTTCCCCTCTATTTTCTATGTTTCCAGCAGATGCTTCAGTATGAATGCAATAGAAAGCGATTTCACGGGGATGAGCAAAAGTTGAGAAACATGCGCTTGCTCGATTCGATGTTAGAGAATAGCAGAAAAAAAAATTTAGAAGGAAAGTGGAAATTGGAGAGACCGAAATTCTTGTTCTCAGGGTAGTTTTACTTTCGGTACTTTTCGCCGTTACATTTTCGTCTTTTTTTTTTCATCTTTCTTTTTTGTACTATTTTTCTGTCGCTCTACCAAAGTCCCAGTGAGGTACAATTGCGGGTAGAGAAACGGAGAGATTTTCTCGACGAACGTGCGGATTACCAACTTGTTGTTCGTGCGAGCAGTAGAGTAGCACGCTAACACTCTTGGTACTCTCTCGTCGTTGTTCTCATCCAATCTCGTGTTGCACGCAGCGATTGCGAACTTTTCAGCCATCCCGTCGAGACGTTCTCGAAAGCTCCAATGTAACTCCCTCGCTACTTTTTCCTCGTCATTTCCGGTCTTACCGGCCGACGTCTTTGGAAGTTCGCTATTTCTCGGTGACTTCTACATTTCATGTTTTTACATAAAATTCGAAATTCAGCAAGAAATAAAAAAAAAAAAAAAAAAAAAAAAAAAAAAAAAAAATTTCTTATATTTTTCACCAAATATATTCTATCGTAATGGAATCGACTGCCATAATTGAGTAACAAATATTTTAATCACAGTAATCGAAGAGCGAAGAAGGTAGGTACCCTAAAACAAAATTCGCGTCTCACTTTGAAGACTAACGTCTTGCTTGAAGAACGAGTATTCCATATATTTATGTTTCGTCTTTTGGTCCTGTGCAACCAATTGACTGAGATATTTGTTTACTAATCTCACACGACAATTATCGGTCTGAATCATCAGGTTCCGGTACAACATCGTACACGACATATTCTGTCGCCAGAACCGTATCATCATAGAGACAACAACGGCAAAATCCCTCGAGTATGGGACCTAGTCAGTGTACGCTATCATATACGTTGCGTGTACTCCCAGGTATGAGTAAGGACCATGTTGCGTACACGCAACCATACGCTCTATTGTCGACACACTGTCTACAAGCTTCCGGTATGTTTTACACGGTTCTAGGCGGCCGTCACGTACGATTCCTGCCGTAAACGTCTTTCGTATCGCACAGTCGACTATCTTATAGCAACTAAAATATTTTGTTGTTCGATATATGTTGCTTCCACACGAATTCAAAGTTTATTTTCATGATTTTTGTATCGTGCATTATCGCAAATTGTTTTTCATATAATATTTCGAATACACGTGAAACTATTGAAAACTGTAATATTTACCGCGTCCTAACCGTGTGAATCACAGGCTGCTCCCACTTCTGTTTCTTTTCTTCGGCTTTTTATTTTAGTTCTCGCCCTCTTTTTCCCCTGTTTTCATCTTTTACGATAGAACGTGCTGAAAGACGACAAGGAGAAACCTTTCTAGCCCTCCTGTGAGCCCTTGATAAATCGCTTGTAGAGCCTGGTCCTTGGTAACTACCAGGCGTTTTCTTCTCACCCACGAAAGACGTTTCTCCGCTTTATTACTCCCACTCGTGCCACCGCTTCCTGCTACTCTACCTTTTTTCTAAGCTCGATGTATATAGCCAGTACTGTAAATTCTATGTAGGGGAGACCGGGGTTTGTGGCCTCGAAACTAACTCGGGTCGACCAAGGTTTACAATCAACGGCTGTTTACATCACTTCGCCACTGTAAGACGTCGTATAATTGCATTTTTCACGAAATTTAAGATTGCGATGCTTCATTGTGAAGCTTGTAAAACTAAATTGAATAAGTTAATTATATTGGGTATTGACTTATATCGGATAAGTAATGGACAACTTCTGCATGTTTGCATCCACTTCGAGCGGAAACTGTGATCGTAGATTGTCCGATATTCCAATTGTTGGACGACACGATAAAGATGAAAAGGGATAGATAACGGTGAGACAGTTGTTTGATAAATTATCTGTAAGCGACGACAAAAATCGTTGTATCACTTGGTATTTCTTTGCAATAAAAACATTGTGCAACTGCTGCAGCTACTGCAGTTCTCCGTCGATCAATCTGCTTTATCGAGATAACGTTTGCGTCACAATAACTGATGCTGCGAAGCTACGCGTCAGGCGTGGCTCTCGTATGTTCCTACCGAAGGCAAATATATGCATACGTTCGCTCGTTGGAGTCGTAAAATAAAGTTCCGAAGGCGAGAACACAGCGGCGTTTCACCACGTTGGCTACTACGAGTTGAGCAAAGAGAAAATCACCTCAACGCGAATCGCATTTAATTGTAATTGCATTTTTAATGGCCGCGGCGGACACTGCCGAATTTGCTCTCCATCCAATCCGTTTTTACGATCTTTCTTCTACCCTCGGTGCTGCTGCTGCATACATGGGGAACTCACGGTCTCATAACCATTGCAGCTATTACCGTTTTTGCCCGGTTTCTACGTCCCAAGAATCTACATCTTCAAATGAGCTTCTGTAAAAATCCACTCAACCGCACCCCCGAGAAATGCGGGGAAAATGAAATAAAAACCGTAAAGTAACAGTGTCTGGGCTTATACGACTTTCAAAAGTTTCATCAATTCATAGTTGTTCGTGGTGAATAAGTTATTGCAATAACAGATGATATTTTCGTCTTCACACGAGCGACATTGCCCGTGCAATTTTATAACATCTTAAAAATCACTGATTAAAGTTTTAAATCATTATATAATTTCGAAATGTGACACAATTGCCAGTTTCAACAGCAGCTAGTTATTACCATGATCTTGGGTTGCAGAAGGTCAATTCCGTTTTGACTTAGGTTCATACAAATTTCAGGTATCGGGGTTCATCCGTCAAATTCTTTTTTAAATTCCGTTGCCGTGCCTCAATCATCATACCGGTAACACTACGGTTTCAGCGCCTGACCGTTAGAACCAGGGATTCAGAAACTGTCGCGTAGACAATAGATTTACGAGGCGTTGAATTTTAATTCGTCGACGCGGTTGGAACCGCCGCGGCGCCGGCAGACGACACGTTTATTGGACGATAAAACTTTGTCTCGCAAATCCTGCCGGTGGTTGTGTGAGGTATTACAGTTCCGATGGTCGGGGACGCCGCTGCCGGCCGGAACAAGCGAACAGTGTTGTCGACGCGGTCTTGCGCCTCTCGGGAGTCTTTCGCATCTATTGTACACCGATCGACCCTGCTACTATTGCGCTCTCTTTCCACTTTGCCAACGGTACGTGGAATGCACAAAATTTCGCTAATATTACCGTCGCCCGGCCCCACGGACCCGGCTCGGGCGAAACGAGGCGAAGAGAACAACGATGCTAGGCGACGTTCACGGCGCGTGAGTCTACATTGGTACGTCCGTCCAATTTCTCCATCCATTCGCGAAACAGCACGGCTCTTGCTGTCCAGTATACTGCTGGACCGCAGTGATCTCCCGTATAGCCGCGCAATAGGTATCTCGCACGGTGTACGGTCATGGCTATGTCTCCCGTGAATTCGTGCTCACCAGTACTGTCCATTCAATCTTGGAAAAATTTAATTGTATCGTTAGTAGTTGCGTTAGCTTATATACCTTGTCCGACATAGACTGCATTTATCGACAAAAGGGATAGTGGTCCGAGCATATCTCAAAGAGGAAGGCATCGTCTGGTAATGCGTGTCATTTAATTACAGTCCGTCAAGCACTTGTCTGCTTGTAAGGTAGATGCTGATTTCATGGAATCTGCTCGGCCATGGCAACCTCGGCGACATCAGGTCCAAGAGGATAAAGACGAATTGAATGATATTTTAAACGTGTTTTGGGTTGATTCACTTGGGACAAAATGAAACAAAGAAAGGGTTTCGGATTAAACTCAAATGCGACACATGGGCTACCGCGATACGTAAGAGTCCATCATTGAAATGTTATTAGTACGAATGAGGTCTATTCGATCATTCGAAGACGAAGGCCCGAGAGTCCTCTCGGTCGGAGAACTGGAACCTGAAAAATAATATAAATTAAAAGAACCGACTGACGGTAAACTGGGTCCATTTCCTTCGAGGGCAAAGCGAAAGCTGCGCCTCTCTATCCTCGCTTGTCTCCGGCTTTTTCTCCGGCTTTGTCATGGACAAACCACTCTCATCTAGCACAAAGAGAGGGGTCAATATTCTCAAAAGGCTTCGCAACCGTGGTGACCGAAAAAAAGGTGAAAGGTTCTTCGTTTATCACCACAATCCTATTTTCCCGACGATTTTCTGCTCGCTTTGTCCATCCTCGCTCACTATTGATATTGAACAGCGGAAAAGACGCAACAATTTTCTTGTCATACTGTCTCGTCGATGTATTTTTCGACAGCTTTCAGTGTTCCAAGGATATGGTTCATTTATGTGGACAATTTGCGGTGGGAACACCCATGGTCCATGAAAATATGAATAAAATGACGATAAAACTATTTGCACTAATCACAGCTTGAGAAAGTTCTCTAAGATGTGATATATAATTCTAGGAATAATTATTCAAACAGGCATGGCTCTGAGAAATGAAATAGCCGAGAGTTCACTCGGTTCTATGATTCGGTTAGACCGCCGAGTTTGAAAGATCGCTGGTAAACTCCGTCGTTTTTCCTGTGCTCTAGGGAGAGCCTCAAACATGCGGGTATAGACATATCAGACGAATTGGGAGCCGGGGCGATACTGCACATTTTGCAAATCCTAGTTGTACTGCCGCTTGAGAGTTCTCTGCTCTCGGGATCGGAATCTGATTTACATCCTAATTAGTGCAGAGCTCGAAAGAGGGAGGCTAACGAAGGGAGAGAGAGAGAGGGAGAGGGAGAAAGGGAGAGAGAGAATAAGAAGAAGGCGGGATGGTAGTCGAAGACAATCACGCAGCCGAGCTTCGCGTACACTTTAACCGCGAACGACAGTCGTTAAAACCGCGACCGACCAACTGCCTAATCTGCATTTGCAGCGCGTTGCACTCGTGTATAAACGACAACGACGACTAAAACAATGGCCGAAGACGGAGAATGGCCGAGACGCGGGCGAGATAAGATGATTCAATGGTTACTCTATAGTTAACCAAGACTGGAAAAGCGTCTACCTTCTGTCGTATCTATGTTTCATTTACCAACCTCGCAAAGGTGAAGCAGAATAACGAGGAAAATAGTAAGATGTCTCTACTCAAGTAGTACAGGAAAGATTAACCGGATACAAAATCTACAAATTAAAGAGTTCACCGTATAGTGACTAAATCACTTGCATCTCGGGTAGTCTCAGTTCCATAGTTCAGACGGAGCAAAAAATAAAGGCCAACCCAAGATTCTCTCTGGTCTGGATCCGACCAAGCGAATGAATCCGGTGTAGGAGGAGCAGCCAGAGACCGAGGAAGCGATGGAGAGATGAGAAGCGAAGAGGAGCTAAGCCGCGCCTGAAGATCAAAAGAGTCGTCTGGCGAATTTGGCCGTCGGCCGTCGAGCGCTTCGAGCCACTTGATTTTTTAATCAATTATTACCGGACCGGTGATGCCGTCGCTGCCGAGTCTTCGAGGCCCCGAGAGTTAGGAAGCATCCGCCACGATATACAGAATCACGGTGCCTTTCTACCTTTTTCTTGTTCACCATATTTTATTTCCCCTCGCGACGAGCTAGGCAGACGATTAAAATTGTGCCTCTTCGCCCCAGTTTATATTCATATGCCCAGTCTATATCCCTTCGAGTGACTCATCTTTGTTTTTCTTCGCTGCCCCCCCCCCCCCGCCCTCTGCGACTGAATTATTTTTAATTATATACTGGGATTACGAATTTTTTTGACGGTGCGTCGGATTAAATAAGTCTCCAAAGTAGATGCGAGACTGCGAATCTCTGGTCCGGCGAAGATTGAGAAATGTGAGGGACATGGCGAGGACGAAGGCTGCATCAGCAAGGCTTTCTATTTTATTTAGTTTCTTCGACTGAGATGTAAAAATTGCTCGCTCTATCTACAGACAATTTTTCATTCTACTGGCTTCTTTTCTGTATGTCTATCGTTCAACCCCGCCTGGATAGCCAGCTCCATCCTTCTCTTTCGGTAACTTCATTCAGCGACTCTTGCACGAGAGAGCCACCCTGGATAATGAGAAAATGCAGGAACCCCTCTGCCGGCACTCCTGAACCAGCAAACCCAGTTCACTCTCGACGAGTACGAGGTGCTTCTCACAGAAATTCGCCCTTCGATCTTAATCACACCAATGGAGCCCTGAATTCGAGAAATCATGGAGAGGATTTGTAACCCTTCAACGCGCATTTCCTCCTTCATTTCTCGAATCCCTGGCCGGAGATAATGTGTGTTCGGAATTCGAAATCTTGGATTGAATTTTCGTTGAGGAATGTTTTTCAAACGCAAACATGAGATCGCTGTATTTTCCTCTCTACGAGCGTCTCCATTCCCCATCGAGGGATGGGATTTGAAGTACCCAAGCCGAAACTCGACTTTCACGCAATTCGGAAAAATTATTCTAACGACCACTCGAGGATGCTGGAGGGCCGTCGGGACGCGTGACTCGGAATTCCTTCGCGGGTTTTGTATCGCGAGGGTGGCAAGGAGGCTGCCAGCGGAATCGTTCGTCCTTTCTCTTATTTCGCCGTTCGTGGAATATCGGTAGCACTGAGAGGCCACACAGTCGTCCGATGCCAACAACCTTCCGTAGTCCAACACGAAAAACACTCGGCAATCTTATAAAAAATGTAAGACTGAAAACCGTCTTCGGGATGGTATCTCGTAGATGGTAGGGCGAGAAGACGAGGGAGTCTAACCCCTAAAGCCCTACTAGCCCTCGGGACGATGGGCGACCCTCACCCTCTTTCCCATACCGAAGGAATCGCTGGGGAAAACTAGGCGATCAATAAAGTTCACCCCGTAAGACGATTTCTTGCGAGGTGCAAGGGTCGTGAGCAAGCTTCGAGCCCTTCGACCTTCTTGTGGGTCGATGGTCGGCCGTTTCAACCAATGGTGCTGGCAACGCAGGCCAACTGAACAACGGTTTTCATATAACGCGAAAAATCAACGTTTCGCAAGAATTCTTTTACGAAAACAACGATACTTAAAAAAATTATATTCGTGAATTAAATTTTTTTTTCGAAGAAGGCCTTAATTCTTCGCGCAACAATACATTAATTTACATTTTCTCTTTCTTACATATGTGCGAAATATTTTTTTACCGGAATCGAGAGAATTGATAAACACCTTTAATAAGTTGATGGTGAGGCTACGATAAGATTTATTTTCTCGTCAGTGGGAGATATGTTATCTGTAAACCTTGACCCGTATTACGTTCATACACTTATTACCCGTTTTTCGCGAATTCGTGCAGCCGTTGGTCCTATAAATTTTTTTATGAATCTGGACGACCCGGATACGGAAGGGGCGCATTATTGATACGAACACGAGCACGCATGCCCCTCAGGGTTGATTGTCTTATGTTACGTTTCCTTTACTGGTGAATTCAGCGCGGTGGAGCTGCTCAGCTATATTCCGCTCTCCCCTCTTCGCTTGTATTTCTTATACTCCCTTCCTCACATTTTTTCTTTCTGTCTCCGTGACCTTTTCGTCTTACTTGTATCATCTTCAGACTATCGATTCAAGCACACATCTCGCTTCTTCTATCTAAGTCGTTACGACGCTGCAGCATCCCGCGCAACGGGTCGGAGGGATCACGAGTAATGAAACTGTTTCCCGGTACGGCAAGGCGGCTGACCGGGGATCCAAACTTCCCTCCCGCGCTGCCACTGCCGTCGCCGTGTCTTATCAGCCCTTGTGAAAGAGAGCCCAAAGCTTAGGGACGAAGCAATCCTTCTTCCTTTATAACACCCTTCGGCAGCTTATATATTGCCTACGAGAGTAGAATTCCAGAAGCTTGGCATACATTGCTTGAACGCACACCCATACACGTATTCACCATTCTAATGCCGCTGACGCTATTGGGAGGTGTACGAAACTTTTACAACAGTAAATCCAATTTTCGCGCGTTTCTCGTTTTAGGCAGGCCCCATCGGCAGGCTCGACACAGAGAGATAGTCTCGACAGAAATAAATAAGAAGACACGGGTGAGACATAAAGCTTACCCAGATTTGCGATGGAAATGATGAATAGTTGACGGAAAATTTCGTGAGGTTTCTAACGTACACTGACAAACAAATAATGAGATACATGAGTGTCCTCAGGCTTGCCAATTGGATAGAGTGCAAGCAGATTAGAGCAGCACTCGCAGTCTACGTAGTTATCGTCATAATAGTCACTGTCTTCGTCCTCTTGTGCGCCGTTCTCATATTATGAAGTCGAAGGATGAGAACGAAGGTGCATGAGATTCAGAGGTTTCTCAGAGTTGTTTAATACCAGCTCGGCAGACGGTGCAGTCGGGAGCGGAGCAGAGCCGAAAGGAAATCACGTCCCGATGAAATTATTTCGGTTTCGCGTTACTCACTGGATGGGCTAGAGTGATAAGAAGAGAACTCCGTATTTACGCTTCGCTTGAGCTTCTCCCGTTGGCTTTCTGGCTTCTGCCCCGGATTATATCTAGGTACGTGTGGCTCTCTGTCTACTCCGTCGTCGGGAAAATAAGATAATGCGATTTCCTAGATCGACTGAGAAGGTAGCATCGCGGTTTCAGGGCTGTTACTTTGTTTTTTTTCACTTATCTACACCGCGCGTAGACAGCTCGCTGTGTACATACTCGCAGACGTGGTATGTTCTGTGTGGAGGTTTCTCGATAGAGTGAGTCAGACGGAAAACGCATCCTCGAGGCATCATCACGAGCAGTCTCTAGCACCTAGCTTGTTCCAGTACCTATTTTACTCACTTCGACAAGGCACCTCGTTATCTGAATCCTTCCTTTCTTCAACGGTACACGTATAGTACACATACGTAGGCATTTCTACACATAATTATATTGTATAGGATCTTCCTCAGATGTAGGTTCTTCGGCACGGATAGATAACGATGGAATTAATAATGATCATACAAGATAAAATGACTGGTTATTCAATTGGCACTATGTTTATTTACCAATTTGATCGCTTTTATATTTAATCACATGAATTATCTTTCGATTTCCATCACAGTATTTTCGTCATGCTTGAGCCGTTCTCATGTATTGTATCAATTTTGCTTCCAGGTACGTACGAAAACATGCAATCAGAGATCAATACCGATTGCATTAATTTCCGGTCACTGGGGCTCGTGAGTTGTATATTTCTTATTTTCCTTTATTTGTACGTCGCGTCGCTACCTATCAGATCGATACTTTCCGTTGCAACGTTTTTCAATACCTAAAGTATCCCAAAGGAACCTAGCTTTCAACGATGGAGTTATCTTGACCCGAGAATAGTAGAGGAAAAGAAAGAAATCAGAACATTAAAGTCACCGCACTTACGGCAATGAGTCCGACGGATCTTCACTTAAGTGAATAAGAAGAGATCACGATCAGAGTGGACGGGAGAGGACAGATGCTAAGTCGCCATGGAAGAGATAAAGAGCCGACCGTCGGCCGGCCTCTCAAATGTTTTAATTGGCACGAGAAATGAGGAGCTGATTAATCCAGTGAAGCTTTCTATCTTCGTCTTTCGCTCGATAACTATTTTATTCTCTTAGTCTACAATACTCGACGAATCTCGCTTTCTCGATCCTTTTTTTCTCTTTCTATCCGAAAAGATGATGACTGCGGTATCCAGCAACAAAACAGATAAAAACTCGTCACCATAATTTGAATGACGTGGAAGATTAAATTTCTGGACTCTTGAAATAAAAATAAAGAATTTCTTTATGTGATTCAGTAATTTTTCGGATAATAAGCGCTTATATATTGCAAAGATTTTTTAATTCACGCCCTGCTGTGAACTGGTTCACGATATATGCACTTGCCGTTTTTCCGCTGCATCATAAGTGACATTGTATTCCCGCGGGCCTGGCTAAGCTGCATGGAAATGCGATGTGCAGAGTCGTGTAAATCAAGCCAAAACGTTAAAGAAAAGTTTGCTGAAATCCCCCCTACCCCGTAAAACACGCCCTCCGTGGCTGTGTCGCAATGCCAGAACCGGCGCGCGCTATATCCGCTAGATTAACAAGAGGCCAGGACAGGCAGCTAACATCGTAGCGCATTGTGGAGAGCAGACATGCGAGCGTACACCAGGATCGTTTTCATTTTCCGAGATTAAAACGGGATTTAATAAAGCAACGTACGAGGAGACTTTAATCGACCACGCGGCTTGCCTCGAGGCCGTACATTGTAAAAGCAATTCTCTCGCATTCGCAGAGGGCGGACTTTCGTTCTATCGGCAAAATTACAAAATAACCGAGCCCGGTAGCTCGCATGGGCTATCCAGTATGGATCTTTCGACCAGCAAACTGCTTTCCTTCCATTTATCATTTACTCGCTACATCAATACTCATATCCCCTGTTTCGCGTTATTTTTATTCCACCATATGTAACTTAATGACACGATCCACTAATACGCATGTGGGACCCTCGATTGCCATTGCCGTTCAAAACTGTTCAGCGAATTTTTATCCAGATTCGCCATTCAGCCGAAAAATCGTACTCCACGGAATATAGTTACCGTATATATAAATGGCCGGTAGAAAATCCATGGATTTCGTTGTTTTTTTAATCGAATAACGGGTTTGAATGCAAATAGCCATTGCATTCGCGTTCATGGAGCCAATAAAAATTGAGACGGAGTAGGAGAATCAGGGTATGGATGTGGGTGTATATATGTGGGTAGGATTTCGTAGCCGCATCGTTTTCCATGGCTATGTATTTTCCGTGGCTGCTGCGCGTTAGTCGTTATACCGGTGGCAAAACGATGTGGACGTCATGGTGGAATCGGAGAAAAGCATGCAGAAGAGAAAAACAACGACGAAGACTATATAGCGGGCCTTTTCCGTCCGCGCAGACACGCCGCTTCCGGTTATCCACACTGGATTAACCCATTCTGCGGCAGGACAAAACGTTAAATGAATCGTGAAATTCCACTTCTCCCTCTCTTTCTCCTCGGGTGTTACGGAGTATTCTCGATGCTCACGTTGAGCAGGAAAACTACCCGTGCGACTCGACGCCCTCGATGATTCAGAAATAGAGTAAATCGCAGAAAATTGAGCGGGGTAATCCTCGCGCCAGTCGGTTAATGAAAGGTCTACACGGCATGAGCCACGCGAAATTTCTGTAGTTCAATTAACGTATAACAGAGCGTGAAACCATGACTATAGCAGTTTTTGGTGTATCTACGTTCGGTACTTAATAATATCCTCGGATCGGTACTTCTACTTGCAAAGCTCTCTTCTCCCGTGCAATCGATATTTCACTGTGTATATTCGTCTGAAACGGTGCGCGCGGGCACGATTCCGGTTGGCAACGTCGAGGTGCAGCAACTCTTTCCCACTCGAATCAATGTGAATATAGAAATGGGTACTTTCGAAGGAAAGCTTTGTGAGAATTTAGGTGAGAGCTTCAACTCGAATAATTGATACACGAAACGTGATGGATGATAATCAAGATAGAATTTAAGAAATATCAATTCTCTCAATCGGTGAATAGATTGAGCAGGATGATGATACTGCCTTCAGTAAGGTTTTTGATACCACGAAAAATGTTTCTGAATGTTATTTCTCTGTCCATATAACAATTTCTTGGCCCCGTCATGAATTCTGATACGAACTGTTGAATATCTTTCTCACTTCAAGCTTGTACAAAGGGCGGACGTAGAAGGCTTGTGTATGCGTGTGGATCAAACAACCCTACGATTCGGTTTAAAAAAATCCTGCTTACTCACCTTCAGATTCTTCTCACATCCGCAGGTTTCTCTTATCGCTTTATACGATTTACCGATGCGTCTCGACAACAACGTCAACGTCGTGGTTTTTCGTGTGGCTTGTTGCTTCAAGTGAGAAACGAAGCTTTTGGCTGTTGATTCGTTGTGCATTTATTTCAAAAATGCAATTCATTTCGAATTAAATTATCTGCAAAAAAATCGACCGGCCGTTTTAGTTAGTAAGTTATTAACAAATTGTTTGTCCGCACGAATGTATCGATACCTTTAGCTATCAGAACCAGTTCGATTCTTCAACGTGTTGGGATAGCCCACGCACGTGTTATTAGGATGCATAAAAAGAGTCTAATGCAAGTATACTCTAACACCGGTGCCCGAGTTATAAATAGTTCTGTGCCGATACGGACATAGGCCGTAACCCGCCTACTTTATGAACTCTCGAGTAGCAAGTATTATCCTTCTCTCTGTTTTCGTCGTCGTGTCTGATCTTGTCTCCGTTGGGAATGTTCCCCCGTTCGCTCTTTTCATTGCACGCATTGACTTTAGTAGAGCTCTTATTTTGCCTCTATTACATGCGGCCAAGTTCTTTATTAAACCTTCTCGCGTCGCAAAGAGTTATACCACGAAGTGCTATGAACGCACGTCCGTTTGATTAGTTTTTGGTGTTTGTATTTTTACGCGTAGACCCGATGATTCATATTCGGTAGGTTGGTATTCACGAACTAGGAAGCTGATGGGTCGTCAGTTACAAATATACGAAATATTAATTCTATTTCATTCCACACGAGGACTAACACAAATGAAGCCTATCGTAGATCATCAATCGCAGCGGACTTCGTTACCTGTATTCGCCCATACAAATTATTGCAAAAAACGGCAATATTAAAATTATTAATATCAATATTATTAATATCAATATTATTATTATTATTATTAATATTATTAATATTATTGATTGGAATAAGTTTGAACGCGATAACCTCAGTCGAATTCACTGTTTATACTTTCTTCGGTCTGTTTATTCGGTGTATTCGCCGCTTTCTAGATTAGTTTTGGTAATATAACAAATAGAAACGTCTATTTTCATGCTGGAAAGTCCACTTTGGTTCGCATGCGTCAATGGACTTATTGGCACAGGATGAAAGAAGTTATCGCTTCCGGTTGGTCAGTTGTTTCGACTTTTGTTCAATTGTTGTCTCGATCCATGCACCCATTTTCACTGTTTCTACCCTCAAATCTACGGCGAAAATGTGTATTGCACGAACCGTAGATTCAGACTTGGTTCAATCCTGTTTCCAATTTTCATTTCGTCCCTTCGCTGTTCCTATTACGTGCGTAATTTGTGCTTTGCGAAGCTCTCCGACCGGTGAAACTGTCGCACACTGGACCACGGGGTAACGGAGATTTTGCAGGAAAATGGTCGCGACAAAATCCCGGAATTCACGATTCGCGCGGAAATGAAATTTTGACGAATCAAAGGGGACAAATTGTGGAACAAGCACGTTCTATCACGCTTGTGTGAGGTATTCCCGCAACCCTCCCAGTTATGCACCTACATAGTAGCAGTAATGGTTCGCGACCGACGGGTAAAACTCGTGTTTGTAACTAAAACAAAAATGCTGACGCTTGTGTGTTTTGTTCGCCGATTTCGCATTGACATGACCCTCCCTCACATCGCCTATTCGTTCATGCGCGCGTATTCGAAGCTTGCACAAACGAAAATGTGTAACTGGGTGAATTGAAAAAAAAAAAGTGCGTTCCATCGGTATTTCATTGCGTATTACGGTTCAATTTCCCGACCGGAACACAGAATACCCTATAACGAACCGTAAACTGTAGTGCGCCGTGAAAGTCCGATAATTCCCAATGGACCTATCCGGCGACCATTAACAAAGCGCTAAGTTACGGGGGTGTGACGTTTTTACGATTTAGCTTGGTGTAAAGACGTCTGCGGTGTTACGAGAGAAGGGAGAGAGCTCCGAGGAAATCGACGTGCATGCACATCGGGGGCCCTTCTGCTGGTCGTGGATTCCAGTTCCCCCGAGCTACATAAGAACCAAGGAAGCGCTTCCGAATCGAAATTATTGCCCGGGGTTACAGTTTTACTCAGAACAGGGTCGACTTCCCTCGACGCGAGCATGTGCCGCCTTCGTCTTGGCGACGTTCCCCGAAATTTAGTAATAATAGCGCGCTCCCTGCGGATCTGGTTGGACTCTCGGAATATTGTTTTTTTTTCTTTGTTCAGATCTTTAACGATCTCCTCTTTTATATACATTCCTTGGACACGCCCATGGTTTATATCGTACGGTCTTTCAGTTTTTCTCACTTTTTTATTAAACCATTAAAACTTCGACGAGGGCCTGTAAAACCGACGCTTTAGTTTCTCGTGATTTTTCGTTTATTGCCGCGAGTTTGTCTGGTTGGGCTTCTTTTTTCCCCCCTTTCAACGTTTGTGCATCTTCTTGTTATCCACCCCGGTGCCCTGCTGCTGCATGCACGTGGGTACCTAGCGCGGTCAGATAGACTGCTCGCGCACACGCTTACTTTCCTGTTGGGGGAAATTCACCGGATAATGGTTTCCGAAGGGGCAGTTCTCGCAACAATTAGCCTCGACGTGTCTTGGCCAGACGCCAAATACACTTCGTGCGCTACGTACCCGGCTCCGAGTGTACAACCAACAGATTCAACCCCGTGGAACCACCGTGTCCGCAACCCCAGCGGGACTCATTGCTTTTGGAAAAAAAAAAAAGAAACTCCTCTATAGTCTCTGCACTGTGAGCAAGAGAACGTACATCGAGGATTCTGAAATAAAAACTGAAAGCAATGATGGAAAAATAAACTATTTGAATACAAAAATGTAGAAGAACATCACGTGCATGACGTATGAAGATCGCGTAATCTTTTCTATCCGAGGGGGCATTGATTTGTCACTTGATTTATGGCCAAACGATATTGATTCATTCACTTACCCGGCCTGTCAGGACAGGAATGAGATAGAACAAAAAAATGGTGCACAAAAAAGAAAGCAAGAATACGCTGAGTTTTTCCGATCCTCATCATCGCCTAGTACGAGATTAATTTTGTTTCTGACTCTGTCGCACCGACAACCAAAGGTGCGAGAGGGCGCTCGCGAGCAAGCTCTTCCAACCTGACGCCGTGCGCTAGCAAAAAGCTTTTAATCACCGCGCAATGATCGGCTTTTTCTCAGTCTCGCTCCATTCCCTTTTCTCTACTCTTCGGCTCACTAATTGTTTCATCCTCGTGCTTTTCGAGAGCAGAACAGTACCTCATTTCCTCTTTCGAACGCTTAATCATCCGACGCTGCACGGTTGGCCGGTAAATTATCGTCTGCTAGCGGGTTTTTCCGCTTTCTTACCTAGAACAAGAGAGAACATCTTGAAACCCGTCATTAATGTTCTCAGATGATAACAGTTGATGACTGAAACTGCCTAGAACAGGTGTAGTTCGAGGATCCGTGAATCCATTTGAAGGAAATTGATAAATTCTCAAAATAAAAAACACTACCAAAATAAAAAAAATGTAAAATGATAAAAATATCAATCGAGATCCCGGGAACGTGAATTAATATCAGCCACTGTTATCATTAAAATTTCTATAACGACGTTTTTTATGCGTGAATGAATAATTCCTATCCAACAGCAGAGAGTCGTCCCATTGACTTATCGATAATTCGATTATTGCCCCGAAGCAATCGCGCGCGCATAACATTCTCAACTTATCCGATCGGACAGATATGCCCTGTGTGGTAGCGAAATGAGGTAGAAGCCCGTTTCTTCCACGCCATTTGTCGTTACTACAACACTTGCGATGCCTCGAAATTCTGAACGATATTTTCGGAATTGTAGCGCAAGCAAAAGTTGAGTGCGTTATTAGCATCCGAACTTTATTTGCCGAGCTGCAGAACTGGAACCCGAGGCGATGACTCGCACCTTCTGCTGTTGCTGCTTGCAATTCTGTTTATCTCCCCGTCCAAAGTTCATGGGATTTGTCACTCTCTCTTGTCACTACAGGATACGAGCCGTCGATTTCGCAAGTAAACGTAATTAAGGCCATCCCCTCATATTTCGGGTTTACCCGCGAGTCCATGGAATTTTCTCTTCCCTGCTTTCTCTCACCCGGACGATCTCACGTCCGTGACACACAGAATCTTATTGCTCCGAAGCAATTTTCCACCCTTCGCGGAGCCATTACTAACCCGTATGTATCGAGTCAGTGCAACATCCCCATTCGTGCTGGGGGATATTCTAGTTTGTACACAAATGTAGGTTTTCTCACATCCCCTCGGGCATGTTCGACTGGTTATATCAATTTTGCCATTTCGCCGTGTTTCTTTCCTGATTCCTTTATCGATTTATTATTCCGTATGATTGGTCGTCTTTGATCGAGCCAATAAGCGAAATTGTTGTTTCTCACTCATGAGTGAGATATCTACGGGTTCGGGATAAAGGCGAACCTTGTCAGGCGATATTTCTTTTTTTTTCCGAAATCGTGAACAGCCAATAGGATTTTAGTTATAAAATGAAAAAGACGAGCATCACGGGCTCGCTAAGGCGATTTCATAATTATATGTTCACGAGTCAAACCATTTCAATAGACAGCACAGGGGAGGAGCCAAGGTCCCCTTCCGTGCACCGCAGCTCGATAGCACACACGTTTCTCATCCTTGTTCCAAACTCCTAACAGATTAGATGGCTGCGCGAGTTTTTGAAGCGGTCTTTCCGCTCCAAAATTGGTAAGCACGCTAGCCCGTCATTATATATTAATTTCGTGTCGTATAGGATCGCATAATCCGTAGCAATTGGAATAAAACACGAAGCGTAGGCTGTATCTATGTATTGTTCAATTATTTTTACTTTTGCCAACCCCAATGTCGTTGCTATCAGACGGAATTTCATATGCGTGTGATCATCTTATTATGGAGTCTGCAAAATTTTACAGTCGGTGGTTCCTAGAGTAATAAAATTGCTATAATGGCTCTTGGAGAAAAAAGTGAACCTTAAACCGTTGCCTTGGAGGACAAGTTTTACTTACAGCATCGGTGGTTTCACAGCCCAAAGCTTTGGTTCCATGGCTGCTCGCCAAGTGCCACGGGTAATCGTTCGTACGCGGACGTATTGCAACCGGGAGGTACCTAACGCGTACAATCCGATCCCCTGACTCGAGGACGGAGGGAAAGTGAGTGAAAGTGGGAAATACAAGAATGAGCACGAAGTTACCGTACGGTTACGGGGAGGAAAGAGCTAAGGGCCATGGAATAAACTTTGGCGTGCATCAAATTAACTCAACGCAAAGTGCGTTATTAATAAACTTTCTGCTACCATGTCTTGTAGTCACTTTCTCGTTTACTTCCGCATTATTAAAAGTTTTTACATTGAATTTTCCGGCTCTGTTTTCTCATGCTGGGAGTTGAGAACATTCGAAGCAACTTGGAGTCTCAAGTTGTCATAATGATCCCATTTTTTTCTTCATCCTGTCGATCAGATTGAATTATTTAACGGCTATGGATCTTTCCCCCGTGGTCACTGAGTAGACGAATTAAATTATTTGGCCTTGCTTTTTCAATATCAAGTATTGCCAAAAGCTACAACGGTAAGCATTTGGTCAACTGAGGATTTGTTTCCCGGCATCTCGCAATGTACTCCCGAATCATGACAATCATAACAGTCATTTCTCACTTTACCCTCACTCCCCGAACTTCTTAACGCCAACTCATTCCAGGCGACACCCATCTATTGCCTCGGGAGAACGCCGCGTCCCCAACGTAATAAGTTTACTTTTAACGCGAGCCAGCAGTTTGCACGAAGCTGTTTTATTTTATAATGCCCTCGGGGCAAAGCACCGTTGCTTCCACCGGCGATGCTCGGCTTCTGCTCCACGTTAAAACTTTTCGATGATTCCATTTACTCTACGAATTTAAACTCGACTGGCACAACGAACGGGTACGATGTTGTGCTTCAGAGAATTTCGCGGCTTTCCCACAATATATGCATGTGTACAACTTTGTTTCTCCAGTTTTTACTTCAGAACCTGCCGGCTGTTTGTTCGCGAAGGTAGTAATCATTCAATTTCCCGGCCGAGACTGTTCGTTTTATCGTGACGATATCATCTCTTACTACGATAATCTTTAAAAAAATTGCCCCCCCCCCTTACAACAGCAGCAGCAACAACAACAAAAACAACAACAAAAACAACAACAACAACAACAACAACAACAACAACAACTACGTATCCGAGATGACAAGTATAAAATGACTTTCCGGTCGATAGAGCCCGCCAGTGTTGTCCGTCAATGTCGTCTCAAAAGCGACGAGCACCTGTCTATCTCTCTCCGTACTCTCCTTCTCATTCTGATACATTTTCTCCGTTCGCTGTCTGCGAATGCCATCGCTGCTGTTTCGCCCTCGCAACCCTCACTTTGGAAGCTTCGGAGCACGACAGTGACAGTCAAGGGAGGAAATGGCGAATTAGAGCGATTGAGAATGATAGGTACGAGGGATAGAGAGCGCGCGCAGGTCTGAGACGAGACGGGAAACACGGCCGAGGAGTTCCCCACCCGTGGCAAATCGATACTCGCCTGCGTTCGACTTTGGGGGAACTGTTACACGGTAAATGGCTGTGCGATTCGATGCTATTCACTGGGTATTGGTGGGCATCCGTTGCTTTCCGTCCGATTCGTTGCATGTGCCAATGACTGTCGGTCGATCGGAACTTCAACGCTTTATTCGCTTCTTCTTATCGGTTGTGTTTGTAACGCCTTGGCAAGTCATCGTTGCGGGTGTCGTAACGCGTTTGGCAAGCCACCCGGATGAAAAGGGATTAAAGGGACTTGGAGAATGAGCGACCAGCACGTCAATGGAACATCGATTATTTCGATGGAAGAAGTCAATTGGCCGGTCTTTTCAAGATTTTCGAGTCTTTATCGAAAGTTTTAAACGTCTGAATGTGGCTCTGTATTACAAGAAAATAATTGCTCGCCGTGGTGTAAGAAAACTTTCGTTCGTCATAATATTCACAGACGCAGCGTTATAATTAAACTCAATTAGAAAGTTATATTTGAGTGAAACGATTGATTCAGGTTCCTGACAAAATTGCTCAGATCTTTTCATTGCGGCTTGAAAAACCACTCTAGCGATTTACTATATTCTTATTTTCCGCCAACTCCTCTTCCTCTAATCTTGCAACTTTTTGGAGTCCCGCATTGGCGGAATCTCAATGCGAGACCCGGAGGCTGACGAGATTACATCAGAGACGAGTTTTTCGTTCCTCCGCATTTTCTCGTTGTTCCGAGCTTTCCGCTATCGCTTTTTCACGACGTTGACGAGGCAAATGAGGTCGTTAAAGTAAAATCCACTGGATTCTTCGCGACATCAACTCCGCAAACCGTCAGCGCAACAACAGTATCACCGGCATCCTGTAATATTTTCCGACGGCATAATTCCCGAACAGTGTACTTCGTGTTTTTGTGGAAATGTCCATTGTGACATTCTTATACCATACCAGTTTGGTGTAAAAGCTTAAGAATGAATGTGCAGGATGAAGTCGGCGCGGAAAATAATTCATTTAACTGTTTCAACTGCGATGACTTTACACGACGCGAATGTAGCCGAACGCGATATATCGGGATATTACGAACGTGGCTTTCGGTTGTCGGAACGTCGAGAGCGAACGGGCTGGATATCAACGTCGGCATCGTCAGTGGTCCCGTCACTCACTCGTCCGACGAAACTAATATCGTTTGAATAACTCGGAACTCGGTGTTTGACCGTGTCAGTCAAGCGAAGCTCTCGGAAGGCAAATGATCGATGTCCGAGCGTACACACCGTAGCCATACCGCATACTCGGGACGTTCGATATCCGTGCATCTCCTCCTCCTCTACTAGTGTTTATTATATATAGTGTATGCATAACGGCGTGCTAGCCATGGTTCAGCGCGGCAAATAAACAGCCGCCTGCTTCGGTCCCTGTTTGGGTAGTCGTGGTAAGCTTTCGAATAACATTCGAAAACTCTACATTACCGGTCGGAAACTTCAGCTTTCTTGATGTTGAGTTCGAAAGATCATTGAAAATCTTTTTATTCACTCGAGTCGATTTTTTAACAAACTGTTTTTTCCAGAAATTCAGCGTTCGTTGTAGGATTAGTTAGAAATACGATTTACTTTTCAATTCGAATGGAGCAAAATTGGCAGGTTGAAATTTCGACTTCTTTGTGTCCTCTGTGTCTTGGCCATACTCCCCCTCCTTTTTGAAACCGGAGAATATGGCTGACATGAACTTTAGCCCGAGGGTACTTTTCGCCTACTTGGCTCCGTTCCCGGCATTCTCCCGTCATTTTACCGTAACACTTATCACAATGGAGATAGTTAGAATCAGAGGGGTTGGGGAAGAAATTTGCAGCATATGACCCAAATGCGGACCATGCGGTAAAAACGGCTTTCTCATTGTCGCGATTTACCAAACCTCTGCACTGCTTTTCTAGCCTCGCAGGTGTATGGATTTTTCAGTTGTGGGCTCGGCAACGTTGGACGAAAAATCTCACATGAGTTTTCCTGAATGCTGCGGTGGTGGAGGTTTCGTTGCTGCATCAGCGTTGCCGGGCTCCATCCGATTCTCCGCACAGTGACTTGAAACGAGGAATTTCTCGACTACCATCGTTGCGCGAACACGAACAGACCTACGGCTGGCTATATCCACGCTGTTGCCATCCTAGCCAAGCCGCCGCCGGATAGATACGCGACGACTCGAAATGAAACGAAACGCCGCGGGCTTCCGCAGGCTCACTCGGCTACGAGTCTCTCTGTTCAACAGCAAAATATAAAAAAACTCCGGAGGCGGTTTTAATTTAGCCACAATGTCTATTGTGTGACGGTGCAGCGCCAAGCTCTATCTCCGTCTTGCTCCCTTTCGGGAAAACAAAAGAAAATCTCCACCAGACTTACGGAACGTGCAGAGTTGCTGGATAAGAAGAGAATAAATCTTTGCCAAAGAGCAAGATGGATTGAAAGTCCATGAGAATCGACTGGGAAATGGAGGAGGAAACCATAAATCGTCGTAGGACGAAAATGGCTGAGGGGCGATGAGAATACGAGCGTCGTGCATATGGAAGTGGACCGCGGGCAGAGGTTCAGAAATGCAAGCCTCTATATACAGGAGGCTGAAGCAAGCCCATGAGGGTGAGCTAAGCGCAATTTTATTTGCGGCGCTGCCGAACCTTTCATCTGCCTCTCTCTTCATCCATCGGGTTCCTTCTCGTTTTTTCTCTTTCCGAATCGACTGGTGGTTGATATCCCGACCAAGTTTTTAATATCTGCGCCAAGCGTTCATATAGGACGTTCGCTTGCTTTGCCATGTGAAGGGTGAGTGTTCGGTACGCCAAGTTTTCTCTGTGTACGTAACCGCCAGTACACACCAGAGCGAACCCAGGTTATTTCGAACGCTTATCGTACTCATACATTTCACCACACACATAGATGCGCTCAGCTATTGTATTTTTCCTTTCGCGGGGGGGCCCTCTCGCGAGAGGCCGGGATTTCAGTTCTTGTATAATCCGAGCCTCGGATTCCTGATTGATGTAGGGTAGGATATGCCGTACTTCCACTCGAGACCCGCTCTTCGTGAATCGGTTCTACGTTAAATGAGCACGCAATTCCGCAGAAAAGTGGCTATGGTTGGGCTTTTGCTCCCGTTGCCGATGCAAGGTTTCGCACTGTCTGGCAAGTCGAGACCTCGGAGTCTCCGCAATATCAACACGACGTTATAACGACCCTACTCAGGCGTGTACCTATTTTATCTATATTATTTACATCTATCTGAGTCCAGACTTTCCAACTTTTATAATTAATTCCTATTGCGAATCTATTGTCCTTCGTACGCGAACGTTTCATGGCTCCTAGGACGAACCACGCGTCTTAGAAAACATAAACTGTTATGTTATACCTTCAACGTGAATTTGATATATATTTCTCTCTTCTCATACAGTGGGATTGACGTTTAGATTTTCAACCACACCCAGCTTACCGATCATCCTTTCGATTCCGTTTTTGTCTCCCCTTTCCATCTCCATCCGTTTCCTGATCCGACGGGTAACATCCCCCGTATAATCTGTCAGAAATGGCGGTACGGATTGTGATCGATTCCAGAGGACCGATGGATTGTAGCATGTGGCCGTTGTCTTTTTTTCCCGACTGTCTACATGTTCCAATACTTTTTCACGAACACATATGTGTAAGGGATTTCCACTCGACAAACCTGAAGTACCTCGATACGTTGCCGGGAGCTATCGCAGGGAGCCCGGGGATCCTAAGACTTCAAGTGGCCACTGTTTTCCGTTCGATCGGACCGTTTCGGGTCATAAAGTCTACGTACCCATTGGACACACAAACCCATGTGGTCCTTGGAAGACGCTAGGATTCCTTGGATAAAGTGATTTTTCATTCCCAAGCCGATGAACCGAATCACGATATTTCAACGTGTTATCGCCCATGGCGATCTTTTCGCCGGCGTTCTTTCGCACCTCCAAGCCCCTTTCCTTTTCTCGAAAAATCCCCAGCCATCGGGCTGTTAAGATGCCCATATCTCAGTCTCGCAAAGCACCAAGAGCTATCGGTGTGTGGCGACTTTGAAGATAGTGAAAAAAACGCTACCATGCTGCTTCCGTTAGTCGACGATCCGGTACGTTTCGAAAATGGGAGACGTAATTTTGCGCACTGGTGTGTCCTATATTAAGGTAGCATCCTCGTTTAGAGAATGACCGTTTAGATTTTTATATAACTTGGGATACTGGTAGGTATTAATGAGAAAAAAATTCGGTGAAATTTTAAAGATTTTTCAGAACGCGAAAAAAAATATCAACACTTTTATTTCCACGGGTTTAACATGGAGTCGTATGGAAAATCACGCATTTGTCCGTTCGATATCGTACAATACAAAGAGCACGGCTTAAATTCCAATAGAAAAGGCTTGAATATAAGTTTAATATCTAGAGAACATTTTTGGCACTTGAATGTACTGATTGGGAGAGTATGATAATAATAATAAGCAAATAAACATCGGTAAAATACTGTTTATAGCAGGAGTTGGTCGTGATTAAGTAGACCTTGCAACGTTGCAAGAAATGTTCGACTCCGTGCTATGTTTTTAATGTAGCTTTCGATATGTTTTGACAGCGATAATTTTAAAGCAATATGACGGAGGTCGTTGATTGAAATGTCTTCCCTCTTTCTACTCGATGTCATAACACGCGACGTTGACACATCCAAGTTCTACGTAGGTCGATCACGGAATGGTATATTTTTGACTATTGCAGTATCGAGGATACTACCTTAAATGTATGTTTATTCATTCCGTAGACGGTCGACCTTTCGATTCAATAGTTATTTCTGTGAAAACGGGTAATTAATTTAGCGATCGACCGGGTAAAGGGTCGACGGATAGTTCAGGCAGTCTGCATCCAGCTCGAGCCACGGTCAAGCGTTCGAAAGTCACAGGCGTCTGGTCCGAGGGTCGGAAAATAGTTCGCGGCCGGAAGTCTTGCTCGTGAATCCCTAATCTGGGTAGATTACGTTCTTTTAATCCGCGTGCAGGAGGAAAAACGGTCGGTCCTCGCTCCTAGCCAGCTCTCTGGAGGCTTAGGTTGGGTACCCACGGGCGTGCCGCTGCAGGCTCCGCAGCTTAGCGGCGTGTCTGCGTCCCACTCTCAACCTGCTCAATCCTTGCTCTCGCACCCTCGTCCTGCGGTCCTGCTTCTACCCATGTTGCTGCCATCGCACTCCCTCGTACTCGCGAACCGTTCATTTTTTAAGTTTTTTTGGCAATTTTTTTCCGCGCCATCGTCCGCCGCCGACCAGTCTACGTTCGTTCGTGTGCAAAAAATAAAACGTGGAAAGTGAAAATAAAATGACCCTGAATGGAGGCTGGCAACGTCGGAATTTGCCTCGCGGCCGAGAGGAAAAGTGCGGCCAGCAACGTTATATTATTATTTTTATTATTATTATTATTATTATTATTATTATTATTATTATTATTATTATTATTATTATTATTATTATTATTATTATTATTATTATTATTATTATTATTATTATTATTATTATTATTATTATTATTATTATTATTATTATTATTATTATTATTATTATTATTATTATTATTATTATTATTATTATTATTATTATTATTATTATTATTATTATTATTATTATTATTATTATTATTTATATTATTATTATATACACTATAATATATCATTCGTAGCTGTCCGAAGGCACACAAGCCGCTCACTGTACACCATACACCTGTACAAAGAATATACCCTGTACCGTACATAGCGTATATTTCGTTGCGATGCATATATACATATAAACCAGCATCAAAGCACCAGCGCGTGTTTGCCCGGGGAAATTCATGAGCCCAGCTGCGACAGTCGTTCCTCGAGTGTTCTTCCATTTTTTAAGTGCACTTACGCGAGTGCTGGCCAGAAGAGATAGCCTCCGGAGAGGGAAGAAGACCGGTAGGGTCGCGACGGTAAAAAATTCGGAAACCATAATTTCGCCTAAGGGATTCACGACGACGCAATGCATGCGATAGCTATTCACTCTCTCACCATCACCCGTAACAAACATTCTTTGCATCGCACCATGTGTAAAAAAAAAAAAAAATATTTCTTACCGCCGATTAGCCATCGGACATGGACTTTCAAGTCCTAGGATAAAAAAATGAACTTTCACGTGCTCCTTACAGTCGACAGTAGCAAAAACACCCGCCTTAACTTCCGCAGACACGTCCGAAAAAGCGAAAGGGGTTTTGCCCCGAATTCCCTACCGGGGTCTCCGCCCCTGGGCTCCGCCGTGGCTTCGCCCCTCGACTCCATTGCCCCTGCGATCCGGATCCCCGGCACGTTGTTCTTTTCGGAAGCTCGCAGAACATGGTTTTGTTACATAGAGTATCATTTTCACCATGGAGGCAAGACCTTTTTACATCTCCCCCAGTTTTCCGCATTCGTCTGCGACTCGTACATCGGGCTCGGCGTTGAAGGCCACCAACGTTGTCTCCTCGGTCCACAGTATACTATTTTTTCCTTCTCTCCGTTCCCTATCGGAATTTATTAGTGATGTGCATCACCACAGAATGAACGAAGTGAGAAATGAGTAAGAGCTGGCAGAGCGTTATTTTCGTCCCTCTCCGGTATATATGGGTACGGGTGGTAGTTATAGATATGTATCAGGGGGTCTCTGTGCATCGAGAGGACCACGCGAGGGCCATGCAGGCCG
The DNA here is from genome assembly GCA_963971145.1 of Sussaba pulchella. Taxonomy (NCBI): domain Eukaryota; kingdom Metazoa; phylum Arthropoda; class Insecta; order Hymenoptera; family Ichneumonidae; genus Sussaba; species Sussaba pulchella. Next base: position 9,179,418 of record OZ020166.1, read on the forward strand.
CAGAAAAGCCGCGAGCCGGGTGAGTTTGGTCGCGTATTTGCAATGAAGCAATCGCTTTTCATTAGCCGGGTTTGTCTGGCGAGCTGCGTGGTGAGAGAGGAGGCCTGTGTTGCCAAGCCGCGAGCTCGACGAGGCATTCGTTAATTAATTGGAGCTATTTTCATAAAACGCTGGAGTCATCCACGACCACACGGCCAATTCCCGCGTCTTCTTTCTCTGTCGCTCTGCTCTCTTTCACTCTCGTTCTTTCTTTCTCGACCTCGTTCCGCTCGTGCATATTTTTCGGCAACGCACTGTCCTCCGAGTATACCACGGATTCCTCTTTCCCTTCACTGCCCATTGTTCTGCTGATCTACAGTTATTCCGCGGCTCCACCGCGAATCAGATGCACATTCATATACACTCACCATTCGCGAAATAACCCGGTTATTTTTCCCATGCAGAAACATTTCGCCTTCGTTAATGAACCAAATGCGCTCCGGATAAAAGTACACTCTTCCCGGTCATTATTTTCGTCACTGATTTCGTTCGTTGCAAAGTAGAGTCCAATGTAATGCGATCGCGTTACTTACGGACCCTGGCAAAACTAATAATGTAAGACTAACTCACCCAAATTATCTCCCTATGAAAGATTCAACCGCAATAACATTTTCATAGAACTTACTGTGGCTCGATCAAGATTATGTCATTTATATCTTATTATATTGCGAATAACATAGGTCTACACAACTGACACAACTATAATATAATGTAATTGACAATGATATAATCCTAAAAGCTTTTCGGTTCGAGTCAGTTTCGAAACTATTTCTAATTATTTATTTCGCTAGGGGTAATATTTCCTTGTACCTCGCGTATATCTGTCCCATACCATGACAATCAGTGAGGGTGTGAAATTGTCCAGCGGCAACGTTTCCCTCGTGTAGCGAAGTGGAAGGGACTGTTCAACAGTGGCCAGAGGAAGCGAGAGAAATGGACGAACAATGAATAGAATGGTATTATCGGACGACCAAGCGAAGGTGCTATGGTATTGTCGTCCTCGGTCGGTGCTACGTGCTGCGCTGTCCGCGATACAAAAGTCACAATATCCTCCCTCCCCTCACCCGCACGTCCCGTCCATTTCGGGTAATATGTCGGTTATTAGCCGGCATCCGCCCTCCAAGCTTGACGTGTATCTATAGGCGTGTGGTCGAATCGCGACGCGAGGGATCGATCGCACCCGCACTGCACAGAACTTCACGTTTTATCCGATGGATGGGACGGATTCCGCACTTTTGTGTCTCTTTCATTTCTTTTCTCTGGCGTATAGTGCGATATGGCGTTTTTTTGCTTTCGAACAAACGACCAGACGCGTAAACGGTGCGAATAACGCGAAAGCGACTGAGGTGCCTGGCGATAGATTCACAGTTGCTCCTTGTTTCGATTTTTATCGTGTTTTTCTTTTTCGAGGTACTTTTATTTCCACGTTTCAGCAAGAAAGTAAATCCAGTGGACGAAAGGCTACTTCGAATTTACGACGAATGGAATTTCGATAATAAAGGATTTCAGACATTCTACCAGATCTAGTTCGATCGTAGAAGAACATATTTTGCGTGATTTGAACTATTTTTTTTTGTTTTCCGGGAACTATGGAGAGAAGTGTCTGCTACGTCGGCGAAAAGACTGAAGGTTTGCGCAAGGCACCGTCAAGCACAGAACTTTTTTACGATCGACAGTAAAGTCACGCTGTGACGAGAGCGCAGGGATATTCGAACGGAACGAGTGGAAACGTCGTCGTTTTTCTTTTCTTCTCTTGATTCTTCGCGATGAGACGAGCGAATAACCGAGTGTCGGAGCTCCGGAATATTTCAATATTCTTCGTTGATAAAAATTTATAAGAGTTGCGGTTCGTCGACATCTAGGAAAAATGTGATGGGACGACGACGGAGTCAAATAGAGAAAGAGCAAGACGGAACGAGGAAGAACGAAAGTCTGTAGAAAATGCTTGAGGAACTCACGAGTGCGAGTGTACTGAACGTGGCAAGTAGGAGGAAGGCATATTGCTGGAGAAGTCGTTTCCCCGAGGGAGGTACTATTTCTCTCGCTCTACCCGGTCCCTTCCGATTTTTCTGCCCTTTCGCTTCGTTCGTCACGAGTCGTCGTACGGTGTAAAATCCCGAACGACCGCGAGGACTTGTCGGGTCCGGATAGCTGAATCGACGCGCTGCCCGTTGCGTCGCTCTGGGTTCATTAGTTCACGCAAATGAAGCAAGGGCTCTCGCGATTCGGGTCTTCCGTGTCTCTTCCGCCGACCCAGGTTTTTGTACACCAACGACTACAGTGACGACTACAACGCTCGAGTCGTTAGACTTTTATCCCGTAATTTTACAACTTTGGAGTAAATTGCGGCGATTATATACTTCAAGAGTCGAGACGGCGACGACGTGAATACTCGGTCGATAAGGGGATACAATCTGTTGTCGCGTTCTCGAATATTTTCAAAATTGGTAGAGCTAATGATCAATGTCGCAGGCTCATAGATCGCATCACCAAAAAACGGACGATTTTCCAGTGACATGTGGTGTAGCTCAGATTTTGTCGCACAATTTTCGAGCAAAATCCGGGCGATTTCGGTCTACTATTATCGAGGCTCCATTCTAAGGACTTAGGTCGTTCGATAAGTTGTCGTGGAATGCTCGTAGTTGAATATTTCACTCGCGTTATCCGAATATCGAGCGATGAAAACATCGTTTCTGAAATCGTGCTATACCCGGCGACCGCCCATTGCATATATATGTGTGGATTTGTATGGCGTATGTGACAGTCAACTCAGCGAACGCCCATGCGCAACGCAAACAAGCGTCGTGGCGCGGCGCGGCAATCGGTAGTCGTAACAAGATGGCGAAGACGAACGAACGCATACTCGATGGGCTCTCTTGTGACGTCGACCAGACAATGTAATTTGCAACGAACGAAACTAAAATGAAAAGCTAAAGCCATGGAATAAAGATGGTTTATTCAACACTGTCGTGTTGTGCACCACTTGCGGAGGCTACACACGTGTTTGGGCCTTTTTCTCTTTATTTTTCACATTACAATTTATGCACTACCTGCGTTTCCCGCATCCGGCTACATTGTCATTGATATGAGAAAAATGTGTTACGCCGCATTTTATCTTATCGACCTCACGTCCGTGAAGATAGCAGCTCATATGGTAGCATCTCATAATATTGTTGGAGTTCTAGTAGCATCCGCAATAGTTCTAGAGTTCTTGATAGTTTTTAACAATTTTTCCGGCCATTTAGGACTCAAAAATCCGAAATTTCGAAAAGCGATGCTATCGACCGAAAGTTAGCATCCGACCATACCGAAACTTAAAGAAATAGTGAGGAATCGATAGTCCCAAGATAGTTCTAGATTTCTGGAATCAATTGGAAATAGCTAGAGGCTAGAACTCTTTGTGACGTTATTAAGTGGAGTAAGGACTGTCGATTTCAACCATAAAAACAATCCGGAACTCATCTGTTAAACCTAGCATCGCACTATATATACTCGGAGTATCAATAAATAATTATCAACAATAAACTATGGAAAGCCAGAGGCTAGAACTTTCGTCGACTTGATGCGGGAGGACTGAAACTCTCGATCCCAGCTATTACAGAGCTTAGAACTCGTCCCGGGAGCATCAGCATCTCACGATTCATATCTGGAATGCTTGTAAACAATTGATAATGATTGATTTGGACTATCGATTCCTAACCTTTCCTTTAAATTTCGGCATGGTCGGATGCCAACTTCCGGTTGATAGCATCGCTTTTCGAAATTTTGGATTTTTGAGGTCTGAATGGCCAGAACTATCGTTAAAAACTATGAAGAACTCTAGAACTATTGCGGATGCAACTAGAACCCCGATAATATTATGAGATGCTAACATATGAGCTGCGATCTTCACAGACGTATCAACCTCGACTTTTTTTGAAAGCACATTTTTCCTTAAAGTATTTATCCCGTTTAAAACAATTTTGACTGGCTCCATGTTGTTCATACGTTAAAATGATTTCTTCTCTTGCAGCAAAGTGATACAATTGTAACGATTGATTTATCCACAACTCCACGATCAGTGCTAATTACCTTCTTTTCTTATGTTCGCAGGTAAGACAATGGGATTTTCGGTTACGGGTCAATTCGAGGAGGCTCGATATCTGCTGAAAGGTACATAGATTTATACATAAATAAAAAGCCAATACCACTTGTAAGTACAATCTCTTAAACACGTAAGGTTTCTCCACGCGGAGATTAAGGAAGGGCAGTGACGGTAATACATTAAAATGGGAGAAAATTGAATCGTTTCTACAAAATTCCCGTCTACGCAAGAATATAATATAAAAATACGAGATTACGAGATTTTTTTAGTTTTAATTCGTTCATTCGTCGATTCAGCCTCAGTTAAGTTTATAGCATCTCTATATCAGCCAACGCACACACACTTACCCGGAGATGCTGTCCCGGCGAACTGTACCCTGTTCTGGTTGGGTTTTCTTTCGATTCTAACATGTCGTTTTATTTTTCCCGAGCTCAATCTACGTTTATTGTCGAAACGTATTTATCTAACCGGTGCGCTTCTTGCTAGATTCGCTAGCGATTCGACTCGAAATTCTCTTCTCGCCTGGTCCCGGCGAGCCATCGTTATCGCCACGAGTAAGAGCAACAATGCGTCGTCCGCTCTTCTGGCTCCCTCTAATCCCGAGGTGCCGTCGGGCACTGGCTGGTTTCTCACGTCTTCGACCGTACTAACCGTACACGGTTATGGCTTCCAATCTCACGAATCCTTCAGAAAGCGCCCTCGTTTCTCACCCCACACCTTCCCCTGATCCCGGGGTATCCGAGAGGTCCTCCCACACGATTCTGCACCCCAGACCAATCGACTATGATATGAGATCCGAAGTCCTCTCCCTATAGTCCCATATCTACGTCAAATACTACCACGTATAGTGAACTCAACGTGACAATTACCCGAAGCTGCATTTGAAAGTTGTAAAACAGCGGCCATTTTGCTTCCGCGTGACCTTCTGAATTCCTTAACAATACATGGTTATATATAATTCCTTCATCAAAACGTGATATCAGATGCAACAAATTATTTTATTGACGACGCGCAAGAAATTAAGCGGTCCAGAGCAATTCATTTAATGTAATCAAACTTTTTATTTAGTAATGTACCCTCTATTTTCCGTCCATTCAATGCCGTAGTCGTATGAACCCCGTAGCCCGTTTTGCGTACTGGCACAAACACGTGTACGCTGACGCGAGGGGAAATTCCTTATGTTCCGAGAACGCTGCACCCATTGAGAAAGCCCGCTCATCTTCGCACGTGGTTTCATTTCCTATTCCATTTCCGATCCTGACCATTTGATCCAAGTTATGTCTCGTCGCCGTCTCAACGCGAGATGCGAAGCAGGGTCTCCTTCTCGAGTTAAATGGAAGTAGCACTCATCCTTCGTGTTTCATCCGCTCTCGAGATTCCACAATTGTGTGAGCATCTCGAAAAATGGTAATGGCGAAGCATCTTTTCTGCTTCTGTAAAAAGAGCAGCAGTTTATTTTTAGTTCTTTTCTTCTCCATTCATTTGACGGCTGCGACGAGCCCATGGCCAAGCGAAATTTTTTATTCTAATTTATCTTCACCAAACTCCCACGCGTGAATGTCCGCTCAAACACCGTGGCATCTCTCGAGCCTTTGTAATCTCTTTCTTTGCTCAACTCTTTTCATCTCGCATTATCATAAGTATGCCACGGACCGGTTGCGACTACGGGAATGTTCGTGTTGATCGTACATCATCGTAAAGGCTCGGCTCTACTAGGAAAAAACTTTAGTGTACATCAGGATTTTTTGGGATTAACTTTCCGATGCTCTATCACTTTGCTCATTCTCTTGATAACCTACTCCGTTATTATCCGGACACAACATTTGTGGATATAAGTTGCTGAATGCTAGATAGCCGCTGATGGCAGTTTATCATCATCTTTAAAACGATACGACGCATTTGTCGCTCGTATCGATAAAAAGACGGCGAGCAACGCCAGAGCTGACTGAGCAAAGCCAAAAAATCGTACAGACGGGCGGCTTTTATAAATATTTGCTTTTAATTCATAAAATTTAATTCATTAGAGGCCTGGGAGACGCGGCAACGATATCTCCCAGTCGTTGCGGGCGCAGCGTACGCACACCCTCCATTTCCATGCACACTTCTACCGTGTGCCTCCGGCTTTCTTTTTTTAATTTCCTTGAAACGCATATAACTGTCATCTGTGTCGCCCTATTCAATTATCGCTATCTTGCTCGCATCACTTTTATTACACGTTGTCACGTGAAAATATATGGAAAAAATCGACAGACCACTATAGAAAAAATTCAAGCTCATAGTTATCAGCGAACATGTATGTTCCACTGCAAAATTTAGCCGTTGGTCGATTGATGAAATCGCTTAACAAACTTGCCAGCCGGATGAAGGAAGTATCACTTGAGATATTGTGAGACAAGACAGACGCAGCAAGATTAAGAGCATCGGTAGGGAGTAACAGGTGGTGTACAGCGTAGGTTCAGAGGACACAAAGTACACGACACCCCAGTCCTGTGTCCCGTTCATAAGCTATTTCCTGGGTATCGGAGTACAATGTATGTATACCATATAGAGGCAATACACGCGTATAACTATATCACGCACGCGTACCCGTGCCTCTGTCAAACAATCCTGCGTACCCAAACGTACAGACAACGTTCAGTGTCCTCTCCTCCCGATTCTTGACTCCTCAAGCTAATACGTGCAAACAATGCTCCCACTTGGTTCTCCCTTCGACCTTCGTACGTTCAGCCCTACATGCTTATCTCGGGTAAATATCTTTATCGGCGACGTGTACTCGTTACGGAACGACTGTGCAAATGGCGAGTTATCCTCTATAGCACCCTTATTCCAAAAAAGAGGACAATTTTGATTTGTTAATCAGGCAGGTTGAAACAGGGAAATAGGTTGGATAAAGTATAGCCTGCACATGAAAAAGCTGAAATCGTAGGAATGCGAGAAACGTAGGCGAGAAAGAGACAGAGAAAGAGAAAGAAAAAGAGAGAGAGAGAGAGAGAGAGAGAGAGAGAGAGAGAGAGAGAGAGAGAGCGAGTAAGATAGAGAGATGGTTTGCTCTGACGTTGAATACCGAAGGAGCAAAAAGATCGACGAGACTCAGTGTCGTCGGAGACGTTCCGCAAGATTAATATCCTAATTCCAGGTGATTCATAAAAATCATTAGTCACTCCCGAAGGCCCCGGGCCGGTTATGCTGCACAACTACAGCATCATACATTACCGAGCTCCTTTTAAAAGATGCATTTCTCCGGGGAGTAAATGCACATCATAGAAGTCTCTGGACGCACTCGCTGTATTTCCGTCCTCGTAGACGAAGGAACCTCAAACGACCTAGTTTTCCGCTTGTTCGTGCCTCGTAACGAAATGGCCAATCAAAGCTCACGAGTCTATAGGGAAAAGGAGTAGCAATCCGGGCAGAGAAAATGTCGAATAAAAAAGGGAATGAACCGTGGGTATAAAATGTAGGTACTAGTACGTTTCCCTGCTCGAAAAGCAGGTGGAAGAGGTCTTAGTCCTGTTATTATCTCAAGAACAGAACGAAAATGTTGTTTCCCGTGATAGCGGCCTTGCCGATTCTAATTATTATTATATTCTCTTTTCAGGTACCTATTTTCCTTTACTTTTTATCCTTTTTCTCCTTCACCAGACGGAAGCTTCCTCCGGTGGTCGGGAATTCACGGGGGATCGTTAGGGTTGGTTGTACCTACGTAAAAGCTGCAACCTCCTGGGGAGCCGTGTTCTCTTTCCACTCTAACTCTCTTCTCCTGCGCTGGCTTTCAAGCGCATCAGACAACGAGCAAGCTATCGTTGCGCGCTCCGGGCGTTCGTGATCCCGGCAAATTTAGAGCCCTCTTACTCGTACGACCTGAGCGCGAAGAACCTCGTACGCGGTTCGGTATACATATAATGTGTAGGTATACTATTTCTTCTCGAAGGCACCCAGAGGGTAAAGCCGCGGTCCCGATACTCCTGGCGCGACGAAGGCTCGTTTACAGCAGGGTTTCACGACCCTCTATTGCGTAGCCGTTTCAACCTGCTTGGTTCGCGTAGTTATGTTTCGCACGCGCTAACACGAACCCGTGCTGGTCGACATTTTTTTTTATCAACCCTTGGTACCGCCGTTATTTTATCTTATTTTATCCGCATTGCGTCGATAATTGCTGCGTGCGCGTCCGCTGATTTTTTTTTTTGGCCATTGATAAATCCATCCGATCGATAGCCAAATAGACAAATCCATGGACTTTCGGGTCTAAAAATCTTGGCTTCATTTTCCTTGATAACTTTTCTCATTGGCTTTTAGTGTCTCAAGAGCGGAGCTGCAATAGCATATACAACTACAATACTCCACAAATATATCGTTCGACGGTGTGCAGACAGGCGTGAGTATATAGCATATACTCGCGGCTTCTAATTTCGCTAGTGCCGTGTACCTCGGGTGGTTCGAGCGGAGCAAAGTGAAGCGCGAGGAGGGGGAAGCTCACGGTAAACGCTGCACTCCGGTGCACTCGCCTCTGGGGGTTCGCATTACACAAACCGAATACAAATTTCACACGAGTCCGTGCGCCACGGGCTGATATTGGTATATTCTAGGAGCGGCTTACCCTCCGGGCCAACTGAACACGCCAGGTCACGTTCGCGATGAAGACCGAATTCTCGCCGTATCTACGACTCTACGGGATGCCCATTCTGGAAATCGAATCCCGACGATTCTCAATCTTCCTTCTGATCGCTCCGTTAACTTTTTTCTTGTTTCAGGATACCGGAATGCGTAATTCATTTTTATTGTCCTACAGCAAAGGTTCGAATTAAATATCTCTGTTTGTGAGTAGTTTTCTTTCTTATCAATTCTGAGATATATAGTAAGGTTCCCAGGAGAGTAATAAAGCTAATCATAAAGTCGTCGATTCAAACAACACCCCAAGGAATATAATCAGCCGAGAAAAATCCAAAATTCGAAGTTTCTATCTTCCGTCCCTTCGTTCTTTCACTACTCATCGAGCTACGTAGTTCTCGAGAAAAATTCTTTCAACTCCGCTCTGGTCGACCTTATCTCTTGCTTTCCTCGCTCATCCTTATATCGCATACGGTTATATCGTTATAACGTTATGTCCCATCAAGGATGTACAACACCACAAAGTCCAAATTCGTGTAGTACATCCGGAGATACTGAAGCCTAGAGAGATCCAATGGCCTCGCTCTCGGGTCATCCCAAGTTTTTTTCTTTTTTCTTATACCTGCCTTATTTGACATAATGGTGGCCCCTCGACCCAACCTGCGCGTAGGAACCCATGTTTGTTATCGCCTTTACGATAGAAAAGGAAATTCGGATTGCGTAAATAATGTCGATGGCCCCGTTCACTATTTTAACATCTGGAGAAACAAGCTAGCTTGTCGGAACGTTTTAAAATTTCTCTTTGTCGATTATTTCTGTCGCTGGAAGATACGTAAATTTTCGAATCTTCATTCCTCAGATATTTTATTATCATTTACTGTCACATTAATTATTACTTTCTCGATAGTTACATCAAACAGGCTATTCCCCCTACATGCTCCACGCCAACCGTTCGGTTTTTTGCTTTTCATTGCCCGGAGAAAAAGCGACGATGGACACCAGCAAAGTACGCGATTTAAAAAAACAAAGAAGCTTTATACCCTTTCTCTCTCGGTTTCCTTATTTTCTCCCGCTGTCGCGCGGTGCATCATTGAAAGTTTAATTTATTTTGAGCGTTGCTCGCTTGCGGTCGCGCGTTGCCTCTAATTATTTTTAAACCGATTAATCACTCCATCCACTGTCGAGTGAACGTGAGGACGGAGATATATAGGACAGAAGGGAACCCCGAGGGCCAAGCTGTTGGCCGCTGGGGCTTTGAGCCGAAATTGCGCGACGAGTCGCCGCGATACGGATTCCTTTGAACGTTGAACCAGCTCACGTTCGTGGTGCAACAGTCCTCGACAACACGATGAACGGGTGAGTCGGATAAGCCAAACGCACTTTCGACTCTTCGGCATACGTGCTTCTACGTACTCGCGGTTTAGTGAGACTAAAAAAAAAAAGAGGTAAAGAAAGACAGAAATGTTCACCGGTAGGCTTGCTCGTTCCGATTTGTCGGTGTCCCGAGTCCCAACCCGATGCCCTTAGTCACCGTCGCGTCGTCGACGCGCCGAGCGTCCCGATGCTGTACCGTCATAAACTTTATGGCGCATATTATTTCGAACGCTCGTCTTCGTCTTTGCGTCGTTGTCGCGGGCGACGAGAGTAAGCCATACCTATCTTCATGCATACACGAGAACCCATTTGGCTCTTTTTCTCGGTCTCATCCCTCGGCACTACACACAATCCTCCGTCTTTTTCTCGCTTCGAGGTTGAGCAGGGATTCCTGGAGGACGCGCGTATGCGTTCGTCCCGACGATCCCGCGGTATCAAACCACCAGGGATATTTTCGAGCAGCGTGTACGACACGAGACGAGGGAGTGATGTGCTTTCTCTCGCTCTCGTCAGCCAACACTTGGACTCTCGGTTTATCCAACTTGTTCCCAGTTTCGGCTTTATTGCGTGCCAGTTAGATTAAGTTCTCTCGCACGTTCGTGTACGCGTATACCTATCTTACCAGCCAACCGAGCAAATCATCATCCCGAGGTTATTCGCAGGGTAGATATGTTCTCGTTATCTTTCAGGGTTGTACGTGTTCTCAGCCAGGAAGCTCGTATATCCGTGGTACCCCGCTCTGTTGTTAACTCTGGAATGAAACCAATTATGGTATCCAGACGTAGACGGCGCTCTTGTACGTACACTGTCGTGAGTGAATATTATATTCGAGTTTTCACTTGATAAAAACCCATGTTAAAATTACTTCCTCATTTAATACAACCTCTAGTCCGGTACTCGTTCAACAATAGAATTCTCTTTACAGTTTTTTAATTTTGTATTTGTTACAAAATTTACTGAATCATATACATATAGCTGGGATTTGATGTGCATTATTGACCGCAATGAACAAATAGGCACTCCATTATTTGTTATCGTAATAAATTATATATTTAATCAGAAAAAGTGTAAGGCCGTCATTTGATTCACGTTCGCTTGACTATTGTTCTATCAAATCCTTATAGGAGTGATATACCTAACAAAACCTGTATCCAACAGTCGGAAACAAAGTGCAGACAAATAAAACTCTAATACCCGTCAAAAAGTATGGAAGACTCGATCGGAGTTTGTGATCCCACAACAGAGAAAATAGAATCTCGTGATACACGGCGCCCAGTTGATGCATCATCCGGTGCGTCTGGGAGGGATGGCAGGCACATCAGGATCCTATCATAGATGATAAATAATTCATGTCCGCGTATATCCCAGCAACGCTTCTCGTCTCTCGTCCGCTTTGGCCGTCTACGCCACTCTTGGTCTCTACCGCCACCGCAACCATCGCAACCAACACCGCCAATGTCTGTCGATCCGTCGCGCCTTCACTACAGCGTCCAACTATCTTTCTCTCTTTCCTTCTTTTTCTATTCTACCGATTCTCGCCGTTTCACTTTTATCCCACGTCGTTGCACTTAATGCACTCGTGCGAATGCACTCGAATGCCACCCTCAATACGCCGTCGTCGATACAAATTGTCTCGTACGAACGTAGAGAACAGTATTGTAACTCTTTATCCAGAATCTTTCACTCTCGCCTCACCGGGGCATCAACCCAGCGGTAAATAAAACATTTTTCACACTTCAAAATTTTCCATCGTATTGAACTAGGATCTTTGATCTTGTCGTTACGGGCCAATGTACATTGATACATTTTTCACATAGACTGATGGTTTCTTGTTGCATTAATTCAATACCAGTAGTGGAAGTAGTAGATTCATCGCGCTGTGTACACGACCTTTAAACATTATTCATGCCAAGCGGGCAAATAGTTGTGTCAGATTCTTTGAACATGGAAAATCAAAAAATTGAAAAAATAGAACACATCTATTTTATTGTTTCGACAACCGGGGGATAGAAGCTAGGCAACCACGCGCATTTTAATATCAAAATTTGATCTCTGTGCACACCCTGTGGAACTCAGTTATTGCAAATATCGCTTACGAATCTGCATTCATCGGATAAAGGAAAAAAATGTAGCTCTGGACGATACGCGGATGTTTCATTCACACGTTATATGAACATTCAAACAGAAAAACGTATTTGGCGAGTTGATACCAGATATAAAAATTCAGCAGATACAGATAGGTTAGGCGTTTTATCCAAATACATTCATATTTGATTACTTTCATCATGTTAAATGTGGTCTACAATAATCGTGGTTATATGTTCGCCTGGTAACATTGTTCGCACCCCGTCAAAATATAGGTTAAAAAACACGTCAAATTAAATGTGTTCGGCTATGGCCGTCCAAGGTTCCTGTGTTTGTCGCACTAAGTGATTGACTTTCCGTTTGTGTCTCTTGTGCCAACGGTTTAACCGAAAAGCTTTCTAAAGTGAACACGGACCCGCCCATTGTTTTGCCTTTTCGACAGGGCTCCAAATTGATTGGTCTATTCGATACGACGCATAAGTTCCAATAGGCAAACACGATCAATTATTCTTTTATTACAGTCGCTGAGACTTAGAGCACAGTCTGGCCATTGCAATCACTTTTTCGGGGACTAAAAACAACGACTCCTTTTACCCACTATAATTGAAAACGGATGTAGTAGATACTGTGTAATATTGTAAAAAGTCACAATGCTGTCCGCAGGATTTCCAAGACAAAGCGCTACATCGATTCAGGCTCCGACCTCGTTATTCATCCTCGCGTTTATCGGCTTCTCTCCCCGTGTGACATAGTACTACTCGTATCCGGTAGATAACCCTTGATGGAAATTCATTTGGAGAACCCACAACCGCATAACAGTCGTCGATAAGGATTTATCCACGCCTAAAGATGTAACTTGAAGCATCGTGAGCACCGCGTTGCCTCGTTCAATATTATCTGGGCTCATTAATTAGCCACACGTCAAGAAATAATTACCAATTCCATCGCACCCGATTAAATTCTCTTTTACCCTCTACTGCTGGCAGTTTAAAATTTCTTGCGGGTTCCCGTTCACCAGTATCGCGAATGAAAATCTTTTCGGACCATCGCCGGATTTCCGTATGAATGTTGGTCTAACGTTTACGTTGCGGCGCAGGACCATGAAAAATGCTGCGCCCAACCGTCGCGGCTAACGACGCGTTTATATCGAAGTGATTTATGCGACGCACGTGCGTCTGGTGCCGGCGTCGGCGGTGGCGATGGAGGTGGAGGTGGAGGTGGCGGTTCATCCATGCGGATACAGTGAAGACCGACAACGACGACAGCTACGACTATTACGCGAGAACTAACTCACATCAGTGGTCGGTTGGGAGCTCGCCACACGAGCAAAGTGTTATCGGGTCAACGCCATTGTAACGAAGCCATGTGTTAATGCGGAGATAAAGCGGTGAGCGGTTGCCCAAGTCTCGCGGCGATGTTCGAGGTAGTGCAGTTTGCAGTAACGACGTTTCAACGGAATGGACAATCGAGCCTCGGTTGGTTGATCCTTGACCCTAGGAACACGATCAACGATGAAACTGATCCAACTTTGAAACAACTGGGTGCACGAGTAACAGTTAGCGACTGCATATGCGTTATTAAAATAAATTCGCATATTGTCGATTAATTCGAACGATGGAATGAACCGTTTTTCTAACGAATTTATAGAATAAAAGTTGTTAAAAAAATAACAGAGAGTTCGTGACGACGACGCTTGAATGGAATGGAATAGCAGGCGTCGGTTAGTTGACCCTTGACCCGAAGAGTTAACTAAACGAGGAAAGACCGAACCGTCGCGTCGCTCAGGTATTGATTGCAGGCTATAAGAATCTCTTTTACCTACATCGCCAGCTTGAAATAGATTTATACGTTAACGCGCAGTTGCACCACGTATAATAACGTGTGAGACAACTATAGCAGTATAACGTACCAGGTGGCTTCGTCATATCTTGACTAATTAGACTGGCATTGTCGGAGCGAACCCCGGGGACACCCTCTACCAGTCATGAATTAATTATCTTTCCCCTCGTAGCGCGTATACTGACCACTCTCTCGCCAATGTCAGCACATATATCTCTATATTCCACGGTACCTTTCTCCCGGGTTGCGGCTTCTCGCATACGTTTCGGAGAATATTTCCCCAGATGGGCGCTCAAGGCTTGGACTGTGTGGCGCCCATCTAAATTGCAGCAGGTCATATTCCACGTGGAATGGCCGGGATAAGTGACTGCGATTAAAGAAGTAATTGCAAAAAATACGTGGACGATATTAACGATGACGACGAGTATGGTAATGCGCTCGGAGTGAACGTCCGACTGGCCGATGAAGGAATTCAGACGAAGAGTCCTTTGGGTATTGTTCTCTGGGAATATACCCGCCTATATGCCGGCATACTATATGTACCTACGCCCATGCTCGATCTGACCAATCGGACTGTCAGATAACTCTTGGAAGAAGCAACGCAAGAAAAGAACTGGGACGAGAGAGGCAGGCATGCACCGAGCTTCAGAGCTGACCGCAGATCTACAACCGTTCGGAACCTCTTCCCGATAGTTATAAATATTTAGAGGGCCCGGACGAGACGCTCGGCTGAGAGAAACCCACTATGTGCGGTGTGTTCTGGCTCTTCAATTCTCGGCGATTGCCCTTCGCTCTCTGAACGGCATTCGTCTTCGAGTTCTCACTCAAACAAACCGAATTCAATTCCCAGCGCTCTTTAAGTTGGCTTGAAATTCGCCATCCCGATTCGTCGCTTCTACGAGTGCCAAACCTTGGTACACAGAGCGATCCAGAATTCGACAAATTTGCAGATACAAAGTCATTGTAAATTGTTTTGTTCTATACACTCGTTTTTTAAATCGTTCCACAAATAACTTTTTCTACCAATATAAAAAATTCATCCGATATCCACGAAGTTTTAAAAGTTGAAGAACCGAATTGTTTGAAGGAATCCAGACAATACTAAACGATGTATGTGTTTTAAATGAATCGTCTCAAAATCGCATCATCTTTGAAACAATGAAGTTGCGGAAATAAATAAGAATTCATCATCAACGAGAATATCAACCGATAGGGTCAGATTCGGTGAACGTATGTAAAATTGGACGAAATAGTGAGATATTTATTGATTATGGATAGCCCTGTATCGAATCAGTCGATATATGTACGTATGTCAAGAGGCTTCTTCGTCCGTAAGCAGTAAATCCACTCCAAGCTCTCGTCTCTCGCGTTTTACTTTCAAGTCGTTTGGTAACACGATTCTTTTAACGTCACTCGGTCGTCAATCGCGTTTAAAGGCGCATAAAATATCCACGTGAAACGCCGGAACGATTTTATTAGACGAAAAGTAGAATTCCTCCGCTTCTCATGCGAGTTTCTTTGTTTATTCCTTCACATTATATAGTTACGCCCCGCGATCCTGTGGATCTAAAACTTGAACGATAGCGGGCAGCTGTAGAAACTCGACGAAAACAGCGAGAAGAGAGAAAGCCCAATGAAAAATAAACAGCGGGTCCGAGAATGAGATAGAGACTGGGTGAGGAAGCCTCGGAGCTCCCAAGAGAATATCGAGACTAAGCGACGAGTAGAGTGAAAATTCATTGGACTCTGTGTGTGTATCAGAGAAACTAAGCGCTCTAGACATCTCCCGACAGATGGATCTTTCCTCGCCTCTCCGCGGTCCCTTTAACGAGCCCCTATTTCTGTGGAGGGCGCGTTATGCTATTTTTGGCTGCTCTCGAGTGAAAGAACGAAAAAAAAAAATGAGGGAAGAAGATGCAAACGTAAAAAGGGACAGTCAGGAAGCGAGCAAACTAAACAGATAGATAAACGGAGGGGGCCGAGAGGAACCAGAGAGACCGAAGGAACGAGTGGACCACACAAGAGGCAACATCACAGTCGATGTCTCGCCGAGCGGTTCTTGACGTTGATACAATTCATAAAGTGCTTTTGTCGCCGAAAATCCAATGGAAACTGCATTGAGTCGAAAGGTATACGTTGTTGCTTGGCCAATTCCAACGACGATACAATTTCCACCGTGTTCCTACGCTATAATACGCAAGTCCGGACGTACACACTCGTCCCGCAATTCACTCCCGAAAGAGCCCCGTGTAAACGCACACAAGTAAAAGACCTGTGTAAGGTTGAGTCGGCCAAAAAAGGGACTATTTTAATTTCCTCATTACGCGTCTCGTTTGGTAGTTATATAAGTTCGGGATATAGCTGTATATACGAGAGAACGCCATTCGTGGACGTTTCACTTTCTCGAGCGGTCTTTTTCTCTCGTTCAGGTTCATGTTCATGTTCACTGCCTCTTCGTTCTCCCATTCCCGACCTTCGGAGCAGGGCTACCTCTGGACTACCGTTTCAGCTTCTCGTCCCAGCAAGAACGCCGCTTCGTGTTTTGCCCCTCGTTCTCTCTCCGGTGTTCCGGTTCGGTGTTCGTTCTCCTTCCTGTTCGTTCCAGTTGCTCGTATTTTCTCTCATTCTCCTCCGAAATCCACCGACTCGGTTTTAGTCCTTTTTACTCCCTCGGTTTCTCTACTTCGCCTTCTTCAACATCCCCATCGCTTTTCAGCCCAGTACAGTTACCCTCCTGGGTTCGTTCGCAAAACTGACAGCAATAAACTTCCACGCGCTACTTGGACTCGTCTGGACTTCCGTCGATTTAAATAATTGCGTCATGGTGTTGGTCAGAGTGAGAAGAGACGCATTCATTCGGTTTGCTTTTATTGACCATCCCTTCGTATCCGCACTACCTGTATTTGCCAATTATCTGCATGAACGCGTTTTTTCCGCTTCCCTCGGGCGAAGCATGCAAACCGAGGCAGTAAAAAAGATTGTCGAAACAAATGGGGGAAAGTCGGATCGACCCGGTCTGCACAACACGAAGTTTTGCGCGATTCGATAGGGTGGAAAATCGAAAGATTGGGACGCCCAGAAAAAATATCGATATCCCTTCAACTCTTTCTTCACCAATCACCGTTCATCCCGATGCTGAGTTTTTGGCGTAATTTTTCAAGTTGAAAGTCTTGCCGTCATTCCACGATATACGTCTGCACGTTCAATCGTGAAATTATAAATCCCGTCAATATTTCATAGTCAGGATCGAGAAACGTTTAGAGATATACAAGCGCTGAGTGCACAGAAAAAACACCGGCTGGAATGATCTGATTTCCGAACGCGTGTTATGGAGGCACAACTTTATACAGAGAGTCGAGGTCGAGTTTTTACGGTCCAAAAATCTATACTATACAATGCGTCTCCAGCATGTACGCACGCGTGTTGACCACATTCGGTACGTGGCCTTATTCGTCATGCTCGCGGGTTTTTTTCGCGATGAAACAGACCCTTCTTCAGCACGACAAAAAAATCCAGAATCCGCAGGTAGTCGATTATAAATTGCTTTCTCTGTCAGAGAATAAACGAAAAAGTTTATGTTGAACACGAAACCCTTGCAAAATCTTCCATATGAAATAACTTCATGAGTCGCGTCCAATTGTTTTGATAAATACGACTGCCGCTCGTTGGTTCTTGATGCGAAACTGGTTATCATATGATATTTTTTTTTCTTTCAATCAACGTGTTGGGGGAAGAACACGGTCGATAAAAAAATGTTGTTTTAGGATTCCATCGATCGCACCCCTCCGAGAGCGCAGGATGAGGGTTAACCGGACACTTATTCTTCCGTAAATATCGTATGAGTTTAGTGTAGGGTACTAAGCGTTTGGTAGAATGGTTGTTGCGTTACTCGCTGCCTGGACGTCTCAAACCGCTGTCAGCAAGCTCGCGAGCGAAAGTACAATCTCGGGGGGTATTCTCCGTCGTTCATTTTCGCATCTTCCGCACCTCCTTTCCTTCGTCCCAAACCAACGGTGCGGAACCCGGGTCGAACGTGATGTTCAGCGTGACCGCCACCTTCAAAAACTTGCCCGGCAACCACTTACCCTCAGCCCCGAAGCTCTCGGCACACTCAACCCTCTAGCAGTGTCTTCAATTTTTCCCCTCGTTCTCCGGCTTCCGGTCCACCTCCGCGCGAAAACGTCGAACGTATCTGGATGAACTCCCGCCCGCAAACCTGTCGCTCCGTGCCTGAGCGGTTGGCATTGAGAGATTGCCAAGTTTTCGAAAACTGACACCTGACCCCTTGGCAAATCGCGTCTCAAACTCTCAACTCGACTCTCGAACTTTTCGATTTTTCAACTTTGATAATTTCGTTTTTAAGCAGCCGAGACCATGGAACAATTCGAAAACGTCTAGACTGAATATATGGCGTCAGGTTGAGAACTTTGTTGTAACCACGTGGACGAACTTGCTCCAAACAGTATTCTCGCAACATTTGCTTCTGTAAAGTTTCTCGGAGCACCTCGTCTAACTCAACGTTATGAGAGTTTATTATTATCTTTTTTATTTCATACTCTTTGTTCGTGAAATTGGAAACGGGGAAAGGCAAAGGTGGAAAAGAGGTTACGGTAAAAGTAGTGAGAACATTTTGAGTCTGCGGTTAACCCGTAGACGTCTATAGGTGGCGGGGTTATTCGGTAGTTCGTGCAACGCCTAATCTGCGCAATGGGGAATATTCACCATTATTATCCATGTGAGTTAGAGTGAGTAGCTGGAGTCGGTGGTGGTGGTGGTGGTAATGGTATTCGTACACGCGTGCTTATGCTCTGTATATGAATGGTGGCAGCAATATGTACGCTCGCATAAGCTGGAAGAAAAGCGAAGCTGTGCGCTCCGCCGTTAACGCGCGTTATCAGCTAACATTCCTCGTGCAATTTACAGTGTAGCCGAGCTATCGCGGCGAGAAAATGAGGGAAAGAGAAGTGTATACGTGGGAACCGGTGTCTGAGCACACGCTACGTCAGGATGTAGTGTGTACGGTTCCAAGCATAAATACATGGACACTCGGAAATTCTGGAATACAGCTTCACGCGCAGCTCTTGAGACGCTTGTAATTTTCCAGAAATCCTTCGACAGACTCTTTGGGATCGGATGAATGTAATTGGTAGCCACGCTGCATCATGTGTATTGGATAAATGTTGAGGTAGTCAAACAGTCATGACTTGCTTCGTACATTTGAACTTTCTCAAGAGTGAGTTCAACATTTATTAAAATTGATTGCAATTATGATTTCCTGTAAAATTTATCGTTATCTCGGATAACCGTGCGCTGAGTAATGTGCTGCTGGCTGGAAAAATATAACGAACCCGTTTGCATTATATTCATCAGTTGAAAAACCGCTATCGAATTCAGCCTCTATCCATAGCTATTCAAATGGCGTCTTCGAGGACGCAGTGCAATAAATATCGACCGCCATCTAAACAGTCCGGAATCGTCGACCAGTCTGCAATAACACAATCATCAAATGGAGAAAAAAATAATTCGATAAGGCAGCTTGCTATTACGATTCAAAGGTATTACAAGCTCGGATTTCAAAATATCCGAGCTGATAGTCTCGTTTCCGCTCTACGTGGATCCAATATTTGCATTAATCGAGAAAAGCCCGGAATGCATCTACGCGTATCGTTACTGTTTTTCTACACGCATAGTCTAGTCCGGTTCTCGGTGCGTTGGCTCGGGGTGAAACAGCCTCTAAACCAGGATAGCCTGAACGGAATTCATGACGGCCCGAAATGGTGAATCGTAATGTAACTTAACGTGTAACTGCTGTGTAAACAACGCGTGAGCTCGTGCGCGTGCGATTTAGCAATACGCGTACGATAGAGCGATATAACGTAGTCGCGGCTGGGTCGGCTCAGTAACGAGCAGGTACGCGATAATCGTCGGTCGTGGTGGCGATGGTGGTGGTGGTTGTAGTAGCGGCGGCGGCGGCGACGACGACGACGACCATGCTGGTGCTGCTGCTGCTGTTGCGCGGAATTAACTATCAAACGGTAGAGAACCCGATTTCTATGGCTATCACGAGCCGGAATTACGCCACTCCGCTCCCGATTCCTATACACCTACTATTTCCTCCCTATCTCAACGTGTAGTAAGTTATAAACAATGTAGGGAAAGTCCCGCGGAGGAGGAAGCACATGATAAGCAGGGCAGTTAGAATTGGTATACCTCGTGTATCCGCGCACTACCCTGCTTTAAATGATCAGATATAAAGGCAAGGCCGCAAGTGTATTATACATTACAAACATTATGGTGTACCGTACCGTGGGCCGGAGTCTGCGAAATCCCGGAGGAAGTATTAACCCGGAGGATTTATATATCTAATTATAAATTATTATGGACTTTGTATATAACGAATCGCCTTCCCGTCCGTATTTTCAAGCGGAAGATCCCTCACACACGCACACGCACACACTCGCCCTCTTGCGTACTAAATTTATTATCGATATTATAAATTATGGTATAAAGAGGTCGATATAACAACAATGAGCCAAAGAGTCACGTTTGCTCGCAGTTTACGTGTTTGTGTTTTTTTTTTTTCTCTCCCATACCCAAACTCGTTATATCGAGCGATCGGTCTCCGGCGCCCATATAACCGCTTACTTATGCCATTCAGTCTTATACCTTCCTCCAGCTAAATAACTCCGCCGAGTGTATTTATCGCCTCGAGTAAAATTTATGCGTGCAACTTTGGGATTGCCATTGCGCCCGAGCCGCCGTTGCCATGTGCTACACTCTCGTGGCACTTGGCAAACGAATTGCGATCCGATAAAAATATAAGGCTCGAGTGTAATTCATCGTGGGTCTCGGGCGGGTATACTCTCCAATCGAGGAATATCTGCGGAACTAGTTGGGACACAGGGACGACGAGTCCTCCCTTGCGGAACGAGCGGGTCGAGTATGAGGATAAAAAATTTCTCGTCGTCTCGACAGTTCGCGATCGGGATACCTACGCGTTTTGTGCGATGCCGTGTTCCATAGCCGCGTGGTCTGCAACCCACAGCAGTAGCTCGACTCGTCGCGCGCTGCACCGCGGCAGTAGACCCCGGCAGCTCGCCCGAGACCCCGCGAGAGTAGATATATTTATGGCTTTCGTAAAATAACGATCGGTCTGGACGTTGCTGACGCCGAAATTTATCGGTACGTAATGCGACCTAAATGATGCACGAGTCATGAATCAAAATCAGGATCCAACGCGATAAACAAAATGGGAGAAATGAAAGGATCGCTGATGTTAGAAGCCCGAGGGTTTCGTGGGTCGTGAGCGAGAATTAAGCAGCGTGCCCCGAGATATTCGGTTCATATCGCGTAATTTTAGAATCCGGCCCAATTTGGCTGTCTTTTTTTTTTGCTCGCCTGAAGGATGGCAAGCCCTCCCATGCCGATAACCTGCTGTGCGGCGGCGTAATTCGACACTGATTCGAACACAAAATTGTCTATTACATCGGTTCGCAGCAAAAATTATTTCTTTCTTTTTCCATGCATCTATTTTCTTTAATTATTTTGAACACGATTTATCGAATTCGTATGCATGCGATTCTCGTCGATCTAACCTTGTGTTTTGATTTTATTTTATTCATCGCGTATTTCGAGGGAAATTGTTCGTGGAAACGGGTCCCGGTCCATGTAGCCAAAGCCTGTCGAGGCGATCGTAGCGTAAATCGGATTCGCTCACTCGGCCCTGCTGCCCCGTGCAGCTGCGATATAACTATTCTCTAAAGCTATCTCTGTCGAGGCAGTTGTGAGCGCAAAAGAGACTGCCGGGATTTCGGACGCTTGGCCAAATCGCTGGTTCAACGTGCGGGGCTTAAACTCGGCTCGCCGTGTACTTTACTGTTCGTACCGAACGAATTTATGGACTCGAGTTAGAAAATTTTTGGTGGCTCTAGCTCTCAAACGCACTCTCGTTAACTCGGTATTGCGCTTTTCGCGTATAATTCGCCAATAAATTTCAAGTGGATTACCACCAGAATATCCGGATTCCAATCAAGTGGCGAAAATTGTTTGAATCAGTAGAATAACCTCAGTATCAAAAGGCTTTTGTAATGTTTTTAGGACGAAGGCAGTTTATTTTCATTTTTACTCGCGACAGTAAATAAAAAATGATATCGTTGTATTTATTTTAAAAAATTATTCTCTTCGACAATCAGAGTATCTTTCATACGCGTGTCAACGAAATCTATTATTTTAGTTATATTTGAAAACCAATTTTCGGTTGAAAAAATTATAAAATCCGGTTTATTTATTAACCATCGGGGCTATGTGACGACGTGTTTTTCTGTAACCTCGTTATCAAGCCTCATCTCGTGCTGACACTGGGGCCCGAGAGCCCGCAACTGTGAGGATGACCGAAAGGAACCTGGAGAGGGCGGTATGTAAGAACTGGCAAGGGCAATCAACGAGAATCGAAGTTGCCTCGAGGCATACGCTATATTTTATCCCCGCAATGATAATATCCGGTTGCCGTGAAGCTTTGTATAGGATACCAACATCGAAACATGATCGCGTTGGCTGGCGCCTTTTGCCTCGTATATACGCAAGGACCAAGCAGATGTTCTTCAATTCGTATCTTGGGCCGGTTATCTGCGGTCCGCGTTGCGTGGCGTTGTACGTTTCAACTTATGAAGCAGGGACCCGCGGGGCAAACGAGAAAACTGTTGCCCATCTGTCGATCATCCGTCCACTTTGAGAAGAAGATAGAGCGAGACGCGGAAGAGAGAAGAAAAGAGAGGGTGCGATCGGGTGAGGGAGGGGAAAAAGCGTGGATAATTGTGCACTTCGAATTTCCAAACTGCTTAGCCCCGAGCGAGGTTCGTAATAATAATAAGAGAGTAATTCGATCGCCTGAGACCTTCCGACGGAAATAACTAGAGTTCATTGACCTCCCATTGTGCACGAGATGCAAAGTCGACGGTATATGACTCTGGTTCGATCCGTTGCAGATAATTTTCATGCTAAACGAATGCGGGCATTGAAGCGCTTCCCCAAAATCGTAATCAATCGGACTGATAAGATTAATAATAATGTCGATAACTTTTTCGCAGACGCTCATTACTATAAAATATCATTATTTCCACCTGAAAACGCATGTCTACTTTTGTAGTCTCGGATACCGAAATGCATTACCTACGATGGAAGTGCAGTCGCTGCGTCAGCTTTGGTGTTCTATTAATTTCCTTTTATCGAGTTATAATATCGAATGACTATGCGGCCATGGGTTATGGGGTGTCGAGCTTCGCGTAGACCCCCTCTCGGGCGTGTCACAAGGGCATGCACACCTAATGACACCGTTGCCGCAGGTAATGCGAGTCACCACGAGAGAGCCGTATGCTCTCACTGTATAACCAGTACAAAGCCCGTACATTGACGGTACTTCACAGAGCACGCGAAGGAGCGAGAGAGAGCGAGAGAGAGAGAGTGCGTGAGAGGGGGGGGGGGGAGAGGAGAGTGCCGGAGGTGGAGCAATAACACCGACCCTCTATCTAATCGTACCCACGCCGCGTACGCGAATACACGTCCGCGTAAAGCTCGCGAGCAGGGTTCGAGCTTACACTGGCTGACTGGATAGATATGAAGACTACGGAATATATCGAATTATACACCTTCGCCTATGTAGGTCCCCAGCACGTATCCTCTTCCAACCAATAATCCGTTCATAATTCGGTTATACATAATAAAACAGTCAATGGGTATTTCGTCGATTACATCATACATCGCGTATCGCGTTTACGGAAGCCAGCAAAGTCGTACGCGCAATTTGATATTTTTTGCATTGGATCTTTGGTCGAAAATCGTTCATCGATTGTTGCGATAAAAAAATTTCACTAATATTCCGTTCAGACAATCGATATACAGAGCGTGTTACGAGTTGTTGTATACGAACCCATCCCTCACGAATCTTTCTATTCCGAATATGTATCGCGGAATACTACGCCGTGCGTGTTTCCCATAAATTCACTGACCCACCACGATCCACGGTTTATGTGCATCGCCAGGATCAGTGAACACACATATTCGAGAGAAAATTCTTCGGTACGTCACCGGTCGTTATTCATCGGTCCAGCTAAACCTCATCGAGGAACCAGAGATACATCACCCGCGATCGATGTATCGAATCCGCGTACATGTTATACTATATGCTCTTTCGATTACATCGGGAGATAACTGTGCTTCTCTGCGCCGTATGCTTCAATTTGGCGGCGCGGGTAAATATCTCGCGCATCTAAAAACGAAAGAAAATATATAGGAGATCGCGGACAAAGTGAGACTCTTCAAAAATATGGGGAAAAACTAAATATTTCGAGGGAACAGTACCGAGAGCCGTTGTGGGTTGCAATTTGACTGAGTGGTCGACTCAAATAATCGAAAACTGACAGATTTTCAGGACGCGATCCGAACGCGGATCCGAACTCCGGTGTGCCGTTTTACCCCGGTATACTCCGAAATTGTGCATTTTATGCAATAGCGCTGCACATCCATGTGGGCGTAAACACGAATTTTTCATTGAATAAATCACCGTACCCACATAGCGAGTTCCGGCGCAGCGTGTTCGTGCAAGACGACGTTAGCAAAAAAATCGCCAATCAATATGCTAATGAATGATTTTCAAATTTGACTTTACAAAGTGTCCGGGTGTAACGTATACGCGAAAGTGAGCACACGTCGATCGTTGGACGTCAGGATAGATTCGTCACGCGAAGACGAGAGAGAAGTGGAGACGACGGAGAGGAGGAAAGATCAACCGTGGCAGGCCAAAATAGTATATAATAATCGCAAAATAATCGAGTCGATGCGGAGGAAGAGGGCTGGGCCCCGGACGCGTCAAGCCGCTGTATAATCGTCCAACGAGAATATAAATAATTTATGTAACCCGGCACCAGCAGCAGGATACCCGGTCCGCATATGAATTTTTATGAAGGATCGCAGTGCTCGGCATCGATGTTCTCCCTCTGCGTGGTTTTTCGCGATTCCCGGTATACACGGTCGCCCCACGATGACGGAAGATGCCTGTTTTACCGCATCGGGGCAACCAAAATAAGACATTAAGGCTCCTCGACAATCAACCCTCAATTACTCAATAAACTTACGTCTCCCGAAGAGTTTCAGGCTCAACCGAATTTCAAACAAAGACAAAAAATTAGGTAAAAAAATGTACGCGCACAGAATAATTTGGAAAATGATAAATATTGCTACACGATATTACAAATATATTCACACTGAACACCCATATATGATAATAAAGTGTTCAAACCACGTATTTTTATCTAAGCTACGATTTTTTTTAAATCCTGAAGTGACGCAGGAGAACTAAAAGTTCACATAGAAATTGAACGACTTGCTAGATGCCAGTGTATTTGAAAACGTCTTCTGTACCGCAGATATTGAAACGCAAAGCAGTGCATAGTAAATCCATAATACCGTGCGTGTCCGTCGTTCGACGTCCGGCTGTTATCTACTGCCCTGTCGTGTATACAAATATACACAAGTTTCTCAATGAATCATGGCCGCTTCTATGACGGCAACTAGACTCGCTACAATACAGATACATCGCAGGCCCGAGGAACACCCGAATTCTACCGTGAGTCATGCGTCGACGGCCGCATCCGAGCGGAAAACCCGTCAGCCCAGTTCCGATGGGACGCGAAGATAAGGAGTTACGCACTCGAGCTCACGCGGATAGTACTTCTGAGCCCCTGTCGCGTGGGGTAGTAAAAGAGGAGGGGGAGGAGGGGGGTGGGGGGGGGCAAACTCGAGGGTATGACCTGCAGAGACCAAAACTCATTGTTGCACTACACGCGCGTAAAATACAATTTCTACTTTTCCAGTATTGATATTTCCAGCATCGCCGGTCGAGAACCGCAGACGAATATTTCTTTCTCGACGCACGCGGAGATTAAGAGGAAAACAACGAAGGATCGAGAAAAAAATAGAAAAAATACTAAAATAAAGTTCCCCTAACGATAAACAAGCGGGTGGAAATGTAATTCATACCACTGTACGTGGGTCAATTGGAAAATGAAGGGAGTGAGTATTGACAGAAAAATTGGATTATCGTGGCGGTGGTTATCCCTCTTGCTCGGTGTTCTCGTGTCAACGGAAGGGAAGAGCGTCAGAGTGCTCTGGATCGTCCGATAATCGATCGGTGGTCCGGCCGTCTAGCCTCGAGGCTACTATCAGGCGCGTATAGTTTGATTATCGCTTCGTCGAGTCCCATCGAATTTATCGATGAAACCGAATGAGAAAAAAAAAAAAGAAAAAAACGATTGATTGACCGTGGAGAATGGTATGAGAAAAAAGAACGGAACAGATATGTATGTATGGAATGCGTTGACCGCCCACAATGAAAATTACGAGGCGGTGACGGTGGTTTTCGCCAGATACGAATCCTGCCTTTCGATGAGAGAATCTCCGGCGTTTTCGCATTGCGTCGCGATCGGGGTGAATAAATTACTGCTTCGTTAACGGCGAACTCACCAACATCGTTTTAGCCGCGTGGTCCGCAAATGGTCTAGGTACACTGTCCAAGTTTTATATACGTTGTGCGACTCTCAGCGAATCGCAGAAATCTCAGCTCGATGTACCCCCGCCCCGCTTCTTCCACCAAGATGGTCGCACAACGTGCGAGGGTTTTCATTATAACACATCGTTTTATGCACATACTTTCGATCCGACTTAATTTAGAAAACAAGCTCGTTCACAGTGGGGTACAATAATTAGCACGTCGTTTGCATGCTATGAAATCTACGGCCCACTAATAACGCCTGCTTCGGCAATTAGAATTTTTTATCTCTCTCCCTCTTGTACCCATATAAAGCAACGGCACTGGGAGAATCAGACTTTCAAAATAAATGAAACATCGCAGTCTCACATATATAAATATCCGTAGCTTTTATTTAATACGAGTTTAATGTCAACACTTTCAATTTCTCGGACGATATTTTTCTTCCGCTTCTCGATACACCGGTGCTATCATCGGGAATATAAATTGTGCTAATTAAAATCTGAGGAAGGAAAATTGTTTCCCTCGTATAACTCATGTACCCCCACAATACCGGTGACCGTGGTACCTTCGAAAGACGAGAACCGAGAATAAAGTAAATTCCCTGGCGGTTGGAAAAGAGACAGCGGTAGGCTAACGATAATTTCGCCACTGTCGTTTCACCGTCGTGTACCCACGTCGACCGAGTGTACACTCTTTACCGTCGTAACTGCGGATATAGGCTTGCGCGCTTAATTGCATCAATTAATAGCCTACTCTCTTCCTCGTTTCTTCCTTCTCTCTAAAGTAGCTTTCTTCGCCCTTTACACACGCCCATCCCTACCTCTCTCCCGCTATATTGCTCTGCTCAACGAGACTCGTGCTGGCCTACCCTCGTCTATGAGGTGATTCGAGCCAGAATCCGTTGAAAACTCGCGATTTCTCGTGTAGTTCGTCTCGTGTCACGGCCTAAGCGAACCAACGTGGAGAACGACGGGAAGGAGACTAGCAGTTTTTCCTCTTTCGGACTTGCTCGCATACACGAACACGTGCCTTCGTCGGTCGTGTTACATGAATATATACATACATAAAGTCAGAAGTGAATACATAGGCGAGTACGCCAGTGCGCCGGTCACGTCTTACCGTTAAAGTCTTATTAATTAGCGAGAGGGTACAGAGCGGCGGTGGGTCTGCGGCAGTTACACGCGCGAGTGAACGAGCGTGTGCCTTCCTCTCTCCATTGCTGCTCGGATCTCCTTCCTCCTTGTTGGGCTCATGTGCTGCCGCTGCTCACTCGTCTCGAATATCAAGACCGCGAGCGATGCTTATACAGATTTACGTATGTATATTTACGTACGTTGCAGAAACGTTAAAGCGTCCTGCTCGATGCCAGTCGAGATATTTAATTAAGCTATCCCTGCCTACTCGCGATGGAGTCGCTCGCTGCAGCACGGAGCCCCACCGTCATACGTCCACTCCTCCGCACGCTTCCCTCGCGTCTCCGAGTTTATACCAAGTAACGTAGATACCAACTGCTATACAGATCTTCCACGATGCAGATCTTAGGCGTGAGTAAAACGTTTATATCCTGGCTTCGAATTCCCACAGACGTCTTCCTTTTCGCTTCCCGTGCACCATGATTTCGCCGTTGCTCCGCTCACTATCATACGTTTAGATCCGGATATTCAGGCCACGAAGATTTTCTAGTTCGATCAGTGCGTCAATTGGTGGATAACAACAAAAATGTCCGTACAGCTCGCGATGGTGCAGAAAAATTATACTACGAAGAAATTTTTTTAATATTATAATGGTATTAGTTATTCCTATGTATAGTTTTATACAAAGTAATTGATTTAATTGAACGATGAGTTATCTTCCGGTGACTCTACGGTTTCGCTTTTTTTCTAGATTCCTTCGACTCTTCGCGTCTGGCTTTTTTCAATCTTTCGTCGCTCAGATCCACACTCTCAATATATTCTTGGATCGTTAACACCGTGCAATGTCTGGATGCCTCGATTACCTCGCGAATCCGATGTTCATACAACTTTATATGAATACATTCGCGGGGCAATCACAGGAGAAATATTCATGTTTAGGCAGAAAAGAATAACGTTGCTTTGCATATAAATATCGCTAGTATACGATTCTGTGGGTATCGTACGAGCCATATTAAAAAAAAAGACGAATAGAAAACGGGTATACATAAGGAATGAAGCGAGGGGCAAATGACATTGATACGACTCATGCTAGCGCAGTCTGTGAATCGATTAAGAGCACCAAGATAATAAGAAAACAGATAGAACGAAATGCCAGCTCTCGTGAGCGCATGGGAAAGGAGCTCTTGGAAAAGACTGACGAAAGCAAGTGGCGATGTAACGAGGGCAAAAATAATTATGCGACCATCACGCCGTGGACCGGTTGCATGGAACGTTGACGCATATTTCTCTTCTTCTGAACCTCACCTCCCGCGCGTACTGCACCAATACCCGCGGCTCGCTCATCTACTGTAGCTCCTCTTCTGTCACTGCTATCTCGGTTTTCTCTCATTAATTTCACTTCTCTCAGATGAGTGCCGAAAGGATTGGAGGAAGCGAGACGAGATACACGCTCACCTTCTTTCGTTGCGATGATGTCCTCGAAGCTCTCCCGGACCATTATTATGCCGCTCCCAGAGGCTCTCTCTGCCAACAGTGCCCGTCTATATAGCTTGCAGTGCACATTTGCGGCTGCATTAGCCTTTAACTCTCTTCGCGTCTTTATCTCCCGCCGTTAATCCTCCCGCGGAACCACCGAGTGCCCCAAGCTCGCTTTTCTCTCGCTGTCCAACCAACTGGCAAACTTCACGGTTCTCCGAACTAATTAAATTGATCATCGTTTCGATTTCGACGCGTCATAAACGTGCATATTTTATTTTTTTGACGGATGGTATTATTCTTAACGTCAGGAGACATTAAGATAGTCCGTTAAATTATGGAATTCAATAATAACAATAATAATAATACTTCGAAAGCGTGAATGAATTTAAAAATTATAGATACAATGCGGTATTCGGCAAATTTGTAAAACTGAAACAGAAATGTAATAACATTCATATTGACCGGTAAATTTAATTTCTCGCATTTAACGTAAGAAAATGCCACATTTTTCTAACAATATTCTCATAAATGATTATACAAAGTCTAAAATTCCGTGATACGTCGTGAATTGTCTTTTCGATCATATCAAACACTGGTCATGGATGGGAACCAAAGTTTTCTGCGAGTTTTTGTAAGTCCGTCGATTTATACTGGCAAGATGACAGAAATATTAAGGAAAGAGTAATTCGGAGCTCGAAGTTGGACGAGACTCAATTCAGATTCGATACACAGAGCGTTGAATTCAACATTTTTAAACAGATATCGCGCGCAGTGAAGGCCAAAGACAGACGAGTAAAAAAACAGAGACGGACTCCCACGGATCGTCTAGATCGCCTCTCGTAAACACCTCCCACGCGCGTATAGGGTCCTGCACGAGGATCATGTGTCAAGAGAAGTCGGTACTAGCGTGACCGGGTTGGGCAGCGCGCTCGCATCAACGCTCGTTCTCTTTCTCGGTCTATCGTTTGCTTTTGCGCGTTCAAGACGTAAATCCTGGGATTTCTGACCACGAGAATGATGTCTTGATGTGTCTCCGTACTTGACGTACATTTTATAACCGCAAGGCGCGAGCCTGTGATTAACCCGTTCTGCCAGTCATTCCTTCTCTTTATTTTTTTCTGCTTCCTGCTTCGCACCGACGTGCACCACGATATATCATACACAGGTCTCCTTGGTTTCTCCTTCTGATAACTTCCCGCCGTATTTGGCGCCGAAAGAATAAACGATTGATTCGATTTTATTGCGTCGCGGGCTACGGAAAAGGTGGCCTCTGTAATCGAGAACGAAGTACGAAGGAGTATGCGGGACATAAACCGTCGAACGAAAAAAGTGGGGATAAAAAAGGAGTGAAAAGGCCAGTTTGATTTATTCGACGTGAGTAACAAGTTCGATTATCTTGGACAGCCGGGGGACGTAAGTCGTTCTGTGCGAGACATAAGCTGCATATTGGCGCTCGGCTTCTGCACTACTGTCGGGCGATTAACCGGGCCAAGCAACCGAAAACGCAAGAGGAACAAAACGTTTCGCTGTACTATTACGTCGACACGCATATACCATTTATTATCGTCACATTTTTATTATTACCTTGACGCTTTTCTATGCATACCGCTTGCACGTGTGCTCCTGTTCCACATTTTTGTTCACCAATTTTATACGCTAACCCTCAGTCTTTTTACGCACACAATCCTTTTACTAGTTATAAGATGCGTATTAGACGTCGTGTGAGTACAGATAAAGACAATGATTCGAAAATGAATAAATAGTCATGAAAATAACGAGAGAATAGTGCTTTCTGGAAACCAAAATTGGTTGAATTATTCAATCAATTTGAACGAGGCAAAACATTCGAAGAGTATTCCCACGTACTTGGATCCATGTTGGTGGGTAGTATCACGTGTCTTGTGCGAGTAACGTGAGTTAAAGCCATTGGGTACATGGAAAAACGTGGACCGCCGGGATACTTACGTGTCGGCACGCGGAGCACGCGGTTCCTTCTACATATCCCCTTTCTTTCGTCGTCGTTCTGCTCTGTCGAGATTTTTTTTGTCCATCGACTTGTTCGACTCCATGTGCAGCATCAAGGTCTGGGTATACGAGTCTTTTTTTCTTTCGAAGCACGTGTACTTTCCTCCGCATTCCACGGAAGCAGATATGCAACGGTATGACATTGTAACTTCGTAAATTCCGTTACTTTTCATTATATTTCCCACTTAATAATACCGTCCGCTAACGAACGTCAAAATTTCTATGTCGTTCTTGAACGAGCCTTACCGTACATCGTTTATGAAATTAATGTCTTATCTAGAGAGCTATACAGTTATTCCGAATACTTCGGCCTTGAAAGCAACCGACAAATTCATTTTTCCGCTCTTGATTGATTCCATCGATTCGAGATTATTAACCTGAAAGAAACTATACAAAGATATGCATATACGAGTTCGGGAATTTTATCCATTCCCCGAGCATTTACCTCTGGTCAAGTACCGCAATTTATTCTTCGGAACGCTGCTTGTGGCGTGCTTTTCTTTTCCTCGACGTCGTTGACATCGTCTCGCCAGGCGGAAATATAAAATCTTCACTGCGCCGTGCGTGTGACGATAGAGAAGGCGAATCAACCCCCCCACCCCTCCATTTTAACCCTGTATTTCTTCCGGTCGTTCTCTCGTCCCGTCACTGCTTCTCCCTTTACGCACATCTTTTCCGCTACTTCCACCGTCACGCCGTCGCGACTCTTGCGTCTTTTTTCTGTCCACCCTGGCAGACGTTACACGTCGTGGGCGAGCGAATTTACGAGGACACAGTGTTTGGCATTTTTGGCCGAGGTTGTTTCGTACATCCACACTTTATCAAACGCCACCGGACCTTAGTCTTTCGTTCGTGGACCCGGCATCGACCAAATACGTATATCGATAATAATTCATGATGAAAATACGTTGGTGGCGAAATCAAAGAAAGCAAAGTTTGTTTTTCAACGGAATTTGTCAAACGAAATTACGAGTCCTTGAATAAGTTCAATCCGATTACTGAAAAGTGTCAAGATACAAATAAAAAAGCGTTTCGGTGATCGGGTTAAAAAAAAAAATATTAAATATTCTGGTCTGCAGCTCCGAATTTACCGAATTGATAAATTATTTGGATGTGCAGGTTGCTTCACGTCTTGATCTGTAAAACAAAATTTTGACAAACCGAAATAGCATGCATGTTGTAAAAAACTTTTGAACATTGAAATCGTCCGTTCATTTCCGACTGTAGAGAGACCAATAACTAAACCCAAATTGCGCGCGAATGTCGGGGATTTTACGCGCGGCAATATGCCACGATGTCGAGACAGAGGCATGGAAAGCTTCTGCCGCAACGTAACGTTCCAAAGTGCCGCGACTACTCTGCATTGGTCTCGTAAAGAAACACAATAATACAGCCCCTCGAGATTCTACGACTTTCCGCGAATGTTCAAACGTAAATACGTCTAACGCGTAAGCGTTATATCTATAGCTGTGTGTATTTTATCCGCATGACAAATTTTTATAGATCACCATGAAGATTCTTTCGTACTTTATTCGTTCTTATTTTGAGATATTCCATCGTCTCGTCATAGATTTTTCTACCTAATTCTGCAACTGACGTTGCGTACAGCACAACGTATGTGTTATTTCATCGCGGAAAATGTTGAGAAATTTGCGATCCTATATCGGGGGGGTTTCGTACTAGAATTCCAGGACTTTGCATACATATATTGTTAGCAGGTTGTGCTAAGGACAAGAGTAGTAGGACGAGAACATAATGTATACTTCCGTTGCCGTACTCCTGTGTAACGTCCTCGTTGATTTAACCCCGAGAATTTACCGAGTGCGTATAATCGTCAGCATTCCAGATCAGGGACGGAGCTTTCGAGACCGGCTTTACCTTCTAGTGCGAGCTCCTTCCTCCAAACCCTCCGCCACTGCATATCGAACGATTCTATAGATTCCTCGCATATTTCAATAACCCTGTAGGACCCGAACAGCGGCAAGATAGTTGAAATAGCTCAGCCGTGCTCCCGCAAGACGGTCCTGTACGGTCGCTATGGGAACCTCACGTCCTAAGAGCAATAGTTTAGACTCGTGATGCTGCGGTGCAGCTTTTTTTTAATGCGTTGTGTTTTGGATGCCACGATAATCCTTCGGCTACAAAGGATTAATATTCTTGAATCTGAGCCCGTGGATCGTGTGAAATTGCGGGACCGCGTCCGGCTACTTGGAACAATCACTGTGGAGTAGATTGACAATTCTTCACGATATTACAAATTAATCAATTCTTCTCGTACACGATGAAGACAACTATCCGCAAACTTATACGCGTTTTGTGTGAACCAGTGTAGAATATTTTTAGCATCACATTCATTTGGAAGGCACCGTCAGGGCTGATGGCCCTTAATACGGTAAATCTTGGAAAGACACCTGATTTGCGCCGGCTGTGCCAAACATTTTTTCAATATTACGGTGTTGAAGATGATGAGGTGCAAATTTTTATGTTAAAGATTATTGCTTCACTCGGACGAAGTGTTGAATGTTATTGCTCGTGTGGATGAAAAGATAGCGAATTATCTCTGGATAGTGGAGAAGAATGAAGCCAGATGCCGGTCGCCTCTCTGCTCGGCTAATCATTTTCTCATCAACGCGCGCGCCCCTGTACGTATAATATGCTACAGAGCATCGGCAAAAGCGTTAGGAGCAGCAGCAGCAGCAGCCGGCCGGCAACTCGTTGCGTTCCGCACGCAGGTTTACGCCTTCTCCGCTTCCAACCAGGTTCCTGCTCATCCCCTGCCATGCTTCGCCACTGATGCTTCTTTCACTTTCGCCTCGAAAGCCGAAAGCATTATTCTCTCACTCCCCACTCGCTAATGTCTTTATCACGAGACAACGTCGGCAAAACGCGCGCTTTCTCCCTCTCTCTCTCTCTCTCTCGCTCTCTCTCGCTCTCTACATTCAACGGAGCTACAATTTGTTCCCTTTAATGACCACCGACGTGGGATTCCACACATGCAGCTCAAACCTCCCTCATCCCAACCACGCTATTATTACACGTCACCCCTTCCAAATCTCGATAATTCTCCTTTTCCTACATAGAGGTGCTCCTCGTAAGTCGTATCCCCAGCCCCAGGTACGTCACCAACTAATAATTATGCCTCAAAAATACGTTATCTCGGAAATTGTGCACATTTTAACTGAAACGCTATGTTGAGTTTTTCCGCGTACATTTTGAACAATACAAAGTGAGTTTGCAATAGAAAAATTGAATTTCTCTCTTACGAGCACAATTTTCACAATAGGTTGTTAGTCCAACAAGAAGTAGAATACAAACACACCTGGTGCTAATGACTTTTTTATCGGAACTATGCATCGACTAGATTCTCGTTCATCGAATCATTGTTTTTCAATCCTACAATGGCAGATCATCGCATGTTGTAGTACGTTTTCTGTTGGAATATTCAAAAAGCGCGAATTTTTATACTCCAAAACAAGCGATCGAAGCGAACGAAATAGCAAATCTCGAACGCGCTGTACACATCACTCGCTCATTGTTTTTTTTTAACTAGTCCGCGTCACGCATATATATCTATCGTTTTTATTCTAGTGCTTTTAACGAGTGCTCGGCTCTCGTTTTGATATGGTGCAGTGGCCGCAGGGGATTTTAAACTCCCGCTCGACAGGGTTTATACAAACCATTCTCTCCATTTACCCCGGGAACGCTGTATGAAGCAGCGGCTTCGTTAGAACAAAACCAACGTACTCGTTGATAACTAATGACGGATTATTGCAGATTGAATGGTAGAAAAACAGACAAAACAAAAAAAACAACTTTTACGAAACTGGCTAGCAAATGTGCATCCATAGGCTCGAGTGACGATTTCTCTAAACTAAATCCCGTGAGCTGGGCCATTTCCGGGCAATTAATTTGCATTCACAACGTCTATACCCCTGAAAAATTCCTCTACATTGCTGAAATAACTTGTATGGAACGAGAGCGACAAAAAAAAATGCTGGACCGACCATATCTACGGCACATATGTATTAATCAGCTGTTCGCGAGGTCGATGAAATTCTACCTGCGCGGCTGCCAGCCGCATGCATTCTGCTTCGTCTGGCGCTTTTCGATTGCATTTCGTACTAAACAGAGAAAAGCGATGTTGCGGTGAGTCGAAGAGCGTTTTCGATATACGTTAACGAGCCCGAGGATACATGAAGCGTTACATATAGCACCGGGATCCATCACATAAAAGTCGTCTCGAACGAACGAACCTTGGAACATACGTTGATGTACCTGTGTGAATATACATGCATACATTCATACATCCAGCAGCGAAAAAGAGTATCTACATACGCGAACGCCACGGACGTGTTATACGTAGCTAGTGAACGAGATGACGACTGTGCGTAGTGAGATGGTGGCACGTCGGCCCATTCAATGTTTTATGCATATCCCTGAATAAAATATTATCACAAAGTCCTTTTGATTCGATGGATGTGTGGCTCGCAGCTTTTCGCGAGCTAGTAGAGCACCGAAAGGACGTAGTCACTGGCTGCGAGCTTCGCAACCGTCTATAGTACTTTCAACCGCGTACTACACACTCCGCACGTCACCGCGTCCCGGAATTTCGTTGAGCTCCCGGCAAGCGAGAAACGGAAAGCGGAAAAAAATGTGTGAACTAAAAGTGCGGGATGTTTGTCTAATACGCTCTGTGGTCTCGGTCGCGTCGTATTTGCTCACAAAACCAATGCCTCTGTGTACGCGCGGTATATCCGGAGACGGACGATGTGGTGAACCTTCATCCCCCGCAATGGAAGCTCCACGAATCATCCTTTAATATGACCGCCTGACTTGTTTCAATCGTTTCGCGTAAAACACAACGCACACTTTGAATTTTCATCGTCGACGACTACTCGGGTGATGCGGGTACGTAGATGTGGGGGCGTGTTTGCGATTATATATTTACTTTTTTTTTCGCAAAAGCTTTTCTTTGCAGAGCAACGATGTTTTCTGTGAACAGAGCACGAAGGAAGAGTACCTAGGCTTGCACCAAAGAGATCTCGCTAGTTGTGTAGCCGATAAAGAATGCATAACGTAGTGGTACACTCACTCGACGCGTCTTTCGGATCTATCTCTATTCTTTCTTTTCCGTTTTCAGTCCGTCTTAACAATCGAAATGGTTTCGCGGTTCCAGACGCTCGGGATTTTTCCATTCTATCTCCGACGATTTCCATATAACTGCTTTTTTATGGAAAACTAGCAAACACAGTTGCGTATATGCTATTCGATTTATCACTCCTAAGCACGAACAGTCGAATATTTTCTCATGTTTTTTTCTCAGAAAACATTTTCATTCCTGATCATAAAGGGAAATTTGAATATCCTTCTGACGCAATACCGTTTTTCCTGTGGAGATCGAAAATCTATATTAACTGCATCGTTGATGATTGAGACTTTGAATAATCATGACGGTATCACAAAACTTTCTATGAACGTGTATAGAGTGTAGAGCGCAGCCGACCAGCCCCTTGAAAACGATGAATATTTCACGTTTCGTGTTTGCCAATTTTCGATTGGGCTTTTCGAAGATATTATAAAAATAAACAGAGGGAAAAAAAGTGTATGTAGATTTGCAATAGCTTTATAGCTATATTGCGAGACAAGCGATGAGACGGGAGACCTCGCACGATGCAGTACACAGTATGCTGTACGCAGCGCCGAAAATACAGGTATAGTATTTAGGGCTTGAGGGCTCACGGTACGTCAGCGCGCATCGCATGAACCACGAACATTAGGGCAGACCGTGCGTAAAACGGTGTAAGGGATCGATCGACGCCCGACGACGGTACCGCAGAGAAGGAACACCGCCTCCGGAGATTTCCATCTCACTCACGTAACTGTCGGTGAGCCCTCGTATCGACCTGCCACGAGTTCTGCTCGTGCTCCGGCTGTTTCTGCTGCATCGCAACGGCAACATCAACCATCGGCTGGCAGCGCATCGTATGAAAATGAAAAATTATCACCGCACCACGCTTACCGATGAAAAATTCCGGGAATTAATTGATTTAAGGGCGGGAAAGGACGGTTGGTGCGAACATCGAGGAACTTCCACGAAACCCGATGTGGATAAACATTATTCTTCGTTGAATTTTTGCAGACATTCTGTTAGAAATATTGCGCTGTCGATTTACTCGATCTACTTTTACAGTAGATGTAAAATTCACGAGGTTCAGTACGGTACCGACCACGTTTAGAATATAAATTGTGAATTGATGAAAAGAATAAAGGTATTAACTATTGATATTGTCAATTATTTACTACCAACGCAATTGGGTTACTTTATATCAATTATTCATTTCTTTAAATAAATCTATTCACCGTTTCCTCTATATGAGTTGAATTTCGTGATTAAATCGTTTACGAAAATTCTTGACAGTGAAACTTTCGAAACGAAATAAAATAAATATTACCGATAAATTGAAAAAATATCCAGGAAGCACTAAATCGATGCAGTAAGATTCCAATGTGTACGAATATGACACGTCCTGTTCCTATCGGTACGTCGTATATGAGAGTGATTCGGACCATTATAGCTCTGAAGAACATTAAACGGTCTCGGTTCTGTCACTGACCCCTGAACGAACGAAGCGCGCATACGACGTGCGTAACAAATTGCGGACGAGCGAATCTCACTGGTCGTGTGCAAGATGTGCCCGATGACCTTAAGGTATGCACGTTCGACTGCAGTCGCGGTACTTACCGACAATGAACGCTGTGAATATTCTCAGATCTCACGAATCCTTGGTATACCATTTTTCTGAACCAGCTATTTTTCAAAATTATTTCAACGGTCACAATATTGTACAATGATCGATTACATCATCCTCGATCAAACGAATTTGAATTTCAAAAATATTTTTCGAATATTATAGCGCGTGGCGATCAATAATTTTTCTTTTCGTCTATTTTACAGCTCAACTCAGGGCGCCGCGGATAACGGAGCATCCTTCGGACATAATAGTGGCGAAGAACGAGCCTGTGACGCTCAATTGCAAAGCTGAGGGTAAACCAGAACCGACAATAGAGTGGTACAAGGATGGCGAACCGGTGCAGACGTCACCGGGCGACGTGAAGTCTCACCGCGTGCTACTGCCCAAGGGTTCGCTATTTTTCCTGCGAGTAATGCACGGCAAGAAGGAACAGGATGGCGGAGTTTATTGGTGCGTCGCCAAGAATCAAGCCGGCAGCGTCAGCAGCAGAAACGCCACCCTCACCGTTGCAGGTAAGAACCCATGATCAGAGATAAATTGTCGTTGCGCTTGGAAGAAACGAAGTATTTTATGTAGTCGGAAGCTTCGGTCCTTTCGGCGTTCGAGTCGATAACGTACATCGTCTCAAGGCGGTCGTACATCGACGGCGCACGTGTTATTTTCGATGTACCGGTCATTGCTCGCGAGTTGTCGACGAAAGGAAATAAGAGATACGGATGCGAATCGATTATGCATGTTCGCGAGTCGTGATCCCGATAAATCATTGAAATTCGAAATGCCGGAGCGTCCGAGCGAAGAGTCGTTTTCTCGGTCTGCTCGATACCGCATGGAACGCGGTGCCAGCGTGTCGAATGCCTCCGAGGATATACATATATACAAAAACTTGGTACGCATATATTTACTAGTGCAATGCGTAGCTGGTATACGTATGGTATACACCGTGCCGGTTCATCTCCTTGATCGTAGTTGGATCGGGACCTACGATTACGTTCCGTTGGCGTGAGATATGAGAGATGTGCCGCGATACCAGCGCAGTCGCCGCTGGGTCGGGGCGAGAGGTCGGGACCCGTGCAAGCGATCGTACGCTCTCCAGCGTCAGCCAATCGAGCAGTTAACCGCAAGGATTGATCGGGCTCATTGCGCAGCTACTACGTTCATTGCACTCGATTAAGAAATTATCATGACTGAAAGTGGCACAATATTTGCAACGCACAGATCTTCATTTCGCGCAGCGCTGATTTGAATTATTTTTCGTACTTCAATTCACTTTTTGACAATATAAATCGAAGCTTCTCGGAGCTGTGTCAAGAATATTGGGGAATATTTGCAGATCGTGTTCAATGATAATCAGCTCGGGTAATCGAGGTCCCCGTAAACTATTCACCAACGACTAAAGCCAATACAACCTAAGCAGATATTAAACCTGGCGCGTCTAATGGCATACCATAACTCTCCTTCACTCTACCGGTATATATTTGTTCGATATGTGGGATTCGTGGATGCAATTAACTGTGAAAAAGTATAATCGTTGTGGCCACAACGAAACAGCGGTAGGACGATAATAAATAATCGAAATCTCGGAGCGTTTCGGGTTATATTATTCCCCGGCGCGCCGGAACAGTTCGGCTATCGCTTGAATTGCATAATTCCCACGTAAAAGCTCGCGAGTGCAATTAGCATTAATTACGATACTGCTGTAGCTGTCGGGTGGACGTGAGCGAGAGGGAACTCGGAGAGACGGTGCTTGTTTACAATTTCGCGCGATATCTGGGCGACTTGCTGGCATATAATTTTGCGGTACACGTTACGGGCGCGCGGGGCCGCTATCTTATCCCCGCGGTTTTCTCGCGCCACGCCACCTCGAGCCACGCCACCTCGAGCCTCGCCGACATGTACAGCTCTCGTGTGCGCCTCTCGCGTATACATCCTCGTACACTCTGGTTAACCGTGGTTCCTTTTCACTTCGCGTTAGACCACCTAGTGTATTCGGACTCTCCCACGAGCGAGCGAACGACGAACGACGAGATAAAAACTTTTTGTTACACCACAATCGTTTGTGCTTGCCGGATAATGGAAATTAATGGAAAAAATAAGCCTAGACGTCTACATTAGTTTCGCTTGTTACGCATGATTTATGTAGTACGTGGTAGTATGATGCAGGTTTCGTTCAAATATTTTCGTTTTATTTCCTCGGTAATGTTGTACAGATTTTAATAATCTCTCCAACAACGGATGCACATGTATATGCAACTTAAGAGCTTGTGGGGCACGCGTTAGTGTCTTTTTTAAATGGTCTACCTAGGTTCAATATTTTTGTTTTTTTGTAAAGTTTTTTTTAGGGGGATCCGAAAAAAAAAATTGTAACTATATTAGGTACATTCATTATACCGTGTCGAAGGAATATTTTTTTATCTAGATGTGCCCAGTGGGGTGTCCGTTATTTTTCCGAAGTTAACATTTTTTTGTTGGGCCGCCCCCTAGAAAAAACTGTACTAAAAACAAAAGTGTCGAGCCTAAGCAGACCATTTAAAAATCATATGAACACTTGCCCCACGGGCTCCAAAGTTGCGCACATGCCAAAGTTTAGAGCCCGTGGGATAGGTGTTTAAAGCATTTTTTAATGGTTACTAAGCTTAAAATTCTGGTTTATTCATGAAATTTTTTGTCTTAGGGTGGTCCAAACATGTAATTTTCAGGAAATACCAGACACCCTTCTGGGCACATCTAGAGAAAGAAATTGTTTTTTTGACACGGTCGAAAAGCTACGTATATGTGCAACTTCAGAGCCCGTGGGACAAATGTTAAAATCATTTTCAAATGGTCTATTTAGGCTTAACATTTTTTTTTGTACATTTTTTGACCCGACAAAAATGTCAACTTTGGGAAATAACGGACAGCCTATTATATGTATTGTTTTGTATGTATGCTGACTACTTGTTTGCGAATTGTGAAGCGGGTTGAAAGGGTCAAACTACTTTATAATGAGCACCCTCGTTACTCCGCGGCACAGTGAAATGTCAATAGCCAAGCTACACGCGAAAACGTTGAATAATAAAAAGAATGAGTGCACAGCACTTGGAATTATTGCAAAAGAAATCGTGGAGAAATAGAGTGCATAGCTATAATCCTCTGGATGCGGACGAGAGCTCTGAGACTAATATGTCGAGGAAATTGCAGTGAGAGATGAAAGATCCGCGTACGATCCGGTGTGGAAATTCCACTCTTACTGAAATACAGATGCGACTATGTGCATTCTGCTTATCGTCCTACGCTCTACTACCGCACACGGCCGAGACTACCAGCGAAGACCCAGATTCCGCAGTCAAAGAGCGCTTAGTGCGATATAAATGGTTCTTACAGCGATGAAAATTTTGCCCCCCCCCCCCCCCCCCCCCAACTCCATATATCCTACTTTTCTCCATTTGTCGGACGGGAGCTTTTCATTGCTTACCGTTCTATCCCAACCTTCCGCGCATGCACACACAAAACACGTTTTCAGAAATCAGAGCATCTTCGCTACCCGTGTAACGGCAGCAGAGCACATTCGGAAAAATGAATGTTACTACATACAGGAATTTTGTGCTTTTTATGTGCTAATTATGTGCTAAGTTCAAAATTTTTGTGCTCTTCCGGTTTTCGCGGAAATCGATTTTCAAAAATGCTCTGCTGGCGTTATATAACGCTGGCAGAGCACTAGTAAAAATCAATGGAATCCAATAATGTTAATACATGAGAATTATGTGCTTTTTATGTGCTCTCGAAATATCTAAGGCTCAACCCTGTATCTCAATTATTTTCCGAGATAGCACCCCTAGAAGACCTGGGCCACCCTCCCATACGGATTTCTGTAATTTCGTTAAAATCGTTAATTTTCTGGCACTTGAATTATGTGCTTTTTATGTGCTCTCGGAATATCCAAGGCTCAACCCTGTATCTCAATTATTTTCCGAGATAGCACCCCTAGAAGACCTGGGCCACCCTCCCATACGGATTTCTGTAATTTCTTTAAAATCGTTGATTTTCTTGCGCTTGAATTATGTGCTTTTTATGTGCTCTCGGGATATCTAAGGCTCAACCCTGTACCTCAATTACTTTCCGAGATAGCACCCCTAGAAGACCTGGGCCACCCTCCCATACGGATTTCTGTAATTTCGTTAAAATCGTTAATTCTCTGGCACTTGAATTATGTGCTTTTTATGTGCTCTCGGAATATCTAAGGCTCAACCCCGTATCTCAATTATTTTCCGAGATAGCACCCCTAGAAGACCTGGGCCACCCTCCCATACGGATTGCTGTAATTTCTTTAAAATCGTTAATTTTCTTGCGCTTGAATTATGTGCTTTTTATGTGCTCTCGGAATATCTAAGGCTCAACCCCGTATCTCAATTATTTTCCGAGATAGCACCCCTAGAAGACCTGGGCCACCCTCCCATACGGATTT
The DNA here is from genome assembly GCA_963971145.1 of Sussaba pulchella. Taxonomy (NCBI): domain Eukaryota; kingdom Metazoa; phylum Arthropoda; class Insecta; order Hymenoptera; family Ichneumonidae; genus Sussaba; species Sussaba pulchella. The sequence goes on from OZ020166.1 coordinate 9,221,818, forward strand.
CTGTAATTTCGTTAAAATCGTTAATTTTCTGGCACTTGAATTATGTGCTTTTTGTGTGCTCTCGGAATATCCAAGGCTCAACCCTGTATCTCAATTATTTTCCGAGATAGCACCCCTAGAAGACCTGGGCCACCCTCCCATACGGATTTCTGTAATTTCGTTAAAATCGTTAATTTTCTGGCACTTGAATTATGTGCTTTTTATGTGCTCTCGGAATATCCAAGGCTCAACCCTGTATCTCAATTATTTTCCGAGATAGCACCCCTAGAAGACCTGGGCCACCCTCCCATACGGATTTCTGTAATTTCTTTGAAATCGTTAATTTTCTTGCGCTTGAATTATGTGCTTTTTATGTGCTCTCGAAATATCTAAGGCTCAACCCCGTATCTCAATTATTTTCCGAGATAGCACCCCTAGAAGACCTGGGCCACCCTCCCATACGGATTTCTGTAATTTCGTTAAAATCGTTAATTTTCTGGCACTTGAATTATGTGCTTTTTATGTGCTCTCGGAATATCCAAGGCTCAACCCTGTATCTCAATTATTTTCCGAGATAGCACCCCTAGAAGACCTGGGCCACCCTCCCATACGGATTTCTGTAATTTCGTTAAAATCGTTAATTTTCTGGCACTTGAATTATGTGCTTTTTATGTGCTCTCGGAATATCCAAGGCTCAACCCTGTATCTCAATTATTTTCCGAGATAGCACCCCTAGAAGACCTGGGCCACCCTCCCATACGGATTTCTGTAATTTCTTTGAAATCGTTAATTTTCTTGCGCTTGAATTATGTGCTTTTTATGTGCTCTCGGAATATCTAAGGCTCAACCCCGTATCTCAATTATATTCCGAGATAGCACCCCTAGAAGACCTGGGCCACCCTCCCATACGGATTTCTGTAATTTCGTTAAAATCGTTAATTTTCTGGCACTTGAATTATGTGCTTTTTATGTGCTCTCGGAATATCCAAGGCTCAACCCTGTATCTCAATTATTTTCCGAGATAGCACCCCTAGAAGACCTGGGCCACCCTCCCATACGGATTTCTGTAATTTCTTTGAAATCGTTAATTTTCTTGCGCTTGAATTATGTGCTTTTTATGTGCTCTCGGAATATCTAAGGCTCAACCCCGTATCTCAATTATTTTCCGAGATAGCACCCCTAGAAGACCTGGGCCACCCTCCCATACGGATTTCTGTAATTTCTTTAAAATCGTTAATTTTCTTGCTCTTGAATTATGTGCTTTTTATGTGCTCTCGGAATATCCAAGGCTCAACCCTGTATCTCAATTATTTCCCGAGATAGCACCCCTAGAAGACCTGAACGACCCTCCCGTACGGATTTCTGTAATTTCTTTAAAATCGTTAATTTTCTTGCACTTGAATTATGTGCTTTTTATGTGCTCTCGGAATATCCAAGGCTCAACCCTGTATCTCAATTATTTTCCGAGATAGCACCCCTAAAAGACCTGGGCCACCCTCCCATACGGATTTCTGTAATTTCTTTAAAATCGTTAATTTTCTTGCGCTTGAATTATGTGCTTTTTATGTGCTCTCGGAATATCTAAGGCTAAACCCTGTACCTCAATTATTTTCCGAGATAGCACCCCTAGAAAGCCTGGGTCACCCTCCCATACGGATTTCTGTAATTTCGTTAAAATCGTTAATTTTCTGGCACTTGAATTATGTGCTTTTTATGTGCTCTCGGAATATCCAAGGCTCAACCCTGTATCTCAATTATTTTCCGAGATAGCACCCCTAGAAGACCTGGGCCACCCTCCCATACGGATTTCTGTAATTTCTTTAAAATCGTTAATTTTATTGCACTTGAATTATGTGCTTTTCATGTGCTCTCGGAATATCCAAGGCTCAACCCTGTATCTCAATTATTTCCCGAGATAGCACCCCTAGAAGACCTGAACGACCCTCCCGTACGGATTTCTGTAATTTCTTTAAAATCGTTAATTTTCTTGCACTTGAATTATGTGCTTTTTATGTGCTCTCGGAATATCCAAGGCTCAACCCTGTATCTCAATTATTTTCCGAGATAGCACCCCTAGAAGACCTGGGCCACCCTCCCATACGGATTTCTGTAATTTCGTTAAAATCGTTAATTTT
>OZ020166.1:9224131-9284899 GCA_963971145.1 Sussaba pulchella
TGTGCTCTCGGAATATCCAAGGCTCAACCGGGTATCTCAATTATTTTCGAGATAGCACCCCTAGAAGACCTAAGCCACCCTCCCACGCAGATTTCTGTAGTTTTTTCAAAATCGATGATTTTCTTGAACGTGAATTATGTGCTTTTTATGTGCTCATGAAATATCTAAGGCTTAGGTCTTCTAGGGGTGCTATCTCGAAAATAATTGAGATACCCGGTTGAGCTTCGAATATTTCGGAAGCACATAAAAAGCACATAATTCAAGTGCAAGAAAATTAACGATTTTAAAGAAATTACAGAAATCCGTATGGGAGGGTCGTTCAGGTCTTCTAGGGGTGCTATCTCGGGAAATAATTGAGATACAGGGTTGAGCCTTGGATATTCCGAGAGCACATAAAAAGCACATAATTCAAGCGCAAGAAAATTAATGATTTTAAAGAAATTACAGAAATCCGTATGGGAGGGTGGTCCAGGCCTTCTAGGGGTGCTATCTCGGAAAATAATTGAGATACAGGGTTTAGCCTTGGATATTCCGAGAGCACATAAAAAGCACATAATTCAAGTGCAAGAAAATTAACGATTTTAAAGAAATTACAGAAATCCGTACGGGAGGGTCGTTCAGGTCTTCTAGGGGTGCTATCTCGGGAAATAATTGAGATACAGGGTTGAGCCTTGGATATTCCGAGAGCACATAAAAAGCACATAATTCAAGAGCAAGAAAATTAACGATTTTAAAGAAATTACAGAAATCCGTATGGGAGGGTCGTTCAGGTCTTCTAGGGGTGCTATCTCGGGAAATAATTGAGATACAGGGTTGAGCCTTGGATATTCCGAGAGCACATAAAAAGCACATAATTCAAGCGCAAGAAAATTAATGATTTTAAAGAAATTACAGAAATCCGTATGGGAGGGTGGTCCAGGCCTTCTAGGGGTGCTATCTCGGAAAATAATTGAGATACAGGGTTTAGCCTTGGATATTCCGAGAGCACATAAAAAGCACATAATTCAAGTGCAAGAAAATTAACGATTTTAAAGAAATTACAGAAATCCGTACGGGAGGGTCGTTCAGGTCTTCTAGGGGTGCTATCTCGGGAAATAATTGAGATACAGGGTTGAGCCTTGGATATTCCGAGAGCACATAAAAAGCACATAATTCAAGAGCAAGAAAATTAACGATTTTAAAGAAATTACAGAAATCCGTATGGGAGGGTGGCCCAGGTCTTCTAGGGGTGCTATCTCGGAAAATAATTGAGATACGGGGTTGAGCCTTAGATATTCCGAGAGCACATAAAAAGCACATAATTCAAGCGCAAGAAAATTAACGATTTCAAAGAAATTACAGAAATCCGTATGGGAGGGTGGCCCAGGTCTTCTAGGGGTGCTATCTCGGAAAATAATTGAGATACAGGGTTGAGCCTTGGATATTCCGAGAGCACATAAAAAGCACATAATTCAAGTGCCAGAAAATTAACGATTTTAACGAAATTACAGAAATCCGTATGGGAGGGTGGCCCAGGTCTTCTAGGGGTGCTATCTCGGAAAATAATTGAGATACAGGGTTGAGCCTTGGATATTCCGAAAGCACATAAAAAGCACATAATTCAAGTGCCAGAAAATTAACGATTTTAACGAAATTACAGAAATCCGTATGGGAGGGTGGCCCAGGTCTTCTAGGGGTGCTATCTCGGAAAATAATTGAGATACAGGGTTGAGCCTTGGATATTCCGAGAGCACATAAAAAGCACATAATTCAAGTGCCAGAGAATTAACGATTTTAACGAAATTACAGAAATCCGTATGGGAGGGTGGCCCAGGTCTTCTAGGGGTGCTATCTCGGAAAATAATTGAGATACAGGGTTGAGCCTTGAATATTCCGAGAGCACATAAAAAGCACATAATTAAAGTTCAAGAAAATTAACGATTTCAAAGAAATTACAGAAATCCGTATGGGAGGGTGGCCCAGGTCTTCTAGGGGTGCTATCTCGGAAAATAATTGAGATACAGGGTTGAGCCTTGGATATTCCGAGAGCACATAAAAAGCACATAATTCAAGTGCCAGAGAATTAACGATTTTAACGAAATTACAGAAATCCGTATGGGAGGGTGGCCCAGGTCTTCTAGGGGTGCTATCTCGGAAAATAATTGAGATACAGGGTTGAGCCTTGGATATTCCGAGAGCACATAAAAAGCACATAATTCAAGTTCAAGAAAATTAACGATTTTAAAGAAATTACAGAAATCCGTATGGGAGGGTGGCCCAGGTCTTCTAGGGGTGCTATCTCGGAAAATAATTGAGATATAGGGTTGAGCCTTGGATATTCCAAGAGCACATAAAAAGCACATAATTGAAGTGCCAGAAAATTAACGATTTTAAAGAAATTACAGAAATCCGTATGGGAGGGTGGCCCAGGTCTTCTAGGGGTGCTATCTCGGAAAATAATTGAGATACAGGGTTGAGCCTTGGATATTCCGAGAGCACATAAAAAGCACATAATTCAAGTGCCAGAGAATTAACGATTTTAACGAAATTACAGAAATCCGTATGGGAGGGTGGCCCAGGTCTTCTAGGGGTGCTATCTCGGAAAATAATTGAGATACAGGGTTGAGCCTTGGATATTCCGAGAGCACATAAAAAGCACATAATTCAAGTTCAAGAAAATTAACGATTTTAAAGAAATTACAGAAATCCGTATGGGAGGGTGGCCCAGGTCTTCTAGGGGTGCTATCTCGGAAAATAATTGAGATATAGGGTTGAGCCTTGGATATTCCAAGAGCACATAAAAAGCACATAATTGAAGTGCCAGAAAATTAACGATTTTAAAGAAATTACAGAAATCCGTATGGGAGGGTGGCCCAGGTCTTCTAGGGGTGCTATCTCGGAAAATAATTGAGATACAGGGTTGAGCCTTAGATATTTCGAGAGCACATAAAAAGCACATAATTCTCATGTATTAACATTATTGGATTCCATTGATTTTTACTAGTGCTCTGCCAGCGTTATATAACGCCAGCAGAGCATTTTTGAAAAACGATTTCCGCGAAAACCGGAAGAGCACAAAAATTTTGAACTTAGCACATAATTAGCACATAAAAAGCACAAAATTCCTGTATGTAGTAAAATTCATTTTTCCGAATGTGCTCTGCTGCCGTTACACGGGTATCTTCGCTCCCACTGTCGATCTGTACGCAGAGGCGGCAAAGACACCCTTTTTTTCTTTCGTCTGATTTTTCTCTCACTCGGGCATTGATGCTAAAAATAAATAGGCTGTTTCACAAAAAACTGGCACGGGCTCACTTTTTCAACGGTGAATATGAATTAGATGAAAAAATGCCGGTTACTTGCGATTATTTGTTGGAAAACGATAAATATAATCCACCGAAGTCCGAGAGTATAAGGAACGGAAAAAAATGATGTTCCTGGGGTGTTGGGACGTGTGTAGAACAATTATTTTCCAGGTAGATGCACGCCTAGCTCGCCCATACACGGTATCGGGGTACAGACAGGGAAAAAGATTGGCTATGGCCGTCTATCAGCAGCGGTTTTTAGAGAGGGGCGCACCAGTTTGGCAATACGTTCTCGGCAATGGCTGCGGTAAATATGCCAATAGCACGAGTACTACAGCCAAGCACAGGCGGGGGAGGTATATCGGGGCGCCTCACCCGGTAAAACGAGAGATAGAAACCGCACCAACCCCGGCAGCGCCACCAGTGAAATAATTCTGATTTATGTGGGATGCCGAGAACTCAGCTGCGTCCTGCTCGTGAATACATGCATGTAGAAGGACTCGCAGGGCAATAGGCAACGCTCCTATCTTCCTATACATAGGGCTTGAATTCTCGATTCTGTTCCTTGCCGAAGACGATCGATACTCTTGGGGTCACACATTCTCGTCTGTTAACCGCACGGTCGGAAGTCAACACTTTTTTTTCCAAAGTACTTAAGTTTTCATAAATATTTCGTTAATGTTTGTGCATCGGATGACGGGGGAAATGATAGCCCTTGCGAATCCGGGATTCGGCTCGTGAGTGAGTGCGTACTCGGCGTTTTACTACAAACCCGATTTTATTCTGCCCCTTCTGCTGTTTCTGCTGCTTCGAGCTACTACACACCGGGGAAACCGGAATTTCGCAATTCCTGATGAGTCAGCATAGGCACGCGGAGGCAGTAATAATGGTAGTGGTGGTAGTGGTCGCTGTGGTAGTCGTAGCAGGACTCTCCAACTGGTGATAGCAGTGCCCGAATGCCGTATATAACTCAGCTGCTACTGCTGGCTGAACGAGATGGACGAAGAAGAACGAGAGTCTAATGAGAGAGAAAAAAACTTTAGCAGCAGTGAGAAATAAAAAATCTGGCATATCTGCAGCATCAGGAAGTATTCAGGTACTTCAATGGAGCTTCACAAAAGAGGAAAAAAAAATATATAGCGAAGATTTATAGGGAGAATTTGCAATTTGGAATCAGTAAAAGTGGCGCACAAACGAGCTTTTCAGTATAAATTAATGGCCAATCGGTGTTGGCATTTAGACGTTTCATTTCTATGGATTCGATATGGATATTTCGATGGGAGGATAGCAATTAATTCAGCAGAGTTGATCGTGCAATTGTGACCTACAGGTATTCGACCGCGATTTCATTAAAAAAACAAAAAAATTATAATAGAAGGAAATATACACATTTGAACTTATGTCATTTGCGTAGTTGACGGAGTGTTTCGCAGAAGTATCAGTTAAAAAAAAAGCTTCCAAGGCGGTTAGCTCAGCCAAAACCACGATAAATTGATCGAAAATGTATCATGATGCCACAGTGAGAGGTTCCCTATAGTGAATAAAGGGTGACGAACACGTTGCGGCTGTAGTACAACGTCCCGTCTGTACAAGAGAGATCGCGTATGATCTACGTCGACCCTTTCGTTCGGTACATAGGCACCAACACCGACGGAAAATTCAGCGCTAGCCCGTGGCCTCATGAATTCCGCGTGCACACACACAGAAGTTTCGCACCGTCGCGCCACAAGCATTATAATGCGTGCAGCTCGCTGCTTTAATGGGAACGTATGTAGAGTAGCCAGAGCAGCATTGTCCCGTGGCGTAAAAGTCTTCTGGACTCACCTGACCGAGCTCTCCGCACGCTCGGTATACATATAGAAGTTTTCGCATACACGCCATAGGTACACAGCATAGGAGGATACGCTGGTTGGAAAGGTAAAGAATGGAAGAAAGGGGGCCCGAACGGCACTGCTTCACCGGGCGCCAACCTATTGTTTCCAGATCGGACCTCCCGCGAGATCTAACGAGCCTGCTGCTACGCTGTTCCACCTCTGTCACTGCGAACCTCCCCCCTCCCACCGCACCTCCGCTCTTATGCTGCCACCGCTGTTATATTTCGCATGCGACTCTTTTTTCCGTTTCATCGGACCTAACATCATCGCCCACCTTGCCGTCCCGCAGTCTCGTTCACTGCAAAGAATCGTTGAGCTCGCCTCCACGCGTGCATTTAATGACACGTTCCTAAATGTCCTCATGAAATATTCTCGCTCGTCGCGTACGCCCGTAATAATCCAAAGCTCGTGTCAGTGTCTGACTCGATTGCGGATTAGCAGATTATATACGTACGCATACGTGAATCGGAATGAGGCTAGAGGTACCATGATAAATTTGCATGTACCGTGGTCACGGGCAAAAATTGTATAATCATTGGCACGAAGGTGGAAGTGAGTCTGGGAATATGATTTTCACCGAGAGACGTGATTATTCCACCATCCCTCCGGGCGTCGACGATCAAACTCTTTGCAGACCTCTCACCGACATTGCACGCTGCGCGCTCGCGAGTCATGGCTAATGTCAGAGGCAGGCAGTGGACCTGTACCTCCTTGCGAGCTGCAGATATCGCGTGTCTCGTGAGACAAGTGCCGAGCATAATACTCGAATTATACGCCCCGGTGTAAGACGCCGGAGCTCGGAGCGTGCGGGATAAACCGGCGGGATATGTAAGGGAGCGAGCGAGGCGGCACGACCCGCGAAGCACACGCCGGCGCGCATGGTAACCCAAGATACCTTTGCCAGCGGCTAAGGAGGTTTGTGCAGCCCTGCTCTACTCTGCGGTACAATGCTGGTAACACGAGCGGATTTGGCAGTTCGCTTTCGCCTCTACCGATGCTGACGACGGGCTCGCTCGCTTCCTTGAGGTTCCCCGAGGTATCCAACTTTGCAACCTTGCACTCTCCGCCCGGGCTTTCTGTTTTTTACCTCATGAAGTACGAAGTCGTTGAACCGAATGCGAGGCAATTTTCCAGCTCTCGACTCCATGGTATTGTGCGTTCTAGAGTAATTTGAATAATAAGAAAAATCATTATTATTATTTGTTCGACGCAGTCGAGTTCAATGGATTCGTTATGAAATATTTCAATAAAACCGCCGCAACGCTCGAATGTCCAGAGGAAAATAGACAATAAAAAAAAAATTAACGCGCTTGTATACCATTTGTGTACTTGTAATGGGCTCCACACTTCAACGTCCAGCCTCACGATACAAGCGATCTACGAGCATGAGGAAATAAAAAAAAATATGACGAGGCATCTTTATCATGTCGGCCTCGACGCGTATCTGTATGCCCTCTTTATGTAGCCACTTCGTTGGTCTTACGCCGATCGTAAATTGTTACCCCCATGATTTTGCGTTTTCCTTTGAATAATTCTTGCCGACGAGAGAACATATGAAATTTAAAGAGTACCCTTGTATAGATAGCCCATTTAGATTGGATCGCGAGAGAACGAAATACGGAGTAGAGGGGGACATAGTGAGCGAGTTGCACGTAGAATTGTGACTGTTGATTGAGTTGTTCGACAGAATGGCTTAATCGATGAACCTTCATTCATCGACGAAAAGTTAGCTTACGTGGTACATGGATGTACCCTCGAGATCGTTTATCAGTGGCTGGGTGATTACTCCTTCAAAACTCGTTCCATTTATCGGAAGTTGCGTTGAGGTGGTTTAGTATAGCGTGAGGCAAAAGTCGAAAGTAGCCACCGGTATATTTCTCAATCACTCGAAAGAGGATCGATACAGAAGAAAATCATGAACCACGGCGAAACCCCGAACACGTTACATTCCATTATCGTGGAGCAAAAGGTCGTGCGTCGAGGGGAGAATAGCCAGAGTCTGCATCAACGTTTGGAAAACCCAAAGAAGAGAGAGGGCCCGACGTAACCTGGCGAAAAGCAGCGGACAGCGGCTCAGGCGAGAGACCCCGGTCGTCCTAATAATTTCACAATTTCGTTGAAACCGCTTCGTTCGCGCCTCGCTCCATCACGTGTAGCGGATTTTCCCTCCATTAGCTAATAACGTGTGCTGGTGGGTGTCTGCGCGCTGTGAAGTACGCCGAGTATATAGGAAACGCCCGACGAGCTGTAGCGAAAAGCCAGCCAGCAAAAGCTGCGAACAGGGCTCGGCGGCTACCCTCATCTCTGGCTTTCGCTAGCCCCCGAACTCTCTGGTCACCGTTTCGCGTCAAGGTGAGATAACCCGCTCCGGTCTGGCTGCCACGGAGTCCATCAACTAATGAGTTGCTGCTGTGAGAACACCGGGACGCGGCGAGGAAAAGCCCCGGACCGATGGGAAAACCTCGTCATTCGTTGCAGGCTGATGTTCTTCGTACGGTCGCCCTGGTCAAGTGCTCCAACAGGATCGGCGTGCCAAAAAGGGGATCCTGGTTCAGCCTGACTGGACTTTGTCCCAATAATGCTGCTCTACTATCCAACACCGCGCCTTGCAACCCTCGCGTGAGCGGACTAATTAAGTTCATGCTCCCTCTACGGAGAATTGAACTTAGCTGCAGCACGAAAAGCAGCGAAGCCCCCCGTCGACAAGTGGGGTCTGCAGCCGCGCTTTAATTCTCGTAGAATATCCCTTTGGACGGATCTTCCGAGCGATATATATCTCCTGATCTCACCATGCGTCATACCCGATTAACAAATAATTCTACGGCGTCATTCTCGCTAACACGACATATCGATGAGAATCATCGAGGAATTTTATGACCGTTCTGCCTTTCTTTCGATCCTCTTTCGGTGTTTTTTTTGTGTTCTGTGCAATGAGATAGCAACTTTATTTCGCTTAGATGGGCTGTGAAGAATCAATTTCATTTTTATATTCACTTTCTCCTGAGATACATACGACGGCTTGAGATGATCGATAATCGATTTTTCTTTCGAAAGCTTGTTCTTATTCATTGGTTGTGGTATGAGAACGATGTCTTATTTTTTTTATCGGCCTAGAGGCATTTGTCTTTCGATTCGTTGACTGTACCATTTCGTGTATTTTTCTGACGTATTCGGTGATTGGATCCGCCTGAGCTCGGCATATCCCGAGGGTGCGTGGGAAACTAACCATGCGTCAGGACGTCGTACGTGATCGCTTTATCGAATGCGCGCGACAAACGCCGCGAGGGAAAGAGAAAAGATGACGAACAGAAACGTAGATACGGATAGGAGAATGAAGGTTTAGAACAAAGGAGAAAGCGAGAAAGAAAAATTGTCGGCGAAGTCAAGAACGGGTATAATCAAAAGTACAGATCGTGTCGTCAGGCTCCGTGAGCGAACGGGCGTACATAAATGTCGACATATCGTTTGACTACTGTCTTCTTCGCTACTTTCAGCCATTTGAGGGATAAGTGAGCCGCTCGGCACACGAATTTAAAGTAGACTCCTGACTACCGTTCTCTCTGGTACGCGTAGCAGTGATTGTCACCCCGTGAGACGTTTATGAAAACAAAATGTCGTTTCTGAAAGAATGAAAAGAGAAGGCTATTCGTGTCATGCCTGAGTAGTCTGATATCAAGCAATACCAGATTCAACTTTGTGCGCCTTTGAGAAAAAGAATTACACCATAAAAAGCCTGGACATTTATCTCTCAAAATGTTGGATCAGGTCCACAAAAATCCGGTGGTTATAGGATTGAACAGATTGAACGTAGGTCACACAGTAAGGAAGCACAGTTTACCCTTTGGCTCGAGAGTTTCCAGATAAAAGAAATAAAAATCAGAAGTTGGGATGACATATCTGAAAATGACGACAAAGCTGTCAAAGTAAGAAGTAAAGAGCGAGCCGCATCCATACCCTCAGCGGAGAAGATCTCGCGCCGGGATATCATGATCTCGGGAAACCCTTCGGGCCGTTTATATCGGAAACCGATAGTTTCTCGGGGTCGGAACGTCGATGGGAGAAAGAAAAAAACATTACAAGCGTCTTTTTTCTCCGTTATACTTCCGGGTTCGCGGACTATCGTGACATTTCTGCCTTCCAAGTCGATGCCCGATAAAAGTATCGGATGTCTCTCTCGGAAGCACAACGGTATCCTTGGGCTGATATCTGCTCTTTACTAAAACTCTTGCTTCCACTTCTGCCGATGTCTCGACCGCGCCCGAGGGCCCAGTGCCAACTTTTCTAACTCGGCGTCTTATCTTGGCCAACAAGAATCACAGTTCTTCTCCGCACTCTGTCCCTCACAACGAATCACAAACATTGTCCGATTGTCTTTCCTGGTTTTTATCTCCCGTCCACATGGCTCGGACCTTCTTTCTCAGAATTCGAAACTCTTCATAATAAAAAGGAAAGAAATACACGGATAACGCAATAATTGTTGATTTCGCGTGAGATGTAGAACACGCTGAGAATTTTATTTACGAGAAGCTCAGGTGTCGGCCTGATGTATTGAGTTGTATACGAGAATTTGCGGCTCCGCTTTTGCCCAACCGGGCAGCCAAGGCGGGCCGACAGTTGTGAGGAAAGATTTTTACGAGCTCTCGAGAATAAAGAGCCCTTCGCCTGGCACGAGCCTCAGTCTATCTTTCGTACGCCTCTGCGATGGCTCTCGTAAATGGCACGCGGCCGGGCACCAAGGCGGAAAAGAGTGTAGAACCGGAAGACTTTTATATAGTTCGCACCAAATCTAATCAAGCAAAAATCTAAATATCCCAGCCCTCAGCCACAGGAACACATATGCTTGGCTTGTGGCACTTGGGATCTCTATTCCTTGACATTATTAATATTTTCTTCCATAGAAATTAAAATACAACACAGTTTCTTTATTCACCTTGAACCGCCACCACCGCATTCACCGGTCGCCATGGCATCAAAAAAAAAAAAAAAAAAAAAAAAGAGAGAGAGAGAGAGAGAGGGAACAAATCCCCAGAGAAAAATAAAATCGAAATAATTTAACCTTCCATCACGTGGAACTGTGCGCGAAGTACAACGTGCAGGAAAACCGACAAAGATCTAGGAGATTCCTCTCCATTATCCTGGTCTTGACTTTATTAGCTGGTATAAGAAGGGGTAGACGAAGTAGAAAAAAAAGCCAGGCGCCTGGACGAAGTAACTCTGTGCAGAAGCATTGCCGGCCTCATCTTCATCTTGCCCCTTCTCAGTCGACTTCACCATCAGCGTCGAAGAATCCTTATCTATGCATCTGAACAGGGCCCCCGCGCTTAATAGAGATGCCACGATAATTGATGCTCCTTCCTTTACAATACTTCAGGCAGTCAGAGAGGAAGTCGATCGCTCCGGAAATCTGCGCGTTATAGTTATCTCCGTTCTCCCTTCACCTCGTCAAAGCTCTGTTCCATAGCCCGTGGCTTGTCGGCGTCACCGGTTTGCAATCGATATCTCGTTACCCGCTATCCACTGCGTTTGACGATCCGGAAGAAACACGGACTTGGACTGACCACCGATCATTTTCAGGCTTCGAGGCTCAAAGATCTGATGTATATCTTCGTTGTAACTATCGGCTGATGTGGAACGTGATCAATGTTACGAACAAAAGGCGGCTGTCAGCATTACCCATTAAATTACTTAGACCGTGCAATTACAACTCGATAGGTGATCATTATGACATCAACGTTAATTTATTCTCTGAAGAAATTGAAAATTCAATGGCCTTAACATTCCGTTGGAGATGCCGGACGGACAATACCCGAGTCAGATTACGTACAGGCCGACGACCTTCGGCATTCTCCCACTATGAGCCTGTAAAATGCCAATAAAACAACCAATTGAGTGGCGCGAGCGGGCTGAAATAAAAAAAGACGATGAGTTACAAAAGCTTCGAGTTTTTCGCGATTTAAATTTATTTTCAAGATACGATAAAAAACCAATGCCAGAAGTTTAAAATACGATCCGTCCGTCGGCGAAAAAAGGAGAAAGAAAAAGAGTGGCCGCACCTACGTGATACCAGAAAAAACTGTAGAATACAAAATCAAACTTCATTTTGACCATTATTTCTTTACAATCCAAATATCTGCCATTGTAATCGGCGAGAATGCTGTGGTCAAAAGATGAGGAAGAAACATCACGCATGAATAATAATGGACAATGGACTGCATCCGAAGGATGCATATCGCGTTCGGTTGGGGATCATAAATCGCCTTGATGGAATATATGCCGCATTGAGAATCGAATACACGTACAAAGTCTATGAGAAATAGCGGTAGAGTCATCCGGTATTTGAGATCCAAGCAGGTTTTAGCGTGCGAGGCAACGGCTATCGTCGCACCTGGGCCGCAACTATGAGCTCGTAGAGTCGAGAGTTCACCCTCCGGCTCAGGGAGAACTTTTCAATTTTTGTCGTTGAGATTCTCTTCGGCTGAAGGGATACGAGCGAGGAATAGGATGTATACGGGCGGGGCGGGCCTTGGTCACATTCCTGCCGGATCGGAGAGTCATCTGGATGAGACGATACACAATGGCCACCTCGGTTCGCTCAGTGGCTCCAGGGGCCCCGCGTGCTACATAGCCTTTGCCATAGCACACGCTATGCTGTATTACCGTCTAGTCTCAACGGCTGAAGCTGCGGCCAACAGTGAGTCTTGCAACGATACAGGCGTAGTCCCCGCGAGTGTGTAGATAGGGCATGAAATATGGCGCCGAGATGAGCGATACCGGTAGCTCGGCCACTCTGTTCTCTCCGGCGTTTAACTCTTCCGTCTCCCCGCGGTGTACTTTACTCCGCGTACTCACAGCTTGGAACAGAAACTTGAGTCTGACGTTTTTCTTCGCATCTCCGGATACGAGTGTGGCACACCCACAACGATAGGTTATGGAGAATTCACGCAACAAAATGATCTGCTATGATTTTGTTTCCGGTAAAGATACCAACGAATTGATATTACTGTCATTTTTAAAGGTATATTCTAGGTTCAATAGGGGCCGTACGCTTTCTGATCACAGAGAGATCGGAGGATGATTTAAAGCGCGGTACGCTTGGTGGAAATGACGATGAGAATGGGCCGCGGGAGGAAGGTAACTGGAAAGCCTCGAGGGTTACGGAGTCACAGACAGATCGAGGGTGGAGTATGTAATAAATCGGCGGTAGCGAGGAATCTCGAGCGACAATCGATCTTGGGCTGAACCGCTTTATCGAGATCTCTCGCACGCTCACCAAGAGAAAAACGACGGAGATATGTTGTTGGCAGTCGAATGGGTTGCGAGAAAGAAAAGAGAGACGATGCTGATGCCAGAGAGTCAGTACCAAAGATCTTGGCCCGTGGCGAAGTGATACTTTTTTTAAAAATGCAATCGGACAACAGAGGCGCGAGGAGAGGTCACCGTCCTTGCAGCTCCTCATGCCAGCCCATAAATTCCTTAATCGTGATGCTTTCACAGTCTCGGATTATAGCTATATATACATAACGCACCGTGATAAAGTTCTGTGAAATATTATTTATCGCTCGAATCGTGCTAGTTTATTATTGCCAGTGTACGCAATACAGTCGGTATTATGGTGCGGTGCAGAGAAAAAGACGAGTGCTCCTCTCGCCGATTTTAAACAGAGTAAAAGAGAGGTAAAGGGATTTCTGGCAACTTTCCATTTCGAAAGCTTGCTCCACCGTGTAAGCCCCCGGGGGTGAGCAGTCCCCGAGGGTAGGCCGGAAAAATAACAAACTGGCCCGCTTGCCACAAATGGATTTTTAATAATAACCTTTCGAAAAATCAATAGGGTTCCTGCAGGACAGGCCGAGGGACTAGAAGCGGTGCGCAACTCCGGTGTGTGTGTGTGTGTGTGTGAGTGTGTATGTGTGTGTAACTCTCGTTCCTCTCTATTGCTTCGTCATTAGACCAACGACACGTAAACGAGAGCATATGCCGGGCACTCGATCGTGTAAATATTTCCGCGTGTGCTCTGGCCGCGAAGAATTTATGTAGACCATACACCGCGCGTCGTTTCATCGTTGAATTTGTTTGTAACCAGTGAGGATGGCGTTTATAATGTTATTCGTTATTTTCAGAGTGGGTAGCCAAATGAGGTCAAAAATCATGTACTCGGCTTGGTCGAATGAGTTTTCGGTCCGTCGAAAAGCAACCCTCCAAAATCAATTTGCACTTCGCGCCTCCATCCGTGCACCTCTTTGCAAAACCATTGACCCCAAACAACGACGAGTCGGAGTGTTTTTTGTTTTATTGATGTTCATGAATCGAAAATGTGTCAAATACCGGAAGGACCGGCTAAGCTAATTGTAAAAAGAACGTTAATCGACAAAATTCTTCGAGAAAAAAGCCCCCAACGGTCCGAATGGATCGGAATTTTTTCGCGCGAAAATATTTCGCAACGCAGTACCAATTACGTCGGGAATGAATTAACCGGATAATTGAACGCCCTTGGCGCTACCATAGATACCAATATACAGATATATCCCGCAGATACAACCCGGCGTGGCATCCGGCCATATCGGATAGCGAATACTTATATCAATCCCTCGGGCCTGTGACGCGCAAGCGTCACGACATCACTGGGGAAATATCTGCATTGTCGCGTATTACTCAAGTGCGTTCCCTGGTCCGGCGCTCCGCTCCGTAATTAGCAATTGTATTAGATACCGCGCCTTAGCCTGCGTGCAGCTCCGTTCGCCATACGAAGTTACGAGAATCACAAGATTGAAATTCACTATCCGTGCACCATCGCGCACCTCGCACCGTGGAATGACGTTAGTAACCACGCGCCTCGATAGATAGATACTTACGGATCGATACTATCGTACCGCGTTACATCCGCTCAAACGGAAATTTCGAGCGTAACTACGTGACGAACTACAGGATGCTTTAATTCCACGTCCAATTAGCGCTTATCGTGGAAAACGACACTCACTATGACGTTGAAAAGGGTAAGGGCGTTCGAGTTTCGAGCAAACGCTAGAGTTTGCGAGGAAGCACAGCGAACTCATGAGTTACAAGCCCGAGACGCTTAGCGTCTTCACTCGCTGGGTTCAGGAACCCATATAAAGTGGCGTCAGCCTCTAGCGCCCACAGACTCTATACTACCTTGCGATGTACCATCGCCCTCTACCCGTCATTAGAATAATTTCGGTAGGGTCGCGAAGGGTCGAGCGACCCGCAGCTGGAGCAAGGGGCCATTGTGCCCTCGGGCTCTTTACCAAACTCAGACAACCTTCCATATTCCGTTGCTCTCTATTCCCTGCGCCCTCTTGCCTTTGCAATCACATACACACACACACACAAACACCCACGCACACGGAAACATCTATGTGGGAGACGAAACGTCAGACCGCGAATCGCGACCATGACGAGTCGACGTGATTACTTCGAGTGCGATATTTGAATTTAGGATTTTGATTTTGACAATTGGACTCTCCCTTCTACAATCTCGCACTTTCCAAGCCCGCCCAACAATCCGGATGCTTTCATCCGATTACGGAAGATTGATTCGCCCTTTCCTCCACTGTCTCGCGGATACCCCGAGTCTCTCTCCCCCCACCATGACTATTACTCACCGTTTCTCACTTTCTTTCTCGCCATTCTATACTACGAGTTATTATGGAATGGTAGAGTGTGTACAGCACACCCCGATGCTTTTCCATTATCGCGTCGCGACGAGCCATCGGCACACCCCTTTTTCACTCGACGCCCATAAGGGGAATCGTTCGTCGACCCCCGTTATTCCGATGTGTTTCATAGATAATAAAGAAAAATCACTGAGCTAGTCATAAAATCGGAACGTAAAATTCTGTATATAAGATTTTTGTTAAATCTGATGATCAAAGTTTTCGCTTTTGGAAAGAGTCCATTGAAAGACACAAAGCTCGTTTAACCCGCAGGAATTAAGACATTTAATTTCACTTTCGGCACGAACAGGCTAAACACCGACCCTCGATCGTTACAAAGATAAATTAAAGTAAACAAGGCCTCAATTACTATAATAGAACCTGGCAGCAGCTTTATCTTCGTTAACGCGACGTTTGTTTTTTCCTTCTAATTGCTTTGACGCATTCGAGACGATTGAATTCTTGGTTATTCCATTGAATTTATTTGTTGCTTAGAATCAAGTACATCGAATTTTGGCCGAATTTCTGTGTGCGTAAATATATGTGGTTTTTTGGCTACGCACGAGCGAATTATATACATTTGTACGATTTTCGAATTAAATTATGGGGACTGGGGCCACATTTCGACTATATCTCGTATATTTCAATGGTTTCGAAATAGAATATATAAACGCATCTTTCAGACCCGCCTAACACTAGTGACTCAATTAGCGATCGTTTCGTATTTTCTACGCTCTTCAGCGCACATTGTGCACGCGGTGCGAATCGCAGGCACGTGGTGCCTACATCTGTCGCACCAGCAACGCAACAGCAGCAACAGAATCGTCCACCCGGGCACTCGACCCACCTACTCTCCTTTCATTTTTTTTTACTCTCTCCCCCTTCTCTCTGTTTCTCGTCAGTGCCACCCGCACCCCTGTCTGATATACCGATCTCTATTGTCGGCACTTTTTCGTCGGAATATACTCTATACACTCTTTCCAACCCCATAGGACTTATTTCATGCTGCACGTACACTGCATTCTAGCTTGTGCTGCGAACGTACTGGGTAGTATTGCACATATTGAGAGTGTACGATGACAAAGACTACATGACTACATTCGCCACGATTGACGGGATAACTCGAACGAGACGCGAGATGCAGTAGAAACAGATATAACACAAATGCAATGCGTTCTACGAAACGAAGAGTTTTTTTTACAGATGAAGGATTGTGGTTGAAAAACAAAAAATGAGAGAGTGGGCGATATACGTATTTTAATACTTGGACGTCAGGTCAACGCCACCGTCACGTGCGAGCCACTATGCGACCCAATCGTTTCTACATATTTGGTTCTTTGCCGCAACTCGTTGAGATTTTTCTTTGTTTCGTTGACTAATTGACACGTGTATCCCGGCAGCTATAAAATAAGTCTGCCCAATTCTCGGCAAAGTCAATCGTCGTCTCGTTCATTCAGCCGTAACTACTGGTTTGTGTACATAGAAAGGAACCATAAATTTTCTTGTTTTTTTTTACTCATCTTTGTGGTTTGATCGGTGTAGCAATGGCGGAAAACCGCCAGCTCGGATCGATCAGTGCCGCTGTGCCATTTTTTTAAAAGATTATTTACGATAAAAAAACAGCCTGTCTTAATATTTTCGCAAGCGATCAATATTTTTCAAACTCACTGAGACGCTCGAAAGGAAATTGAAAAAGTCGGTCAATTTATGATGGCCTCGTGGTCCCGTGAAAAAGAGGCTATGGTCTCCTTCTTATTGGGTTCAGAGGCACTCGAGCTTTCACCTCGACGTGTTCGTCCTCTTACTACCCTCTTCGAGCTGTCGCTGCAAGACAAAAGACGAACGAGAAGGGCCGGCTTCGCGTATTACGTATATATCACACGTAGCCGAGAGGTCCCAGCCTGAGAAGCAGCACTACTGAAATATCCAAGACTTGTACCGTCCCCTTCCGCGATCTATGCTACCCTACGAAGCACCCTTGCCTTTCCTCACTTCCCTTGAAATATGGCGCGCCCTATATTAAACTGTTGCCTGCCCACGTTCTTTCACCTCACTCGTTTTTTCCCTCTTCGATATACATTCAGACGATCGCTTGTTAGCTTTCTCCGCACCCTCTATGCATCAAGGACTACGAAAATCAAGGGTGCAAGACAAGAGCTAATCGAGCAGAAAATCGGAGGATTATTAAATTGCTATATCGATAGTCTTCGACTGCCGTCATCCTTTACGTTGTATCGTTTCTCATAGCGCGTTGTCGCCATAAGTTGCGAAGAAGCGTAGCAGCTGCGATGGATTTCTTTCGTGACCCGCGTGCGTTTGATTTATCATTACTCCCATTCAACGACACTTTGGGAATCACCGAAATATTCGATTGGGTCAAATAAAAATAATACAAGTGAAAAATCGTTAGCATTTTTTCGGTTGTACAACGTAAAAATTACCGCCTGGCTGGCCATCAGGCCACAGAATATCGAGTGACAACGGTAAATTGAATGGAACGAGTCTCGAAGGGTACCAGACCACGCCTGCTGCGGGTGATACGAAAACGAATAAGATCATCCTTGGGGAAAACGCGGTGCGCGCTCAGCCGCTCGCTTGCGTCAGGCCCTTTTAAATCGAAGGTCCCCGGAGATCGGCAAAGAGAACGTCAACCCATCGAAGCGAGACGACCGCAGATGAACCACACGCGCACACAATTTGCCTGCGGCTCTGTTTTCCACAACGTTTACCTATACTATGGACCGATTCCAAGTGGGAACGACAAACAATATATCCCCAAATAACAACACTCTGATTACGATTACGTATACGCGGCTGACAACATTTTCAACGTCCGAAAACTCGGTAGTCAGAACCAGATGTACCCGATACATACCATATAGCGACAATGGGTGGATTCTGCACGGATTTGCCATTGAATAGGAGATTACGTAAAGTTCCTCGATTTTGTGTTACTGAGAGACAGCGCGGCTTTGATATTTCTTGAAGTGATGAAAGCCACTGACGCAGGGGGTGTCTTTGTTCTCGCTAAGTGGATATGTATTTTTAAAGCAAATCCAGCATCAGCCAGAAATACACTTCCCAACAATAATTGGCAATTATTTATTGAATCGTATATCAAGAGCTTTCAACGAGACCGATAGACACGTGCCAATGACTGATCTGCCGTAGTTCGTTGAAGTGCCAATCACTAGATATTCCGTGATCTAGTGCCAGTCCGAATGATCTTCTCCTATTTCTCGGTTTCTCTGGGCATCGCCAGTATGTGAGATACAGAGACGGAAAGAGAATCGTGTGAGTCGAGACGCACAAGCAGGATGATCCTTTGACGCGGGTGAGTGACAGCCGTGGCTGCTCACATCTGTCCTCTGGTCTCTGACTGCAGGCCACTTTTGCATTTCTGAGCCTCGGTTCGACGACTCCGAAGACGAAGACGAACTTGACTCCTAGCTGGCTTTCTCTGTTTTCGCTTTTGCTCTCTCCGTGGAATATGCCAAGCTGTGAGAGAAGTTGAGACGTTGAGGGTGCGGTTACGCGAGACTCGCCTATGAATGGACCTTTGTAAGTTCCTACGCCTTAGGAACGCTTTACTATATAAACCCACTGCTCAGGACAGTTACGCATCCTCTGAATCCAAGCACTCGGTTTCCTCAGAAGATTCGCAACACCGAAATAAACTCTTGACTGACACCGTGACCAAGGGGAATGCGAGGTGGGAGCGGAGAGATTCAATTCAACCGAGCAAGACTTCACTATATATACCCATCCCCTACTGCACCTTTCGTTCCAGAAGAGATCCGTGGTGAAAACAGTTAACGAAGACGCACTAATTACCTGTTTCTCCGGGCCCGAGAGATCTGCACTGATGAAGAGATTACTGATTTAGCTTAAACATCGAGCCTCCGGAGCCAACCGGATTGCAAATACTTTCTTCAACCGATCTGTCGTGATTCATAATTCCCCGAGTACAGCAAAGCGTGCAGCTGAGATTGCGTCTCACAACTAAATAGCCGTATGAATCGTCCAACCTATACGGAGATGTTCCCACAGTGACAAAAACAGCGCTTGTAACTCTGAACGAATGGAGACACTAATTAACCGTTTTGCGCCGTGCGGAATTCCGTAATGGAGAGATTTCGAGCCGATCTCCACGGTCCAACGTATTTCGGAGGATCGGGTGCGTCGTGGCCAGATGCCGTGCTCTCTGAGAGCGAGAGTGGTCCGTTCTGCATTTATTCTCGAACCTCCCATTGCTTTCCAGGCAGCTCAGTATCCTTCTCTTTCAAATCGCAAAATACCCGTTTTAAATGCGCAAGCTTGGAAATCGCTTCGAAGTTTCCTTAGAAATCCAAAGATTATCTTGATTTGCCTTTCCTTTGGTGTCTTCGTCGACTCCTCAGGAATAACGTTGCCTAAAAGACGACTAACTATATAAAGATTTCACCCGAAAACAACCTTTATTACAGTTGTATTTATAGCCACTGCCCGGAATATGCGTACGACTTGATGGTCATGAGGAAGATTGTAGACAGTCGTCGGATGGACGAGCCGTATTGAGCTCGATTTTCTATCTCTTATTTACCACTTTGTTTTCGTAACAAAGTTATGTTATTTTCTCTAGATATCATCTCTATATTTCGAAACGTATTCAATAGGAATATCCACGGTCTGAGGCGGGGAAGCGGCGATACCCAGGGAACCGATCATTCTTCGGAACAAGATTAGAAATTACACTGCCCGAACCCACTCGTATTATTTTAGGATAGCCAAGGTCGATTGTGTGCTGTTATTACGGGACACCGAGTTACTCTCACAGTTTCTAACATTGTTTTTTTCCCGGTAAAACAAAATATTTATCTTTTGAGGTACTCAAAAGAAGCAACGAATCTTGATGAAATATTTTCGAGTCAACTCAATAAGGCAGGGAATTATTGGATCCGCATCGTACCGACGAAAATTGAATTTTATTCAGTCAAGCTATATCTGTAGAGGCGGTAGGGCTGATACAACGTAACGGAGCCCGCAGATGCTAGGATTCTACGAGTTGCTAAGCTGAACGAAGCAAAGACCATTTTTGATTTAGCCTGCATGGCATTGAGATAAATACAGTCGATATGGAAAGTAAGAAGCGCGCATGGAGGTGTGTAACCTGTCCGTATAAACGGGGGCTATTGTGTATTGTGTCCGCGTTTTGTGTACTCTGGTATACTGTACCGGAGAAGATTCATTGTAGTTCAAGAGAGGGGAAAGGTTGTCTTGGAGTTGTCAGCCTTAGGCTTGAATCTATCCAATATTCGAACTCAACTCGGTTCTCAGTCTAAAACTTTTCCGCCCGTTTTACAAGCACATCAGCGATTTATCTTGCATCATGTTCGTTTCCTTCAGAATTTGGAAATTGTGTAGTTCTTATCTATGTTGTACTTGTCGTAAAGCAATTTAACGTATAAGGCGGCAATTGTTAACGAGTTTTTGTTGCTAAAGACGAAATGAGGCCTCTTATCTCTTCTTTTTATCTGGTCTGAGTTCTCTTCAAGTCCTTGTACCGTCGCTTGTAGGAAGTGACGGAATTTTATGCTAAGCAGCGGAGCCCTTTCTATCGACGGAATCGATCTTGTAATGGGATCCCTTGAATCCGTATTAGGAGCATTGTCCGATGTACTGAAACCGAAGGTGCTTTTTTTCCAGCTGATTCTCGCGTCTTTTTTTTTTATCGCATCTAGATATATGGTCTTGATTATCTGCTGCATTTGCGGCTGCTTCGAGTATCTTTGCATCTCTGTCACCCTCACCGCATCCAGTTCAGTTTAAACACGCTCAACGGATTGTTTTGAAAGGGTTTCCTCAGCTGTGTACATATACCATACATTTTCCCGAAGCCGTGGTATGCGTTTCGTACGTTTCAACATGTCAAACATGGTCGCGCGCTCTTTGAAAAAAGGCCTGTATATTTTTGGCTGGTAGAAGTCAAATTTCGAGGGCTTGGCAAACATGCCGACCCGCCGGCTAACTTTGCGGAGTGTTGTTGCTGGCGATCGAAATTTTTATAACGTCACCAAACCAGAAATAATGACTCGCACCCTTCCCGGTTCCCCGGTTTTCGAACAAACGACGACTAGGCGCGCGGAATTTAATTCGTCACCCTAAAAACATTTGTCTTTTTCATCATTTTTTATTTTCTTCACCATCGGCAACGAAACGAGATTTTCTCGAATTAAAGGCTACTATAGGCGAAAGATAAATTGGTTTTGTTGACCGGCGTATCTCGCCGTGAAAGCGACACTGGGGTCAATACTCACGGCAATGAGACTTTCGTTCGACACGTGAATTGACATTCCACGTTTAAAGCCCCCGTCCACTCGCCATTTTCGTCTTTCCTTCTGCCACATTCGGCTACGAAAAAAATATAAGTATATTCATTCGTGTTTCCCGGTGGCAGAAAGCGTCGGCATGTCAACGACGTTTAAAATCTTAATGCCCAGACCAACAGCAGCTCGACTGAAACAAACGGCAACTGCGCTTAATCCACCCTTTTTCCAACTACCTCGGGCTCACTATAAATTGTTTTAAACGACATTGTGTCCAAATCCCCACCGCGGTTCACCCAACCGCGACATACATATACCGACTGCGTTGTACCTTCCTCTTTCGCCGCTGTGGTTATTTTTGCCACAACAAAGCCCATTGTTCAGGGCGGAGATACAGGCCTTTATCGAAGCGTAAGCGTAAGACGCTCCGCGAGATCCCGTCCCGGAAAAAACGTGCCGCGAAGCGAAGACGTTCACCGATATCGTTTATTTCCGTTTATCTTCCCCGTGAGACCCGTAAAATTTAATTCAGCGTCTTGGTTAATTGAATATTCAATCATTTTCACCCTCTTTTGGAACCTATCGCTAATATTCCCATTTATCTTTGTTACAGGTAAGAAGTGATTCTAGTCTACCGTGAGTTTGAAGAATTTCCGATGCTTTAACGTAAGTACCAAAGCGATAAATATTCGTGAATTTTCGTCGGCGCTCGAGTATCAATGCGAAGGGCAGCGCATAATCGCGAAACCGAAGAAGAACCGACTTCATCGAAAGCTTGAACCCTCGACAAATCTACTGAAAGCTTTGGAGCGCGAAGCAGAGATAGAATCCGAGCCAACTGTTCCTAAAATAACAGGTTCGTTAGGAATGCGAGGGTTTGTCGAGCCTTTTAACCCAACCCGTCTCGTCGGTTTGTTTCCACAGTGTCAGGCTTCGCGGAGGGCTCGCTTCCGATTACTCCGTGACGTCATTTGTCTTGAGCTTCCGGTAGCCAGAAAGGCCTTCTCTCTAATCGTATAAAAATGAAAGTCAACGTTCTCGAAAAATTCGGGAAAAATAGCTGATGGCCTCGACGACAACTACGGATTTTTTATTCTCGTGAGCTCTCGCGTACGCCCGGATTGCGGATCAACGGGACAAAAAAATCTCGGCATCTGCGACGGTGCGTGAAGGGACGACGTGATTTTCACGAGAAACCGCGGAGTTGGCACAAAATTCTCCCCGAGCAGGCAGCATTGTACATTCCTATATCATATAGGTATATACATGCATATGAGCGGAGCAGTCGTGCGAGATAACGCGAAGACAACGTCAAGCATACCTAAGGGATCAACTCACCCTTTTCGAAGATTGATCCCGCACGTTGTTCTCGCAACGTTCGTTTTTGGACCCTATCGCGCTGCCAAAAGCGAATGCACTGGACGTGACAACGCAGAATATTAAAATATTATATGTTCTTTTTAAGCTTTTCGCTCCGTCGCGTTTTATGGAGCGATAATCCTCCTCTGTGTGTCTGGCAAAAAAAATTGCTTCGTTTTTTTTTATTCCGGGAAAATTTTTTCAAAAGGGTTTGATGACAGGGCATTATCGAATCTCTCCCGCTCAGCTACAATAGCCAGCTGACGCGCGCCTGTCGCTCTCGTCAACCATCAAAACAGCTAACTAATGGCCCGTCGTCGATTCAACTCTCCCCCGTGCTACCCGGTACAATTATCAAGTGAATGAATGTACAAGAGAGAGGAAAAATAAATGCTCACAAAAGCCTCGATCCCAAACGCGCTTGTAATACGAGAATCGCAATTTTCACCCTCCACCCCTGATTTCAGTAGGTATTTATTCACGATCCATCGATGGTTCGCACAACTGGGTGAGCGTCAGCATTTTTCCGTGTTTCTTTTCTTTCGAAATTATTTCGGGTTTTGCTATTATCAATGCCAACAGGGTTTCGTTGTCAACACGGGGTGCTAGCGAAAAAAGTTCAAATAGTTCCAAAAGGTTATCTGGAAATTGATGGAGGTAATTTTACTTTTCCGGTTTTTTTTTCGCTTCGTCAACTCTGCTTCAGCTCTTTCTATCATCGTCCTCGCCATGTACGCACGGCCCATCGACGTGATGCGCATCCATCGAAGACCGGAATTTTGGCGACGTGGATTCAGAGAGGAATAGTACCGAGAAAGGGGGATTTAAACGAGCTTTGCCTGGTCTCTGACCTTACGTTTATATGCATGGAAAATCATCAGGGTTTTACGAGTCACCGAGGAAATCTCGACACCAGTCGCAGGGCCAATTTCAAGCGAAACGTTTAAAAAATTCCTCGTTCATGCACGTCTCGTTTTTTTTTTTTGACCTCTTCGCTTTTTTACATTTACCAATGTGCTATAAACAATAGCTATAGAGGCAGTTCATTCATACTTGCATCGTTTTCTTTCTACTTTCATGAACAATGTGCTCTCTCGCTCGCTCGTGCTTTTGTGAGAGCAAAAAAAAATTTTTAACTTTGAAAATGAGAAAAAGAATTATTCGAAATGTTTCTCTTCAGTCCATTCACCCTATCGATAGCAATCACGTTCCGACTCTCGTCGTTTAATTAAATCCCCCAGTATTGAAGTAGCACCGACGTTTAAATTCGATCGGCAGAAAAGATACGACTCTTCTTCGCCGCGGTGAACATCGAGCGCCCACCATTGCTCTCGATTCGATGGTCATCAAGCTCGTAGAAGCGTAAGCCGGTTCGCTCGCTGTCTTCGTCTTTTTAACGATAGTACTGGTAGGAATCGTTTAAGATTTAGTGATCTGTCATGTCGCACGTAGCTGGGAGTGACGCCCGTGTCCCAACTGGACAACTGGATCTTCTCCGCCCTCACCCTTGCACAAAGAGCAACATCCTCATCCTCATATTCGCGTCGGTAGGATAAAAGGTACGAGTCGCGAGACGATTCAAAATCAAAAAAAAATTTGTAACGAACAAAAAAAAATAAAAATAACTTTGGGTGTCATGAAACGTATTCTCGATTCATCGCTGCTCCAACGCTCATGTGTGCGTGCGGGACCGGTGGTTTCGCTCGCTCGCCATTGGAATTGTCCGCGTCTCTCTCGTGTGCGGTCAACGACAAAAAGACGGCCGGACATAGGACGACGAGTCAGAATCTCCAGTCATTCAGGCTATTCACTTCTGCCTCGACGTTTTACACTAGACCGGTATCTCTTGGCTCCGGTCAAGCGTACGTTACACGACGTATAATCGCGGCAACTCCGTCTCATTTACTATATCTCTTGACGAGTGATCGGCGACTAAAGAACCACGAATACCAAAGGTGTCTTACTCGAAACCATCGGACACTCGTTATTACCTGTCATTCCACCGTCCCTTGACCGCGTATCACCGACTGAAAGGAATCGAATGAATCGAAAGAGAGAACGCTATCAGCAGAATCAAACATTTTCGTCGTCACGCAGTGCATTCCGGTTTTTTGTCCAAGCCGTCAATGCTAAATGATAGAGTAATAATAATGTCATTGCCAAACTATTTTGTTTGTTCAGAAAATCAAAAGTCATCGTCGGAATTGTAGCTAAAAAACGGAATTGGCGCTTTCACGCTAAGAAAAAAAGAACTGTACGATAGGTTATCTTGCAAAAATAATTCACCCTTTTTTGCATTTGACTAGAGATGAGTTAAAAGCAACGAATACGTCGGATTCACCCCGTCATACGACGTGATTTTCGACGTCGGGAGCTTTCATTTCATTTCCCCCGATGCAACTCACATTGTGATAGCCACCAATGGTGAGTGCACGAAGCGTTTCGGCACATAATCACGGAGTCAGGAGTCGAACGTGAAACACGACCCCTAACCGCGAGTTGGATTTGACGAACGCGACCCGGGTCTCCGAGGATATACGAGGGATGGCGAATTGCCGACCCTCCTGTTCAGCTTCTGGGAACGAAGCACCTGAAACGGGGTTGTACACCCTCTGTTCATCGATGTTCTCGCGCTTCTCGCGTACACCATGGGGTCATGGTATCTCTATTTTTTTCAACCCCTTTCTCTTGCACTCCATCCAATCAATTTTAATAGCGTGCTTCGTTATTTTTATTTAATTTTTATAGCATCCTCGCTACCTCATAATCAAAGCTCGTCGAAACGATGTCTCACTTTATTTGAATGAAATCGCGATGATTCAGGCGAAAAAAAAGTTTCAAAAAATTGATAATCTTGAACAAGCGAAACTCCGACGGGGAAAGTGAACTCGTTCTGAACGGTCACGTTTCACGAGAGGAACATGCAGTCAATTGAAAGACGCAATTTTAGCTAGTCGGTTCTACTTTTCTTCTCTTCTTTTGCTCGCTATTCGTACGGGAAAGCTTCACAATGGAATGAATAGGTGCCGAGTCTCGGGCTCGGAGCTCCGAAGACGACGAGCCATGGGTCAGGCGTACCGAGTTAACGTGTAGAAGCGAGAGGGCGCGGTGTGCGGATAGATGGACAACGGTGCCCAGGGGGTCGCTTTTCCAACCTCTATGTATCCTCCACATCCGTATCGAGCACGGGGCTCGCAAGCGTATATATCAAGCAAGATAAGGGGTTTCTAAGGCCCGTGGGGTTGGCTATGTGCGTGAGGAGCTCAGTGAATGATAGTGAACGTCAACACCAACTCAGGCGCGCATACAGGTACGGCACCTGTATCGAGACACTCTCCTTATTACCAGGGCACAATACACGACCAACCCCTTTGACCCTTCGGAGAGGCAGCCAATTCACCTTCTTTATCCTATACTTCCCTCTTACGCCTCCATTTTTAACTTCGCCAATATTTTCGTCTCGCTCTTGCTTGCACTCTCGTTCATTCCCTTTTCACAAGCCACCGGTGCGCCAACGGGGATACGCGAGCACGTACGAAGAACTACGGTACGCCAAGCGTTATGTACGTACCTATAACCTACCTTCTAACCTCGACTTCTTTTTTCCCCGCTTTTTCGTTCTCCAACGTTTTCTCCGGCTATACGCACGTACGAGGGGTTAAAGAGGTCCTTAACGGACGATGGACAGTCCCCGTGGGTCTTCCCAGTGCGTGTGTGTTTTTTTTTCAGACAAACTCATTGAGGCATCGGTCGGTAAAATACGAATCGATAACAAGATTGTTATCGATTATTCATATAAAACGCTTTTCTCGGCGTTCAGAATCCGACACTGTCAGGACCAATTGATTTTGCAAAATATATGGGCGCACAAAAATGAGTCTGCTACACCTATATTTTTATACCTGTCCCGTCGATCGAAACCGACCAGCTTCGCAGCCGAGATTGCAAAAATTAATCCAATTGCGCCCCCGTTGATTGACAAAGCCGCGTCGGTGACTCAATCCGCGTGTCGCGGGCGCGAAACCGGCACGGTGAAAAGTCTGCATGAAAGCCGACACCCGGGTGTTACAGCATACCATGCGCCGTCAGGTTCAGTCAGGGATGTGAAGGGGCTCCGGGTATAGTACAGAGGTTTGTGTGGAGTGCTCTGAAGTGTTCGCTCCGCGCACGAAACTCACTGTAAAATTCACGCAAGTCCACACTCGCGACGGCAACCCCTTCGCTCGCCCCCGCGTGACCTTCGGCCAACTGTCTGCTTCGAGCCTAAAAAATGATACATGCATGAGTAACATGCACCACATTCAGCGTTTGGTCAGCATTTTTTACAACATACACAAAATACAAACAAAGTTAGAGTGATTCTTTAAAATAAAAATTAATTTTGTTAATGATGTTTGCTCTGAACTATAATCATTCCGTTGACTCGATTATCATTCTATGAAAATACAAAGCTTTTGGCAGGCTTTTGGCCAGCTTAACCGTTCGACAATCAAACAATTTCAGACTTGGATCGTAGTTACGAATACCGCCGAGTCCCGAATCCATACTCGACATAATTGTTGCATCAAGTAGACAATTATGCAAGCACAATAAGCTTTTGCAAATCAGTCAATTACGAAGGGATCATAACTCCGGGAGTTTAATTTGGCAATTAGCTGGGTGTATGAACAGACGTATGGAAGCATAGTTATATACGGCGAGCTGTTGCTGTGTCCCAGCAATAGGCCGGCAGACACGTTGCTGTGAGCTTTCGATGAAGAGCTCCACGAGCAATCCCCAATTCCCCGTTACCGGGGAGTCGCACCGCACCGTAAGATAACACCAACAGTTTTCTCGTCTCTCTCTCTTTAGCTCCTTCTCTCGCTTCCTCCTACAGTAGACTCGACAGCAGCGCCTACCACCACGCGCAGGGCAGTGCTGTGCGTGTATTGATTAGCGGGGGTGCAGAGTGCCGCCCCGTGCCAGGGTTAGGGTGGTCCGCGCGTCGACGGGGTGGAAGAACGGCATAAAAATAAAAAGGGTGTGGGGAATATTGTAGCTTTTAATCTGCCGGTACCGCGATGCGGCCTCTCGCTCGCGCTAGTTCAACTTGCTGTGCACGTCGATATCGTGTACCTATATTCTCCGCCCCTCGTCCGTTCTGTTCTCTGCTTTTATCCCGTTTACCACCTTCACGAGAAGCTACAACGACGACTATTAGCATAGGCTTACTAGTAGTGTGCACCTCGACGCTATAGAAGCTCATGGATTTTGCTTCGTTTCAAAATTTTAGGTCGTGGGGGCAAAAATTTTGAATGGAATAAATGTAGAACGGCCGGTATTTCGAAACGGAAATAGTCGAACATCCAAATTAAGGAGAGCCATTTATTTGAACGTCTTTAAAGTCGAAAATGAAAATCACGAACATCAAAATTTCGAAGCAAAATTTATATCGAAAAAAAAAATTCGAGTGTGCACAATTGCGAGGGGCGATATTTCGAATGAACTTGAATATCGAACGCGTTTCGGTCGAGTTTTTATGAATAAATTAGTAAATATTAAGACCGTTCATAATTTTGAATTTCATATAGCGACAGACTAACTAAACGAGTGATCAAAGCAGCGAGAGGCAAGAAAGTCGAACGGCCGAAATGTCGAACGCTTCGCCCGCCACATTGTTTCCGAATTGAACCAATAGATGGCTCAATGTTCGACATTTTGATGTTCGACATTTACGTGTTGGACATTTTTATGTTCGACATTTTGCCCCTTCGAAATTTCAATTTTCACCAAGTGCTTTTTTGGCATGTCGGGTATCCGAAATATTAGCTGTTTACAATTATTTAGCTCGAAAATATCAACTTTTTTTATTATTCAAATCTATATTATATTCTTTCCAAATATAGATGCTCTAAAAAAATAATTTCGAATGAAGGTCTACTCGAATAAAGATGCTTCGATATAAAGAAGAATCGACGGCATCGTGTGTCGAAAAAAAAATTTCAAATAACGAATCTTTTAGTGTTTCATATTTCGGTTCTTTTTTTTCGAAATACCGGCCGTTCTACATTTATTCCATTCAAAATGTTGACCCCCACCCATTTTAGGGACAGACTCTCACGACGGATCCACGCGAGCCATATAGTGCAGTCGCGCACTAGATCCGATAAAGTAAGAAATTCACTCGTAACATTTTCCGGGTTCATATTCTAAGACCTCAATCGCGTTTATTATTACAAACAGGCTTGTACGTCGCATCCCACTATGTGGCCGAAAAAATTCAATTTTCATGATGCGCACTATAAATTTGTTTATTCAAGGAACCCGTGCCTCAATAACTTCGCTTACTATCGTTAGACCTATCGTCGCACCTGAATTTCGATTGCCCGAATTAATTTCTTAATTTCGAAATATTCCGAGAGGGCGAAAATTAAGATACGAGGGTACTAGAATCTAACGGCCTCGCCACGATATTGCAGCTACCGGGATTTTCCGCAGAGGCTTTTGCAAAGTCTCGCCGGCTAAGCTGTACCTTCGCAAGATAAAGGAGAGAAGGGGAATGAGAGCCATTAATAATTCGACGCGGAATTCTCCAATAAATTAGACTAACAAAGTTATTCTCGTCGAGACTGGCTTTGAGGGCTGAGCCAGGAAAACCCTGTGCTATCTTGCACGCCCTGCATCGTAACCTTGCACGAGTAAGTTATGCCCCAAACGGGCAGTGTCGAATGAGCAGGTTGGTGTTCGGTGTTTCGGTATATTTATACCTTCGCAAAAAACGGAACTTAGGGTATAGAGAACCGCCTAAATGACTGAACAGGCGAAAACCCAAGGGTCCGGTATGTCGGTGCCTCATGAAAGATAGTACTCCGGAGAGGAACGAAGGGCTAAGAAAACGCGAAGAACTCTGCTAAACCGTGAAGAAGTATACGTGGAAAACGGCAGATCAGAAAGGAGAAGGGGAGAAGCAGAAGCCGACTACAGTAGACTGATAGCAAGTCTACACGGAAAGATGGAGGAAATTTTTTCGAGAATCTTTTGCAACGAAATCACTCCCTGCGGTTACCTCGAGCTTTCAAGGCACTCTGGAGTCCGAACTTAGGGAGTTCGCGTTATAGCGGGAACGAAGAAGTAGCATAGAGAAAGGAAAAACTTAAGGCTCGGTCGTTTGTAGGGAGTCGGGCACGAACCGCAGGTTTAAAAGTTCCTGAAGCCGATGTAGCGAAAGCTGGGTGGGTAAGCTTCGAGAATTAAGGATAAAAGAAAAATTATGAACCCTTTGCCATCTCATGAATATTTATTCGACGAAATCCTCGTAATTATTTTCCACCTCATCTTGACTCGCAATTTCGTATCTCTATACTATTTTGGAAGTACGTAGTTGTGTTGTGAGCACGAGGCTAATGGAAAAAAAAATTGGTGACGAGTTGGAGCGAGAATCCGTTCTCGTTGAATCACTCTCATCTTCTTCACAGATACGCGGCTTACGGAGCGCAAGTTAGTTTAAAACCGAGATTGCGGGTCGGCACGGAGATCATCATGGCCTTTTTTGCGACGGTGCCATCGTCAATGCTAACCCATCTGCTGCTGCCGCTGCAGCTCCTACTGGTGCTGCTGCGGCTGTTGCTGCTGTTGCTGCCGATGCGGCTGATGTTGCTTCTCCGGCAGCACGATGCTGTAGACAGCTCGTAAAATATTCATGAACACAGTTTAGCACCTATTATATTTTACTAAACCGCGAGAGTTGCTTCGATGCACCCGCTTGGGACTCGAAACTCGACATTCGTTAGGGCAAATGGCGCGAGAATTTTCCGGAAAAAGGGATTAACCCAGCGACTGCAATGGAGTAAAAAATACACTCGGCAAGCACGCTTTACTGTACACGATTTGCGACCATTCTATCTCACTCACTTTCTGTTTCGCTTTCAAATTCTCTATCGGACTCCGTTCCATACGTGTACGTGAAAAAGGTTTATCTCATTTTCTTTGTCTCCAGCGTTCCTCGCATCTGCGACAGTGGAATGATGGAAAAGATTCATTTTTTCCAACCCGTAACACCGCACGGAGAGTCGGGATCCCCGCAAGAAAAACAATCCTGACAGCGTACCCTACAGTCTTTGTTATGAAATTATCTTGCGTCCTGTATATCGACAGACGGATGTGGCAGCTATTGAGAAATAAAAAAAAGATTATGGACATTTTTTATTGCATAACGCTCCGCCCGCGTTTATCCGTCGACGGGAATGATGTCTTTGACATATCGTATTTATGGAAGGCACACGTCGTAAAGCCCGCGTGCCACCACACCGGAAGTCTACCTCTGCACACCATTGCGCGCATGCTGTATACACCTCAGGTCTACTTGTCCCGTGAATATAAGGACTCGCAGAGAATGCTGCTGAGCGTGGATGATAGGTATATCCTCTCCAACTTTACGAGCCCGTAAAACAAAGTATAACTCGTTTATATACGTTTACACTTTCGACACGGCCAGGTCGTTGTCGAGTTTTTCGTTTTTACTTGCTTTCAAAATGTCAGCGATATGCTCAACGACTGGTTATAATTTCTGATGAAAATATAAGCCTTTACCTTCAAGCCTATTCCATTGCCAGTCGTAACAACATCATTATTTCTTTAAGGTAAATTATGTGGTATGTATAAAATCTGTGGAGTCGAAAAATAGTTTGGATCTGATGAATGTTTGCACACATTTTTCATTGATTCTAGATATTCAGAATTACTTGATCAAGATGAGCGATGACCGTATTGTTCCACCGTCTGTACAATTGGTGGAAATTAGAGATGACAGTGATGTTTATAGAAAGTTAGAGGATATCGAGACGATCCGATTTATCGTTTTAATCCATTATCGGTCCCTCACGCAAAACGATCGAACAGTATTCGTGATGACTATCCGATTAAAATCATAATCAACGTCGAAGGATTCAACGTTGAAGGCTGGAATAGTGGAAATTGGAAGCGCTGGGAGGTTTTAGTGATATCCTGGGAGCTTTAACGCTTGGATGATTGCTAAAGGTACGAGTGTTATATGTATATAAGAGGATATATAATATATCTCCTAGTATGCGAAAGCCAAGTTGGCTCGTGTATTCCGCAACGAGATTGCAATACAGTTGTGTGTCCTCATGTGTATAATACTAATTCAGTCAAATGGCATCTCTTAAGCAATATCGCCCTGGTAGGAACAAAGTGGATGGGAATAGGATTTTTCGTCGTAATTAAGCCGTCTGTGGGTATTGAGTGGGACAATACAGGATTTGGGGCATTGTTTCGGACCTTATCGGCACGCTAGCAGCGGCGCCGTGGGCAGCTTTACGTCGGCGAATCGAGCCACCACCGACGCCGCGGCTAAACGCCGTTAAATACTGCTTTGTTGGCCGTCTCGGTTAATTACTATAGCGCCGAGGTGAGAGAACAGCGCCGAGAGTGCGACGAACAAAACGAACAGAGAGTTTCGCCGAAATTCGGCACGAAGGATTGTCTATACCATTCGCATCAGAAATGCAAGCGGTCTTGACTGAGGAAGACAATTCATTGCATTCATTCGTCTCTTGTCTTTATAAACAATTCGACTGTTAACCGTGGAAAAGCTGTTCTAGATTCAATGAACTATACAAAGGGGCATCCAGGTTTTCCACTCGATAAGAAAACGGTTGAATGCCCTCGATATAATAATATGACGTACGGTACTTCAATTCCGAATAAGGGCCATGGTACGACGGTAAGCAAGCATATATATAGGACGACGAACTCGTCGAGTGGACGACCCGTCTTTCTCTGTGTCTACAACCTGGAGAACGGAAGGGTGTTCAGGGGAATCCCTTGTTCTCTGTCTCACTGTGCCAGCCTGCAAAATGGCGGAGGAATGCAATTTTGGGTGCGATATATCACTCGAGCAACGGCAGAACCGTGGACTGTAGCTCGAACAGGCTACCCCGTCCGTTCTCTCCCTCCATTGTTCAACGGATATCCGGTCCGGGCTTTCTCCACCGCCGCGTCGTCGCCGCGTTGAGCGTCACTGGTTTATTAATCCTTGGACACCCTCGAAAGCTCCTGGGCTTTGCACTCCAGCGCGCTTTACCTCAACCCCTGCCGCAACCGTCCCCTCGTCGTCCTTCATCCTGCGCTCTCTCGTCTCTCCGCCAATTTCGCCCTGCGTTTTACTGTGCTTTTGCTCGTCTAGAGCAGTGCTTCGGTCCATGCTCTTGCACCAAGATCCACGGTTACAGTCCAGCCTGGAACAGTTAGATATAATTCGCGAAGCCACATAATGTCCACCGGCTCCTGTCTACGGGCTACTTATTATCCGAACGAATGAGAGATTCCTAGAGTCCCCCTTAAAGTTGAAAACAATAATATCTACCTTGTCAATCATATTTTTCAGGGAATTCTCATTTATTTGACCATCGATGCTCCGTCAAAAATAGCTGAACATCTGTGTTTACAGCTAACTTTCTGGGTGCTCGTGCCATCACGTCTGTTCCCACTTTTCCTTCCAGTAATTCTCAGAAGAGCGACATCGAAGTATTTGATCCCGCAGGTGTATCGAGACTCGGGTGGGTACCTTGGCGTTGGTCGTAGAAAATGGGTTTCCTTTGGAGAAAACAATGGCACTGTACCATTATCCCTGCCTCACTTGAAGGAAAAGGGCCGGCTGGAGCAGAAGTAGAACCTACATCCTCTTTTTACGCGGTATTGTATGGTCGGTACAGTGGTGGCTAATAACGGTCCACCCTCTTCTCATTCTTTACCTCAACTTATATATAGACCGTGGGTCTTTCGCATCAGCACTCATCTCCTCGGCCTCCCCTCGTCTCTCCGCCTCCGTTTATTTTTTTGTTATCCGACTGAATCGTGGCCCTCCCTCCCGCATTTCTCTCAAGTCGTTCGTCTCCAGAGCTCCTTGCAATTACAAGCAATCTGGCAATTATTGCTGTCGAAGCGAGCGCCCGCCAGCAAGAGAACAAACGTTGCGGCGACCGAGCGAACTGGCGATATCCGACGCTCCCACGTGACGCATATAAGTCTATGGCTACTCGTTACAAACGATTCTCTTGATATGTGCCGCATATTCAACGCGCTCGTGCTGCACTGGCACAACCAGAGGATTTCCAATGGAACGCGTTTCCGTATCCCTGGGATCGGTATATCGAGGCAATAAAGGCGTTCACCTAAGAGGTCGGCACTTGGTGTGGGCGGTTTTCTCCTTGTCCAACTCGGGCCACCCAATCGGTAAGTGTACGTGTACGTTGCTTGATATAATACATTGCTTGATATGCCTTTCAATTCTCTTAAAACTTCGTTACGTTCGATAAGACAAGTCTTTCATGGACATCAAGAACATTTTTCTTCGGCAAATAGGCCTGGATCAAGTCATTTTCTTTTACAACTTTCTGTGGAGACGATCAGGACCGTGAGGTTGACTGTATATCGTTAACGGTATATGGAGCCGCTATCGTCAGAGTCTCGTGAACGAAGGACTTTATTCTTTCTATTCGCTCCTTATCCTTATCTTCCACACGCTGAACAAGATGCTACGTTCGCATGTAAACGTTCTTTGTTTCTTGTATATAACCCAATGTCTCTATCTAAGTTATCTAAATATCCAGGAAGTATCGATATGCGATAAGAATGGATTGAACGAGATTTTCAATAATTTATCCGAATACAACCATCGACAGAAGATGATGCGATGAATTGAGACGAAGATCTTCGATACACCGGGATTGCAGACTTGCCAGATTTTTTCGAAAGTGTGCCGCCTACTGACAAAAATATCACGGATACAAAATAAAACGCAAAAAACTTTAAACGATCGAACAACCGTTTTCGCACAGTAAGGGGAGCATGGTCGCGCGGTACGCGTTCGAAAATGAGCGGTTCTTCTCCATCTTGAAACCCGGGCACACGGCTGACTTATCCACAATCTGGGAGGATTAGACTGATACAATATTCATAAGCCACAAGGGCTACCTACCCCTATTTCTCGGCAGGTTCTTTCTGTGTCGCCCTTTCTCTTCCGTCGCTCTTCCTCTTCACTCACCGATACGTGCGTTGCTCTTCGTCATTTTCCGTCCCTCTCGAGACTTCTCCCCAAGTACCTCACTTCATCTCCCGCTGTTTCCTCTCTCCGCTTCCAGCACTTTCGCCCACTGGCATTCGGCGTCTATGTAAATTCACCCTTCTCGAACGCGCGTTTACTACTCCCAGGTTGTCCGTAGGATTCCGTCGCGAACGCAAAGAGCATTACGAATATACAGCGAGGATGGTGCGTGCAGTTGCCTAACTCGGAAGACGGAAATGGTGATGGTACGAAGAGGAGGAGGAAATGGGTGGAAGGCTAAAAAGAGGACACGGAAAAGTGAACAGACCTGGCACACTGTTTGGATATCAACGTTACTATTTCTACTCTTCATATGACTTGTACATCCACGCCTGCTAATGATTACTGAGTTAGAAGCGATAATATCTAATGTTAAGGTGACGTGGAATTTTCTTCCGTTTTCTTCTTAAAAAACCGACATAAATGAACGACCAGATGTTTGATCGGAAAAAAAATCGTCCAACGCGAATAACCGAAAATGCAGACAATTTTACGTACTACATTTGCATGAGAATAAAAATTGCAATTAAAAGCCATCGTAAAACTTACTTCTTGACGAAAGTAAGTACACTCTACTGGATATTATCAAGAAGTAAATCCCTCGCTCTCCACATAATCGACGAGCCGCTCCATAAAAATGTAGCTGATATCAAAGAACGAAGCATTGAATTGATGCGGATAATACGAATAGCTTGACGTTCATGGTATCGAGAGAAAGCGATGGAGGGTCCTCGTATAAACCGCCTCGGAGAGTGTTGTATCTCGAAACACCCACGTCGCTAGAATTTCATATCAGAGATCCTGCGCTTTATACCCCTTGTAGAAATACATCGGTATGCGTGCGTGCATCTGCCCTCCTAGCACTTTGCATTATCGGGGAAGCAGGCACGCGCCTTCGACTCTCCGTTATCGACCAGACAATACGACACTTTTTACCAATTCCTCCTCGTTTTTCATGGAATCTTCGAGGTTGCAATTGTAAAACAATGCCTTCGCGTTTCTTATCAACGAATGGAAGAATACGAAAAAGTGGATGGATAAACCCTTTGTGGACGCCTGTAGACAACTAGCCGCCCCAATAACACACGCCTGGTAGACGGCCGTCCGCAGACCATTCAAGACAGACGGGTAAACAGCACTTATCGTTCAAGAGTAGATCGATAAAGCCGTCGCAAAAAAGTAACTTCAATCTTTTCTCGAGACTAGTTACAAAAACTATTCGCGCTTAATTAAGGTTCCTTCGCTAATCCCTTAACGATCCCGTGGACCGCCGTCGCTGCCGCGAGATGAGAATTGAAAGGAGTAGCGAATGGACCACCAGCGTGCTTCGCATATAGCCTTCACCGCCGCCGGCGAGCTCGTGCACGAAGCTTCTTTACCGCTGCTGGTGCTGCTGCTGCGCCGGCAAAATACGCTTTCACGCCTCCTTGCCAAAGTAAACGCGCGTATACCAACACGCACACAGAACAAGAAATTTCCGAGAAGGATCTTTCCTCTTTCTCACAGTTCCTTAGTCCGTTCGTTTTGGCCGCTCTTTCTTGCTCTCCGCACCGCATCTTCCGCTCCGTCTTTCCCTCAGTCTCAAGACAAGAGTCTCCGCTTCTTCGGGCAAAAGCCGGAACATTCTGAGAGAGAAAGTTTTCATTCGTCTACTCGGCGGAGCTCTCGCTGGACCTCAGACGCGAAATCCGACACCGGGCGCGAGGGCCGCGTATAATTAAGGCCTTGTAATCTGTGCGGCCCGCGCCATTCTGAGACTCTACGACAGGGCCAGGCTATCGAGGATAAAAAGCATCGTGCCGAAGCGCGAGAGGTTGGAAACATGAGCGGCGAAAATAGAGACTACGGAAAGCAAATACGCGCATGCATACAGTTTTGCTTGCCGGGGGAATACGAAGGAGAGAACGAGCTGCAAAAGGATAAGCAGAATCGCCTCAAGATGGGCGAGCCGGAGAAGGACGTAAAAAAGAAAATATGCTCACGACGAGCTATGGAGATGAGAGCCGGCGGTTCATTGCGTAGCCGACCCTCGACGCAGGAAGAGTGCAAATACCGTGTCATTGATGTCCCTGCAGAACGAGTGAGGAGGAAACGCGTTATTTTTTCAATCGCGTATCTTTATCCTTCGACTAACGCCTCGAAACACACATGCATCACAAGGGAGCCCGCATCGCTCGTTTCCGATGTCCAACTTCATCACGCACTGATTCTCAACTTACCTCTCTTTTTCTCTTCGCCAATCTGAAATAGTGAGGCACGGTGTATGCATAGGTATCGAGCAATCTAATAATTCGTACCGGCAAGTGGTCGGACCGAGAGCCGGAACGGTAGATTTGCAACGTCGACACGCGATATCGTGAACTGTTTTCACAGTGAAAAGACGAAGTGGCAGAGTAGCAGAAGCAGCAGCGATAGAAACATGGGCGAGAGAGCAATCAAGCGGTGCATGCAGTTGCGCTATCGATATCCTTTTAACTTATGACATCCCTGTATATATACATATATATGCACGGCGGGCGGCGGGCCACGCCACACGTCTCTCTCGCACTCAGACTTCGCACGGATTGTGCGATGCAGCTTATCCGAGCCAATGAACCAACGAGCAAACGGCCCAATAATTTATAACTGTCAAAGTTGTTCAAACAGCCGTTTGAATTAGTAGTAGCTAGGTAATTGGTGTATATGGGTTTGCATGCAAAGCAACGAACGCCGCGCGCGCGGATACAAGTCCGACCATGTAACCGATGGTACATCGACGGGGTGAGCTGCAAGCACCCTCTGGCTCATCTAACATTCTATATGGCTATATGGAACGCAGATGGCGCGGTTGAACCGACTACCTTGCACTGGTGCGAACTAGTGCAGCACGCATCGCTTACAAAGCGTCTATTTCGAGCGGAAATAAACACGAAGCTCTCGCGGGCGAATTCGCGCGTTCGCTCCACCCTTTTCTGACTTTTTTCCATCTCCGTCTTATTCTTTCGCCGCCTGTTTCTTCCTCTACTTCCTGGCTATCTCTCACGATCCCTCGGAGCACATCTCTTTTCTCGTTCTCTCTATGCTTTCTTTCTCACCGTCGTTCTGTCTCATCCCATTCCGTTGCCACGAATGAACTCCTTGTAACAATAAACTCGGAGGGATTCACACAGCGGGCTGGTTATAACGTCTTTCTCCTCGATCTCTCTTTCTCTCTTCATTACGACAAGCGTTCGCTTTGTGAACCGCTGGTGCTGCTGCCGCTGTTACTGCTGCTGCCGCTGCTGCTGCTGCACAGAGTATGAAACCGAGTCTCGTCTCGAGAAGCGAAACGTGGACTCGTCGCGTTTACTTAATGCCCAGCGAGAGAAAAGAAAAGTTCTCCGAAGCTCTGATGCTGATGTGCCGTGCAACCGAGAGACTATTCTCGTCAACGCCAGCTAGACGTGGACGAGATGGAGACGTGCCGATTAGACCTCTTAATAAATTTCTCGGTGGTGTATTTACGGCCTCTCGTCGCTTCTGTATATTTTACGAGGAAAGCTTGGCGCGAAGAAGAAACGATAATAGCGATTAAATAGAAGTTCCGAGGTCTCACTCGCATCATCTTTTTCAAGTTTGTTTACGGTGACATGAATATTTTCGTCGTGAGACCAACACACGAGGTCCGATATTCGTCGTAATTGCGTGAGCGGTGCGAATGAATTTGTGACCATGTAACTGCCACCATGTGACCATGTGACTGAGAAGCGAAGCAAAAATCCGAAACGAAAGAACAAGAGCGATAACGGAGATTCGATGGGAGCCAGAAATCCCGTGCACTACGCAGAGGTGGCGATAGAATTACGCGGAGAAAACAAAACAAGCGAGAATCAGCGAGCGAGAACGACTCTACAAAACTTTCAAGCTCTCGTGGTCTCCAAATACGTTATTACATGCTATTTCCGTCGAGTACGTACTTCGTCTTTTTCCGTAAACGCAGTCAACAATGCAGGTAGCAACGCATTCTTTCGTCGCAGTGTAAGATCGTCGCGAAACTCGAAAATAAAGTCGTGAATTCATTCACTTTGGTTGAAAACAGCAGCATCCAAGAATCGATGTTAACGCCCTTGTAAAATCGCCGCGCTGCTAAAAGAATTCCCGAGTATTCGTTGTCGTCGTCGTCATCGTCGTCGTCGTGCCAGTGACGTCATCGTCATCGCGAAGAAAGAAGATGGAAGAAAGCCAAAACAAGAAGAGAATATGAGTTTGGAACTCGTGTGTCGCACTATTCTCAGCGCATGTGGTCGAATGACTCGTTTTCCCGATTCGACGGAGCAAACTACGCGTATATTCCGAACAGCAAACGCATATAGAAAGAAATTAAGATAAGCCGCAAACCCGTTGTCGGAATGCGAATTGGGACATTATGTGAGGGATACCGGTTAATGCTTTTTCTATGTGAAAGATAGAAATAAGAAATAAGACGGACATATAGGAATCGTACGAGAGATAAAAATAACATGGGGGTTCTGGTGAGAAAACAAAATAAGTTAGTCAGTCATTCTCCTCCATCGACGCTGATCGAAATTAAATGGTTTACATTGAAACGGGCACGACGGAATTCACCGGGGATGTGAATGTGCCAATGGAATATTTGAAATCGATATCATCTCGGTTCGAACGGAATTTGTAAATGTTTTTCGATCTCGTACCCGTGTTGTTGGCCGTTGATCGGGATATATATTTTGTAGCGGGTGATCTTTCAATAGCACCCTTTGGGTTCGTTAATTGGGCATGCTGCTTTTGAACATGTGGAACGTGGTCGTTTGCTCGGATACACATACGCGAACACGTTCTCGAAACGCACGAAATAGTCAGATGCCGAGGCTCCGGCAACGAGTTCTGGGCTTTGCGATAGTTCCACGAAGCCGCGAACTCGTTGTTGGAGCGTCAGCGTCTTGCTATTTATAAATCAGATCGCTATAAACAATCAATCACAATTAATCGGTGATAGCTATCGAGGAGACCTCTTTCCGACGTTATGCAGGAGGACTAGAACTAGCATTACGAAGCCCACAGATCGTCGCTGGAGCCTCAGGATCTCATTATTTATAGATCAGATCGCTAAAAACAATTAATAATAATTAATTGCGTGTTTCCAGATATGTTTGTCGAGTTTTATTGGACTAGAACCATAGACCTATTTCCGGCCTATTGATTTACCACCTTTTTTATTGTGGTGTGGTAGGATGCTAACTTTCGGTCGCTAGCATCGCTTTTTTATTATTCAATTTTCGAAGTCTAAAATGTCAGAACTATTGTTTATGACTGGCAAAAACTATAGAACTATTGCCGATGCTACTACAACTGTAATAGTTTTTTGGGATTCTGGCATATAAGATGACATCGTCACACAGGTTACGTGAACGACATATAACGCAGCACGGTATAAGTTACCGTCCGAAAAACGTTCTTTCAACATGATTTCTCGTTTGCAGGCTCGAAGGATGCCACGAGGGTGAATCCCGCCGTAAACATTATTCGCGCCATATCTCGCTTCGTGCATAGCTCCTTCTGACAAAAACAAAACGCTAAGCATGCGAGAGACGGGAGGTGAAATAAGATAGAGCCACTCTCGACACCATAACTAAACTTGGTTCTCTTCATCGTCGGTGCTCGCAGTAGCCCTCACGTAGTGCCCAGAGTCCCGAGCACCCAACGTCAACTGCCTAATTTATCGTTGGTGCGCACGAGCCTATTAATAAACTTCGAAGTTCCCACGAACGGGGTGCGAAAGATTCGCGCGACCGTGCAGCGTAGAAAGAACGTAGGGGAAGACAAAAGAAGACGGAGAATAAGAATAACGATGGAAGCGGCAAAGAAGGTTTTCGCTTCGACTCGTTCGTTTCTTTCTGGGCTGGTGAAAGATCGTCGACCCTTTCAGAGTCCTCGCGGACTCATCTCTCATGCATCCAGACACATAGACAAACCCGCACTCGCCTTTTTTGTGTGTGCCGTCACCTTTTTTTCGTTAATTTTATTTTTCTCAACGCCTTGCGAATAGCAGAGGAATGACGCGCCCGGAAATCCTTACGCCCATGCTTATAAGGCTATAGTATATGGATACGAATCTCCGCGCATCGAGAAGCCTGAATGCGTATTCATCCCGGACCAGAGGCAGAACGACTGCAGGAAGATATGCGGCAGAGAGCGAGAGTGCATGCAAGCGGCAGCTTTGACCTAACGTGGTCGGTGGTGCCATAATTCACGGCCCCCGCGGCGCCCGAGTCCCTCTCTGTCGCCAAAGAGCACCCGTGCCCAGCAGCACAGTGAACGAAGCAGAAGCGCGAGGAACAGAGTTCCTCTCTTCTATCCGTATCCACTGAACTTCCAACGTATCCGAAGCAGCGGCAAGGCACACGGCACGAATGGAGACCGACTCCTGCAGCGGTTTGTACGTCGCGTGGTTTATATTCCACAGCTCGTTCTCCAGTCGCGCTTCACGCGAGAAATCTCGTCTTGTTAAAAATATCTGGCGCGTCTTTGTGCACAACATATCCAGCGTTATCCCCTTTGCGCCGTACATGCGCTGCGACAATGTCCGCAAAGGGGAGACGATGGAAAAACGACAAAAAAAGAGGCGCTGCTGGAGTCGACTGCGACGCGGAAAACGCTGTGCCAGATCTTCTCACGACTCCTTCGGACGATTCCCCATATGGATTGGTGCGTCCTGGCTCAAGAACATCAAACAAATATAAAAGACTCCGGTGTCCGAACCATAAAAACCATCGGTAGTTCGACGAGCGCGAAAATATTCGATTTATTTACCATATCCTCTGGAGTTTCGTCATCTCATATTCTAAACGTATATTTTTTGCATCTGGATCGATGATTTTCGACCCACATCTTCAACACATCTCGGGACAAACGCAGAGCTGAAGCAAGTCAAAGCGTTCATTCTCAATGACTTATGATCCACGTAATATGCAATTGCCCGGCACTGGCTCAGGGTTTGGGATCCCTTCGTGTAAAACTAACCATCGGAGAAGCTCTGGAAAGGGCCGTCTTAGGTGGACGATGGAGATTGCACACCAGCGGGTCGTTCAAAAGAGGGATATAGTACAACGTACCGTACAGAGTGAAAAAGAAGTAAAGAACGACGATGCAGCCAAAGAGCGGGAGGAGAGGAGTAGAGAGAAGTTTCTGCACGCTGTGTCCGCCGGCGTAGAGAATCCCTTCCTCTCTTCGTCGCCTCTCCTCGTCTCGTTTCTTTTCCTCCTCCACTTCGCTGTACGTCCCGTAGAAGATGAGATAGAGGTTGGCCTCGCGGCGGTGAAATAACGACACGACTAGAGTACCCTTTCCCTCTGAGAGAGTGCAGTGAGCGGAGGAGCACCTTACTTGGTTGAATTCTGTCTCGCCTTTGCCCGAACCTTTCATACTCTCAGATTTCCTTCTCTGCCCTGCACCGCCGGGCAGAGTGTATCTATACAACGAGAGGAGACGAGAGACCCGGTCGTAGGATGAACGGCATGCACTCGATGCATCCACCAGGTTTACCGAGAGATAGGACGAGTCAGAGCTTCTCTCATATTATATAGGAAAAGGTATACGTCTAGCCCTCGGCATTCTGTTTCCCTTCGTAAGATCGGAGGGAACCAGTACTCCGTGAAACCGAAGCATATCCTGAACGCAGTAAATAGGTGTGCTTCTCGCACCGCGTAGCATCGGAACCGTGTCCAGGGTAACCAGGACTCATGTCGAGAAGCGAAGTCACGAAAGTAGAGTTTAGCGAGATTCGCTACCCCCTAGGCTCCGCGAAATTACCTACTCTTCCACAGTGTTTCATCCCAGTGTTTTACGATCAGGTTGATGTGCCTTAACCCGTGAATAGATCTGCCGACGAATTCCGTTTCTATTCCCAAAGGTACCAATTGCATTGGTTGGCTATTTAGATCCAATGAATGTAACCATATCGCTTCGATAGATCTGATTAATTACGACCGATTGATCGAATGAAACCCTTCCCAGGACAGGTGATTACCAAGGACA
This sequence comes from Sussaba pulchella, assembly GCA_963971145.1. Taxonomy (NCBI): domain Eukaryota; kingdom Metazoa; phylum Arthropoda; class Insecta; order Hymenoptera; family Ichneumonidae; genus Sussaba; species Sussaba pulchella. The sequence goes on from OZ020166.1 coordinate 9,266,735, forward strand.
AAAGGTTTTTTTGAAGCGTGCGTACCGATCTGTGGAGTCAATATTGCTAAAACTGGTCACGACCCGTACCCGAACTACCTACCCATTCGATCGGGCTTCCCTTTTTCTTCACAATGTCATCTTTGGTCCTCGGTGAACGCATCGCTGTTCATATACACGATCTCTTACCCGATACACGATGGCTCGCAATTCGAGACGCACGGGGACACCTTTTTCTTACCCCCTCCCCCCTCGTCACTCTCGCACACATAATCGATACCCCTGGAGAAAAGAAACTGAAAGGTTCTGCCAGACAATCCCTCTGTGTGAGGACAAACGATCTTTCCTGTTGGCAATGTCCCGAGAGATAGAATCAGAGAAACTTATATATCTTCCTTTCCACCTTTGCCATAAGGATTATTATTGCGACAGGCACGTCGCGCGTATCTTACGCTTTATATCGGTAATCGAAACGACGCTATCAAATGGCCGCTACGCGACGACGATAATGGGCTTCGATGTCGAAGAGAAATATATATCTTCTCGGATGCCCAGGCCCGGTTCTCAGTCTTTCTTCGCGTACCTTTTCATCCCTTTCTTCGGCTCACTCGACACTCCTACTCCCTTTTACGTAATCGAAACTAAATCGATTCTCACCTTCGGGTAGTCCATTACAGCTCGGAACTATTCAATGATTCGCTCCCTTCTTATTTTTCCTCTCGAATAGGAAAATATCCGGGAAACCTGTTTCGCCCAAGAATTCACTGAGATTGGTTCGAGTTGGCCCGGTCGACAGGATCGAAATTCGAATGGAAATTGTCAGACCCTTCTGATACTCAGTTGACTCGATTGATTCGATATTCCGTGTAGTTATTGATTTTCGGTCGAAGTAACATCTCGTTAATACTTCTCTTTTCTAAAATTATCACGAACAACGTTGACTGACCTTACTTTTCATCCGTTTCTCAATATTTCTCGCCACCTTAATGTTCCCCGGCAGGTGCAATTGTTGCGCGTTTGTACTCAGAGCAAAATCCATCGCATACAAAACCATACGTCCGTCATCCTTTCTCGAGGCTTTTGCGCGTATATACACGCGTACGCGACGTGCGACGTTCAATCATTGCTTATACCCCCGTCGGCGGCTTGGTGCACGCGCTTATGTAACACAGCATGCACGCCTACCCGACGACTCAGACCCGGGGCGGAGCCTGACTGCTTATGCGCACCGAATGCGTTGTGTGTCGCGTTCCTCAAACAAATCATACGACTTGGAACGCTTAATAACATGCAAAATCATCGGCAAACGTGGGATACACGTTATAAAACGCGGCCAAAGAAAATTGTTTCGTACATTAATGTTACTCGAGAGAAGGTCGCTGTTTAATGTTATGCACTACGGTCTCAATCTATCCGCATTAAGTTATCAGTGGAAAATGTTAACTTTTGCGAGCAATTTATCGCTTTATCACAGGTTGTCTCACACTATACGTTATCCACATCTGTATATGGAACACATGCGGCGCCAGATAAGGCACAACAAGCTTAGAAATACGTGATACTCGTCTCCGAGTCACAAAAAACGGCCCACCCTGTTATTCCTGCAATACCACTTCCAGATACACGCCTATAATTGCAAAAAAATGTATTCTCTGCGGGAGATATAAAACACGTACGGGGATTCTGATAAATCATTTCTGTTATCCGTTTAACACGCTTGTTGTCGATATCGTTCTGACCGAATTTTCTCGCGAACCAATCCAATATTCTCAGTGTGGTTTCAATCGTAAGTGCAAAAAGCGGATGACTCGATAAAACTCCGGGCTACCTCGACCGTTGGTTATTTCCAACGACTTGGGGGCTTCAACGAACGAGGAGTCAGGCTGTATACCGGTATATCTTATATTACATGCCAGTACACCCTATCGTCATAACAGATTGCCGACACGTCCGCTATCGCGAAGATTGCAGCAGCGAGATAGGTTCGCGGACGAAGAACTGGACGAAGTGAGAAAGAATTAAGAAGCCCACTGGCCGTTACATGCGTACACACAGTGTTCTGGTTGGAAACCAGGCGCGATATGATTTACATCCATTCGCCGCCAGACACCGCACTTACACCAAACTATCTTGTAGATACATGTGCGTTGCTATGCACGTGCATGCACTGTAATACGTTGCCCGCGAAGGGCTACCAAGAGATTCCGTAATCTATGATGATGATGATGATGACGATAGTGATGATGATGATGATGATGATGATAATGATAATGATAATGATGATGATGATGATGCGGTCCTGAGCGATAACGAAGATTATAAGGATGATGGGATCTGCATCGAGGAACACTCAAAGGGTTAAAATTAACGCCCGTTGGTTTAACCTGCCCTACATTTCTCTGTATTTGCTATTGCATTTTGCAAAAAAAAAGTAGCGGAAGTCGATTCGATGCGGTAGTGAGAAGGATGGACGTATAGAAGAAAAATTCAATACGTCCGATGGGTCTGATTAATTCCAGATGTCCCAGAGGAAAAGTTACGGTCGTCGTTACGCCCGATATGCGCCGGAGGATGTCGGTAATTTTTTTTCTCTCAGTGCTCATACTCCGCGCCGGTGTCTTGGGCGATGCGTCGATGTCCATCGTCCCCGTCACCGTGGCAGGATTCTCGTGTCTGCCTTGCCAACCGATATCACCGGACTCTAGCCGCACCCACGCGCTCGACTCGACGGTCTTGTCCGATTTCGGGCAGAGCGAGACGTTTCGAGGGAGCAAGAGGACAGCACGACGAGAGAGCATCGTCGCGAGGGTTTCGAATCCCGATTTCAACCGAGGACGAACCACGACAGCGTCGAGACTTATACTGGGCGAGGCTAACATCCTGAACGACTCTGCGTTATAAGAAATACCCGGTGCGGGGGATTTACGCGCCCGCCTACGATCGCACACCTCGGACCGCGATTATATGCGCCAGACCGCGATGATACTCGTTCCACAAGTTTCTGCGTGTATCTATTACACCCACGAGATCCCAAATGCCGTTGCGCGCGGAAGTCGTTTCTCTCGCTTGATGATCACACGGCTGCAATCGCCACGCGCTCCAGTGAGAACGTATTATCGCGATTTGTGGAAAAGATCTGCATAGAGATTGAATCAAATGCATTGCCTCGATCTAGAATTGCACTTGGTTTCGTAATTCTGTCGGGCTTTGTGTCACATGTTTGACAAAAAAAATTTAATCAAACAAATCTAAATCTACCAAAAAATCAGTTGATAATGCGTTATTAATGAATATAAATTTAACTTCACTTCTACCGATTTCGATTAAATGAAGAAAAAAACAAAGCTGATGAATAAACTATTAGATAGCATTTCAATCCAATTTCGGTCGAGCTACGTAATTTTCAAATGTGAAAAAATATGCAGAAATGTTTCGAAACTTCTTTTTTCGGAATGGGCTGTTGGTCGAAATCTTCGTTCCCGGATTAAATGTCGGTGGCCCCCTGGTGATCGGTGGGGGGTAAACTACAAGCGCGACAAGAGGGTCTCCCGCAGAGGGGAAGGGCGCGGCTTTACGAGCGTCGGCAACACGCCTTAACAAGCTCATTAGTCTATTCGCATGACAGGAGTACCGGCTATAAGGCTACACCATTGGCACCTACTGTAGACCGCTTCGACGATATCGTTCGTGTGCGAATAATAACGGGTTTCGCTACCCCGTTGCCGCGCACCGTCGATGTCGTTGGCTAAATCTGGTTCTACTACTGTACACCAACCGTATCATATACCGAGCGGGTAGGAGTATTACCTGTATCTCCGGCCACTGGGCAGAAAGCCGACTGTACCGCGCATCGTAAAGTCGGCAGTGTAATCGCGTGCTTAATGCCATCCCGCTTTCGATCGACGATTCTACTAACGTCGGGTACTAATCATTATCGGATTTTTCCAATTACTATTTCCGTACGCACTTTCGTAATGTTTCGTAACTTCGTGGATATCCAATAACCATTATGATTTCAATTAAACCAAATAATCATCGGTAGTTTGTCAAAGCAACACCAGCTCATTATGGTTTGGCTTCTCAAGTACGTGGAGGCATCGAGAGACTCTACGAGAATTGCGTGATCCGAAGCCACGCTTGAGGCGAACTCAGGGGCCGCCCTGTGACCACGGTATGGGCTCTTGATTACGGGCTATTCTCGAAGTTTCCAGGACCCCAAGCCGGAACTTCGGACGGTGCATTTATATATGTACACGAATATATAGCTTACGTATAATAGAAGCTGCATAGTATATGTATCTAGAAGCCAACCCTCCAGCGCTTTTCCCTCGCCTTGTCTACCCCGTCCCTCAGTAGCGATGCATGGCGTCCACCCCCGTAGATACACAGATCGGAGACTTTCACGATCGAAGAGGTTCGACAAAGTTCATCAACTGGACTTTTCAACTCTCATAAGGCCCGACGGTATAAACTCTGTTCATGAGACATCATCGAGCTTTACCGACGTAAAGAGAATTTTCGAATGAGATATCCATGTACGGATTACAATGTAGGGAGAAGAAATATATTTAATTTTCTAGTGATCATTGCCTCATAGCTTGGTACTGATGGTTTGGAAAAAAACATTGAGTTTTCCTCTCTATTTTCGATAAATTCAACTCTTCCTGTAAATTCCCCGACTTTCGCGATCGTCCAAGTTCTACGGAGCTGACCGATTTTTGGCAATTATTCAATTGAAAATTTCGCTAATTCGTTGTATCTACAATTCTATTGTTGGGACGTTGTTTTTGTTAGTTTTCTTTGTTCTATCCGCCATGACTGTAACTCAACCATCACTGCAAGGAAAATACGACCCGCGAGGAATATATATTCAAATGAAACCAGTGTTAAGCCACACGGCAGATACGTATGCATGGGTAGAAAATCCAACACGTTATCAATCTCTTCCAGCGGACACGCAGATAATTAAGGCCTTTCTCGGGACCGTCGTTCCTGACGCAGTATATAGCATGCGTCGTATAATTCTCGTAGGGCAGTTTTGCGGGTAGTAGAAGCCCCGTACCCCCTCGTTTTATGTACGAATCGCATGTCTCGGCATCTTATCTTACGCGCGATCCCGCACTTTTTTACCGGGTTCCCCGCCTCCACGCCATCTCCGGGAGCACCGAAAGTGAGAGTCGTAACCGGGGAAGATCAAAAAACGCTCACGCGGCATTCGAGGACCGAAACGCTCCGCTCATCAAGAAAAAATTCATAAGCTTGATGATCGTCCTAATTGCAACCATCGAGGAACTCGAAATTATGACGAATAAACAAAGTTTCCACCGACTCCGAATAATATCCAACTTTGTAAAAAATAGTATCCTCTTGCGAAAGATATTTGCGATATAATTATGAATATAAAAAGGAGATTCTCGTGTATTCGGCCTCTTGGAACTTTCAGTGCGGTATTTTTTACCCTTTCTCGCCTCATCCTCCGCGTTTGTTTTTTTTTTTTTTTTTCATTTTTTTTTATTCACTCTCATCACCGACCTAAAGCAAAGAAAAATCCAAGAAAGCGTTGCTGGCAGGCGCGAGATGAAGGATCTTTATTTCCATTTCTTAGACGTAACTGCGGGCTCTTTTCCGCGAACGAACCAAGGTCCGGATAGAAAAAGCATCTCGCGTTATATCAGATGAAGATTGCCTTTGATTACACGCGCTCGTTTAAGCCCGGAAAATCATTTTAGAATTTCGAATATTTTCAATTGTCGGACTAATCTGCGTCATCTGTCTGTACTGAAACTCTGAATAATACAATTTCTTTCTGCTTCATCAATCATATTTCATGCCACTAACGTATTTTTTATTATTCTGTTACAGGTATGTCATTGCCGTGATAAGGCTTCGATTCATTCACATCAGATAAAAAAATCAGGTAAAAACAGTGCGTTCCGTTGGGGCTCCCGTTGAAGCCAACGTTGAATAGACCTACATCGTATTCTGTTGTTAGCGTAACTTTTTTTTTTATTACAAAAGAGCGGAATGTTATCTCTATACCCGGTAGTTAAGTACAGCATTCTACTCAACGATCTTATTTCGGTGAATAGTTTTTTTTTTTTTTTTTTAATTTTAATCCCGCAGGGAAAATGTTACGATACCAACTGATAAAATTAATACAATGCAACACCAGGATAGAGTTTATCGAAAATAATGTTCCGTAAAATCCGTCAGTGAGATCGAGCTATCCGCGATAGCGCGAAGAAAAGAAGGTGATGCGCTGGCTGCATTAGTTGCATCAGATATCGATTCAAATGAGCTCATTATATTTCGGCTGCGCATCACAGCGACTCGTGAGAGAAGCAATCGTCCAGATAACGCGCGCGTGACTTTCTAATGATTAATGAAGTCGAACGAGCGACTACTCGCTCATTCTGGGCTTCGTGTGTGCTCGTTGACACGAGCGCACGCTCAACGCGACACGAGAGAACCGCGATCAGCCAGATCGATATGCAGCAAAACAGACACATATGCTGCCCGCGATTTTTTTTGCTTCGTCGTAATTTTTTAAATTCAACACGTGTCAGAGTAACCTGGAGCAGGTTTGGGAATTTAACGAGGTTCGATATCCCTGTCATAACGACAATTTTACACTCCGTAATCACTGTGTAAATCGTTGTGACATTGATGTCGTTCCAAATAACTAATTATTCCGTTTTCCACCGAATACCGAATTGACAGTCGATGAAAATAGTTTCGGAAGATAAAGCCGAATTTTCGCAATTCAATTACACCTTCGATATTAAAATCGATTTTTGATTGATTCAATTAAAATGCAACAAAAAAAAGGGATACGCTCGCTCGACACTGAATGACTAGATCGAAAAATCGTGTATCGCGTTTTCTTGTTTATGCTTCAACTTTCGTCTCTCCCCATTATTTTTCGTTTATGCTGAATCGGTGAGATTAACCGCGGGGGCAGAAATAAATCACACGGCTAACCGCGTTCGGAGTGCCAGTGCCTGCTCGTTGAGCCGCGTAAGAGAGCTAAAGAGGGAGAGAGAAGAGAATTGGAGATGTCGAGGAGCCGCCCGGTCGTCGTCGCCGTCGCAGTCGTCGTGGTGCCAGGACAGAAACCGGGCAAGTCCCGGGTGATAAATCCTGCCTACTTCGCAGCTGGCGTACGCTCGAATTAATAGAGCCTCGAGCGCGAGGCTCGCTCGGTAGAAGTCACACGAACGAAAGACTAAGCGAGTAGACATTTCTTCGATAGTCCGCGGCGGCACTTCTTATTTTGCCGTAAAAATAGGCGCCCGTAACGCACGAACAGAGAGAAACAAGAAGAAACGACAAGCCTAAGAGAGAAGGGCTGACAGGGATTCGTTCTGGATGCTCGCGACTGGCTCGTTTTCTCATCGTTAAACGATTAGACACGTGCTCTCACGGTTTCTCGCTTTTATCCTCGCTTTACCTTCGCACAGCATTTCGCTTTTAACCCGTCACGTGGATAAATCTTTTCTCCGTTGAATTATCTCCGAAGGTTTGAACTTTTTTTAATCTATCGGCAAAATTAACGAAATTCGATATGTGCTAAAAGTAAAAAATAAACCTTCAAAACCGATGAACATTTTATCGATACGGATACTCATTCGCGCAGCTGATTGCGGTTGAATCGAATAGTCCCGATTCAGTTATCGAATTTCAACCGGCATGAATATTCTCATTGAAATTTTTTCCCGTGCTTGTTCCCCGGATCGATTGGTATGGCTTATCGACCGTAAAATTTCTACAGAAGAACCCTCTTGACCGGTTATGCGAACTGACAAAGCCGCGAAATGATGACGGTATAATACATACATTTTTCGTGGTCAAAAATCAAATTGGTATTACCGCGAGGCCACCGCGATTGACCGAAATAACGCCCGCGGGGGGGGGGGGGGGGGGGGGGGGGTGATCCGGTGGACACGTTCGGCGAGCCATAATTGGCCGAAACGAAGTTAGCCGTCCGCGATGTTCTCGCTTGTGGCTGTCTGGGTGCGTGAGCGCGTATACTTGCATGAGAGCACGCACGCTCGTTGCACGGAATGCTGGTTAAATGGCAGTATATGGCTCGTCGAACCGGCTTGTGGTACTGCGTTCTAGCTGTGTTGTTTCAACGAATGCAGCTGGCGTACACCGTCAATGACAACGACGACGAAACCGTTGCACGTTGCAACTGAGAAAGAGGATGAGGCACAGCCGTGTGACACCCGGATTTTCACTAATTTGCCAATTTCCCGCTTCATTAAATATACCCGACGCGTATACTCTCGCTATATCGTTACTCAACTATAGCAGTGAGTATGACACGCGTGCTGTTGCAGACGAACGGACGGACGCTTGGAATATTCGAGCGACCGTACCCCGTTGGTGAGCGAATAAACTCATGCGGAGCAGTACGAGAACGGTGGAAGCGGCCCTGCCAACTCGATCGTTCGACAAATTTTACCAGAGAAAACAAAAGGGTTGACCCTTTTGTACCCTATCAATTCACAGCGTGATAATTAAAAGCTCGCTCTACCGTGTGCGCGAAATCAGCAATCTGGTCACAACCAGCAAACTATGATGTACGCTATCAGTTTTTTAATTCCGTATTTGATCCCCACTTCTGCCTCCTTGTGATTACAGTGGACAATAAAAATGTGTCTTATTTCGAGCTCTTCATTGTGCATTTGGAGCAATGGTTTGCGAGATGGTTAATAAAATTCAAATGCATATTACGAAGTAACAAGTCAATGTGAAAGGTCTTACCGTCGAGTTGCTGATATCAATCTCCTCTGATTGAATTTTTCATCTGCTGTATGAGACTATAAAATAAAATTTACTGGCATTGAGAAAGCGCCTAGGAGTGTTTTTGCATCTACTTTTTCTGAACTCGAGAAAAATCCTCGAGTTCGTCGCCTATATCTTGTCTTTCACGTCGTCGCTATATGTATTCACCAGAAGAAATAAGAGAAGCGCCGAAGCCGGGCATCCTCACGCATACATCTTCGGAGTAAGATAAGAGTCTTGGAGAATTGTTGGAAAATATATTATCTCGGCCGGTGATACGAGGAAAATCCCGGCGAGCAAGCGGACAGCTATATGGCGCATCTTCTCCGCGCCTTACAACTGCTTCTGCTGCTTTGCTACGTATTGGATACTCGCGAAACAGTGGAGTTTGGCCGTACATCACGGAAAGATAAAACTTTGCCGTTGTCTCTACTTTCTCCCGTGGAAACGAGCAACGCGAAATATAGACGGTAACCCTGTGACAGTATCCCGTGCTCGAAGTTCTAAATAAGAGAAAAAGGCAAGGAGCGCAGCAGCACTCTGTGCGATACACGACCGAAGAAACAAACGGGCAAAAATAAATCGCGACTACGAAAAGATTGACCATTCGGAAAAGAAAGAAGAAACGTTTTTCATACGTACATCGAGATTAATGATCGAAGTTTAATCGCTAATTGTTGCGCATTTGTGCTGAATGGTTTTTCACTGAAAGTTGAACTTTTCGACGTTAAGAATAATTAACGAAGGCTCGTAAGGATTGTAGAATCCTGCCGGTGTCCGTTAACAGATCTCATCACCCGTGATCACACAGGACTGCGCACAAGAGAGTGAAAGAAGCATGGCTGATGGGTTATCGTTGACCGCGGTGACGTCCGGCTATTCAGCGAATTTCAATAGACGCCGCTGAGCCAAACAATCATTCGTTTTCAACGTCCCTTCTCAGTTTCCATTGACACGTTTAGATTCTTTCTTGGTTTTTTTCACGTATGACAAATGACGAGGTTGAAGCTATCGATAATAATTCGTCAGCATATTGCGTTGCCCCGTCACGCGCGCGTTAATCTATAATTTATGATGCGGTACGCACGCAACGATCGACGACGAGAATAGTCGAACGATCATCATTAGCGTGGGTGTTATTCGAGAACTATAGTTGGATCGCGACATTCTCGGACAACCCGAGGTGCCTCCGCGACTGGAGATTAAAGTTCGAATAAAATATCGATAAATCTGGGACATCGAATTGTACATTCTCAATAAAAAAGATAAATATAATATATACCACGAAATTCGGGGTGGTCCTATGAATAATCAAAATACCAAAGTATTCCAAAATAATGTATACATTGCACTTACAATCGCAATTGAGACAGAACTCAAACGTGTCGTTTATTTTAGCAAGCGCTCATTAGCAAGAACGAATTCTGAACTGCATGTACCCTGAAATTCCGGGCGCGCATTGTGTATGTACGGACTAGATGTGGATTCATGCGAGAGTACGTCGGTCGTACGCGAAACGAATCGCATAACACACAGCAACTCACTGCCTACAGGTATATAGAACCAATCCCAGCTGTAGTTGCTCAAATGCATACATACATAGAGCAATATACGGAGACGATGCCCGACACAAGCGGAAGAGCCGATGTCACAGGCTTTTCTCTGAAAAAAGTGAGATGATCGCAGCACTGATCTCTCCTCCGCGCGTAAATAGCTGGCGTCCAACGGGATATTGGACCGTTCAGCCGAAAACGAATCAGGGACCGCGTGTCAGACTCGACTTGGCGCGTCGGAAAGACAGAAGCAAATTCCTATCGTTCCTACGGCGCCATCCTTCTTATTCGCGGGAGTGGTTTCTGCACGGACGACTTGTTTGTTTTCGGTGACCGTTGGTTACTTTTTATTTCCCTTCGTTGATATAAAATAGAATCCAAGAAGGAATCGGATAACCGGGTCCATATAAGCTACTTTTCTTTTATAAATAATGTAAAAAATTGATTGGTCTCTGAGGGCTGATGTCGTAAAGATTTGTGATCCCGCGATACCTGGAAAATGGGTTTTCGATATCGGTGAGTAAGCGCTAGAGGACAAAATAAATAAGCCCGCCATATTTGCCACTTTTAGCCCATAGAAACCAGACAAAAATAAGTATCTCGAGCCAGATCTTCCTTTTCAACAGTTAATTCCTGGGAAAGTTGGCCACAGTTGGATCTCGGTAATTCATTGTATCCAACAACGTAGCAGTGAAATTTACAAGACTAGGTTCTCAAATAGTTTATAAAAATTTGTAATGAGCATTACGTCCCGGCTCGTTGCCAATGGCCCTGACGACACGATGGGACCAACGTAATTTACGACGAGCTTCTAGGTATGGTACGTGCGGGGTCGAGGACTACGAAAGTGGAGAAGCGTCGACAGGTTCGATGGCGCGAACAAGATCGTCAAAGAGCGAAAAAAAGCAAGACGCTACCCTCCTACGAGAATCATGCTTTCCGTCGTATTTTCTTTCCCTTCTATATCTTCTGTAGTTTCTCTCTCGTTTCACACTGGCAAAGGATATAATTCGCCGATTCAACAGACTGCACCAGGAGCACCAGCTGCCGCCGGGCTTCTATCTTCCTTTCTCTTCTACTCTGCCTTTTCTCATCTCATCGTTTCGTGAGGGTCTCTCATCTCATCCGTAATTCTCTGTGCGAGACATCATACGCGAATCTCCACTCGGTCTTTATAATTTCGTATCACGAACGAATATGCCACGGATAGACCGTAATTTCCACGTTCGCGTAAGTGGAATAAGTGGAAGGGTGCAAATCGCGATGTGGAATTGCCCCGAGGTAGATCCGTGCACCTTACTCGCCCAACCCTTGTATCTCGGGTTACCGATCGTTCTATCCCGTATCTTTGATCGAATAATTTCAATTTACACGAAACCAAGTTGGAACCATTTTTTCCTCAATCAATCTCACAAATATATCTATAATTTCATTAAAAATTTCGCACGATTTGATCTCATTATGGTACAAAAATAAAAATGGCAAAACTGGCCTTTTACCATTATCGTAACACCATATGTCTGCACCTGAATGGTAATTACCTGCACGAAACGAGACGAATTATTAGATAATACCCGAATGCTGCATCCCCTTGTCGTACCCCAGGGATGTTCCCCGCTGTCGCGAGTTGCACGGATGCCAATCCGCATAGCTTTATCGAACGTGCTAGACACTATGGTATGCGGCACGAGCTCGACGACCCTCGAATTTCATCGTACGCGCGTCAATTGGCCAGAGCCGATAAACGGCCGTTCGCTCGCACGATCGCGATAATTGCTTTAATGCAGCGTAGGCGCTGGGTAATGCAACGAGAGACAATTGGGGATGGGGACACATCGGTACGGTTGGCAACGGTACAGCCAACCGAGAATCCGTGAAGGGAGTAGAACTGTGTTTAACGCCGTTGCCGGGGCGCTGGTACCTCAATCGCTGTGCGTCATGTTCCAGAGGTCCTCGCGGCCTATGGACGGACTTTCTCGGTGACGTACGGTTCGTTATTCTCGATGCAGATCTCGTCTGCGGCTGCTGATGCTGCTGTTGCTGCTGTTCCACATGGCACGATGATGGTGCCGTTGCAACTTGCGGGTACCGCGCTGAGGGCCCGGCCACGTAATTGATTGGCTCGCGGTTCGTTATGACAGGAGAGCGTCTCATTAAGATGCGCGGTACGCGACGCTCGCGGACCAAACCCGCTCATTTGTTCCACGATATGGAACGATGTGCCATAGCAAAACCGTAGTGTACATGCATGCATATAGATCTGAGATTTCGCGACCAACCCTCTTCCAAACCGTGATCCCCGAATGAGCTCACCGCGGCCTAATGGCCGAAACGAATTGGGGCCTCGCGGAGATGTGAAAAATTTTCATCCGCCACCCAGAGAGCAGTCAACGAAATGCGATTTGGTTCGTTGCTTTCGCGTGCAGGCTCTCATCCCACATATCTCTCTCTCTTTCTCTCTCGCGCTCTCCCTCTTTCTCTCTTCCTATCGCACACAAATACACACACACCCAAACACACACACACGTGTCGACGCACTATCGTCGACAAAATGGTACCCGTGCGACACCACATACGTGGATTAATGTCACAGCTGCTATTTCTCTCTTCCTTCTCTTCTGAAGTTCCTGCTGCGCTTTTTGTCAGTATACCATACCTTATGGCAGATGCTAATTATACGAGTGGAGGAACGACATTGATGCGCGGATGTGCCAACTGAATATCCTCGAGACCGTCTTTAGATTTTCAGTCCCAAAAAATATACTTTTTTTCGTCTTTTTGAGGGAGATCGAGCTCATGGAACTCCAAAATACCGCTGATACCGCTTAACAGTTCCGAGCATAAGTACGAAAAAAATATTGAAATACTGCTTTTAATTCTTAACGATGACGAATACGACCGCTGGCACAACATGCTATTACGATTTTCAAATTGTCCATAAACAGCAACATACAATCTTGGGTACTGTTGAAAATATCATTTAAAACATTCCTTGTTCCTCAATATGATTTATTAAAAAGTAACGGCTGAAAGCTCGTTCGAAACATGGTTTTTACTTTTTGCCTCGAGCACGGTTTTCCCCGCACTGGTTGCTGTATGCGAGAAAACCTCGGAACTAAAAGGCATTAAAACCCAGACGAGGTGGTTTCGCGCGAGTGGATATACAAAACGGAATATATGTTCATGCACGACTGTTTTCTACTGAAGAATGGGGCGCATGTCCAAGATGTTTTTTTTTCTTCATCTTTTTGTTTCTTATTTTGTTGCCGTGTAACTCCTATGCTGTATGCATCGCTCAATAGAAGTCTCTCGGGTTCTTTGATAGCGAGCAGGTATAAAACAGAACCGTGAGTTTCGTACTCGGCGAGCGCGAGAGAGCTTAAGTGCTCGCGCAGACGAAACTTCCGGCTGCCGGCGAGGATCTTCAAAAAAGTAAAATAAGAAAAAGAAAAAGAAAAAGAAAAAGAAAGGAAAAGAGGGAAAGTCTCGACGCTCGAGCAGTGAACACGTATAACCAGCACCCACGAGTAGATTGGGTAAACGCGCCGCGGATTCCTCGTTAGAAAAGTAAACTCTCCGGTGCACGTATACCACTCCCCACGTGAAAACCTTTCCTGCTGCGAAAGAATGCGATAGAAAATCTTTATCTTCATTTAGAATTCCATTTATCCTAACTCGCACCGAATTTTCATGGGCTTTTAATCAACAAAAATTAATTATCGCTCATCAAGACCATACGTCGGCTTATTGATAGTACAACAAAAAAATCGTTTGACTCACGGATAATTCTGTTAAGTAAAGAAATTACTGATTTTTCATTTCTCGTTACGTCGCAGGAAGATAATGTAGATTTTTATGTACTTTCATATTTACTATACAAGAGTAATTGGATATTAATTTATTACAACTAAGTATGAAAAACTTTGGTATACGTTTTATATAAGCTCGGTATCTCGTTAATGGTTCGACCATAATGTCGATCGATCTTACCGAGACGAGGCCAAACACGCGCCGGAACGAGGGAAGGAAAGAGTGAATAGAGGGCGTAAGATAGAGAGAGAGAGAGAGAAAGCGAGAAGGCGGAGGAGCGAAGATCGCCATTAAGCTCGGTTGGTAGGTAGGTATAGTATGTACATCCAGTCGCCTCTGCTGCTGTGACAACCGACAAGCAGCCCATAAGCGATCTACCGGTCTTCTCGCCTTCCACTATGCTGCTGGCTGGCCGCGCCGTTGTAGTCTCTAGCTGTTCCTCAGCAGCGAACAGAACGAATAACCAACTGTGCGTTCAACGATACGCCTACCGTTTGTAAGCTTTCCGTGGAGAGCTTTAACTGATGCTGCGCGCAACTGTTGCTCATGGACTCGGATACACGTTACACCATTAGGCGAAACTCGCGTTACACCAACACGGGTACTAATAACGCTTATCCCGCGGGTGAGTGAGATAAAGAGGGATAGGTCAAAGGCCAGGTATAAAGTTTTTCCCAACGTTCGTAATAATATATGGTATATGTTAAATGAATTCATATATTTATATCCGTGCATATGTATGTTTGTCATAATGTCCGGGCATGGGTGCAACAAAATTCTCAATCATTGGGACGATCTTTTGAAATCTCAGAGAATTGAACGTATAGGGCGGCAGAAAAAAGTACGGATACATACAGAGATGAGAAGATAGAAATTATGTACATATATGCGCAGAAACGCTGAATGAATGAAAAGATTTTTCTTCGGAGAAATATATCGCTACCGGACTGAGTATACTACAGTGACGGCTTTTATAATACATACCTACGGGTTAGTTGCGTGTGTGATTCTTCGCTGATGACCTTTGTACCACAGCGAGAAGTCTCGTCGTTTAGTAAAACGCATAATACACGGCATGCGAGCGTCCAGGTACCCCGACACCCACGCCGAACACCCACAATCCTTTCGATTTAACGAGCGATCATATCGATACGCGGTATACTTAGTATCCCGGATTGTTACCCTGGGTTACAAATATCCATACGTCTCTGGACGCGGGAGTCCGGGGCAAGTTACTACAATTTAGTATCGCGATACGGGCTAAGACTCGAGCATCAGCAGTGGCGAAATGATGTACTACCGTTGCATTGTTTGCTTATGAAGGACGCAAAGTATAGGGTGTAAGAATCATTTCGCGTCGACCGCAAAGAGTTAGTTCTTCCGTTCGTGTCCTGACTGGATGCCGCAAAAAAAAACTTGATAAGGTGACTGAATATTTTCCTCAAAAAAATCTAGTGCGGTCTATAAACAAAACGAAAAATAGTGAAAAATCTCGAATTTTCGATTTTGTTTTAATCAGTTCGGCTTCTACTGTACCTAGAAACCTAGAGGATATATCTCAAAACAGTATATGAACGGAATCACCAAATATAGTACCGGCTTTGGGCTTCATTATCACCGATCTTTTTGTAACTCTGAGAAATAAAAGTCTCCATCGATAAATGAACGCTTAATTTTTTTCAAATCGTCTCTTTCGTTATTTTCACTGTAATTGCTTGGGTCATTTTGCGAATGTTTCATATTTCTCTTCATTAATTTCTTAATGTGTCTCGATAAGAAAAAGAAGTTTGTTTACAAAAACGTGTTTGAGCTTTGAACTTAAAATAACTAAAAATCACTAAAAATCGCATTTGAAATATAAAAGTCGATTTTTCGGCCAATGCACATTGAAAAGTCTTTCCATCGATGTTTCTTTCGAAAAGCTAAAGATATTTTACATAGAATAAGTACACCTCAAGATGGGGTCTCTGTAATAACTCGTTAAATCAACAAAAGTTTGAAAAAACAAAACCTCAATTTTTTTTTTTAATCATTTTTTCAAAATTAGTCCTAATTAAGTTTTCTATGTGAAAAAAACTAATCTTTTCGAAGTAAACCCATCCCATACCTTCACTAGGAATATTTTTGGGCCTTCAAGAATTATTTCAAATCGCATTAGAAATATAAAAGTCGACCTTTCGGCCAAGATGGAAGGAAAAAATCTGAAAAAAATTGAGAGCTAATTTCTCGGTTTGGACTGTCATTCCTCGAAGTTCCAAAAAGGTCGCTTATATTAAAGCCTAAAGTCGGGCTCTATTCGTAGAATGCTCTATTCGGTGGAACCACCCATATATATGCACATATAAAGCTATGTAGTGTCTGAAGAAGAGTTAGAACGTCTGGAGAACGCTGGTACCACCTACCGAAGGTCCATCGTCCGCCTGCTCAGATGCGCTCTTTCATCTTTTTAAGACTCCATGAAACCATACGCGACTGCGACGAGATATTAACCCGCGTAGGAGTTTCTCTTCAGTAAATATTTGTAGACAAGAATAACGGTAGCACACGGGCGGGTCCGGTCATTATTGGGACGTTTATTGGCCCACGACGACGCGAACAGCTACACGAACCAGGCCGAATAACTTTTTACGAGCGGATCGTACCGCGTGCATAACGTTTGTGGTTGTAAATAAATACTTTCCGAGAATATGGAGCGGAGGATGTTAATATCGACTATCCAACTATATATACAATAACCATTTTTAACTTACATTCGAGTGTGCGAATGGGAAAGAATCGAATGGATCAGACTAACAAGCCTTGGACTTGATAAATTCGGCGAAAAAGTATTGAAAGATCGAAGGAATAAAAATACTTCCATGAGGAAAATCTATTATTCAACACCCGCGTATGAACCGACTGTGACTTCGAATCACATTGATAGTGCTATATTCTCTGAACGGAGGAATCCTAAAATAACACGATGGTCTGTATTTAGCTCCATTATTCTCTCGTTTATTTTCATTTTATTTTTCGCGACGTGCTTTGCACCCCAATCCTCACGTTTTGTCAGTCTCTTCGTTCTCGTGCGAACCGGAACGCTCTCTCGGAATAGCTTTAACGCGCGCGACCCGCGGGTGACGAGGTCCGGGTATGCGAGTCGTTCGACGGGGATGCTCGTGTTGCGATTCACTATGGCCCCGAGATATGCGCCACTATGCACCCGGGAGATTCCACTCTCGAAATAGACAAGCGATTGTCACGAAGTGACCGCGTCGAGTTAAACGCGTCCGTGTAACATTCTTCTTCGTTGACAGAAATATTCGTCACAAAGAATCGCACTGGACGATTGAATAAATTATTTATTCACCGCCAAAAGTGGACTCGTCATGTTGAAGAAACTAATAAAAGGGTCTCCAATAAGCCACGTAGCGATAAAAAAAAATATATAAAGAAAATAAATAAATTTAACAAAAGAGTAGTGCATCAGGCTGCATTTCATAATTTTCACAAGAGTATCCTCGAGGCGACGATAACAGAGAAAAGACTGGCAAGACTTTGCGTGAGTGTGTATCGTGCAAGGAAATGCGGAGTGCACGAGCGGAATGACCATTCTCCATTTGTGTGGACCCGAAGAAAGTCGCGCGGTAGAGACGGAACGCACAGTGACTCTCGAGGGCTTCCGCGCTCGCGCCCCTCGCGCAGTGAGAATTATTATCGTTGTTCTAATTATAATGGGCTTGGCCCGAGGCCGTGCTCACGCGTCCTCGCAGGATAAAAAGCTATGAACGCCGAGAAGAGAATTCTCTATTCTCTTTTCATCTCTCGCTGTTTATATACGAGCAGGAGTTCACTCTTTTTCTCTCTCGCCCTCTCTCTTTCTCTCTCTTTCTCGCGCTCTCGCTCTTTGGCTCTCTCGCTCTCTCGCCCTCTCGCTCTCTCGCCCTTTCGCCCTCCTGCCCTCTCGCCCTCTCTCTCTCTCTCTCTCTCTCTCTCTCTTTCCCTCTCTCCCTCTCTCTCTCTCTCTCTCCCTCTCTCCCTCTCTCTCTCTCTC
>OZ020166.1:9285099-9431167 GCA_963971145.1 Sussaba pulchella
GTATATTATCTCTCTGCATACGGGTACTGCTGCCCGACGGGCACGCGTCATTATCTGGAGCGCTTCGCGCTCTTTGCAACCGTCTTTTCCTTTCCTCTCGCTCGTGCCCTCCCCAACGGTAATAATGATAGGCGGTCTCGGCAGCTCGCGAACATGCACGCATGTACAATAACTTCGAGAGGAAGAAAACATTCAGCGAGTACGGGAGATCGGGGCAAATTGGATCGATACAAATTGATAATGGGCCACCGACAACAATATTTTCGACACTTCGACGACAAAACATTTTTTGTAATCCGTGGCATTCCGAAACCTTACTCATTGTTTCGGCAATATGTAACTTTCGAAGGATCTATTACCGTTTTAGTAGCCAAGTGAATTCTTGGCATGAGGAATTTGTTTTTATTCGAACTTTCGTTCAGAAAAAAAGGGTTGGCTAACAAAATTGATTCAACGTTTTTTTTTTGTCCACTGTGATTGATGCAAGGAACCGAGCTTATTCCAAGCTGCAAAAATTGATCCATCCTACCCCGGTTTTCTTTGAGGAAGCAAGGATACTGAGGCGCCGAGTTATGAGGCGAAAACGCGAGGTAATGTCGAAGTGA
The DNA here is from genome assembly GCA_963971145.1 of Sussaba pulchella. Classification (NCBI taxonomy): domain Eukaryota; kingdom Metazoa; phylum Arthropoda; class Insecta; order Hymenoptera; family Ichneumonidae; genus Sussaba; species Sussaba pulchella. Next base: position 9,285,705 of record OZ020166.1, read on the forward strand.
TTGCTGCGGGCGTATGCAAGTCCAGAAGTCCAGTCGTGATCGCTGCATGCTGGAAGGGATCCTTACAGGTCACCCGTCTTGCCGCCGTTACCAACCACGCACGAAAGCAGTTGACTAGTAGAGCGAGTTAAGAAATCCAATGCCCCTTACCCTCTATTACGTTTTCAGTTTTCTTTCTTTTACTCTTCGTTCGTTCTTTTCATCTCTTCAATGAGTCACTCACGTTCAAAACGGAAAATCCTTTCTTCGTTAATATCTTAGCAACGTAAAACGATGATAGATATCGACATCGTGTTTCCGGCAAAATCGCTCGTGACGTCTGAAAAACTTGAGCTTTATTTCTCGTCGCCATTCTGTCTCGCATTTGCCTTTACTTTTATCCGGCAAAGAGTTGCACGCCATGAAGGAAGGAAGGAACTTGCACCGGTTAGTCGCGTCGAGACTCGAAAGTTTCTCAGCGACGGCAACAGCAGCAGCCTCCAGGGTGGCACATGGGCGTACGCTATATGCTTTCATAGCATCTATATAGATACGTGGGTTGTGTAGGCTCCAGCTTGTCGACGTACGAATCGCAGACGTGCGACTCGCCCACCAACTTTCCCGAGGACGATACGTCAAGTCGACTGACAAATATTCAAGGAAAGCGATGAGCCGCCGGCTGCTTTCGCTATACTTGCTTCAACTCCGGCCGCGACTAATGTATTGCCCTTTCTCGAACCTCGGACGATCCATTTACCCGAACGTCGTACAATCCGACGCGAATCTTTAGACGTGAGACTTTGAGATCGAACCGTGAGATCTTGGTCTCTCAACAAAAATCGCGTTATGGAGTTGTCGTAATGCATGAACGGCGGCCTCGATCGATTCGAATCTCCCGGCCGTGTCATTACGGACGAGATCGATGGATACGAAACCCGGCGCAAAATATTTTATACATGTATTCATCGATAATGGGCGAACGCGCTCGTCATATTGATCGCAGTGCTTGCTGACAGGTACATTACTAAAAATAACATTCAGTGCGGTGTGGAAACTTCTCACGAAATGAACATCATCTCGTTATTTTAGTTTGCTGAACGTTTATTTTAACGTTTGCGGGATTTGATTATTCATATAAATTCATAAATTTGACATTCATGTTTCACCACATTATTCCGATGAACAATAATCATATCGACTTTTTCCCCGACATGAAAAAACAATTCACCGGTGCGTATGTTTTAAAATTCGTAGGTAGTGCTTTTTATTTTTACTATTATACTTTTCCACGTCCAATCCAATGGTGTATCGCAATGATAAAATTCGAACAGTCGTTTATTGAAAAGCTCTCGGGGCAAGACAATTTTTTACAACGTTTCATGTGAATGCGGTTGTTACCGCGTGCATATTCCACCATAGAATGTTGACCGAGGGTTCTTGTATCGGTCGTATCTACCCTCGTTGAGTCACACCAGTAGCTGAAAATGGGAATGAGAGGATAGTTCGTGTTGCAGAGAGGCCTGGAACCAATAGCTACGTTTTTCACGAACAACGGGCTTTCGACTTATCGACGCGTGGCACGCGTTGCTGCGAGCGCGATATGCCCTCATTCCTATTCTTTTCGAATGCATACAGCGCGACCTGCTGCTCTCCGAAACTGAAGCTCGTGCCCACCCTCAGTGTCTCTGTACCCCCACTTGCAACCTCCGCATAGATTGAAAGAATGCGCAGCTGTCACGAAGCCCTTTGATCGAAAAATTGTTGGTTTTTATTTCTAAGTCCGCGTCGTCCATCGTTGTTGCGATAATAAGAAAAAAACGCTATGCCTTGGTAGAGTGAACGTTTTTATCTAAGTATTTTTCTTTGCGAAATATTCTAAAATAAAAACTGACTCCATCTATGAACTCTTTCAATGCAATAATCTTTTCCGAATGATCATATAGCTCAATTGCATTATTGCACAACGATAAATCTTTTTTTACGCGATACCGTCTGTACGTTGAATTCAACCTCGAAATTGTGGTGTTGACCACTTTTAACATAGAGATATGATTAGATAAATTGCTATTGCCCGAGGTTTTGATCGTTTATGCTCTCCTTAGGTCATAACTCGTACGTTTTTCCTCGTTTATATCGACAAAAGTCGCACGCACGAAGTCTCAACGACGAGACGAAGCAACTTATGCCTTAAATGGACCAACGAGAAGGACGATGCAAGGCTCTCTCATTTGCTATCGCGCTCGGTTAATCGCATTTCGGAGCTCTTATCGAACCCACGCACAGGCAGTCGCGTTCCAAAGCCTCGGAGCCTATAAAACGAGCATGTAAACGTATGGGAGAGAGGAAAAAGGGGACGTTAGAGTAAGAGTCTACGGCGAAGTATGGGGAGGCAACCCCCGGTGACAGAGGGTCATCGCCACGATCGATTTTTCAAGAAATATTCTCTGACGAGAGAATCACCGCATACAGGCACCTGTTTTTCGGATTGAAGGACGTGTATCTTGTCAAAAAGCTTTTAGCTAGTTCAACCAGCAATTATCGTGCCGGCAGCGTTAATGTACCGGTCGCAAAGAAACATCGATACAGCCCTAACAAAGTTTCGGTTCGTTTGTGAGAAAAAAAAAGGAAGCTAGCTCGGTTCAACGGAAAAACACGAGACACAGAAAACCTTTGCAAAAAAAGTAAACGAGACCAGTGCGCTCGTTAACAACACAAGGCCCGTTAAGAAATTACAGAATTGGAGTGTTTGAGGTACGAAGGAAGAAAATAAAGCTTAAAAAAACGGAAAAGGTGAGCTGGACGGACAAAGAAAACTCTCTACCAGATTCGACGTTCTTTTCTCTCTGATAGAAACGAACCTTAGCTTTTTCCACCCAACCTTCGAGGCATCATAGAAAAAAAGCGAAAAAAATATCACCCAAGGCTTTATTTGTTCATTAGCCGTGGGCTTTCAATCCACAGCTCATTATGGTCTTCGCTCGCCCTCTTAACGTCCGAACATTAGTCCCAACGCCAAATTGAACATCTTATCGTGCATTATATAACAACCTACACAATAGAATGATAGAGACCGAAGGTCTCCAGCAAACATTGTTAGTACGAGCGTTCAATTATTTTTACGCGTCTGACATACAATTATCCAAAATTCGTCACGTGCTGTTAAACATTTTTCCACTCTTTCCACAAGATGCATCGATGGCAATGCGGTTGCGTGTCCACGTGTCACAAAAGTCGCATCAGTGCACCAAGCAATTACGAAGGCTTCGAAACCCTGTGGGCCAATTAGGCGACAAAGAATATAAGGATGCGAGCGAACCGGCGGCCAATCGGACGCGCATAAATCTGCACTATCGTGAGACCACTCTGGCGCGGATATAGAGTAAGTGGGTACCGATGTTGTCCATACCGCACACCGAGAAAAACGCTCGATACATTTTTCATTACTTCCAATGCTAAGGTTCAATATATCCAGAGGCATATTGTATCGCCGGCTACACTGTAAAAAAAACAGCAACGAAAAGACAAAGTATAGAATGCACGTAAAAAAGAATAGAGAAAGAAATTACCGCGTTATATCGGTGTATGAAGGAAAACCTCTGAATTCCCATCCCTCGTTTAGCCAGGGGCGTCCGGCCATTAGTGGGCGAAAAGCCATTTTGTAAAATTTACCGGAGCAAGACATTTCGCACGCGGAGCAAAAGGGCCTCCGACCCCTGTATCCTTCGTTTTGCCGTATGCTACAGCGGTGGATGTAACATCCACCAGCTCTATCTGTGGACACGGGCCCACTAGCAATAGGTAGAGAAACGCGTGAGCTAGAGAGTAACCCTCCGTTACCCATTCGACCCTGTTTTCCCTCGAGACTGCAGAAACGCACTACTAATGGCCGAACCGTGTTGCATTAGAGGATTAATGCAGTCTATCCACGTGGCGCGCCATTGACTATGAAAGTCCCTAACGCTGGTGTCTGGCTGGTTATAGAAAATCCTAAACTTCGCAGTGATCTTCGGTCGTTTTTGTCTCCAGATTTTTTTTCTTGATACTTTATTCCTCTGACCGATCTCCCGTTTATTGACGTATGGAACTTACCGTTACAATACTTACATTCTTATTGGAACCTTTTATACATAAATATAGATTTACTTGTTTTTAATAGTCGAAAACGAAAATGTATTTGTCGAAATCGCTGACGTGCATCAATCATCGAAATGGTCGCAGCTTAATACCATTCGCTGGATCGATTTATTTCCTAATGCAAGGAAGAATTTTCAATCGGATTGATCGGCTTAAGGCCATTCTCACGCGTTACAACAGAGAATATGTGGCGACGGGACGATGATGATTCAGACGCGAGCGACTCCAGAATAATTTTGGTAATAACAATGATTTGCATTATTACTATTATTATTGCGCACACTGCGCATGACGAAAATGATGGTCGTGCATGTACAAAAGGGATGAGTAGTGCTGAAGAGCGATTTACAGCCCTGTAAAATCAACGGGAACTTTATTGGGTCGTATCACGAGTAACGATCGACTTGTTGTCGTCGGCCGGGACGTCACCTCGCGGCCCAGTCCGGTTTTGCACGCTGAAATATATACATCGAACGAAAGCGTCGACGACGAGTCTCGTAAAAGCTCGACGCTTCGTCGCGGGTGCTTTGGCTGTCAGTTCACAGGTACGCCAGATTTTTCAAACCCAGACTTCAAATCTTTTTTTCCTCACGTCCCGTTTGTTCAACGACACGTTAAATCGTTCACCGTGGACGAGCTCGAGATCTCGGAACACCTTGCCAGATTTATCGCGCGCATCTCGTTGCTCAAGCATGTTCTCGTCTTTAGATTTTTTTTTTATCATCAATTTGTTTACGGAGCTATTTTCATAAACGCCGGGGTGTGGCAGATCTATTTATTTTCCCCATTTCAATGGATTGGGAAGGATCTACCCAGGGCGTTAATTAAGATGGCTGTATTAACGATAAAGGTCGAAAACGACCCCTGCGCTCGTGCTGGACCATACAGGGGGCCCCAAAGGCTATTGTTCATAGCTTCGGGCTATTCACCAGGAGGGGAATCGCCCAAATTGTTCGAGGCTGGTGTTTATTTAGTGATTTATGCGATTGACCAGCCAACACACACTTACAGCTCCATACAGACAAAGGACAACCTCTTTTATTTTTCGTTATTCACTGAGGGGAATATTTGGTTTAATAACTGGCGACGGCTTTGCGAGGATCGAAGTGGGCTACTTTTTTTTATAATTTTTTCGCGAACTTAGCGATAACAGTATCTCTCGAAGCCAAACACGAAAGGGGTATAGTTCATCGCGGATCGATGTGGATGTTAGCTGGAAGTAGTTTGGCTATTTGAGGCTGACCGCAGCTATACAGCCAATCGATCGTTCACTCTGGTATTAGAAGTATGTAGCTATGCTACCATATCCGACGTTTATCATCATGCACGAGCGAAAATTGGCCGAAGGCTCGTTATTCTCCGGAGATTAAGCAATGAACGAGGATTGCCGGAAGTTCGCTCTTCGTGCGTTGAAGGCTGCCACACCTGCTACAACGTCTAATATTTGGTTCCGGAAAAATTCGATCGACTGCGAAAAATCGTTAAATTCTCGATTATCTAGCGTGACGATTTCGTAAGGAGAAAGTGCGATCGTTGGAGAAGCTTCGGGCGAGCGTTTGCTTCCATTGCAGTAAGCCCGATCGCCATGATAGATAAAATTAAGGACCTCGGGAAAAGCATGGCTCTCGGAAACCGACCGAGCTCCCGATAACATCCTAACCGCTGTGTAAAGTGGGTGACAATCTTTGCAGAATGGTTCGCGAGTCAGCACATAGATCAGCAAGGGCATTTCGAAGCTCAATATAAAAAAATTAAAGTTCAGTTAGAGGAGATAAAGTGTAGCCCTGGGACGAAATAAAAAGAAACAACGTAGACGAGATACCAACGTTTGTCGTAGATTGAATTCACAGTAAGCAAGAGTTCGCATCGGAGATAAATACAGTGCATTTTCGTCAATGCAATAACATGGTCGTTGCATCGACGACATTCTCATTGATTCCACGAATCGTTTCCGTAATACCGATTAGACTAGGCCTCAGGCTTTTAATCTGGATCATCGTAGGAAAAAAAATAATTCCTTTCGGACGAGCTATAAAAATCGCTGAAAGCTCTGGTTATAAAAATAGCATCTTGCCTGTTAGCCGATAGTTCATTTTCTTTGTCTACCTCCTTTTTCTGTTGGGACTATACCTTTCGATGGTCTATATAATTGAGAAACAACAGTTACTATTATGCAGCAGTAACTATAGATCTCATCGAATTGTAACGTAAAGTCGCATCAATAGCTATAATTATATCAGTAGATGCGGAGGGGGGTAACGGGAACGGTTATATATAGGAAGACAGATAGGAAGGGATGAGGAAAAGGGATATATATACACGGGGCAGGCAGGAAGGGAGCCGCGGTCTGTTGTACCATGCAACCCCCGGGGCCTCTGACCGTTTGCGTGTCTCGACCACATCAGCGTTGCGCAATCGATGCGACTGATGGACGCGGTTGTGAGGGTCGGGTAGGGACCTGGATAGGAGACCGACCTCCATGCCCGTGCCGTGATGGAGAATGTAGGGCCAAAGGTAGAAGGAGAATGAAGAACACAACTTGACTGGAATGAAGCTCGAGAATAGGAGTGGCGCCCGAACCTGCCGCCTGAATTTCTATTATATTTCCGGCGTACATCGCGTGATCCGAGAATTGGCCTAGTCGATCTCTCGCAGTACGAGTGAACTCAAACTCGATTTTGCTTTCAGCCGCGAACAAACCAAACTATAACCGAATCCTAGTGGCCTCCACCCACGAAACGACGCTGACATGCAAGGCATTTTTGTTCTGATTATTCCATTATCATTTTTAACTCGCGGATTCTCCGTAAATAGTACGCCAGTTTCCGGTTTGGAATATTTAATTATTCTACATAGGTATACGTCATTGTTTTATTCAGTCAGACATTCGAAGAGAACTGAATGCAGTGACGGAAATTTTCAATCAAATTTGTCTCCCAGTCTATCATTCTGTCCCATTTTGCTCTGGTTTCCACTCCCCTTCTCGTTTCGCGTCGCCCTTTTTTCTCTTTGTATAACCAAACATATTTTACAAACCGACTAACAGCGAATTTTCCGCTTGCGTAAACGCACTCGCTGCAGTTAGAGTTTGAATCGGGCGTGCAGTCAGTGTACGCCACGGACGGAAATGATTGCGCTCGACGAGAATTTCACTACGCTTTTGTAGGGATGTGCACGTTCCAAACGCATCGCGTATCGAGTCGTCGTGCGTATCGTGGTACTGAGCAAAAGAGCAAAGCGGATGTACGCGGGAAGTGAAGGCCTTTGATGTATCAATTACCGAATAGCGCAGCCAAGTCGCCTCTCTCCGTGGACGTACGTACAAAATTGGTTTATATTGTATCCAACGGCGTGCTGAGCCACGGTGTTGCTACTACCGCAGCGAATCCACCGATGTACGCTTTATAGATTAAACCATCGTACAACGACTTGCATGACCACGTCCAGAAATGAATTCGACATGGAATCGCGCTTCCACAAAATCACTTTTGCTCAACGTATGACGTGTAAATTGATTCACACTTGCATATATTTATGGCATATTCGCTATTTTTTCATGTTGAGAATGACACGTAGAGTCTATACGCAATTCTCATCATTATCATCACAGTCGTTACTCCTTCGCTCTGTGGCTGTTATTTAATTCATACTTTTTGGTTAACGTTAAATCTAAGATCCGTTAGAATAATATATATTAAGCTGAGTGATGATCAAAATAGATATATCTGCCCTGTAACAGTTCAAATATAGATAAATTATGAAAGGTGTATCTAGATACAAGCTTATTTGTTCGCTGTGTACGATTGAAGTCTTAATCTACGGAACAGTGAACGGATAAGACAAAGACAAGGATAGTACGACAATGGGGGGGAGGGCTGGAGCGATATCCGGATAGCGCATTAAGACGTGACGAAAGAGGGCCTGAGATAATCGTTCGAGAATTCAGGTATAAATTCAAACTCGGGTTATTTCAATATTTTATTATTCGTATCGAGAAATTAGCTTCCCGTCCCGCTCTATATCCCTTGCTCCGTCTGTCTGCTTTTCCCCATCCTGTATATAACCGGCGATATTCCAGGGACTGGAGCAAATTTCCAATATCCAGTACGGTTACGCCCGACCGGATACGAGACACTTACCTATCGTAATTACCCGGGGCTCTCCCTCCCACCGCTCTCCCTAAGCCGTGTCCTTATCGCCTCGTTCGCCGACGCGCGACGCTCCTTGCTCCGCTATCCAGAGAGTTCCGACTCGGAAAACTCTTTTTCCCAATCGTATATCCACCAAACCTCTCTTCCTATACCAACCATCAGCCAGCAACTCTGGATTGCTCCACGCTTCTCCCAATTTACTCAGAACCAATTTGCCGAACCTCTCCTTTCCGTGAAATCTGTTCACGCTGATGGTAGGCCGGTAATATGAAAATTTTCCGTCCCAGAATATTCTCCGATACACTATCGAACTTCCACACCATCAAAGTATTCGGAGAACCTTCAAACTTCGATGCGCGCCACGTCTCGAGTCCACAATAGCAGTTATGATGAATTCACGACTGCTCGAGACGAGAAATCAATCAACTTTCTGTCTGACGGAGACCATCGCTCGATCGTTAAAACGCACGAGACGAGTGCGTAGACTTGAAGCTGAAAAACAGTAGTGAAAAACGGGAGTGTGAGATAAAGGGCAATACAGAGCATAGAATGAAAGGAGAAAAATCTTTCGCCATGGCAAAGTTTTTTTGCGACTCGAATGAAAGAGACCGGAGGATAGAAAGAGAAGATACAAAGAGGAGAGAGAGAGTAAAAGACAACGGCTGATACTCGATCGCTTAATCCTTGTGCGAGGTAAAAAGAGGAGGGAGACCGAGGAAACACGCACACAGAGCCTGCGTCGACGCGGCTGAGACTTCCAAGTCTTCGCTGGTCCTATTGTGTTGAGCCAAAGAAACAAGAGAAAGGAGGAGGCAAAGGTGGAGAGGGAGGATCTTCTTTGGACCCGGAGCTAGCGCGGGAGTGCGCGAAATATGTAAATGGACAGCGCGCGAGCGCAAAGACGCGACCACCAGGACGGAATCTCGAGACGGTAAATGTGGCGCAGCGGCGCCGGTATCCGCGGAGAGGGAACAGAGAAAAGCGTAAAGAGAGATGAAAAGATGGCGAGAGCGCGAAACGAAAGCAGGATAGGGAAACAGGCGGGACTGGGCTGGCGATACTGGAATGGTGAATTAGCATATTTTAGAATTGCATTAATTACCGCGACAGTCGCGAGGCCGATACCAACGACGAGACAGCGAGAGAAGTCGAGTCTCGCAGACGCGGTGGACTGAGGCAACGCGAACGAAACTAACCGAAGTGCAAGAACAGCAGCGGCAACGTAGACGGGCTGAAGAAAGAGAGAGCGAAGTCCGGGGTATACGTGGGCGGTTTCCTCTTTGGCAGGGAGAACGATGGAGACGACAGACGACGAAAGTGACGACGTAGAGGCGAAGAAACGTAACGGGAAGCTCGTCGTTTATTGTCCACTCGTCTCCACAGCCCGTCGAGTTCGTCGAACGAGAAACGTGATGACGAACACTCGCTCAGTGTACACCACACTGTACAAAAATATTAGTCACGATAGTCTTTTTCGACGAAGACAAAAAACAACGAAAATTTTGTAAGTGTCTTTCAATTGGCAAAAGTCCTCAAGTATCACTGACATTACGTGGAACAAGTACGTGGAAGCGAAATAAAGAAGTTGTAGGAAATCTGATTGGCGTCCACAAAAAGGTCGAGGGTCATTACTCCTACGTCGACCCTGTAGAGTTTTATCGGTGACGCGAAGAATAGATGAATGTTGATTATTTCGCCCGCAAACAGTCGGGAGTTGGAGTTATTGGTTGAGAGGTTCGCGCAGGACAAAGAGACGATCGACTGATATAGTTGAAGGGCTGGGAGGTACAGCTCTCCTAAGGACCACCTGACGCGTGTAATAATTGACGGGAAGCGACGTCGAAGTAAATTCATGGTGTGATTCTAGATGGCTGTTGGTGATTCAGAACCTGGTCAGCGAACACAACGCTGTATGCCACGGTATACGGTCGCGCTGGGGTGCTTTAGGAGCTGTATATATACCTTATCCGTAAGTCCAGTATGATGTTAGGTACCGTATATGTATACACACACATGACACATCGTTGAGAGAGCCACGCCCACTAACACCACAGCCTAATTGAGTGATCGAGTAGCCTTGCGGTTTTGGCACCTCGGGATACGGCGGGTTCGGTATGCTACGGTATATGGAGCGTCCTGGTCGGGTTTCTGGCGGAATAAGGAGATTCCGATGTCAGTGTTCCAGGGGCTCAGAGATAGTCATGCCAACCGACGCTAATGACATCGAGTATTAACGATGCGAAATGATTGTCAATTCCGACTGGAGAAACTGGGAAACATTCCAATGTGAATAAGCTCCCTTGCTGCAACTTTTGCGTCGATGTCTCTTTTACTGAAGTACCTGAAGATATCCAAAATTCATCGAATCACGTTATATAATGAAAAAAACGTGGTTACAGATTCATTTGAAATGTCTATACTTGATTTTAAGGTCGGCACGTTACACCGACTAGTATCTAATGGAGTCTGGGGATCACGCTTGGGCAACACATGGAGCAGACAGTTGACTGCAGACACGCGGATTCGAGAATTCACGATAATACGACCGGCTTTCCAGCGTTGTCTCTGCTGCTGTGCTATGGAAACGGTATATGTGACGACACTGCGCAACCAGGACTACCAGCAGTCGGGGCAGACAGTCTCGCGGTGTACATTATATTACGCGCCAGCGAACCCAGGACGTTGCCAGCTTTATGAGCTCATACGTTATCGCTTCGGTGTGCTTACGTACATAAGTAAGTGTACGTTGCCCGGGCTTACACATGAACCTAATATACGTATGCACACGCTATATGTAAGTATAACGTATACCACGCGTTCATCGCACAGGAGGTGCGTGCAGTCTGTACGCTCCAACGTTTCGAGGACCAGCGCGCGCGTAGGTGACAGCTCTGTCATATTACAAGCGAAATCGCGAATTTATTCCGTCGAGACACGTGAAGAATATCACCAGCGACGGAGGAACCGCCGGGTGCTGCACCCTCGGTCTATGGTCTTCTCACCGAGTTTCTCTTTCCACCGCCGGGCGATGTCACCGAACTTACGGTGCTCCGCAGCTCATCTCCCATCAACGCAATCTTGCGCGTCGCGTCGACTTGAAACGAGTAACAATATTTTGTGAGCGTCGTTGTCGGAAATGCAAGAGCTGCGGCGATTTTAATTGCCTGCCGCGATTGCCTGGCTTCAATGGCAGTGTAGTCCATCGTCGTGAAGGACAGATCTACGAGTTATTATGCATTTATGCATCAGCAGTGTCTCGGCATAATTCTGGAACAGAACACAGCCCCCTAATCATTTCCAATGCATCTCCTGAACACGACGTTCAATCGACTCGTCGCATACGAAGGAGTCCTGATCGTTCGAATTACCGCCCGTCTCAGCTTTGACGAGAAATAGGGAACGATATCCAACTAAATAGTCAGATTAAACCAAAATGGCGTTGCTCCGTCTACTAAGACTAGAGCAAAATAGATCTTCTGTTTAATGATCGACCGAGTCCCATGTCCAAATCGAAATGCACGCCACGTTGAAATATTGGACAGACTGTCGAAATAAAGTTCCCATATTCGATCCAGGAGTGAGGAGAAATTTCGAGTCTTACTCGCTTAACTTTTATTTATCAGGTGAACCGCTAAAAAATGTTCCCGTCAAAAGAACTTGAGATACATTCGCGTCTCGTAGTAGTAGATGCAATTATGAAAGACGTCGTAATATTTATGCAACGACGAATGATAAATCGGGATGTATGGTGGAGTAATAAGATGAAGACACAATGGTGGGAAAGCGAAGGCGGAGGTCATTAAAGTTTCCTCGAAAGAGAACCAATAGGGACGTTCCCCGCTTCAGGCTTTATCCGATCGCTGACGTCGAACGATCTTGGGCAGCTCTCGGACGATCTGAGCTTTCCACCTGCGGGCCCGACGATACGCCGAGCCGCGTAATGGAGCTTGGCACGCTGAAAAAAAAATTGGAAAATGATAAAAATGCGAAAAGTTAGAAGAGGAAGCGAAGGAGCAATCCGACTGAGGGTTCTCCTACGAGGTCTCCACGTATGGATGCAATTTATTCGATAAAAAGTTCCAGCTCGAACACAGCTGCGCTCGTCAAGTCATCTGTACGGGGGGTATCTACGTATATAGCAGACCCGGACTCTCGCTCGTTCGATAATTCACGTTGCAATTCTCCGGGCCCTTCTCTCGTTTGCCAGATCGATACGTGCAATCGAATCGTAACAATCGTCGTTACGTCCACGTAGCATTATATTATATCGCCCATCTCGGGCGCACTATACGTGTAGCGTTTATTTTTTTTTTTTTTTTATTTTCGTTTTTATTCAATTTTTTATTTTCAACTCTAAAGAACTTGATATAGAGTTTCATATTTTTCTCTTCATATCGATCTGCGGCCGTCGCAGCCTGCAAAAGCTCCCGGGAATAATTCCGGGCAGGAATACCTTTTTCACCATATTCCTCCCCCTCATTCTTGTTTTGCGGGTCTGTGTGCTCGTGGATGTGTGTACAGTGTAGCATATCAGTTGAAATGCGGAATGCGTTCTCGTTTAGGCTAGCTGGCGAAGGGCGTTCGGATCGGTGGAAGAGAACCGGACGGGGGAGGGTTTGCGAGCAGCCCCGGTTAGTTATATCATTCATCCGGTTGTAGCGAGAGAGGGCAGAAGCTCGAGGATAGGATGAGGTCGAACGGCACGGCTCACGACTGAAACAATGCAATTTAAATGTTAAGCGGACGAGGGGTATACAGGCAGACCGATCCCGGTTAGCGCGCACACTGTACAACACCACGCGTCGGTGTATACCGCGCGCTCACTCTCGTCGAGTTGTCCTCTCCTCTCTGCGCCAGCTCGCTTCCCTGGCGTGGCAGTTAAATCGAACCTCCGCTCGTTTATTCTGTCTCGCGCGTCCGCGCACCCTATCCGTCGCGTCTGTCCGACCGTTTGTCCGTTCGCTTAGGGTTGAGAGAGGGTTGCTGCAGAACGCCATCGGGATGAAAACAAAGCGAGCCGCGGGGCCGGATACGCTTCCGAGCAAGACGATGTACAGGGGAATACTGTTTAGGGTTACACGGATATGTATTACAGTGCAATAAATGAAACCGTTTCGGCGAAAACCGTACGTTGAGCGAGAAACATAGAAGGGAGCTGTTTTTGGAAAACAAAAATATGTTTGCCATCAGCAATGGATTAGAATAATCTCACTTTAATCGTTAGCTGTTCAATACACTTTTAATTTCGTTTTCGGTTAAATCAATGATTCACAATATTTGTCGGAAATAATTTTACATTATCTCGTGGGTAACAAATTAGTCTGATCCGAAATTTGCAATAAATTAAAAAATGTAACATTGTACGGCTATCCACCTGACGATCGTTAAATTCAGCACATTATTTTCAAACCGTCAGCAATCATTGTTTTTATCGGTCATTATCAATTCACATCTCGACACGATCGATTGACCGCGATGAGCAAAATACATGAATACGTATGTACGTGGATGGAGTTTGCACGAATCGTAATCACTTCGTGCAAAATCGCGCGCGTCTAGGCGTCGCAGTGTCTGCCGTGTGAGAGATCGAGCGAGCACAACGGGGGTTTTTTTTTGTCGTTCCCAATTAGCGCGAACAATTTGTCGAGCAAGCGGAAAACGCGACGCGGTACAGAAATTGAGCGGAGTCGGTGGAGAGAGACAGAAATATGTAGGAGACGGGTGTCATTCTTCCCGGTGTATATGTATTGTACCATCGATGAGAGAACGAGGCGGAGAGACAATTAATCCCACGATTGGTTTAATTCGCTCGACATTATCCAATCAAATAGCGAAACGAGTCCGAGATAGAACGAGAGTGAGCGACCCTCGAGTATCGCATCCCCAGTCAATCCTCCGCAGCGGCAACCACACCGCCAAGCAATGCACCGCATACACCCCTTACGAATCTCGCCTCTCTCTCCCTCTCTCTTTTTCTCTCTCCCCCCTTCGCCCCTCCTGCTCTTTCATCTTCTCCTTCCGTCAGAACCACGTTGAATTAAACCATCGGGCAACGATTCGGACGTTTCGTCGATCAGTCGAGATAGAAACGGCTTGTTAATCCGTCCTGTGAACCACTGGTGCGTGGTACTACGTACGTACTAAGTGACCATCACTTGCGATGAATTGAAAAAATTCTTAAAGATGGTAAGTACAGTATCAGATCATCGAGAGAGTAACGGTGTTTCAATTTATCACCAGAAACCACCAAAACCATCACCAACCACCATCAAAAACGTTAAATATATTTTTCATTCAAGCAGGTTGAACTTAGTCTACCTCTTGTGTCCTGCGATCAACGAATGACGTCATTTTTTCGGACTCCGAGCGTTTTTACATTTTACTTCATACTATGATACGTACCCGTATGAAGTCGGATCTCACCCCGCAATTCGAGATCCAAAGCTGTGGTTTGTCACGGGAGCACATGCATACCAAGCGTGCCAAGATCCTGCGGTCTGGAGAATGACTCGAGAGAATCTCGATCGCGCCAAATATGGATCGTCCCTCGGTAAAACGGAACGACGATCCAGAACTCTCATCGAATCTCCTGTTCAACGTTTTCCGTACCTGCCACACATATTTCCTATATCGACGGTATGTAATATTTCTTTGACCGAGAATGGACGTCCGATTATCGGGCAGAAACGTTTTTTAGGTGAAGAAACTTGAGGTTCAGAGATCTCGAGGGTGAGGAGGAGAAAGATTCCGATCTTTCGAAATTCATGTCACAAAATAGACACTAAAAAACAACGGGCGAGTTCCTTGATTTTCAATTTCTTTGCACCACATATACCGCATCTGGCAAATGCAATCCTCACTCGATATGTAAGTTAGCTTATCCACAGGACGATTATTGTTACATGTGAGATGACTCGGATTAATTGATGCCTTATTCTTTTGAAAAATTGATATCAATTAATTACTTGAATTCTTTGCATTAAATTTTATATCCATCTCTGCAATTTTCCATCGGAAAAAAGTTATTTCATCC
The DNA here is from genome assembly GCA_963971145.1 of Sussaba pulchella. NCBI lineage: Eukaryota > Metazoa > Arthropoda > Insecta > Hymenoptera > Ichneumonidae > Sussaba > Sussaba pulchella. The sequence goes on from OZ020166.1 coordinate 9,301,002, forward strand.
GACTAGTTGCATTTAAATAGTATCAACATTTGTTATATTCTGGATATCATGCTATTTAGCTTCGAAGATGTTCTGATTCGATTATCTGCCACTTAGTATATTCGAGTGTTTCTTGAGGAAGAGACGTTCGTACATTGCAGTCTCGTTTGAGTTCCGAACAAATCGTTACACGCTCTCATTCTTCTCTTTCTCCACATAACTCGTGAAATCTCTCGTGATTCCTCGTCGAGAGTGAACGACAAATCGTTCGTTCGTGCCGAGCTCTCGAGGCATTCGCAGAGAGCCTATATATATACATCTGTCGATCGATCGCTTCATACGTGTGCGGTACTCACGAAGGGATAAAGCTTCCCATACCAAGAAATCTGAATGAACTCGCTCAACGTACACAAGCAAAGCAAATATAATTGTGAACCCACTACAGCTTCGTGTGCATGTGAAAGATTGAGATCGCAGTTGCTACATTGAAATAAAACCCGAATCGGTATTACTAAGAATTTGAAGTAACCCTTTCATCGAAACCGTTTATGAAATTCCAAATGTCCCGATGGATATCGAATAACCAATTTATTCAAAGTTACTTCGTCGAACAGAAATATTTCTATGCTCACGTGGATCGCGAACACGAATGAGAGCACACGGATCTTTTATGTCAGGTTTATATGAAATCAAAAACTCTGATGAATTGTTGGTAAACACTAGTTTAATTCATGTAGTTTACGTGCAAATTGTTTTCACGCAACATTGTATGAAATTAATTACGCTTTTGGGTGTTGAAATATCTACCCGCCGAGATCCAATAAGTATCAATATGAATACGCGTGTACAATCAATTTGCCACGCACTCATGTTCAGTACACAAAATGTTCTTTGCATAACGGATTGAAAGAAAATCGTCAACCGCTTTTCTATAATTACCGTCGAATAAAATAAATCCATATAGTAAAATTAATATTCAACTCAAAAAAATTCGCAAAGTCACAGTCCTTCAATCAGTATGGCGAATTGGATATTTTACCTTCAAATTTTATAATTTTTTATGATCCACGTGTATTATTTAGTAAGTATAAATCATAACCAGATCTTCATCGCTGCAGTGCTTAGATATCGCGATATTACCGCCGCGTCGAGTGAAACAATTAAACACACAAAGATGTAGCGTAAGCTCGCTCGAGATGCTAAGAACGATATTGTCATTTTAATACTATACGATGACTCGAGATTTTCACGATGCGAGGAAACGCCGTTGTGTTGGGCGCGGGCGAGTCATCCAAATTCAGACGAGCTGTGCTGTCACACCGTGCAAGACGAGCAAGTGAGAGGTGAGGCGGTAATTTGTTTCTGCTTTATAGTGCATACCACGAATGTTATCGCGTGCCAACCGTCACTCGACGGTCTGAGATCTCGGGGGAAGAGCCACCCCCGCTCCGGTATATCAGTTGAGGCCACGGACACGTGTGCCAACGCATACCGCAGACAACTGTAACGCGTGCCGCCCGAGATCCTCCGAGATTTCGTTATACGCTCCAAAACTAATAGAGAAACAGTTGGAACGCCAAATTGTTATTTCGAACATCAGAAATGTTAATTATCGTTGGAGCAACGACATGGTCACGGAAAGATTCTATCATAGAATACTGTTAGTACAAGATACAATTATCTGTAAGATTCATTATTTCGGTTATGGAAAGTATATTTTGGACCATCTTATCGAATCTTAACGCAATTACCCGTGCCGTGTGCATTGTGGCCGTGCCAATAATCTTCTGAGAATGTTATGTCATTAGACAACATAATTATTGTGATTTAAGAAGTAATTATTAATTAAGCAATCAGACGAAATTTGCGTGTATAGATAGAAGAAGTTTAAGGCGAAAAATATGCGAGTTTAACTAGACCGTGGATCAATAGATTCTTGAAATAGTTACCGTACTTTGCCCCACAAGAGTCCGACCGTGGCTCAATGTCCCGCAGCTCGTTGAGATGTCGGAAATTAATGAAATTCAGCCCTCGGAAGGTTGAAAGACGTTGGTGCTGCGCATACGCGGGTTTCAGCGTCTAGTCGAAAACTCCAGGGAACGATCATTCGTTTTTTTTTTTTTTTTCGAGCTCGAATGTTTTCACGAGAGCCAACGATGAAACTCAAAAAATATCTTTTGCGGGCGAGTCCCATGCTATGTTGCTTATACCATACATTTTATGCATATATGTATACACCAATAATGTATCTACATACACAAAGATATATCAAGTTGGCGAAACGTGTTATTAGATTGAGTCGGCCCACGCGATCCCGGAGCACGCTCACCCAGTCCCGGAACCTCTCTCGCCGCGCACGAAGTCGGAGATAGCGCCGAGTGAAAGAGTGAGACGGCTCTTAAACGTTCGTAATTATCGCCTATATTCCCGGCCCTATCTGCATATATTATTTTGCAATTTTTATCCGCCTTGTACGCGCAACTACGTGAGCCGTCGCATCGAACGCCGATGTACTTCGTAATGCGCCCAAGCACGTGTAATTATTCTCATCCTGCTAGTTGCACGCCCAATGATCGTCGCGAAAGCTCGATCGCAGAACGAGCATCGTCGTCGGGAATCACTCCTGCGACCGCGGCAGCGATACCAGAATTGTATTCACGTCCACACTCGCTCCGCGCGGACTCTTCGACATATTGTCCAACACGGATTTTTCTTACAATAAAATCGATTCATCGTCGGGAAAAAGAATTTCGCCAATAATTGATGATTTATTTTTTTTCTTTATAATCCTTAGTTCAAAAAATTTATTGCGACACTTGAGTCGTGCATTCGACGCAATTTTTATCTTATTGATTTGTTCTTCGAGACCCTCGAATAAATTCGTGAAATCTTATCAAACTGCGTATATATTCGAATCTTTCGCTTTGGAATTTCTGCGTCGATATATTCACCGCGATTGACACTCTCCCCGAAGTTATTATCTCCCACCGCGCTGGCCAATTATAAATTAGGGTCCCGGGACGCAGGGGCACAAAAAAATTGCGCCGGGGAGATAAGACCGACGAATAAGTCTCGCGGTCTCGTCGAGATTTAGCGCGAGTAACCGGAGCTCGCTCGATGGTTCGGCGAATCCCCGATCTCTTTCCTCGCCGCCTCATCCTCCATTCTTTTGCCTTTTTCTGCTATGTTTTTTTTTTGTTTCCCTTTTTTTTCGATCTTTATTCGCCCTCTCTCTAAACCCTCGCACTTTTATCGGAGAATACGTTGTTAAGATATTGCCAAACACCGACTCGTGCAGTTCAACAGAGGTATGTGCATGCTCTGGTGTTGTGGCGTAGCTCAATGTTCGCATCTTCTTCCCTTCCCCCACTTGAAGCCCTTCCAGATTTTTTGTTTTGTTTTCGCATCTTCACTCTCCGTACTCGTTCCTCTTCTCCTTCGTCTCTATCTTTTTTTTTATTCTCTTCTTCTTCTTTTTCGTCTTGGGGCATTCGTGATATCTCGGTCCCACGGGTGGCAATCCGCCTCTCGTATCACGTATGTATACGCGCGTATACAAACATGTACGCAATCTATCGCATGGATGTTCACGTGCGAGGCAATGAGAACTGAAGCGTGAGAGCCAAAGAGAGAAGGATAAGCCAAAATAAAATCTTATTCGGATTTCAAAGCGCCCGCAATCATAGCGTGCTATCCAGAGCTCATTCTCGCTCGACGATTGACATCGCCTGTCAGTATACATTAGACCGGTTTTTAGGAAAAAAAAATGTTGTCGAAATTCCCCACATTTGAAGTACATGCTATAACCAGATTCCTTTCTAAATTTGAGCTCGATCGGGCCATTCTAAGAAGTTCCGCCGCGATGAAATCGATTTTTGCCTTTGATTAACACGTGAGAAAATTATTTTTCCAGTAAAAAGCGCCGCACTCGACCAATATAACCATCTGGCCATCGAAACTAAGGGCAATCGATTGTATTACGTTCCCGTCAAATAGGGAAAAATGGGTACCACGATGACATTTTTTAAAATCAATAACAATAATTAAAAACGTCAAAAAATGGGTTCAGTTCGAAACAGACATGATCGATTTCATCGCGGTGGACCCTCTTAGAATGGACCGATTGAGCTCAAATTTAGACAGGAGTCTTGTTATAGCACCTAAATCCACATAATTTCATGACAAGGTTCTGGATTAATATGTGAATATCAATTAATTGTTATTGTTCAATTAATAAGAGAATTAATTAATGAGTGAATTCGTTGCATTTATTAATTTTTCTACCCATCTGCTTGCATTGTATCCAATTGGAAATTGTAAATTCATTACGCGACAGTTCTTTCGAATTAAAACAATTTTTTTACGGTTTTCATTATTGTTGTTAATAAAAAAAATTCATCACAGTACCTATTTTTTTCTATTTCAAGGGAACGTAATACAATTAATTGCACTTAGTTTCGATGGCCGGATACTTATATTTGCCGAATGCGGCGCTATTTAGTGGTAAGATAATTATCTCACGTGTTAATCAAAGGCGAAATCGATTTCATCGCGGCGGAACCACTTAGAATGGTCCGATTGAGCTCAAATCTGAACAGGAGTCGTGTTATAGCATCTACTTCAAATGTGGGGAATCCCGGGGAAATTTTTTTTCCTAAAAACCAGTCTAGTATACATACATACATACATACAAATATATATGAATATGTATTTATATGCGTGATTCCACCAATTCGAGTAGCGAGTTTGGGCTTCATTATCAGCGATCTCTTTTTAACTTCAAGAAATGAAAGTTTCCATCGAAAAATAATCATATAGAATCATTTTTTTCAGATTTTTTCCTTGGTTATTTTCGCTGTAATTGTATAAGCCATTTTGCGAATTTTTCATGATTGTTTCTCCATCGATTTCCTAATGTGTTTTGATTAAAAAAATTAGTCTTGACCAAGCTTTCTATGTAAACAAGGCTCAGCTTTTCGACAAAAATATAATAACATTTTTGGGCCTTCAAAAATTACTTAATATTGAATTTAATATATAAAAATCGATTCTTCGGCCAATGCATAATTTAAAAAAAAATTTTATATTTTTCTCGAAAGTCTGTAAAAAATGTACATTTAAAAAAATCAAAACAAACAAGTAAAATGAATAAACTGAGGTTTCAGTTGTATTTCCAAACGTTTGTTGATTCAACGAGTTATTACAAAGATCCCAGGTGAATCAAAAATTTAAGTTCCAAAAGAGGTACAATTCCTGCGGAATACCTCATATGCAGCATGCGCAATCGTTTCCTGAAGCTCATCACGCAGCAAAATCGGACCATTAACCAAATGGCTACATGATTTAATAACTGCTAATCTTTGTGACATTTACCACGCAGTTTTATTTGTGGTATCGACCATAAGTTCATAAATAAGAATAGTATTTTTTGTAAAATTTAACTGTTCGGGTTAATTTGACTCAATCGTGAGACTTTATTAATAATTAACGACATCTAAAAGCGTATAATGTGATTCCGAACCACGAATTTAACACGGATAAACTACGGGTATTCTTGCTATGTTACTGCGAATTAACTGCGAGGTTGTTATTGGGTGATAAAAATATATAGAAACATTAACTGGCGCCACAGTTTGATTTCCGCTCGCGAATTTAATTACCCGACGGCACGGTTGCATTATGATTATTATTATTAATCAATTAAATGCAAGCTTTGAATGGCCGTGCGACGATAAATTCGGACGACCGTTGCACCGAGCAATTATATTCGTCACAACATAATTCAAATGGAACGAAAAAAGAAAGATCCCGGTAAACATAACTGACAAGCGCGTTATTGCAGCAGTTGAATTAATAAGCCTGGAGTTAATGCGCTTTTGACTTCCGATTTAACGCCTTATAATACTGTACCATAGCCGAAAGGCGTTGAAAAAGTGAACGAACAATGCTCGAACGCGGGGCTTTGCCATCGCACGAACCGGGAACAAGGAGAACAAGAATAAAGTCTAGGAGAAGTGAACGAAAAAAAAAAACAAGGCAAAAACTAAAGGGGAGAAAAAATAAAAAATATAAAAAAACGTTCTCTTGCGGTGCAGGCGTCGCGGGCGGAAAGAGCCACGCCTCTTTGAAAACTAAACTCATAAAACTCGATGAGTCTTACCACTGCTCCCTTTTTTTCTCATCTTCCATCCTGCTCACTTTTGTCGTTTCTCGCCCTCGCTCCCTCTCGTTCTTTTGTTTCTCCTCATCTTCTGGTCATTTTTTCGGTGTCAAACTTTTACGAGCGATCCTGCGAGACCCGTGAGCGTAGTCCCGAGGCTCTGAGGAACACCGCGCAAAGCTCGTAGATCACAAACGTACGAATACCGCAAAGGAGAGCCTGCAGCTTGTAACTTCCATCGCACCGCGTTCTGAATGCACGGAAAGAGACCTCGCATGTTAGCTCCTCCGTTGCTGCAGCAGTCCGGTTCGAGATCGTGATCTCAGATCTTTCAGACCCGATGAAGGCTTCGAACAACGCTTTGGCACGATGGTGAACGAAAAAACGAGACGAGAAAAACGAGCATGGACGAAGAACCGGCGCCGAATATGGAAAAAAAATGAGAAACATATATATTTATACGCCTTGAGTCGTTCATTCATTCGAGCGTAACGCAAGCTAGCGCAGATACACCGCCGGTACCCAAGAGAGCGGTGTACGTAGGCACGGAAATGTGACTACGTAACGACGATATAACGAAGCCCTGTGGTCCACATACGAGAAACGAGGCACATATACCTCCTTCCCGTCCACCTCGAGCAGTTCTGCTCTGGAATAGAGTCGAAGCTGGGCGAGGGCAGACCGATAAATCATAGACCTGTGCTGCACCGGCGCCGGCTTAGCTAAACTTTGCTTAGAAATTAGGATCTCCACTTATGCTGCTGCTGCTGGTGCTGCCGGTGGTGGTGGAAATGATGCTGCTCTGCTAATTAGCCGCATGGTTCATAAGGGGCTGGTGAGTTTTGTAGTACTCGCAAAAATCGAAGGTGACCTCTGGAGCATGCGTCGGAAATAATCTCAGATTTATCCACGAAAAGAGATTGTGCATCACCTCGATGCTTAGACGGAATAAATAGATTCTGTAACAATCTCTCGCCTTGACGCGTGGAGTCGCTGCGCCAGCTACTGGATTCACATTAACTTGTTCAAAGTCAACACGCGTCTTATTATCAGACAAGCTTTTGCTAATTAAGACTGAATAGCCTGTGATGGCCTAGTGTGGTATATCGCGGCAACGCTGTTTTAGCAGAATACGCTCTCACTTCCTCGGTAATAGAATATTCGCAGTCGCGATAATTTGTCAAATTTTATTAAATACTTTGACAACTTAAATTTACAATTCCATCATAATAAATCAATGTTATTCGACAAGTATCAGTTTTTTCCACAACCATATTTCATTTCGAAAATGCAATAATTGTTATCGGTTGAATACATTTTTTCCCCTTTTTTTAAATATTCATGAAGGGCTTACATGAGATTTTTATTTATTGGAAAATTGGTGGTAGACTGCGCGCGGACACGAGATATGGAAAATTTATAAAGCGGATTAATGAGTCGGATTAATAAGTATATTAAATACCGACCGCGTATGTATGCACTGAATATACGCGTATTTGTGCATTATTCGTAATATTTCCGTGATAATATTTCACGTATTAATCCCGGGCCACGGGAAAGAGAATGATGCGATTTAATCCAGAATGCCCTCTGGCGTTATCGTATACTCCATTTCGCGGGCTGATATTCGTGCCAGAGAGCGGGCTGTACGCGATCGATATGACAATGGTCAGTTCGAAAGAGACGTAGGTACGTAATTTTGGTCCTCGTTTCCGGCTCGAACTTTCGAACGCTTATGACAGTTACGGCTGTATCGGCCAAATTTTAACGCGTATCTACACGAAGCTCGCCCGGCCCAATCTCGATAAACCTGGTGCAACATTCGCGATTGCTCCGAGCTCTTCGTCATTACGTCCGTTATCATGTTCCATCATTACGAACCGTCGAGTTCCGTTGGTGAATAGAAAAATTGATGGGAGTTGAAAAGCCTCTGACGCTTTTCAACGTAGATTTTGACGTGGGTTCGCTAATAGTTGGGGTAGCTATTGAAACCGTTCGGAATGACCCAAGCATTGCGTATAACGTTTTTAAATGCCTGAAAAATAAATAATTGACGCGGCAAAAACGTGGTAAAAATACCGCCACGATGCAAAATATTTTCCCCTCATTATTTTCGTTACACTCGTTAATCTCTTTCCAAACAAAAGGCTCACCGTATCGAAGTCCGGATCGAAAAATCGCGTGGACAAGTAGAGAGGTCAGTCTTCGTCAGGTGTCCGATTCGTCCGGATGCAACGAGTATTCGGTTGGACCCGCATGCACCGTAAGGGTTTTAAACAAACCAAGCTGTCGATCCTGACTCAGAGAAAGGCGAGATTAAGAGTGGCGACTTGGCAATGCTTCGTGAGAATCTGAGATACACTCGAGGAAGAAGCATCACCGGGAAAAGATCTTCTTCTTGGCACGAGAAAAGAATGCCAGAGATATGGATAGGCCGATAACTTTGCCGCGTTTCCATTGAGTTGCAAATCTTACGTGGCCCGAAACGAACGATCGAGGAGACAGAGAATGAAACACCGGAAGAACCGACGAGAATGAATGAAAAAAAAAAAAGATGTACAAGACTCGCGTCTCGTCGGTTGCGTCGCCGTCGATAAATAAACCGAGCGCCCTGACTCGTGTTTCGAATAATCGAGTAAAGGAATATTCAGATGGAATTTCCAATATGGTTCGTGAAAAATGCATGAGCCACGGGTTGAAATTAAGTCGCTAAGAAGTTGTGCACCAAGGCCCTGAGGGCTCATTTTTGTTCGTTCGCTTTCTATACACTCTTGCCTCGCTTGTACCTCTCGCAACAACCTCCCTTTCTTTCTCTTGTGTCGTCTCCTTTCAGTCTTTGCCTTGCTGTCCACAATAATCCCGGCTGTTAGCCAATTTCCCTTTGTCCGAAACTTGCCCTTGATATAAATCCCAGGGATTTCTTCATTGTCCCAAAGGAAAAATTCGCTTTCAAGATTCTTGACTATCTGTGTGTTTTTCTTTAATTGTTATTCAAATATTGAACGATTTCCTCGCAAAAGTTCCACATGTAAATAGCAACGAGGCGATTATGAACAGCGGCGGTGGATTACAAAGAAATTCCGTATTAATGGAGCAATTTGTAGTCTCAATTAATGTGTAACTTCTAAATTCCTTTCGACGAGCCAGGGTGTCCGTGAGGTCTTCCCTTGACGGCAATCTGTCGAGTCGCCGTCGTTTGACTTCACGGCAGTCTTGTTGTTGAGCTACCCAAGCGTAAAAACTGTGTCCCAGTGAATTAGTCTCGTGGCCTGCTCGGTTACACGCAGCTTCCTTCTTTAAAGGTCCGAGAGGGAAGTACACGATATGTGGTCTAGAATGAGACGGAGAATAGAGCACAAATGGAAAAAAAGTACAGTGGCCCTGTTTCGAGAATAACGCTAGCTAGTTGTGCCGTCGACTGAGATGTCAAATCGTTAATGAAAGCGCCATCTGCACATCCAGAATGCACACAGTTCTCTAAAACAAAAAACGAAATGTAGAAAACACGTGAACAGATGGGACGCGGAAAAAATAAGAGAAATTATGACATCAATTAATTTGTTTAGTCATCGTTGATACGCACGAAAAAAACGCAGGAGAATCTAGGAGTTGATTTACTTTTAACGAACATGGCTCGGAAGGGATTGCATTGTTTCGATAAGTGCGAAAACTTTAAGCCGGACTCTAATATTATGTGTCTCTCGTGATTTTCAATCAGATATTAATGTAAATTCCCCGGTTATTAAAACATGAGATTTCTTGACTGTACGAATGAATTATGATTCTTCGAAGTTACATGAAAATCAGAATTGAATTTATATGCAATCGTGATTTTCGTGTGATCCGTTCAATCAGCTTGGATTCCATCGTCTGTTTCGCGAGATGCTCAGCGCAGTGTTGGCTCGTGATCTATCAAAAAGAGGAAGGAAGGGATAGAGCGAGAGAGAACGCGATCGAGACTCGGTGCGGGTGGGTGGTCAGTCGCTGCACCCCGCTAACTGCAGGGGATATTCTTGTGCATAGCAGGAGTAAAACTAAGCGCAGGCGAACGAGCACCGCGCGTGCCTTCGCCCGACGAATATCGGACCTTGCGCCCGACGATTTACATATTTGATTGTGATGCACGGGCCACCAGGCTCCCGTAAATCGCGTTGCAACGCGATAAACGAGTGGGGAAGAAAGTGAGAGAGGGAGAGGTAGAGGCGGGGGGATACAGAGAGCCGGAGTACAGCTTCGAAAATGCAAATCTTTGAGACGTGAACTGTATGCGCGAGGGTCGAGTGGTGCGAGCAGGCACTGAGAAAACGATGCTTCATATCTCGACCCGTTCATCTTGCTATAATTGCTTCCAGCGTCGGCCAATGTCTTGGAAAATTTACGAGATTAGGAGTAGGTGAACTTAACACGCGTAGATTAATGGGATCGGGTGTGTTCGGTCGAAATAACAATTCGTACACTTAAAAAAAAATCAAAATGCCCAGATAGATTACAGAGATTGTTTTCTAACGATTTGGGTTTACTCTACTTTGGTATTTACTCGTGCGGTTTGTCTCGCCTGCACAAAAAGTGATTTCGACACTCGTCAAAGTACATTAAAAAGGTAACATTTTCAAAACCGTCAACGAGATCGGATCAACTTAATTTTTTGCGAATCAGTTACATTTTTTAATCGAATGCTGAATATGATTAATCAAAGAAAAATCAATATCCGAGTCAGCTTGCGATGTCAATATCGTTATAATTCCTCCTTAAGAGTGATTGAAATTGAGTAGGAGTCTACCTGATTGACATATCCGAGATACGCCCTAACCCTGTCGTCACCTCCCCGCCACTCGAATGGAAATCACTTTGACTGAATTCACGGCGCACGTAACTGGCAAATCGTCCCACTTGATCAATTTCGCTCATCTATGATTCGCATGGACGTTACGAAGCTCGAGCGTTGAAACGATGACAATAAAAAATTTCATGGCGTATCTCACGAATCTTCGTCAGTCAATGGAGCGTCTGTTTTTGAAGGCGATGCTTTGGGTATACCATAGAGGTGTCACCTCGTTGACATCATCACGTGGGTGGTGTCGCCGGCTGAGAGGTGATTCCGAGTGGCAGAACTCCAGCGGGCGTAGTCATACGAAGCGTCGATAGTTGGATCTAAATTTAGCCGGCACATCCGCATACACAGCGACGCGGTGAATTCAACATGAAGCATTGGAGGCCATAATTGGTATGCGCGGTTCCAAAACTGTCAAAGGGTTTGTACCGTGAAGAGCCCGTATAACTGGCTCTGTGAATCAATATCAAATCGAGAAAATTACGACGCAAAGTCCCAGTGAGTCGTGAAATTTAATTTCGTTGCAAAACATTACGGACGGAGAACATCAGAGAAAATCGTCAAAAGCTAAGATCGTCGTATCTAAATCGAAATAGCAATTCGTGGAAGCAGAAGTTGAGTCGAGTTTATAAACGGGCCAACAGTTGAAAATAAAATTTGCCGTATCGTTCGGGACTATAAGTCAATACGCGGAAACAGAGTATCAGAGTGAAAAGGTCAAAGCTCGAACGATTCTTTCGACCCGAACCCACTACTCGTGGTTGAATCAATTTGATACGCTTCGGACACTCATAACCGTACCGCGACTGTCGCACTAAATTATTCAACGGAGGAACAATATCGTGTGAGCTTTACCATTACTCGATAAAATTCCGATACACACCCCATGGATGTAATGAAAAAAGTTTTAAGTGCTCACGTTGGGTGCTACTTATAGATAGAATTTTCATTAGGCTGGATGGTGTTCGCGTTCTTGGTTCTGCGATACCGCCAATCGGAACGAAAGTAAGCATAGCGGAGCAGAGCAGGAGACTCTGATGCGCACACCTTGGGAAAGACTTCGGGCTCGACTCGAAGCGGGGAGGGATGCCAAAGATAGCGAGAAAGCGCGAAAGAGCAAGAGATGAAAAGAAAGAATGAGAAAGAAGAAGAGAGGGAGCGTGGGTGAGAGAGAGAAAAGCGATACCAGAAGTAGTAAGAAACGCCAGGAGCAGCAGAGGAAAGCAGCGCAGCAAGCATCGGAAGCACTTTAGCCGGGACGCGGGTACGCGTGGAAGGCACGAGATTAATGTGCCCCTTGGATGCACGACCTCGAAGGAGAGGCGAAGAGGCTACCGCGAGCGAGCGAGCGGGCGAGTGGCCTTTCGGCTCGAACGCGAAAGAGCTATTAGCTTCTTCGTTCCCGCGAAGAAGTACGCGGCCCAATAAAGTTAGCGTGCCGCAGCTCGAGCTCCTGCGAGCTTTCTTCCTTCTGTATCGTATACATGTATTGCCATTCGTGTATTCATGTACACAAGCAGCATCGAGCTGTTGTAGTACGAGCGCACTCAGCTCTTCGACAAACATTTTCCATCACTCGGTTTTCCCGCCGACAGGATGTACCGAAGAAACTCCGATGGCCTCTTATTTCCTTGGCGGAACAAAAGCGTCACTAAGACACGGTCGTAGCGCTTTGAGCTTTTTTGAGACACAAGAGATTCGCGGACAATCAGCTTTGGTTTCGGGTCCCGTGCATTGTTATTGGCTTGTAACTTGAAATGGACCAATTTGAATGTTCGAATATCGAATGAGCCCGACGCGACTGTTGTTTCGCATAGCCCGTCGATCGATTGCGAAACCATACACTGATGCAGTCATCCTTTTTCGTTTCGTCCGATGCGTATTACAATTGTCACTATTATTGCTAACCATGAACCTCCGATTGTGTATAGGTTCTTTACGAACGTTAACCTCAATCATAAGTTTCTTGTTGCAATGACTCGTCATGCATTATTGCAGAAGTGTCGATGAGTGCCATTGAGTTTACAATAGGCCCGTATGTTCGCGACAGGCATGTACCACACGTGTCTTGAGTTACATCAAATGCAATATTATGCAGGCGCTCTTGACCGCACATCGAACAATTGCAATGAGATATTTCCATTTTGTCACTTTGAACAGTCCCTCACATTTTATGTAGTCTCGCAGGTCATCGTATAGACATCGTATGTCCAGAATATATTTCCTCGTATTAAAGTGACGTTTGCAATATTTCGTTTCGACGGAAACTTCGTATTTTGTACTGTAAACAGTGTGAAAGTACACGAATGTACATCATGTTATAAATCTTCCTTTCTTTTCACTCCAAATTCTTGGGAGCCCAGCGGTTTTGAACAACGCAGCAACCCGACGGCCACTATCGATCCAGATCGAAGTGCGGCCAAGAATTTCAAGCCTCATCGGCCATACATCATCAGCCTCGGGGTCGCCAACCTATCTCTATATCTATATGTACAACCACCTGCATCATCTTTCGACGACTAAAGTTCGATCCGACGTTAAGGTCCTCCCGCGAACCATCCACATTTTTTCTTCACAACTCGTATATCCCCGAGGCGAGACACACGAACTCGGCGTTGCTACAGTGACTCGCCGACAAATGAAGAAGATGTAGGAGAAGGGAGGCGTTAATTTCCTTTCGGCGTTCGGTCCCACATCATCCGACAACGTCACGACGTTTTTATGTATTCTTATTAACCCCTCTGACTCGGGAATTAATTCTACTATACCGAATATATACTTGGAAATGTTTCTATCATCTTGATGGTACAAATATCCCGTTGTGAGATGTCAAGTACTTTTTCAATTCCCTCGAAGTTCCCAGTAATCCGGGACTTCGGATCAACTTTTTTGATTGAACAATTCATTGGAGCTGATCGTGGAATCTGCTTGAAGGGAATGCGTGGACGGAATCAGCAACAACGCTACAAACGTGGAACTTAAAGAAAATAAGTGAAGAAAATAAACTTCAAAGGTTCGAAAGGGTAAAAAAAATTCAACGTACACAACAACAATGAAACTAACTTTAAAAACCACAAGTTGCTTCCAGTCCGGAATTGCAAATAGCCTGCAGTACCGGGTGCATTGTCTACAGCTCAATAAGCCGGGAAAGATTTTCGCTTATGTAATGAGTTTTCTGAATTTAAAGCCGCTTGGCGACACCCGAGGGGCCGTATATCAAATTTGGCAATTGTATTAGCAATTTAACAGTTTCAACTCGCCATAGGTACAACGGGTCATTATTGTTCAGTGAGAAAAATGAAACGAAACATATTTTTCCACCATGACAGACCGGAAATGAGAACAACAAAAATTGATGCACGTTCTCCCGGCAAATTAACACACGCATCTCAAGACCCCGTCATTCGAATTGAAGTATTAGCGTCGTAAGGAAATTCGTTTTGCGACTTGTGTCTTTACGACTTGCCTCGCGTGTCTCTCTTGAGACTCGTCCGTTGCCGAGTCTCGAATGAACCAATGACAATTCTCGTTGGTTGACGACTTAACCATAACATGAATTAAACATTCCTATCTTAGAAAGACGTGGGAAGGAGCGTCGGAAACATTTTTTAAATTCTGCAGAGAAACAAAATGTTATACGTAAAGAAAACACGAAATAAGAAAAAATAAGAATCGAAGGCTAAAAAATTATGGAGCCACCAAGGGTCGAATGGTGAATTACGATCTTATGACGAGGGCTATATAACATGGCATCGGCTCACTCGGTAATTCGATTCGAAACATGTAACATAGACGCATCGAAGAGGAGCCTGTCGCGCAAACGTCTTTCCCGAGTCGTCGGCACGAGCCTCACTTCGCTCGTAAAGCCTTTTCCTTCGTTCGAGGAGGATAGGTGTGCACGCGAGGTTTAAGGCGCGAAGACGGTGTCCATTAATGGGCCCCCATAGTCCCCGCGTCCAGCAGTGTCCGTTCGCCAACGCCACGCCAAGACGTTAAGTGGTTGACAGACCAATAAAACTGACATCGTAAAGTTTCTTCGAGTTGAAGCCTCGAATGCGTCCGAAAGTATTTCCTCGGAAGGTTCTGCGGCTTTGAAATTTGATTATTATTAGGCCCTGCACGCTCACCATGGACGTCTCGAAAATGACGGCGTCTAGAATCTACACGCCACCCCGAATAATCGATGAGATGCGTTCTAATCCGTCAGGCGCGATATACCCGTATATAGGGTCTCGTGAAGAATTCACAATAATTTTATTTTAATACCCGGCTTATGCGCCTGAGCTGACACGGGTATAAACGAACTGCTGTCACTTCTGGTGGTTCATAAAAATTTCGTACGGGTATCGTATACCTGGGTTTGCTCTGGGTGTAGCGCGAGAAGCAGAACGAAATTCTCGGCGGCTACCGGGCATGAGTGAGCTAGTTAACTCGATACGGAGATAAGTTTTTTTTTTTTTTACCTGCATTCAAGAGCTATATGCTACGTTATAAATCGTGCGAGAGGCGCCTGATAATTTCGTCAAATCAACGAGATATATAAAATAAATTAGATCGCTGTGGCTACAACCGGAGTACCCTATCTAGATTGACGACTCTATAGTAGAGTGCACACTGTGGACTCTCCCGTGATCTCATATCTGGGGAAAGATATATTACTCATGTTTCCGCGGTACATAAAACGTCGATAAATATACGCAACCCATAGGAATATGTGAGTAAACACGCGAGAGTAATGCGAAGGCGTCGCGTCGGCTCGCAACGGTATGTGTCCGCGGTCCGGCGAGAAAATGCGAGGTCCACCGCTGCCTCGCCCCACACTGCGAGCATATCACTGCAAAGTCGCCGCTCCTTCGGCAAAAATAATTACCCTCAGCAAGTGGTCCACTAATTAAGATCTCGAAGGCAAACTTCAAAGCCGTTTTTCTTAACATTCGTGCATGTGTATGCATACTCTATACGCATAAACTCACGATGTTACGCTACTCCCTGTGCTTGGTCCGCTCGAGCATGACCCGAGTACATTCGCTTTATTATTTGTTGCCCGGATCTACTGCAGTTAAGGACGGTGACCTGTTCCACTTTAACGGAAATAAAATTTTATCTTCATGCTAATTATTAAGGCGCCAATGATTTGTAATTAAGATTTATCATGAATGTTCGGTTATAAATATGAAATTTTAATATTGAAGATAAATGAAAGAAACATTTTCGATAATCATTTTTTTGTCGATGTTAACTTACAAAATGTATTTTGCCACTTGTTCACCGGTCATGAAAAAAATATGGCTTCGACCGTAAGAGAAGGAGACTCTCACGGAGTATTTGGGAATGATAAAAGTCTCGTGGCCACGTGTTACCGGCCTGTCGTTGACAAATTTTATTAAAGGTCGAAAGATAATGCCATGAGCAGCAAGAACAGAAGAAGGTTGAGAAGTTAGTGACAAATGACAACGAGCTAACGGACGACGGTGTCACACACAGAGGCCTGGTGGCAATGACCAAGGCGATACTAATGAGTTTCGGCTGCTTTCTACATCTTCCTTGCTCTTTACTTTTTCCCCATCTGCCGCGTCGCCCGTTTCTCCAGGCTTTTTCTAATTTCTGCAGATTGCAGTAACAACGCGAGCCAGCGTCAACGTGAAAACGAAATAACGTGAAAACACCGGAGCCGAAGCTCGCGTCGACGAATACGACGACGAACGGGAGACCGGAGATTAATGATCGACGAAAAAAGAATTACGTCGTCCTCGCGCACCCCCATGTTTTTTCTTTTTTTTTTCGATCTGTCTTTTGTGGCATGTATTCAACATTGTACTCGCCAACCTCCCACACACTGCGCCCATCGCACGTCACTCCCCCCACAAATCACTCGTCTTTTTTTCTTTACGTACGATTATGACGAATCATTATTTGTATCCATCCAGCGAGAGGACAGGAGTCAGTGGGAGGCTTGTAACATTTTGTTGGTATGCAGTCCAACCATGACCCCTACACCTACCCCTATTCAAGTCGCAACATCGTTTATCAAATTAATTCGACCTCCTTTAAACGTACGGGCGATTTTTTTTTTGCCAATCAATTGTTCAATCAAATTCTTCAATCAATCAAAATCAAAGTCAATTTGTCAATCAAATTCTACCCTAAAGTATAGACATCCGCGAGATGAGATTTCGCTTTAATTTCTTTAATTAGAACAAAGGTGTGCGATTGGCAAATTTTTACATTTTTTTCATTGGACATATCGTTGCTCCATCGCTATTACAATAACAGAGCTTATTCGCATATGTGGATCACAAGAGTATTTCATTTCTTATCGGGTCGTCCGGAATGCGTCTACTCTACAGAGGCGGAAGTTGGTCGGATCGTTCGGACCATTCGGATCGTCGTATAACGGGTGGACACGATCGATGATCGCAATCACTGATTTCGTGTAATATCGGAGGTTTTTGCAGCTCGAAACAACTTGCGAATCGAATGATTTATACGGCGAAATAATATAATCATATGCGAGATTTTCGGTCTCAGGCCTACAACGATTATTTATCGCTTATTGTTGACCGAGTATATAAATATAAATATATATATATAAATACTCGAATCTATATGAAATGCTTATTTTGCATAAGGGAAAAATAAAATCTATCGCTGAAATCTAGGCGCGTGCCCACTATAGAATTCGAAAGAGCTTCAACGGATTATCTGTTTGGATTATCGATCGACTAAAGATAACTCAGTTTCCATCGCGCTCAACGCTGCTGCTGCTGCCGGATTATTATTATTATTATTGCGCTTTAATGATCGCTTCCATACGAGCCTGCAGTCCTGTACCAGCATACAGCTATGCTACATGCAACTAAACTAAATATATATATACATATTATTTTTAACAATTCTCAATCACGCGTCCACCTCCTGCGAGGAACAGTCGAGCTATTACTGTCCGCAAGCACATTGTCGTTCTTGGAATAATTCGCGTTATCAGATCGTCCGTTATGTACCGAGCTCGCTGTATGGTTATCGAGATCGAGGCATTCTTCGCTCGTAGAAAGTAGATAATCGACGTCGACGTACCGGTATACCATATGAATGGATACGATATGTACACATACCAAAGTCGAGATCGGATTCACGAAAGTTATACCGTCGTTCGTCGCTAAGTTGACGAAATGTTCGCAAATGTACTGATTTACTAACGCTGTCAAAAAGGTTTCAATAAAAGGTGTGTAGATAATATTACTCTTATCGCATCAATTTATAATTTAAAATAGTATAAGCGAAGTAATTTAGTAGAGTCAGTCGATGAGGTTTATATTATAAAAATGTTGGAAAATGGCAATTTTCATTTCGAACAATAATAGTGTGAGTGTAACCCGCGCTATGTTTGTAGCGAGGAGACTAGAAGTCGTTGCAAAAACCTATCAGCAACAGTTCTATTAATAAACGGCCTAGAAAAAAAAATAAATGGCCTAAAAAAATAACAAATAACCCTCAATCCCCGAAGTACCCAAATAATCTAAAAAAAAAAAAAACAAATAACCCTAAATCCCCTAAGTACCCAAATGACCTAAAAAATAAATAAATAACAAATAACCCTAAATCCCGAAGTACCCAAACTTACTCAGACTAAACTAACCTGAAGTAACCGAAGCCATGCTAAGCCAAACTAACCAGTCTGGTCTGCGAATTGCGATTTTTCTTATTTTTTTAAAGTACCCATTTATATCGGTCGATTTTTCCATCGGCCATTTTATCTGTCGGCCATTTTTTCAGTCGGTCATTTTTGTCCTGCCATTTTGGCCCCGGTCGTTTATTTATAGATCCATCAGCAACACGTATAACGAGTTGAAAAAAAAACACTCAAGGCAAATGCGAACAAAAAAAAAAACTGAACACATGTCCGAATTTGAGCCTTCTCAATAACAACTTGTACTGAATCCGTCGACTTTCGATTTATTAATTAATCGTAATTCGTCGATAAACTTACTCTAGTTGTTACCTATATGCTCCGCTGTCCATTATTAACAGTGTATAAGCAACTTCACTAACGTATGCCACAACGAAATAAGTGCTTATGTTTTCAGAATTTATCGATTTGTCAAAGAAAAAAAAACGTAGATTTCGTACTACATGTGATATGACCTAGTTTCGAACGGACTGTTGAGAGCAAACGCTCTCATCGTCGTTGTTCGTTCCTATCGGGAAAGCTGCTGTAATAAACTCTTATCTCCGTTGCATTTGGTTGATCCATCTACCCTGTCATTCAAGTGCAGAGCTTTGGATGATAAAAATGCCATTGCACTTTGCTTGCTATGCAGGGATACATTGCACCGAAGCAATATTCCCGAGATCCGAAAGTGGGGTGGCGGGGTTTGTGTACTGTCCATGGTACCCTGGTAGATACAGTCGAGGTTTTATTTTTGGCGAACATTTACCGGTGTACAGCACCGAGAGGAGGACTCAGGCTTTTACTCGACGAGGACCCATGAGTGAGAGTACACCGTGAGCAATAAATTCGACTGTTCTCTCTCCAGCGCGAGACGACCTCGTCTAACTTGAGCCGGCTTTAACAAACCTCTCTCTTGATACCATAGTAGGAATATAGGTAGCCTTATAGTACGCAGTATAGCTTCAACGTTCACTCCACTTCTACTCCGCCTATCTCGACGGATTTGGCGACGCTCCAGCAGCAAGCCACGGGTACGGAAACTCGTGAGAGTGAGAGCTCCGGTGACTCCCTCGCGTTCGTTATATTGTCCGGAAAATGGGTCGACTGTAATTGCGGTTTTACCCCGCACGCGACCTCCACTGCTCGATCTTTATTCTAACCTTATGTCTACGATTTTTCACCCTCTTTCCTCTCATTTATCGTCCGGATAAGCCCGTAACCGCGTTAAGTCGCCATTACTTTTCTTCGACTCGGCTCGTTACATTTTTTTTTTCGGACGTAGCAATAGTGCATAATCATTGAAAAGTCGGACAACTATATTTACAATTGATTTTTCAATCGTTATTTCGTCATCAATCGCTCCCATAAGCGTAAAATAACTTTTGGTGAAGCTACAGTTTATCCGCAAATAAATTAATCAAAATCAGGTTCTACTTCAACGGTAATTTTCACCCTAAAAAAAACAATCTTAACTCGAAATATTTTTCATACTAATTTGCTTTTGTTTCTATCTGTTTCAGGTATGCATCTCAATAAAAATGATAACGCTAGTGGACAAAAGTCATTAGTCTAAAGACCGACAACGCCTCTTTCGGTAAGTCTGTTCTGATTTTCCCAGTGGCATAGTGCCCGCGTCATTCTTAAATCCCTCGCGTAAACGTACCGCAAAATACCCCTACTACATGCCGCACAACCGATCGCAGGATCGATCTTTTATTGCCCGCAAGGCGCTTCTCCTTGGGGAATTCTCCTCTCCCAATTAGACGACCTTCGACGCGAGATAAATATTCGAACAAATCGCGCCTGCCATTAAAGCTGTTGTGCTCTCGTATCGCTTCTTATCTAAACACCCGTGGAAAATGTAGGCTCATCGTCTGACACATAGACCGCGCATTATACACGCTATATCTGTGCGAAAGAAGCTACGCACGATGTGTTAAACCCGATGAGCGAAGGGGGAGAGGGGGAGGAGCATTCGAACGGCATCGATGTAATTTATAAGCGGCTTCCACCGACGAAAGATAACGTCCGGCCCGGTTCCCCCAAAACGTCGTTCGTAAACGTGGTGCAGTACCCCGTCACCCCTGCAACCCTCGATACTGCCGCAACTATGCTCGGTCTGAGCTGTGTGCACCGGATCAGACGCCAATTACGTCACGGGAACAGAGACAGGGTCACGTGTCACGTGTTAGGGCAGATTACGTTAGTTGCCCCTGATATGAGACAGAGCGAGAGATTCCATGGGAACCTGTGAGCGTGGTGACGATCTCGCTCTTCAGCCATATACACACTGTCCACATGTATGTATGTTCGTACAGCAGATTCTGCCGTACAGTGTCTCAGTTTGGGCCTTCGATTCCCTCTCGTTCTCGATGTGTGTTCATGCCAATCCCGAGGATCTTGATCCTCGACGGGCGCTCCCTCCGCACGCGCACCTGGATCGATTCTCATCCTTTGAGACACCCGGTCGCAGCTCCAGAACCCTCGGCAATGCCGGAGAATGCATGTGTGTCTGCATATATCTATATACGTATACGTATGTAGATACAGCTCCCTCCCGGGCATCTTTACCGATAAGTCCACCGCCACCGCACGGCCAATTACATCCAACCGAGATTTGCGCCGAGTGACGATGCAACTAGCCAAACGGGTTCGACGAGATTCAAACGAATAAGTGTACGCAATGTGCACATACGTGCGTTTACTTGTGCGTTCATATCCCTGCTAAACGTAGAAAATACATTTGGATTGTATGTGTGAGCAGTGGTGTTTAGAAAAAAATTCGATTCGGAAGTGGTAATAAAACAGCATTTGCCATTTTATTGAAGATTACTTAACAAACTTGTAATTCCAAAGTCGCATGCTCATAACTCCTCCGAATAAGCCGAACGTCAATTAAAACAACAGTAGTTTTCAGTAAAAAAAATATTAATGTGAATGCATTTATTTAAACCAATAATAACAAAGATTTTATCTTATCAAAGACATTAAATACATTAATTCAATGATCGGAAGTTTCACATAGTTCAGGTACTCCAATATTCCTACACAGTGGAACCACCGGAAAATTCGGATTGCTTTTCGTTGTAAAATGAATTTTATTTCGAATTCTTCATATTTCTCTCTACATTTCCAAATGGCACAAGCCCAATTGTTCATTATTAGAGTTATAACAGCGTTAGAGAGTCAAAGGATTTGTGAGTTTGGAGAAAATACCTGACGAAGCGGAAATGGAACCCCTCTGCTTTGCACAGCGTAATATTACTGCACACAGAGTATATACCAAGTATATACAGGTGGGGGATTTAGTACGCGCGCACTTTGGTACACAGAGTCTGTGTGTCTGCGCCGTCCATTCCTCATATCTTCCATTCATCCATCTTTTAATCCGGCAAATCACGGATATTAATTTGCAGATGAAACGTCGTTTCGCGGAACGTCGAGGGGTGCAACACGAGCATACATAGCATGACCATACGAGTATGGTGCCGACTGTTCAGATATCGGCCAATTAAAAGCTCCACGGGCGTTTTCCAACTGTCGCTGTAATTCCAGCAGCCCCACGGATCCCTATATCACTCACTTTCTTCCTTCACGGTCTCGAATTCATCTCGCTCGAACGCTTCGTCTTCTCTCCGGCATAATCATCGCACAGATCGTTTCCTCTGCCGACAGCCCGCCGCCTTCCCGCGGTATCTAATATATATTCATATACAGAGTGATTCAGAATAAAGTTCACGCATTTTTTTTGTTTCAAAGGACAATTGACCAGAATAATGTCCATTGTGCAAGGAAGAAAGTATATGTAATGGTAAAATGTCAACATTGTAAATTTTGTGTAATGTCGTGAAATTTTTCTAAACCGGCTAATTTTCGCCCGTAGATTTTTATCCGATTGGGACCGCAAACGCTTACTCATGGTACAATAACATTTCTCAAATATTAATGATTGGCTGTTGAATATTTTTTATTCGAAATTGCCCAAGTGGAAACAAAAACCTCGTACCTATCCACAGCGGTTGAAACCGTCGCAGCACATTTTTAATAGCGCGGTATATATGAGCGATTCCTCCAATCCGAGTACCGAGCTTGGGCTTTACTATCAGCGATCTCTGTGGAACTTTCAAAAATATAAGTCCCCACCGGTTAAGGCCCAAAAACGTTTTTGTATTTTGTTTCGAAAAGCTTAGACTTTTTTATACAGAAAACTTGGTCAAGACTAGTTTTTTCCTTAATCCAAAACACATTGGAAAATTAATGAAAAAAAAATGAAAAATTCGCAGAATGACACACACAATTACAGCAAGAATAACCGGCGAAAGAATTTGGAAAAGATTGAGAATTAATTTCCGAATGGGAACATTCATTTCTCAAAGTTACAAAACGATCGCTGATAGTAAAGTCCAAACTCGGTACTCAAATTGGTGGAATCACTCATATATCCTTGTTTCCATTCCCCTATCCTATTCATTTGATTTTTCATATACAGAGCGGATTAAACATGGCGGCAGGCTTCAAAGGGTTGGTGACAAAGCGCGGTTCCCCTCTCCCTTCTCTCCGCACACACACACGCGCGCGTGCGTGCATAAGAACCTCTTTCTTAGCCCGCAACCCGTCCTCCCGCGGACTTTGCTGACTCTCCCTCGACGTGTTCCGTCTTCCTATGCCATCCTCCTCGCCAGGCTCGTTCGCCTTTCTCCGCTTCCGTCAACGCCGAGAAAAGCGCTGTGTCGTCTCTCCGGCGTGCACTCCACGCGGCCACGACGTTGAGACGGGAAGAACTGTGCCCCGCTGCGGAACACGCCGGTCTCGATCCGTCCTTCTTGCCCCAACGGCCTTGGCTCGCCTCCCTCGCTCGATATACCCCGGACTCCTTTTCATTCCATCGAGAGAGGAATTCATTCCTGGCGGAGAACGAGAGAGGAGGAGTGCGAGGGGATTTCCCGTCAGTGAAGAAAAAGGTTGCAGGAAAAAATGCCGAGTGTTTCGCGATGCAATTTGGGTACCCGAGGCAACGACGTTCCCGTCTGCGCTCACTCGTACCCGCGCACTATTCACAATCTGCCGTGACGCGATGGCTCTCCGATTCTCCGTGTGTATCCTTGAGCTTCCGTTGTAAAGCCCCCACACATCGATCTCGGCAAAGAAAAACAAAAAACTTCAGGATTCGTGAATTCCGTTTTTGTTTTTTTCTTCTTCGTCATACTTGTCCTTTTCGTCTCAACGTCTCGCTACTTCAGACACGCGAGCGAAATAAACAGAAAGCACTAAACGCGAATGAAAATGAAACACGCATTGCAAACTTTTGGATTAAAATAAATTTCAGATTTTCTTTTTGTATTACCGTTGTATATTGTCGGAAGTCGATTCCGACGGACGTTGACTTCAAGCGGAAGAACAGTGTCTGTATTTCAATACCTACACGTGAAATACCGTGAATTTCAAGAGAGTAAAAAATCTTTGTTGCCTTTAGAGATTACAAATTATTAGTCACAGTCGTCATGAATCCGTGATTCAATTTAAAAAAAAAACCAATAATTGAATCCAATATTATTGTTATAATCCAGAAATATTTAAATAATAAAACGACGTCAATAGCACAGAGGTCTATACAGTTTCCTAGTTAATACACGCTGTTACCAAATCCTCTGCACTAATAATAATACCGGTAATGAAGATAATAATGACCCGCGTAGTATTAAAGCTTATGATCCACGAAAAAGCCCATGGGTCTGGATATACCTATAGGCTAACCTGACGCGCACCTACAACAATCAGGTTTGTTGCAGGCTTTCACCGAATGAAGAGAAAAGGGTGATGTGCGGTGATGCTGGTTTGTTAATCTTTTGTGGGAGTCGTGTTCACACATTGCACAGTTTGGTGGTGCTCGATAGGGAGGAAATGCAAGCTCGAAGCTAAACCAAGCACCCTCCCTTCTGTTCTATTTGTTGGTACGTTCATTCGGCAACGGTGATGGTATTAGTAGCTGCTAAAACAGAGAGCTGGAACAGGTAATGCTACAGAGCCGGACGATGGTAAACGAGGAGGTGGAAGCTAGCCGGGAATATCCGGACGACCCGGGGGAGAGAGAAAACCTTCTCGGGCATTTGCATTGAATACCCTTACCTACCCGTGAGCCCAGGTCTCGGTTACTACTACTACTACGACTACTACTACTAGAACTCGTGACTATACCATGTATATAGGTGGCATATGTACAGTAGATAGAGCCTGGGCTGATGCTGCAGACCAGAAGACTGTCTGCCTTCCCTGGCTGGCGCTCCTGCACCCGGTACCTTGTACCATTGTGTTTATTTATGGACTTTAATTATATCAAATATGGTGTGGGAGAGAGCCTGGGCGCGTCGTGTTTAATGGCCTCATGTACGTACGTGTAACGTATATATGAGCAACAGTTACGAGGCAACGAGGAGAACCCGAGAAATATAAGCGAGGAGGACGTTCGTTTCTGCGTGTTGCAGGAGCAGTTAGCTCTTTCACCCCGACCGAAGCGTGCACGTACGACTGCGATGTAACATACCGAGCGAAGGATTCTCCTCTGCCTTTAGGGAAGTAAGGATATTCATGCGAAACGAGACGGTAATATCTATTCGGTTACGGAGAATGCGTTGAATTTTTTTAACGACCACCTTCGCGTTTCTTTAATTCGAGGTCGTTACTGTAAGATCTGAGTATGGGTATATGTATTTTATGTATTATTAATTACAATTATAAAATTGTTATTTGATGTCAACCCCGTTGTACTCGCGAATTAGATCAATGCTTTATTTTTCTCGAAATCTTCAATGCTGTGCGGCGGAAATTAATTTATTGGTCATCTAGTCAAGCAGCTCATTAAAACACCGGGATTCGAACATCGGGGTTGCACTGCGCATATCTTACGCAGCTGCAATGAGAGAAAGGAATTGAAGAAGAAAAAATGGGGAAAAAAATTAGTGGACATATCCAGCTCGTACGGAGTCGCGCACCCGCTAAACCTTAAAAGGACATCGCAACTGGGCCAACACACGGGCATGTGGTCTCCTTTATCTCGATGTATATCGTGAACGTTAGCCGTATTGCTCGCTTTCACCTCGCAACTTCTCCTTATATTCCTCGCGAGAATCAGCCTCCTCGCGGCTCTCGCACCCGCTGCAGCCTCTCCGTCTTCTTCTTACACTTCTATTTTTTCCGCCACCGGTGCGCTCAAACGAACGATGCAAATGGCGTTAAATCCGCGCCCCTTTTGTCCCAGCGGCATTTCCGTACGCGGTGAACAATACACAATGCACCGAGTGCACAATCCGCGGCAACAAAAGCAAAATATGTTCTACATTTAATGCCGCCTGCACTGAGATCGAATCGGTAAAAATATGCGAAAACTTTACGGCAATTTATTTCCATTCCCTCCGGATTGAAAGTTTATCAATGGGCTGCATAGCGACGTTCATGAAAATTGATTCTTCCAAGTTCTTTTTTACATAAAACTATAGAAGGAAAAATATCGATTGATACGTATATTCGAATTATCGACATCGATTCAGGAATTGGATACTCCAAAACCACGACAATCATAAAAATGCAATGCAAAGATTCGTACGAAAATGTTATATTATCTTATTCTAGAGAAAAAGGGAATGTTAATTTTTATTAACATGTGTATTTCGAAAATATCAGGATAATTCGACTTTCGCAAGGGTCCGTCACTAACGAGAGTCATTGCGTTTCACATTTACTTTCCAACCCTTCCCCGTATGGACAAGAAGCTGTCGTAAAAAGGTCTGAATTTTTCACAGTCTCAAATACGCGATCTTGAAAGGTTTCTTTCGTAGAAAAAGCATTCATGCAAACCCCGTGGCACCACAGAACCCCGTTTGACCCTCCGTACATCATTCTCTTTCGACAAACACGCTCGACGAAAATACCTGCGGGAAAAGTTCATGCATACCGACGCACCCGCGAAGTCTCCAACCCCTTCGAAGGTTAGGATATCTCTCTTCTACAAAGCAAATCTGCTGAATAATCCAGTCGGACTTGGAACCCACGCCCTCGTTCTATTGGCACATACTCAGCTCCTTCCGTCTTCTCCCTTTCCGAATCTTAAATTGCTGCCGGATGGCGGCTGAGTTTCATTCGAAAAAGGGTGGTTACGGGGCCTGGCTTTGAGCGAACAGTGCGAAGGCCACCCGGCCGAGATTTTTTTTTTATTGTTTCGGGAACAAGAATTGTTCATCACGTCGATGCTGCATGGGTGTGTGCGCCACGGGCGAGAGCGTCAGGAAGGTCCTTCAATTCTCGAAAGTAGAGTGGAAAGCGAAATATGTGCGTAGAAATAAGAGAGGGTCGCATGGTGCGAATTGTTCCGACGAAACGAGGCGGTCCCCCGACTCGTTGTGTACAACGACGGCACGGCTTCGAGCTGTCCCGTCAACCCTTCCTTATTTTACTGCCGAGAGAACGAGAAGGGAAAACTAACGAATATGCGCGTGCCGAAGTTTCGCTCACTCATTAGAGTCGGGAGGCTGATGAGGATGCGTGTGTACGTCTCTATCGTGAACCATGTACGAGAGAAGCGATATGCCGGCCAAAGGGGTAGGTGGTATACAGAGGATCGAGGGTGAGCCAGCGCCGGAGAGTCCTTCAATCCTTTCGCTCCAGATCCACCGTTTGTTAATTGGAGGTCGTTTCCTAGCACCATACTACATGACGTACGGAGTGCAGTACATACGCACGTGCTCTAACAGCGCGAGGGTCGATGCGGTGTCTCGCCCTGTACTTCTTCCACGACGGAGTGGTCGTTCACCCGCGCTCATTCTCGTTAAGGGCTCGTAGATGCCCGGATCGATTAGGTGGTCGTGGAGTGACAGACGTGGATGCTTAATACGAGTAGAAAACGTTCGGGATGCCACGATCCCAGTTTCTCATCCCAATTGACTATCCGCGCCTGTACGAGTCAATCTAAATATTATAAATCATATTTTATTCAGAAATTTTTTAATTACTTCGAATTTGAAAAAAAAAAAAACGCCATAAAGAAATTGCAAAATAAACTTCGAACGCCTGACAGAAACGAAAGACTACCGGAATTTATCACGATAAGAAAAACCATAATTTTTATACCTCGTTCTACTTTATACTGTCCACAAATTAGAAAAGAAAAAGTAATCACGTCATTTCGTTGGGAAAAGAAAATTGTGAAAGCCCAAAGAAGGTGAGAAAAAAGAGGAGGTACTAAAACTAACGTGGGTCACGTTTAAATGATAGAGTCCTAATAAAACTCTTAGTTTGACCAGTCACGTGCGGGAAAAGCGTTCACACAGGCAACGGGTGAAAATCTACAGGATTAGAGATAGCAGGATGTTCGGGTGAGCGGGAAAAGCCAGGATATAAATTGCAAGAGCAATTCTGTACTTCCGATGCTCGTGGCTGTGTGCACGTTCGTGTTGATAGCCGGCGGCAGCAGCGACGTCGCTAACGATGATGAAACAAGTATGTACACCGGGGTTCCGGGGGTCCTCGGGAGAGGTTGAATGACTCAGAAACCGGGGAAACTGGGAGCTCTTGGTGAGAACCGGGGATGGAGTGAGATAACAAGTAAAGAAACGAAGCTGTGAAACGACCTATCGCTTGCAACGCTGCAAAGACACCGTGCAGAAACAGCACTTCGGGTGCACTTGTCTTTTGTTTTCGTACTTTCGCAAGCAGCCGCATCAGCACCAGCCCCAGTCGTCGATGGTGTGTCGACTACGCGAGTGTCGCCGCCGCCGCTGCTGCTGCTGCTGCCGCTGCGACTGCTGCTACTGCTCTGCTACTACTGGGTGACGTCTGTCGTTGATTTTTCTTGTTCCAGTTTGGCGACTTCTCTCCCGTGTAGCTTCCATAGGGGATAGATAGAAAACCGGGAGACCTCGCCACTACTCATGGCCAATGCACTTTTGGCACAGCTGCTTGTCATTCCCCGAAATAGTACTGATCTGTCTCTCGAAGTCGTGTAGGTTTTGTACTCGATAGGACAATGACCCCGGACCAATGTACACTTGCCAAGCGTATCAATGTTATCACCAGCTATCGCGACAATGGACAATCACTTCTTTGTTTCTCATGTTATTGCATAAAATATTGCCGCAATATTTTAGTACATTTATCTGTCGCTTTTCAATACACAGCTTCAGTCCATTCATTTAAGTGAATTGATAAAACTACGAAATGATAAATTAGAAAAATATTGATGAATTTATGATTTACCGTAAAACTCTCGAGAATAAAATCCATTTATATTAGATGTAGATCGGTACCTGAAGTTGAGATGGCTGAAAAGAAAGCGCGACAGCGAGTTGGAGAAGGAAATCAAATTCCTTTGATCGATGAGAGAGGAAAGTTTGTTTCCGAGAAACTATAGCGGGAGGTCTCGAGGGCCGCATTGAAGCCATCGAATTCTCCTCTACATCTCTCAGGCACCGAATCGGAACGCTGACTCTTCGACGTTCCCTTCCCCATTTGGCTTGCCTCCCTTCCTCACGCTCTTCCCGATGAAGCAGCATCGACTAATACCATTAAACGTGTAACGAGAAGTGGGTTCTGGGCCGAAGGACCAAAACGACCAAACCCGCCGATTCCTCCGCCGTTGGCCGTGCCTCGAGCGCCATTTGCTAACGTATAAGAGTTTCGCATTGTAAAAAGAATAAAGTGCTGAAAGTCAAGTTTTCTGAACGGTCTTTATTTTCTCGATATACACAGCCAAGCATAGCGCGTATACTACCTATAGGATCGTACTTCGTTACTTTGATAAAGAACGTTGAATATTTTATTTTTTGTAACACTGGCTTGCTCGTTCATTTTTTCAATAGCTTTGACTTAAGTTTCAAATGTTTTTTTTCGGATTGGATTTGTAATTATTGCATTTCCACACCCAATTGCAAACTGGATCTAAGAAAAATTCTAAGCCCTCTAAACCCAACTTTCATAAATCTTTTCAAATGGCTTTGAAATAGAAGTTTATGATGAAAATAATACGTCAAAAAATTTTATCCAACGGAAAACTATGTATGTGACGTACATATTATTCACAAGTTCAATACTGGGAATTCAGATGTAGCAAGAAGTTCGATCATGCCATTATTTCACGGTGTCCCGCAAATTTTCTTCGCTCTCCACCGCTGGTGGAAGAAAATTCGGACCGCGGTGCGCATTGTGGTGCGGTCGAGAAATAACGACAAGCTGTAACCGGGACGTACTTGAATAACTCAAGAAACTATTCGTTTTTTGGTCGCGAATGAATTACCCGAAGTTAGAGCCTCACTGGTGGCAAGGAAAATCAAATCGACGCGTTTAAACAAAGTTGAACTGCGATAATGTCGCAGCTGTTATTCCGCATACAAAATCCGTAGTGCGCTTACGACTGCTCGATAAACGGGGCACATTGACAAACGGCAAAAGTGACCTCGCGTACAAAGCGCTTACAAGCATTGGGGTGTATTTCGCAGAACCGCTAAGTCATACGATCCGGTCGTGAGACAGTTTTTTTTGCGGCTTTTGAATTTATGTGGTATCCCGGCGGTAGTCGCGTAACGCACCGACCGGCTCAACCAGGCTAGAGCTCGCATTTCGCAGCCGGGCAAACGATATCGCTTTCGACGAAACACAGATAGGCCCATATTTCCTCGTGACTCCACCAAGCTGCGTCGCGCCAGTGCCGTCGGCAGGCCTACGCGATCTGCACTATTCATTCGTCGTGCTCTCCTTCCATCCATCTATATTTATACAAGCCTACCACCCATAATGCCACGGTAAATCCAAGAAGCAAATACGGCTACAACGCCTCGGGTGAGCATCCGATGTATCTGGAATCGTTAACAATGAAAAATAATCTATCCATGCGGACAAAATAATTGAAAAAGTAATTTATTAAAAAGATTAAGCACGGGGAAACGAGAAATCGTTGTCACGCGATCGTGAAGTGAGTCGTGCCGGTTGGTTGACGTGCCACAGGGCGACGAGACTCTATCTCCATAGCTATAGTTGTTGGGTACACAGAGATTTGAAGTACGAGCGATAAATTCTCGCTGTACGTGCGGTATTTATACTACAGGAATATTTACCGCAGGTACACTGTACACGCGGAGGCCAAAGAGTGCCGCGGTGTGCTTTTTCTTTTTTTTTTTTTTTATTCCTTCTTTTTCGTTGTAGAAAATAAAAATAAAATGTAAAGGAAAGTGAAGAAAAACGAATCTCGCGCACGCTCTCGCCAGACAGCGCGGTGGCCCGGGGTTTAATATCTCGGACGAGACTACCCCGGCTTCAGCGACGTCGTCGTCGTCGTTTTAATTACCCAGATGTTTAGACGATGTCAGCGTGCCTACGTCGCTCTGAGGTAATGCACGTGCGGTTTCAGTACTCCGTTGCACTTCACTTCAACGGCATAACTCTGTCACGTTACGGTTATCCGAGCGCGCTTTTGTTACATGGCGTGGCGAGATCCTGCCGTGACGATTATACATATATACCAACTATAAGCCTACGACTCGCGTTATTATAGTTACGGGCACACGCTAACCACGCTCGAGGACCTATATCGTGTTTATATTTCTTGCCTGTACTAAATCACACAGCAATTAACTGTCCGTGAAAAAACGATTTAAAAAAAAACATTCTATGTCATTCGTCACTCGCAATACAGGAAAAAGGAAAATTAGAGTACCTACACACATTTTTTTACCGTTATTTCGATCCTCGATATTTTATCCATTGTGTGGAAAGGTTATCAGTTATATTTATGAACGACCACTGGAACAATTTTTCTCTGCTCTTCGGTAAAGAACGCCGTTTGTAAGATTCTCATTGATTCTTCTGGAGCAATTTCGGAACAAGAGCAGGGGCACGCAGTCAGTCGCACGCAAACTTAGGGGGGAGGGGGGAGTGACCAAATACACTCAGTCAAATACTCTCAAACGTCTTAGTAAACGTGCCCCGCGCGATCTTCGGAACGTTTCTCGGTACCGTATGTACATACCGCGCGTAGGTCTCCCCGTCCTCTCGTGACTCCGTTCTCGGTTAGTTGATCTTGCTAACCCAATCACGCTAAGGGAGCTTTTGAGATCGAGCTCGAAGGGAGGCAGCGACCGTGACACATCCTTGCCCGGGCACACACAAGCCATAACTTTGTTACGGTATTTGCAAGCACGAAACCCATTCCACCCCTCGATGTCACGTTGCTGCATGCTGCCTCGAAGTCGTCGTTGACGTCTTCGTAGACGAAGTCGACGTCTTCGCTCGTTGTGGGATCGAAACCTCAAAGTAAGTGACGCCCTCGAGGGGTGCCTGCTCGTTGTGCATCGAAGCCGGTGAGGGGGTTTCATCCGTGAGGGGTACGTACACTGCTAAGTAGGATATCCTGGCCCGTTTGGCGGTATAATCGTGCCTATGTAGTTGAGTTACTCTGCTTGACATCGCATTATGCAAACAAGCCAGTTCCTTCTATATTCGAATTTTTCTTATATCGCGTTATCACAATAATTATTTTTGTTTTCTTTTTACGAATTTTAAAATCGCAATTACCGTGATCGTGGTCAACGCACGCGCGCTTCCCTGGGTCGGATAATAAAACGTAAAATAATTCTTAGAAAACATGAAATTATGCTTCGTAACCTCTCCGCGGTTGTAGGGAATACTGAATAAATGCTGCCTCCGATAATTCAACAAACGTGAGGTGTGACAAACGAATGGCTTTCTCCGTTCAATAAACCATGCTGGTTCAAAGAACGAAGAATGTGGCTCGTACGTACTTAATATGCTTTTATGGACTATACAATCGAATGGATTTCGTTGCTTTTTTATTATTTTTGTTTTCTTTCACTCCCGGTTCTAGCACGAGACGAGCGCCGCTGGAATCGCATAACGGGTATTAGAGAGCTCGCACGGCACGACAAGTTTACTAACAATGTTTGCTTGGAGAGAACCACCGGATCGGTCACTCCCCCGCGCACTCTTTCGCCTTCTTGCTCTCTCTCGCGTTGTGGCTATCGTGTCAAAACGGGATCGCGTGCCCGCGGCGCCGGGGATCCGCGACCCGGCCCCCGCTATGGGGCATAAATAAGCTCTACTTACAACGCTCGCCATTCCTATGTAAATGCGGGTGGCTGCTCGCGGAGCTCGACTGACCAACAGCCTAGATAATTCTACGAGACTAATTTTAGAACGGTTCTATACGCTGTGGGTACAGCAGGTACCTCCAGCTATTGCTATAATTTCACCCTTTCGAGCTTATCATACAGCCAGACTCTCGACTTCCTGTATGACCCTATCAAACCGATGCCATTACCGAACTCACAATGCCCCACAGGTCTAATAACAACGTTTACTCTTCGTCCGTCGTTACGGACGGCCCAACGATGTTCTTAAACGAACTTTTGGCCTTTTTTAAACAGTGATTAGAACCCCCTCGAGTGAAACCAAATGTGGGAGTAGACGATGGGTTGAGTAGAATTTTTATTTTTATCGGAAAGTTCGTACGGATTAGTAATTCAACAGAGTTTTTGTAAAAATGGGAGAATTGCGTGGAGGAGGACAAGAAAATCTTACAAACATGAGATTTTCTATGCAAACACCCGACTCCCACATCTCTACAGTGTTCGAGTATCGATATATATATATAAGTAAAATGAAAAACAAAACGAAACCGTCTCGGCAATAACGAAAGTCATTTTTACAAATTCCTTAATGCAATACTATGTGCAGCCACTGTACCGCTGAAATTGTGCTTTCAACGATTGAGCCCATTCCGGGAAATTGAACGTTCGCCATATTCAAATTCTATTCAAACGTCGACGGCACAACAATTCGCAATTGAGATTGCGGTTGTACTCGCGCTATTGGCATTACACTCGAGAATCCTGCTAATTGCGCGTTCGACCGAAGCCACGAGTATTACTAACGTAATATCGAAAAGTGATAGTTAATAGGAAGTCGAAGATAAAACAAAGGGTGTGAGGTAGACCCCAACCTACGAGTATAGCTTTCGACTCTTTCCCGTAGTTCCGGACTAACCCGAATTATATGAATATATCGTACGTATATGCTTCGAGAGTTTCCATTTTACATTCATACGTGCCTGCGAATATCCGTATGTATTCAAGGAATCGTCGGATTTAATCTTAATTGGCCATAAATTACGCATCATCGGACTATTATACCCCCGGCTTGGTTTAATCCTCCTTATCCCTCGCCAACCTCTATTTCCTCTTTGCTCCGCGCCAAACCCAAATCTCCCATTTTTTTCCCTATACCCACCTGACTCCTACAAACTACTACATTTTTCTTTGTTCGACCCTCGGAGTCGTAATCTAATTTAGGCTACGAAATTGAGATGAGAAAACATTGTTTCCCGTCAGGTTTCAGCGAGGATACGATTTCGTGGAATTTGTCTCGTCAGGAACGGAACGAATAATTGATAAGTATTCAATGATGCGATCGTAAACAACACGAGTTTTGTGAGAGTGAACTCCCTTTTGGACAGAGTTTACCCCAAATTTCGTCGAGAATCTAATTTCCACAGCTTCGCCCGGGCGGGGGCAGCTCGCCGCTTGTACATGTTTTTCATGGCAAAGGCGAACAAATGTCGCGAATTACGAATTCCCCCACGTTCAACGACCAGTCGTTCAAACAAGCCGCTTCACCCACGCCTCTTATTGCGTTGGTATACGAGTTTACGGATTACGAAATACCCGCAAGGGTGTAACGCGTAAGCGGGTACAGAGCCACGGACACGTACGCAGACCCCGCTGCTGTTGCTGCAAATCCTCATTCGCCGCCCCTACTTCCTGCTGGCATTAATATAAACATCGAGTCGGTAACTATACACAGTCTGGCTGTAGCCTATCCCTACCCCTTACACGTATATATATTTAACGCACTGGCTACATTAGCCGACTGCTGCGTGTATTACTCCAGGCGCGGGGGTGACTACCCCTCATGCGGACGGAGAACTAACCGGGCTTCGAACTCCTCGCGCTTGCACGCCTGCTTTGATATAACTTTACCCACTAGCCATACAGTTTGCCGAGTCTCGTACGGCTTAGGCTACCATCGACCCCCCTACTCGTGTACGACTCCTCTTCGACAAGCTCTAACAATTTTCATCGTACACACGATTAAATACAATATCGAGGAAGCTTGAAGAATCGAAAAGTGACGAACAAAGGCGATAGTTTCATTCTTCTCTCGGAAACTTTTATCCCACAATTTTCACAAGCCTTTGTTATCTCCATAATAAAGGTAACGAAAGACATTGCCAGATTTCGGTGTTACGTCTGACTTCGCGGTTCGGTGTAAATTTTTAGAAACCGATTCTAAATACATCCTCTTGAAAAGTTTACATCGTGACACGACCGGTTCGGGGCAAGATAAAAAACGAGTAAAGAAATAACTCGTGAGATTATTAAGTACTCCGTGGTAGTGTACGTACCTTAGCCACTTTCCGGAGCTTATATAATAACCCCGAGGAAGCCGGAAACGATCCGTGAAGTTAAACCGTCGCGTCAACGTGCGCTAAATATGCGATGCCCCGGTAAGCAGGACCACCGGTTAGGAGGGGCTAACTTTTGCCATTAGGTAAATTCGAGCGAGTCAAATCTGCAATTTAATTCGTCGTAGCAAAGTCAATGGAGGTAGTGAGGTGCCGGTGGTTGTGGTGCGGTGTAGCGGCGAGGTGGAGGGTAACTCGCACGTTGGAAGAGGTTGGGGTTACGTGGGAGGCTTGCGGTTACGTATAATCGGGACGCGAGAGACAGATATTCAAATGGTCTAGTCGGTGCATGGACGCAGTTAGAGCGCATCGACCGAAGCGGTAGCGGCAAGTGTATATGCGAAGCACACCGGTAGCAGGCACTAATCGACGGTAGTCACGTATTCGTGAACGCTCGACCAACGCAGCCCTCGAGCGTCGTTCGCTTCCTCGTGGTACTGCCATCATCGTCCTCCGCCTTGCAGTTGCTGCATTCGGAACACGATTACTGGAAACTCGGCAACCCGCACTAGAAGATCTCCCATACCGACCGCAACTCCCCGCCAAAAACTTCGCGCTGTACATGCATTGAGTTTGGAAAGATATTAACCCGGCATTTTGGTGTTGTGGTTATAATTTGAATCCCTTCCTCCTATCGGTGAGCCGCTCATTTGATAATTTAGCTTGCTAAACAAATGTTTAGTGAACAGCTATCGTCACCAATTTCGCATGTGAAATTCAGTCAGTGTGTACGAGAGTTGATAACGAGCCTGTGCTTTCATCAGCTAACTCTATTTTTGTGTAAATTTGCAGCGTAGAAATATATAGTGACCGTTATTTGAAACTATAAAAGATCCGAAATGCACACGTAAGAAATAATGAGTTCTGATTATGATGTTTAATGGTAATTGTTCATCTCAAATCAAATCAATAACGATATTAACAACATGTAATTGTTCTAATTGCAACCTTTTCTATGTCTTGATTTAACATTTTCGTACGATTCCCCCATTCGCTTAACCACATCAAGTTAGCTGTATCCAAACGATATCATTAATCGTGCCACGTGTACGGTAAATAAACGTGACGCTTTCGCACGCTCTTCTCCCTCGATTGGAAAGATTCATGCTATGAATTATTTCTCTGCCGTTTTGCTTTCTTTCTTATCTCGTTAACGCGACAATCGAACGATGGGTGCCACCATCATTACTCTTTCCGCTTCTATGATTTCCAAACCCCCGTGCAAACTTTTGTCCATTCAATTCACCTAAGCTGACTGCTGTATAATAACCGACATTTTAACGCTTTACTCGGGACCCGAAACGTTCCGCACAAAGCTCATCTCTGTGTCATTGTGACAAATCTCGCATGCATATATATCTTACCTACACGATCGTGTATTATACCATAGTTCAGTGATCACGATTGGCCCGTCGAACCGAGACGAACGTGTAACAATCGACCGTCGTTGCTCCTCACCGGCCCTGACCCACTCTCGCTTCAGCTTCCCGCGCGACGGGGGTTGATTCCGCAACCCTGTCCTGTGTTTCCTATTCCTGTCTCACTCAACATATTCCTCTTGATCTCGTTTCGTCTCTCGCTCGCTCCTGCAATACCATCCGCCACGTATGTCCTCGTCGATACACTGTCACACTGTGTGCATCCTGTTCTGTTCTATAGACACCGTATACTGTAACTGGACAAGACGATCACGTGTGTCGACCGTACGTCACGGTCGTAGAGACGCGTGTCTCGAATGCGGGATCGGACGTTATGTGTACCTACATCGGGCTGTGGCATGATCACGAACGTACAGTGCCGATGGATAGCAGACCGGGGCTAGCTGGATTTATCTTTTTATTGCAGTATTCTTACTATTTTCCGAATGCATATACATTATTATTTGTTAATTCAACATTTTTTATTTCTTTAATGAAAAAAAATATAGCATCTGAGATAATTTAAATATATACCTACAAATGACTATTTCGCGCATAGAACCTCTACGATTAAAAATAAAATTTCTCTTTGAAAAACATTATTTCGGTAAATCGACAAAAAATAGGGTTTTTGTACGTTAAATGTAATTAATGGGAATCCGGGTACACGAATGTTTAATTCTGGGTACTTTTCTCTCGGGCCAACATGCCCCGGTCTCCTTCGTAGTCCGTGCGGTTTCAACCCCGTAACCGTGGCGCACAGGATCCTATTCCACGGCTGCGTGACTTATACGGCCACACACGATAGCGTCAGGATCTCCGGTTTGCAATCTATCGCTCTTCCCTCGCATTCCGGACGGTTTCGAACCGCCTCGTACACGTCCGAAAAACAACGAGATGGTATACACACCCCCTCGGTTCGCTCAATTCTCCCCCTCTCCTCGTAAGGCTCGCGTTGTTAACCGGATTCGCTGTGCAGACCGTCGTTCGCATAGCTCGTATATGAACACCAACCGACTACACCGCACTAGCCGGACCATTCACCATTCGCGCAATTAC
This sequence comes from Sussaba pulchella, assembly GCA_963971145.1. Taxonomy (NCBI): domain Eukaryota; kingdom Metazoa; phylum Arthropoda; class Insecta; order Hymenoptera; family Ichneumonidae; genus Sussaba; species Sussaba pulchella. The sequence continues at coordinate 9,338,637 of OZ020166.1, forward strand.
GCGCAATACCGTACAATGCTTCGCTCTCCCGCCAACGCCTGTACAATGCATCGTATATGGTATCGTATTGTGCGGTATAGGATATGTTACTACACTGGACGTGTACTGGCTGTGGGGATAACGTTTCTATACGCTGACGGCCAAGAGAAACCGGAAAAAATTCCCGGGGACAGCCAATTAGCAATAAAATTTCACCGAGCTCTTTTTATTTATTTTTTATTTCGTTTCTTTTCGGCTATTCATACCCCGCCAACAATATTTATGGTACGTTTCCTTGCCAGACTTTTTTTTCGGATTTATTGTTATTTCGATATTTTACAAGCCACACGCTTGTCATTCCACGATCATTTTTATTTCTTTCGTTTGAAAAAAATGTTGCTTTTGGGTAGAAATTGCGAGTCCGTGAGTGGTGATTCGCGAGAGTTTATGGGAAGGATAGAAATGTGTCGGAAAGCTGTCGCCGGTTTTTCACCCTTGTCGCGGTTTGCGCCGAATTACGACGACGGCAGTTACCAGCATATATGTCCGATTGGTGGGTTGTGAGTTGCCAAACGGACAAAGACTGCGTTATTCTCAAACCGAAAACCGAAAAGTATTAATTTGTGATAAAGACATCTGCAGTCTCGGGACTTTAGTTTAATTGATCACGAGAGCATGAAGAGGATCGGTCATAATTTGATAAGCAATTTTGATAATTAGAACAATCTGAAAAATTGGTTCTCGTGAATGTCGACTTTGTTCGTCAAAGTTACAGCCGCAAGTCCGTTAAATGTGAGCCGAGTGTATAAATCTAATTAACGTAGCCTCTCAGATAAGTGCAAAATCGTGTATATCCGGCGCTTTCGGCACGAAAGAAACCGCTCAATTAGCTAATTTCTTCTATCCGCTAATTGACCAAGCGAAGCTATACATTTTATTTGCCGAGACCGGGCAAACGAAGTCGGCAAGATGAAGAATTGACAAGAATATATAAATTGAAACTGTGCACACAGTGAGGCGTGTAATGTCGGGTTCGGTGACCCGTCGAATATATTTCTTTTGGAGACTCCGAACCCGACGTTTCGCTGTATTATATTTCGATCTTCCTCAAAGTTTCTTGACTATGGTATTGCCGCGATGAGAAACGCATGGGAGACTTTACTAACCGCCAGCCGAATGTTCGCGGTGGAACGAAATTGCCAACCGACTTGGCAGACTCTCCACGACGTCTACGCCGACTAATTGCTTTCTACCGGCCATATAACCCGGCTAATCCCGTTTGCACTTTCTCGATTGTTAACAGTGTTGCGGGACGAGTTTAGGGCACAGCCTCAAAACACGAGGGTCGCCGCTGGCGAGACGGCCCTTCTCGAATGCGGACCACCCCGAGGTCACCCCGAACCTACTCTGATATGGAAGAAGAACGGGCACGTCATAGACCTGGAAGCTAACAAGAGGTAAGCCATAATAATTTGTTAAACATTTTCTTTTTGGTATACAAACTAATTCTATTTAATTTTTGTTGAAATTATCGTAAAAAATAACGCTATAGAAATGGGTATCTACATATTTTTAACAATTGCGTTATCCAATTCAAAGTGGCACTCTCTGCCATCATTGTTAATGCAACGGAATTTATCAAAATTGCATTTCGTTGCATTTGCCTGCCTTGAAACGCATTCAATTCATCTCGACTGGTTGAATCATAATGAAATAAGGAAAAAAACGTCGTTGAATAGCGGAGCAATGAAAAGTAGGTTCAAGGAGCCCCCACCGAAGCTCAGACCCGCGTTGTAATTTCCTACGATTAATTTTCCTCGTTCTTGCACACCGCGAAGGAATTTCAGAAGAGCGGAGACGCTCACGGGGTTGTTATATGTCCCTTCGCTCCTTCTTCCCGAGTGCTATAGCTAGGGAAAAGAGGAATAAGGAAGAGGGAAAGAGAGAGACAGAGAGAGAGAGAGAGAGAGAGCGAGAGGAAGAGAGAAAAGGAGCGGAGCATCGAAAAGCCTTCGCGCATGGGCAATGGTAATAATCCGAAGACACAAGGGCCACCGTAATCTACCGCGCATTTGCATGAGAATAGCGCTAAAGGATGTCCTCTATAATTCTTGTCGCGTTATCTTCGTGTACTTTCTCTCCCTTCCATCCCCATTCTCTCTTCCCAACCTTCGCAATTCCCTTCGTCGTTCTCTCTTCCTCTCGCATAGTCACGGAAGAGACGAGCTTGTTATTTAGATTCCCCGCAAGACCGGCTCGCGGTGCAGAAGAAAACGTGTCTTTGGTTACCCTATCTCGTCGTTTGGCTACCACAAACGCTCATACCACAATTTTTTCACCCACCATCATCCACCAAAATTCTAAATTGAATAATCACATGACAGTTCAACGTTCAATCATTTTGCCTATTTTTATTCTGATCTGTTCAATCTTCAGTTCGAACTTCAGTGCGTTTGCGATCGGTTTTCGGAAATGCAAGAAAGCTGATTAGCACATTTGGCCCTCAGCCCTTGAAGCATTGGGTGAACGAGCTAGTTGGAGCTTTTGGTCACGGGGGACAATCTGAATAGGCAATAAATTAGAACCACTGATAGAAATTAAATCCGGTCGCAATGGCGGAGCCCTGAGTGCACAGGCAGCCCGCGACCCGAGGGACTCCTCTGGCTCTCACAGCTCGTCTCTCTTTATCTCTCCCACTCTCTCTCTCTTTCTCTCTCTCCCTCTCTCCCTCTCTCCCTCTCGCCCTCTCGCCCTCGCCCTCGCCCTCTTGCCCTCTTGCCCTCTCTCTCTCTGTCTCTCTTTCTCTCTCTCACTCCGTCGCTCGACGCTTCAACCCTCTGCACCTCTATGCTACCCCGTCACCAGAATTAATTGATACCATAAATTAGAGGACACAATCGAGGAGCCATCGATTCCAACGGCGTTGTCGAGCCCCGGGCGATGGCTCCCATCCGTATTCGCGAACCGCTAGACAGAGAAGCCACATAGAACGTGAAATTCCGCGAGTTCGACACCTATACCGGTACTTGGTTCGTCGTTTAATTGCAATGCGACGTGTACGTTCTGAGGATACAAGAGGATAAAAGCATTGTTACATCGTAAACAACACTTGTTGACGCGAATAACAAACAAATCTTTAGTTCCAGAATTACTTTGGTCGACGGTGGTAACCTCATGATATCCGACGTCAGACAAGCCGACCAAGGAAGGTACCAATGTATTGCTCACAATATGGTCGGCGACAAGGAATCTGCCGTTGCAACTTTAACCGTTCAAGGTAAGATTAGTAGAAGCTCAGTAAAAAAATCGTTTTTTTTTAATTAATGAAAAAAAAATTAATACTGTCATATGCGAGGAAAAGGTCCCGCAATAATTCACCTTTGTGTATTATCCGTGAGATCATTGTGTTTATGTTCCGCGAAAGAAACGACTAGGGTAGAGCTAAGCACCTAGCTCACTTAGTTACCCGCGACTTGCCGTAGCGATAACACGCGCAATGATTACAGAGTAAAACTGTAAAATAATGGAAAGCGAACCTTAATGTTTTCGACCATCGAATAAAAACAGTCTCGCCAATTTAACATCCTTCACAATGGCTGATAACTAACGCTACTCTTTCCGAAAAATATCGTTACATAGGCTAAAAAATATCAGAGTATTTGATACGAAAACTTTTCATTTATTTATAATTTATTTAATATTTTTTTCGTACAATTACGTATTATTGAACGTACGTTTAACATTTTTATTTCGTAGTAAAACCCTATTTCCTGGCGACACCGATGAACCAAACGATTTTGACCGATCAAACGGCCGAGTTTGCCTGTCGGGTCGGTGGTGATCCACCGCCGGAAATTCTTTGGCGTCGGAACGATGGAAAGATGCCAATTGGCCGGGGTCACATAATGGATGACAAGAGTCTGCGAATCGAGAGGGTGACTTCTCAGGATCAGGGAACTTATATCTGCGACGCGGAAAACGGAGTCGGTGCAATTTCGGCGAGTGCAACGCTCATCGTTCAATGTGAGTACAGACAAAGCGGCGATGATTTAATTAATAATTCTTCAATAACACTCAACGGTCGTACGTCACATCTCTTTGATATGACTTCTATCACGAGATAATTTAATTAAACTTCAGACATGTTAGTCGTCCCTGGGCTATATGTAATCGGGCGAGATCGAAATTGAGGGTAGAGATAGGAACGGGAATTACAATGTTTCGTCTTGGCATTCACAGCTCGACCCGTCTTCACCAACTTCCCCAAGGATGAATCCGTCAGCACCGGATCGGACGTGTCGTTCGCTTGTTCCGCTCGGGGTGCACCGAAACCGTCTATATTCTGGACTCGAGAGGGTTCCCAAGAGCTCATGTTTCCCGGGAACGTCTATCAGTCTCGGTACACCGTCAACGAGGATGGCAGTCTGCATATCAAGGAAGCTATCAAGAAGGACGAAGGCCATTACGTCTGCAGCGCTATTAGCCAAGCTGGAGCTAGCACCGCCACGGTTTTTCTTCAGGTAACATTACATTATCACAATTCAGCAGATTTTCGTGGATTCACAGCTCGGAATTTTGGAATAATTTATCTCAAACTATTTATCAAAATGTATGATAACAAAAAAAAAAAATTATAAAATCCTTTAAATCAAATCATTGAAAGCGAAATAATTTTTTCCGTAAACCATGGAAATAAATTTTAATGTTAATTTCGGTATTGACGAATTTAAGGTTACACCCGTGGAAGAAGTTCCACCGCCGATAATCGAGTTGGGTCCGGCCAATCAAACACTGCCATTGAAGAGCGTTGCGTATTTGCCTTGCCGAGCGGTTGGTACCCCGATTCCCAAGGTCCAATGGCACAAAGACGGAGTTCTCGTTCAATTGGGAAATCGTATAACTATGTCCGCGAACGGTACACTCGTGGTAGATGAATTGCAAACCGCCGATTCCGGGTTGTACACCTGTATCGCCTCCTCGGAGTCGGGAAACACGTCGTGGTCCGCGACCCTTGGCATTAGTGCAAGCACGACGCTGCACAGAACCCCCGATATGCAAGCACTGCCACAGAATCCGAGTAAACCAAGGATTGTCAATATCACGAGCAATTCCGTAACTCTGACTTGGAGCCCCGGCCACGAAGGCAAGAGCAAGATTATTGGATACAACATCGAGTACTTTAGCAGCAATTTGAATACCGGATGGGTCATCGCTGCCACTGGTGTCACCGATGATACTTACACGGTAAGATTGAATCATTATTACCCAAATTATCATTCAACTTATTTTATTGTGGTATGCAGACTTTACCGATTATTTAAATATACATTATATAATATTTCTATTTTAAAACATGAAGAAATTTTAGATGATTGAACAATTGTGGATTAACCAAATAAAAAATCATTGTTAACTTCCCGATTATAGGGAAGTTATTGTAATGACCTCGAAAATTGGAAATCGTTTTTTTGTCAGATCTTCACGTTTCGAGGTCATTGGGGTCATTTTAGCGTATTTTTAGCAAAAAATGTGTTTTTTTTTCAAACAAAGTGTGTGTGTATGTGTGTAATTTTTTCGTTAACGTGTTCTCTAAAACGAATAACGCGATCATACTGATCGATGATGCAACTGACGTGTCCCGCTGTAACTTACAGATGACAAGTCTTTGGTCCAATTTGGTAAAGTCGTTTTTTATTGAAAAAAAAAAAATTCGGCAAAATTTTCGTTAACGCTTTCTTTAAAAATAATAACGTAATCAGACTGATCGATGATGCAATCGATGTGTTTTGCTGTAACTTAGAGCTGATTAGAGATGTTGGTCCAATTTGGTCCTGTAGTTTTTTAGTTAAAAAAAAAAAAAACATGATTCAAAACACTTTTCGTTGAAGTTTTCTCGAAAAATAATAACGCAATCAGATTGATCGGTGATGCAATCGATGTTTTCTGCTGTAACTTAAAGCTGATTATATTATGGTCCAATTTGGTACAGTTATTTTTTAGTATTTCAGTTTTTTGAAAAAAACGTAATTCAAACAATTCGCTCGCAAATTCGGAAGTTACTTTTGCGGCTCGTAAAGAGTCACACAAAATAAACATGAATAGCTGTGGGGATTACTAGCCATAGGCACAACTATCCATGGGCCTAAAGCCTAGTTTTTATCTTCTGATTAACATTTTTTCAAATATTAACGTTTATTTGAAAAAAAATAAACAAATTCGATAACACCGGGATTATTTGAATTGACAGGTGATTGATCTGAAGCAAGACACGAAATACGTGTTTCTCGTTCGAGCGGAAAACAGCCACGGTCTCTCACTGCCCGGACCACTATCGGACGTCGCTCATACGACGAGCATCAATCAATTTTCCGTGCCCCAGATCGAATTGATACGGGCAAGAGATCGACTCAACAGTGAAATACTACATTTGCGAGAGGTTCAGCCGTTGAGCAGCACAAGTGTCAAAATAATGTGGGATGTAAGTGACTTTCACCATACAATTTATTATCATCCATACGTTGTACCTGCAAACGTTTTCGATCTCTGTTTCAAAAATTCTCATGGATTATTCGTTCTTAATTTTTAGATTCTCGGTGCTGCAGATTTAGTCGAAGGTCTTTACATTCGTTATCGCGAAATATCCGACAAGCGTGAATATCAAATGGTCACGGTACTCAACGCCGGTGCAACGAGTTACGTTTTGACGAATCTAAAGAAATTCACGCTTTACGAGTTCTTCCTCGTCCCCTTCTACAAGACTATAGAAGGAAGACCGAGCAACGTGAAGCTAGCTACTACTCTGGAGGACGTGCCTTCCGGGGCTCCGGAAAACGTCCACGTAGGCATGATTAACATGACATCGGCGTTTGTGCGATGGGCACCGCCGCCTAAAAACGAACAAAATGGACAACTCGTTGGATACAAGGTTAAAAATCATTAAAAATTTCATTGAATATTTAAAATTTTATCAAACTCAATATCCACATGTTTAACCCTAAGATACCACAGAGGTGCGTTTTCTGTCACCGAAAAACTACATGTTCCCTGTATTCTTAGGAATTTTTTTGTTTGAAAAAGTTAATTTTTTACTAACTTAAAGAAATTTTCGCCGATGGCATATTTAGATTCCCAGGTAAATTTCCCATAAAAATCTGTTGCTGAAGTCTCATATCCGTTAAGAAACCACAGAGTTACAAGCTTTTAAAAACGGGAAAACCAGAAACGCACCCGTGTGTTATTGGTGTCCCACGAAACGAGTGTGATATCTGAGGTTTAAGGGGTTACATACAGTTAGAAGGCTTTAAAAAGACGGATTTTCAAGAATTTTTTTCGCGCAGACTATTCAATTTATTAATTTGAAAATTGGTGTACATATTATAATAACCTTATAATATATTTACATATTTTTTATTTGTAAAAATAATCATCGCGAATGTTGCTATCGCCGATCTCCTAGAGCTCCGCAAAAAAAACCAATTTTGCGGTGATCACGATATCTCTGGACCGGATTATCTGAAATGAAAAAACCAAATAAATTTCGTTAATATAATACATTATCTAGTATTTAATCGAAGGAATTAGCGGAAAAATAATTTTTGACAAAATGGCGACTTCTCAAAATAAAAGACTCGATTTTGAACGAAAATTTAAGCCTTAAATTGTTTATAAAATGGAAAATATTTATCGGAGAAAAAAAATCTTCGATTAATTACTAAAAAATCTAGTTAAAAAGGTTGTGTTAAAATTTGAGACTGATCGGTTCAGCCGTTTTCGAGAAATCTTGATCACCGATTTTGAAAACATAGTTTTGAGAAAAACGCGTTTAAAGTTTCAAAAGCGTTTTACATGTGGTAAATTTCGTTTTTTTTCAACTTACATGGAGTCATCTATTCCAGGGCCATATAATAATCCGTTCGCATCGTTGGCAGCTTCTAATAATTCGATTTGATGATAAAACGATTTTTTGAAAATTACAAGTGTATGTAACCCCTTAAACAACTCATATTCTCACATGAATTATCAATCGCCATCCTAAATTTAATTGAACAAACATTCTAAACAATGTTTCGGTATTTCATTAAAAATTACAGATTCAAATTAAAAGCAACAGCAGCAACAAAGTTTTGGGCCAAATGTCGCTAAACGCATCAACGACATCGGTGATAATCAACAGTTTGACAACCGGAGGTTTGTACACAGCTCGTGTAGCCGGATTGACAAGAGCCGGTCTCGGTCCTTTTTCGTTGCCGACCATATTGAACATGGATCCAGGACAATTGACGCAATTGCCACCTCGCACCGATCCGAGTCACAGCGGTGTTTCCGTATTCACGGAAACTTGGTTCCTCGTTCTAATAATCACGATGGTACTGACCTTGTTGACCGGTCTCGTCGGAGCTCTTTACGTCAAACGACGACAAGCCATGAGCAAACAACTCGGTCATTTGAACGTGCCGGTCGGTAACGCAAATGACATTCGACCGTTGAACAAAGACACATTGTGGTTGGAAAGAGGTTGGAGACCGACGAACACGCTTCAAAGTTCCAACGACAAAGATTGCGAAACAAAATTGTTGAACAATCAACAAATGCTCGTTCCGGGTATCGTGAGCATGGCGGGTTCGGAATACGCCGAGGTTAATCTAACGACTTTTTACAACGCTCGAAAACAGCTTCAAGCCCCACCGGAACCTTACGCAACGACGACTCTATGCGTTGGCAATCGTAGCCCCGATTCGATGGAAACGAGCGGACAAAAATCAAATTCGAGCGATTCTTGCGTAAAACCGGATTATTCGAATCTCGATTCCAATCAGGAACACAATCAGTCGACGATGTCGCCGAGTAGCGATAATGCCAGTAGCGTGTATACGGATGAAAACGTTGATGTTCAGAGAAGGCCTCATTACAGAATTCCGCCGAACGACGCGACTCAGCCTGGTATGCCAAATTGGTGCGACATGTTGCCACCACCACCGGAACATCCGCCACCTCCTGGAACATCCTTGTCGGCGAGGATGCAGCAACAAGTCGCGGCTTTTAGTCCACATTTGGCAAAACGAAGTGTCACGAATGATTTGGATGCGACGAATTCCGGTAATTCGCAGAGTCCACCGACTCCTCCCGTTCGCGTTGGCAACAGTTTCTCGTCTTCGCCCACGCCTTGGAACGGCGTTAATCCGCAACTCGAAGTAAATCATGGGAGTCATCAACAAGGAAGATACACGACGTTACCACCCCAAACGAATCCACCTCCTGTTCCATCTTTTCCTCAAGGATTCAATCATTACGACTTCAAGAATCAAGAGAACGAATACGAGAGCGGATCCGTAATTTACGGTCATCAGAACGGTCTAACCGAAGATTACAGATCTCACGAACCCGGCTACAGTCGCACGAATCATCCGAATTCTCATCTTGATCACGGAACTCTCAATGACGAAGTTTATCGTCACAACGAAGAGATGTTTAGAAACGACAATGTTTATCAACCCGAGAACGACGAGTGGGATCGAAAATCTTGCGATTCGAACACCCACTCCGAACTATGTTGCTCGTGTTCCGAATCGAGTTGTCTCTACGCCGACACCATGGAATACAACAACCAGTTTGGTCCTGGTTGCGCCCACAGTCGGGGCAGCGGTTCGAGAAACCGGAACAACAGGAGTCCACGAAGAAGGAACAATCGCACTTCCTCGCCTACGTACAGCAGCGATAGCAACTACTCTTGCATTCCCCAGAGACAGTGCGGACCCGTTAATTCTCAAGAAAGACTGAGGCATCACCGTAGCAAAGGTACGGAAATTTAATCAAATTACTTTTCATTTGTTGATCATTTATTTTTATCATTATTATTATTATTAAAGATAGAGCAATTTAATGAAATTACTATTGATTTATTGATCATTTATTTTTATAATCATTATTATTATTAAAGGTACAGCAATTTAATGAAATTACTTTTGATTTATCGATCATTTATTTCTATAATAATTATTATTATTGTTCATTTTATTATTTTCTCATAATTTTTTATTCAACTATCAATTTTAATTCGAAATATTGTATTTACATTTATATTATCATCGCCATTGCCATTTTTATTTTGTGATAATTTCTCGGTGATCTGATACGCCTCAATGTATAATCAATAATAAAAAAATACACAAAAAATAAATCAATATTTTTACATATATATATCGATGCAACAATGAATTCTACAAATAATTGTACAAATAAACTAACGCCGTTGCATTTCGTTTGCTGACAGATAAGGTACCCAGTTTTCCGAGATCCGGTGGGTACGCACAGCACAATTCCTCAGCTTCGAACACGATGAGCAGTTCGGGAAGCCAGAGGTACAATAAACTCAACAGCCTGTTCATGAACGCGGGAAACAATCCTATTGCACCGAACGAAACGAGCCGACTGAGCGATCACCGTGACAGTTAAATCGTCCTCGAGGTCGAGGGCGGAGAAAGACTACTGGCAACAATCGCGAAAGCCACGGGAAAAGCCTGTAAAATCAAGAGAGATCGTCAACTACGTCAACAAACGTCGCTAATTCCCGAACGAACGTTTCTTCACCACCGGAAGAGCTTTCGCGAATCGATCCTTCAACATAGGAGTGTTAAACACGGCCCGATCGATTCGTAATTGAAGTCGTATTGCCGATATCTTGCATTTATCGTCAACGTTACGATTCCCGTAAACGTGATATGGTCTCGTCGACAAACTCCTATGGTCCGTACATTCGATTTACTCAATCACTGCGTTATCTCGGTAAATCGAACGTCGATGTACCGTTGCGCCTCGCGATCCTCGCGAAAGATCTAACGAAAATCGTACCGACAAAAAAAAAAAAAAAAAACAAAAAAACAAACGGTAACATCTATTTTTACTTGCCCGTTCGTTAAAAATGTCTCTCCATCGTCGCGATAAATAACGAACTTTATTTTCAATATGACGTTCCTAAACTGTTTGAGGGAGAGATAAAACTAAAAAAAAACAAAAAAAAAAAAAAATTGAAATCGCATACCTAATCGCGATAATAATCGACGTATATTTCTTCCAAAACAAAACAAAAATACTTACTAAATAAATTAAAAAAAAAAATAATAATAATAATAAAATAGAGTTACGAGGTATGAAGAACGCGGATGAGTGTAGAGCGAATGATGGAGGTGTATAATCATATCAAGTGGTTTTTTGTATACATTGTACAAAGTTTATAAAACGAGATTAGTCATTAGCTATTAATTTACGTATCATTAACGATTAATATATATATAAATATATACATAAGTACATATATACATAGTGTGCGCGATCTCGCGTACCGGGATTCTACGTGAAGACAAAAATCCCGAAACTACGCGTGTAAGCATGCCCTGACAAATAAGTGAGAATGTGATTATGGCGGGGGTGGTATGAAAGTCTCGGTTTGGCAACGTTTCCCCATTCGAAAAGCACTTAGAACACTTGCGAGTAACGAAGGCGAATGAGAAAGAGAAAGAGAGGTTACGTTAAAACCCTTTGCACCTATCCGAGTCTGCCCCACGAGTGAGCAAACGTGTCGTTTAATCGAAATCCGCTTCTTCTCTCCCCGTTATAATTTTCCTCGTCTCACGTCCGCCCTCTCGCAAACGGATTAATGTTCAAACAAACTTTCGCCCGCAACAACAACGAACAACAACATCAACGGGAAAACGACTTTTGGATGCGAAAGCTGAACCGCGATGTCTTGGATAAACTAAGTTTCGTCTTTTTAATCTCACAATCTGTAGATATGCCCTTGTGAATACAGGCCGATGCAACGTAGCGTTAATAGCAAAAGAATATCGCATAAACGAACGCGTGATTTATAACGATGTAAAGATCTTGGTAGTGAAAGCGAAGTTGGATGAGTAAATAAAATAATTTTAATATAAGCACGCCCCGAGAAGCCATGTAATCGCTCAAATTCAATGTAATTGATTAGAAGATGTATTAGGTGATGATGTTAAATGTACGATTGAGGTGAATCTCTCTTGAAAATCCGTTGTCGAGTATTATTTGTGCGAACATGATACACGATTGAACGCGCGCGTTTCCGGTACAATTTTCGACTTAATCACTGCCGAACCGCAAACGTGAGTAATCACATACGGCAAATTGAAAAAAAAACAAAAAAAACAAGGAAAAATAACGCTTTCGTTTTTAAGCACGATGGTAAATGTCGAATATCTATATATTTTACCGTCGAGCAACCCTTTGAGCATTTATCCTGATTCCGCGATAAAAAAAAAAAAAAAAAAAAATTATACTACTTTGTATCGTCGTGTGTAAACGACAAGCGTAATTAGCTAGAAGTACGAATAATAAATATGTAATAACCGTAAAAAGTCCATCCAGCGAGCCGGAGCAGTAAACGTTAGAGAAAACGCGTTTTTTTTTCGGAATACGTAGAATTTTAAACGAATGTTCGTAAATTCAGAATCCGATTAACTGAATTGACATTGCTAAGAAGTTTTCTGTAGACGCGATGAAAAAAAAAAAGACACACACACACACACACACACACCCACGCAAACAGACCCCGTAACTAGAACTTGTACTTCGAGGGTCGATGGAGCGTTTAATCGTTCGACTTTGAGACTAATTGAAATAAGAATTTTGCGCACTTGCAACCGGCAACGTATCGCAATAGTTGACAAAGTCGATCGATCGAACGTTTCTCATACAGTTCTCAACAGACGAATCATTGGGCCGCATGCCCCGAAGTCACCGACGGAAAACAACGCGCTGTCGGTTCATTTCGGTAGCCTTTGAAAATAATCGCGCGAGATAATTACGAGCCATCGCTCCAAACACCGGGAATAAGCATAATGTATTATTTTTATAATTTATAATCCTGGATCGGTTGGTGCGATGACACGATTAGTTTTGTATAATATTATAATGATAATACGATATAACATAACGTGTGATAAGTTGATCGAAATGAGTAACGCGGTAACGACAAACCCGTTGTGTAATAAAGAATAGGTGCATAGCTCGCGCACATGAGAATTCACGAACAGCGGATTAATCACGAAGACAAAACGAAAACCATGGAATCGCGTAAAACGTATAGGCACGTTAAATGAATGCAAAAATGATAACATAATATACGCTGCTGAAGGTTACTTTAGAACGGCATATTTTAATCCGTACTCGTAGTTCATATCCCGCCGCAAACCATGCCAGCGTTTCACCGGAAGTTCTTGGATTTTTAATGATAAAGCTGCAACCACGGAATCGTTGATGCTGGCGCGATTTCCATTGAACGAACCGATTGAAGTTCAAGGTACTTTCGTGAAGTATGGAAGTCCGGAGAGACGTTAAAAATTAGACTTGGCGGCTAGATGCGAGAGAAAGCTAGAGCCACGTAAAAGTAATCCATATCAATGTAAGGATTCGAGGCGAGGTTTAACGTAAAATTTTATTGAAAAAATTGGGAGTGAAACAAATGGGATGGATACATACGTTAAAATGACGGTCGAACGAATACAAAGCTGAAATATTGTTATAGTTACGTTACGAGAATAACTCGCAAGTGTAATCAAAGGCTGATGACAAGTTTTATTATTTAACTCGATTTTTATTTTTTATTTTTTTTTCTTCCACGTGACACGATTGTAAATATTACGGAAGAATGAGAAACATGAATGTTTTATGTAGCTGATAATTTATTTATTATTGAGAGAAAAGTGACTCGATCTCGATGGAGTCGAGAGATGGGAAATAAAAAAATGGAAAAAGAAGACAATTCTGTGGTTAAATAACGGAACGGAATAGTAATGTACCGATAAAGAGATATACAAGACATACACAACTCAGTGACACGCCCACACATGACTGTAGATAATTTATAACAATCGCTATTGTCGAGTACTACGTATGTACGTATATATATATATGTGTGGACACATATATATGTATATGTATATGCATATATATATCATTGCATATTACACTGATAACGATTAATAAAAGTAATGTTAAAAATTTCAGATGTGACTTGACTTTATTCCAACTTCGAATTTTTCCTTCACTTCGAATCACTCGACGAAATGCCCGGTATACGAGAAAACATGACATTAACTCTTTGCGAGCAAAACTGGGAAGATTCCTGGCACGAACTACGGTATTTACGCCCGCAAGGAGTTAATTCAATTTTGCGCTTGTGCCAATAATTTTCATTCATTTCTTTTTCCATTAATATATTTTCTTTACGGTTCCGTGAAAATGCTTACATTACTTGTCTCTTTTCCGTTTGAAAAATACCAGATCTCCCACGGTTTTCGATTACCCATGGTAACTAACTTCACGGCGTGAGTAATGTGTCAAAATCACACACTTCACGCAAATCACACGCTTGCGTGCGATTTTGACTACATTACCCACGCTGTGAACCTAGTTACCGTGGATAATCAAAAAACCGTGGAAGACCACGTATCTTCCAAACGGTAAAGGGACAACTAGTGCGAGCTTTCTAAGAACAACTAATGACCGGCTTTCCGCACTCGTTGCTTAATATCAGGGATGGGCAAAATGTATTTAAAAAAAAAAAAAATACAAAGCGATTTTTAAATTTGTATTTTAACGACGTTAAAATACAAAGTGATTTTTCACTTTGCATTTTAATGACGTTAAAATACAAAGTGAAAAATCACTTCGTATTTTAACGTCAATAAAATACAAAGTGAAAAATTACTTTGTATTTTAGTCGCGTTGAAATACAAAGTGGAAATCCACTTTGTATTTCGATCGCGTTAAAATACAAAGTGAATTTCCATTTGAGCAGAATCAAAACAAATGCCGGCCGAAATTCACTTAGAATTTATTCCGGCGCCAAGTGGTTGACCATTTCACAACAAAATTTATTTCAAGTGGAAATAAAATCGGTATTTGATCGCGATGGAAATAGAAAGTGGTTCTTCACTTTGTATTTCAGTCGCGCTGAAATACAAAATGGAAATTCACTTTGTATTTTAACGCGATCGAAATGCAAAGTGGATTTCCACTTTGTATTTCAACGCGACTAAAATACAAAGTGATTTTTCACTTTGTATTTTAACGTCATTAAAATACAAAGTGAAAAATCACTTTGTATTTTAACGTCGCTAAAATACAAATTGAAAAATCTCTTTGTATTTTAATGGCGTATTTAAATACTTTTTCATTCAATGGTGCCCATCCCTGCTTAATATACTATTCTTCCATTGATATATTTTTTCCATTAATATCTTCATTGCTAGTATTCTTTTATCGTTTGATTTTATTCAAAATTTTGATACAGTTTAGTTCACCGGTCTCGTTTTTCATTCGAAAGGTCGACCGTAGTGGAAAAATTAAATTCGGGAAACATTCAGCTTTTACTCTTGCACTACGGTTTCGTCTCGCCTCATCGCGTGATGCAACTGCGTGCATTACGATTTCTTATACAGAAATTGTGGGACGGCAGGTAAAATAATCCATCGGTAATATGACAAGTCCGAACGGTAAGATCAAAGTACGAAAAAAATTTCATGTGAATTCGACCGGCAGGTTCATTATTCTCCATCGGTAAGCAGTTTCCCTGCCTAACCAGTGAGTCGGGAATTCCGCATTCAAGTTTCAAGTAGCTTCCGACGTGAAGGGATGTTCCCAGTTGTCCACTGTCGCAGCTGCCAATTGGAAAAGTTGCCCAATCTTACCTCGACCCAACGCTGACAATAATCTGATAGAAAGTGACTGATACTATTCCCATGTGAATAGTGACGCCGTGAAATCACTTTCCGCATTCCCGGAGTTGCGGGAAGTGACGTATTTGGACCTACGGGCAAAACTCGCCATTCCGGAGAGATATCAGAGCCCACGTGAACGTGAATGACGGCTTACAATTAGTGGAAAGAATTTCCCCAGCGCTCGCAATTCGTTCCTGACATGCGAACTGCAAGGCTCCTCCTTCGTCGGGACACCAAATTCGTGAACATCGAGACGAATTGATTGTCGAGTTGCACGGAGTTGCGACCAGAATGGATGTTCCCCGCAAGCTCGGGACTATTACATGAATTTTGTACAGATCCAGTATCGGAACTCAATGTGATGTGCTAAAATTGTGCTCGTATTAATTACCGTTTCATTGGCGTAATTCACCTCGAATTTATTTTAGATTTCGGATACTATCGAAGAGTTAATAATTCTGTCTCGACGTCCGGATTAAAAAATATTTTGTAATAAAACACATTGATAGTTTTGTAATAAAATCACGACCGACTGGTTGTGAGGTGGGCTGATGTAGTTAATTACTTATTGTGATGACCTCGAAAATCGAAAATCGTTTTTTTGTCAGATCTTCGCGTTTTGAGGTCATTGGGATCATCTGACCAATTTTTCGTTAATGTTTTCTCTAAAACTATACATATGTGTCTCGCTGAAACTTATAGCTGATTGAATTTTTTTCCAATTCGGTCGAGTAGTTTTTTAATTAAAAAAATATATAATTCAACAATTCTTTCGTTAACGTTTTCCCTAAAACTAATAACGCGGTCAGACTGATCGATGATGCAATCGATGTGCCTCGCTGTAACGTAGACCTGATTAGACTTTGGTCCAATTTGATGAAGTCGTTTTTTATCTAAAAAAAAAATAATTCAACAATTCTTTCGTTAACGTTTTCTCTAAAACTAATAACACGGTCACTGATCGATGATGTAATCGATGTGTCTCGCTGTAACGTAGAGCTGATTAGACTTTGGTCCAATTTGATGAAGTCGTTTTTTATCTAAAAAAAAAAATAATTCGACAAAATTTTCGTTAACGTTTTCTCTAAAAATAATAACGTGATCGGACTGATCGATGATGCAATCGATGTGTTTTGCTATAACTTAGAGCTGATTAGATGTTGGTCCAATTTGGTCCAGTAGTTTTTTAGTTTAAAAAAAAAACATGATTCAAGACACTTTTCGTTAAAGTTTTCTCTAAAAAAATAACGCAATCAGACTCATCGATGATGCAATCGATGTGTTCTGCTGTAACTTAGAGCTGATTAGATTTTGGTCCAATTTGGTACATTCGTTTCTTAGTTTTTTATTTTTTTCAAAAAAACATAATTCAAACATTTTGCTCGCAAATCGGGACGTTACTTGTGCGGCTCGTAAAGAGTCACACAAAATTAACATAAATAGCTGCAGGGATTCCCAGCCATAGGCACTGCTAACCATAGGCGATACCAGAGATTAGAGGAGAGATTGCCAGCGAGGTCGGGGAAGCCGTTTCACCGACTTGGTGCGCCGCCAACCAGGGGGCCGGCGAACTAGCTCCCCCCCGGCGCGTATATATAGTAATAGCACAATGCTAAATTCGTATCGCCGCCGTCATAGCGGGTGTCATTTTCGAGCCGGAGCTACATCGGCGAGGCCATTCTCGGTCGTATGCTTAGAGGGGGACGTCAGAGGTGGTCAGAGCGTAGTGGGGAATTTCCGAACAGGCCGCCTCATTGCAATAAGATGTTACGACAGCGAGACCCACGTGTCTCGCCACCGTAATTTAAAGGGAAACTCGTTCTTATGAATCGTTTATTTTCTACTTTTGATTAAGGATGGTCATGAGGAAACCTGTAGGAAATTTAATTTTCTACCGGTTTGTTCACAACAATTTTCCATCTCCGATCAATATTTTCGACTTAAATCTAAAATAAGAAAGAAACCAAATTAAATGATCGTATACTCTCGTTTATTTTGTTTAGTTCAGCGCGTTGAGGGGTGGGGGGGGGGGGGGGGGGGGGGTAAAGTTCATTCCATATAAACAAGCATATTTTTTATAATTTTTTTTTGACGACACAATTAATATACATTTATTTCTATAATAACTACTGAATAACGTAACACTCGAAGAATATGCTATAACATTTTCATTAACTTTTATGAACAAATGAGCCATTTACGGAGGTCCTCTGCGGACGCCTAGAAAAAAAAAGTTTTATTGCGGTGCCCATCATAACTCATCACTGGATCATCTGAAACCGACTATCCAAAATGATTTCAT
This sequence comes from Sussaba pulchella, assembly GCA_963971145.1. NCBI lineage: Eukaryota > Metazoa > Arthropoda > Insecta > Hymenoptera > Ichneumonidae > Sussaba > Sussaba pulchella. The sequence goes on from OZ020166.1 coordinate 9,356,667, forward strand.
TTGCTGATAAGTTTCTGCAGGTAATAACGACGAATATTTTTTTAAAATTGATTGGTCAATTTTTTACAGCACTCAGAAGTCAAAATACTGATTTTTCATCAAAAAAATTGAAAATGTTGCCATTTTAGAATACTATAAAATTTGAAAAAAAAACTCAACGCCATAACCTGCAGAAATTTATCACCTAATAAAATCATTTTGGTTCCTTGGTCTGAGATGATTCAGTGATGAGTTATGATGGGCACGGCAGTGAAACTTTTTTTTTAAACGTCTGCAGAGATTTTCCGTCAATGGCTCATTTGTTCATAAAATTTAATGAAAATTTTACAGAATATTCTCCAAATGTTACGTTATTGAGTAGTTATTATAGAAATAAATGTATATTAACTCTGTAGCCGAAAAAAAGTATAAAAAATATGCTTTTTTTATATCCAATTTACCTCCCACCCCCTGTGGGAGTATTAACGAACTTTTCCACAATCGAATTATCTACAATCTTTGTTTTTTTATCGTAATGTTTTCTCCTATCAATATTTTAAGTCCTCCGTTATTGTCATTACGCTGCGAAGTGAGGCGTGATTCGCCAATTTCGTGGGGGGGTGGCTACAACTACATTTTTATTGATATGACCAAATCCCCATTTTGTTAGGACTACCCGTCTCGGTCCCACCTAGAAGGGTTTTTTTTTTAAAGCGCTCCCGTTAGTTCTTATTACCCACCATTGATGCCGTTGAAAACGGTCAAATTGGTTAAAAAACTTTGGAAGGTCCGTAATTTTATTTTTTACGTAAAAAAATTCCCCCACGAGTAACGATCGGCCCTCATACAATGATTACAAATCTTTCTCGCGTAATAACTCGTTAAATTAATAATTATCTTGTGTTTTCTAATGTTTATTGATTTAACGTAAATATTTTCAAAATTTTCAAAAATGCTGCACTGGCGCAAAATCAATTTTTATGTCTCATACCCGATCCTGATTAATTTTTCACGTCGAAAACAAACTCTTTATACATTTTATCTTAGCATAATTGTATGAGAAGAATACTTGAAAAAAAAAGTAAACGAAAATTTGAAACACGCCGAGTTGGCAGCCATCAAAATAATGAAGAAAATTTTAATTTTAGATGTAGGGGTTTGTTTTTCAACTTGTACTTTAAGCTCCGCAAATATTATAAAGATCCCAGATATTGAGACCGTGTCTTAGTACTCTATTTGGTGGAATCATCCATACATAAGAACTATATTTGACCGTAATACAACGAAATCATTTAGAATTCATCTTGTCAAAGCTTCAGAATAAGCGTCCAGTCGATAAAAAAATTTTTGCGCCATGTTATTCAAACGTAAAAACTTTGAAAAATGGGCGCCAGCTCTAAAAATAGTCCGATCGAGCTCATCTTCGGGGTGAATTCTCCGGATGCAAGATACTTTGCAGTAAGTGTATTTTGATTGAAATTAGAAGAAAAAAAATGTTTCAAGCCACCCTAGTGTATATGTATAGAAGTTCGAGAATAAAACGGCGTTTGGCTATCAAGGATGACGATTAATGGACACGAACGGGATAAATAACATAAGGGTGTAAAGCGATGTCGATTAAGATGATGATGGAATTGAAATAATAAGAAATGAAAAAAGATAATAAAAATGGAAGTGAAATAATAATATTGTGATTGTTGTGATTTTTTATAGCCGTCCGTTAAGGATTTTCAATTTTTTATCATGAATACTGTCTCTCAAAAAATACTCATCGCAAAAAGACATAAGAATAGAAACTTTCTTATTTTTCACCGCTGTATCGAAAAAAATCATAATTTTTCTACATTGCGAAAATTTAAATTTGGCAAGAAAATTAGAATACAGTTTTTCTACTCAATAACAGACATCCTGTTGAATTTATACTGAAATCAAAATTCTGTTATGAGGTTTAAAAAAAATGTATTCTTATTTTTTTTGCCAAATTTCAATTTTGTTAATGCAGAAAAATTACGATTTCGATTTTTTTCAATAAAGCGGAAAAAATTAAAAAGTGTTTATTCTTACGAGGCGGGCTATTCTAGAACATGGCGGGCTAGTATGGTACAGGTTACATTTTTATGTCTAGAATCGTAATGACAGAACCATTCAACTCGCCGGTGGGTCAAAGTGTAGCTTGAAGTATTCCTAAGAGACGGTGTAAACCGTTATTATTATTTATCCAAGGCGAAAAGAGGGAAAAAATCGCGAATCAACTGAAAAACGGGTCGCGAAATTCAGGTGCTCCAAACATCCGGCTCGAGCGGGTCATCAGTCAACGGTATATGCAAAATATTTTTTTACCAATTTTTTAAACCAGTATTCTCGGATAAAAGTGTGGAAAACTAAAAAACCATGATTCGTCGGGCTACTATGAAACAAAACTAAATGTGAATATTAAAAAAAAACTCATGTGGCATTGGATAGAGTAGATTTTTACGGTTCGTTTTCATTTATAAAAGTTTTTTTTGGTGCTACAGTGTGAAAGATAAGTAAATATGAATTTCACAGCGTAGCATTCTAGCCTCAAAACAGAGAGCTTACTGACATTTTGACGTTTTAATCGTTCATTTTACGAACTTCTTGCGTGGACAGTCAAAAAATAAATTGGAAATGTTCTTATCAATATTATAGCACGTTATTTAAATATTTAAAGATGCTATGGAAGTACCACAGGATCACTGCACCGACGATGATTGCGTATATGAAGACGAAACCTGCAGAGGTCGCAGAGGCTGTTGAATCGGTGAAAAAAAAGAAAATAACGGTCCGAGAAATGGCTTCGAATCTGAAGATATCGACGACGACCGCGTTAAACGGAAAAGAAAATTGACCGTTCCTCCAGGGCAAAGTATCCTGGCTAGTGATATCGGAGCAGCACCGAGTCAAAAGAAAATCGTGACCAGATCTTCCAGACCACGGAAAGCGCGAAAAAAACAGAGCAAGAAGCGTGTCGACTGGTCTTCCCCGTCCGGGGATAATGGGGAAGACATTGCATCTAGCTCCGCAGAAAGCGAAGAGAAAAGCCTTCACGAAGCTCGTCATTTTTATTCAAAAGATGATTATGTGATTGCATTGTTCAATGGAAAACGTTTACCCGGTCAACTCGTCTCCGTTAGCTCGGATGGGGCTGTTATCTTCCTTATGTAGCCAACGAAAAAAGCGCGGAGGTGGCCGGAACTTGCAGACGAACAATTTACCCCCCTGGAAGCGATATTTAATGTGATTGAGTCTCCAAAAAGGAGGGAAAGAGAGTTTGGTAATTATGCAGAAAGTGGACGCCACCTGGATTTCCCTGAAATGAAGATATGTTATAGAGGGCACTTTTCTGAGTAATTTCATATGTATATATTGGGCGCGGAAACCATTTTTTCATATAGTAATCGGCGGTTGAAAATTTCAAACATCACTATCGACATTCAATACATATTGGCTTTGTTTACTTTATACGTTCCACATTCTTGTGATGATTTCGTGTATTATCATGCCCCTCCTTTAAGGAGTAACGATCTGTCCAGTACGATTCGTAAGTTTATAACCGATCGAACATGGAGCTGTGGCGATTCTCGTGCATTGCGGACGATAACAATGTTTAGCTGGACTATTTGATCGACCGGGGTGTTATTCGTGGGCAGTTAAGGTGCAATAGTTGCATAAAATTGTTGGAGTTAAATCGTGATAATCAAGAATCGAATTGCTCCCGGTAGTACAGTGTATTCGGATTCCTGGAAGTCGTATGGTGGCCTGTCTAATTTCGGATGGGACCACCATACTGTAAATCATCGTTACAATTTCGTTGATCCTGAAACGAGTGCTCACACTCAAAATATCGAACGTTTGTAGCGTGATATGCGTGGCGCGTTGCCTCGATTTGGGCAAATACAGGCACATTATCGACAGTATATCGCGAAATTTTTATTTAAGCGGGTATTTTCATTTATTAATCGAATTGAATCATTTCTTCATGAAATGTCGTTGATGTTTCCGCTAAACATTGATGATGCGATTAATTATGATTAATAAGATGTGTAATCCATCAATAATGACTGATAATGGTTTGGTTTTTCATTATAAAAAATTTTTGAAATTTGTCGAAAAAGATTTTTTTCAATGACCTTGAAACATGGTAAAAAATGGTTTCCGCGCCCAACATCCACATATGAAAATGTTCAGAATCACCACCACAACAACATATTTTCATCCCAGGGAAATCGAGGTGGCGTCCACTTTCTGCATAATTACCGAGAGTTTTATGTTATCAAAGTTCAATTGACAATATAATTTCAATTATGTATTTCGAAAAAATTGCCGGAGATTTATGTTTCTGACATTAAACTGAATTTCTAAAAATTATCGTATTTTGCTTCCTTCTTTTATACATTTTTTGATAATTTTTGCTTAAATTTACTTTAGAATATCTACACAAAGATATCCATATGATACAAGACCGAAAAGAAATGATTTACTAATTTTTATTGACGACCACAAAACTTGTTGCCCGAACTGCCGGGTTATTATGGAACAAACTTGGAGTCGATGTAAGTTTGCCAACTTTTTTTTTTCTTTATGAAACTCGTCGCACACCTTCGGAAGGATGTTCTCAAAGTGCCTGAGGCCCTGAAATGAATTTTAGCTAACATTTAGATTTTAGACGAAGCGCGAAAGAAAATAAAGACCGATTTCGTCCCATAATAGCCCGCCTCGACGGTATATTTTTTTTGTTCGATGAATATTCTTTCAGATACAAGGTTCGTCATGAAAAAATTGAAAATTGTGAACGACCGCCTAAAACAATCTAAAACAAATCACAGACGTTCCTGGTATCACCCTCGAAAAGTAATCATCATAAGTAGAAAAAAAATTGGTCGCAATCGCGAATTTTTCCGACAATCTTTTTTTTGAGCCAGCCGCGAGAAGCCATTTTTACGTAGTAAATATTAGATTCATAGAAATTTTACAGGAAACCTTTTTTGTACAACATCAAATTTTCTACAAAATTAATATGGGGAATTTTAGTATCATGTATAGTTTTGAAGAAATATAACATGTCCCCAACGAAATTACAAATGCATGCATCCCTTCTTAAATTCGATTGCTTGTCGCCCTGGGTTAGACTTATCGGACAAATTCCCGATTGCGACCAATTTTTTTTCTTTTCATGTCGATTACTTTAAAAGGGCAATACCAAAAAAATTCCCCCATCACCCAATTAAGAGCCATCCTAATATATAGTAATTATTATTTTGTACGCTTTACGCATAATCTGTTGTAAACTTATACAACTATCACAATTCGTGGTATTCCGTACAGATCAGTGCACTCGGCTAAACAGTCAGCAAAATTGAGTACGTAAGTGTGTAATTATGGGAGAATTGTAATAATAATATATCAGAGACAGCATTCCAGCATTCCAAATTGCTGCAATTTTTTTTCGTTGTGATCCGAATGATTGAAATAGTCGCTTTCGCTAAAAGTCAATGAGAGGGTCAATTTTTGTTAAATTAATTTTTCGAGGATGACATTTTTGTTCTTGTGAATAATCTATATGTTTCCGACGGAAAATGTTGATTATTGCAAACAAAAATAAAGGGAAAATTTTTTTATTATTTTGAAACAATACATTTTTTTATCGAGAGCTAATTTTAATTCATTATTATTCATTTATTCTTCGATCGATAATCCATATTTTTCACCAACAAAATGGTGGGTATCGGTTATCAATATCAAAACAAAGTATTGCACAGCATTTGTTTACACCCCCCCCCCCCAATTAAATTATTGGAGGCTTATTGATATTTTATACATGTGGCGAATTCATTACACTTCGATCGATGCTCGGTTCGATGAATTTATCGGTAGTTACAGAGACAAAGTTGATTTGTCGAAAAATTAAAAATATCATAAAACCCAGGTTTCTCGATGGATTTAGCTAAAAAATCGCGACTATTGCAAAAATTACATATGCATAAGGCACAGAATGTGTGCAAAACTTGGGGGCTGTAGCTTACACCGTTGTCGAGTTATAAGCGTTTGAATTTTGGATGGTCGATTCATCCATTCGCACCTACACATACAGACCCATACGTACGCACAGACACGCATACACATGCACATAGAGACGCGCGCCCGTGATGCCCGGCTCGACCATGTGATGGGCGGGATGGTGTAAAGTGGCCTTCGGGAAAGTGGCCCCGTGTCAGTTTGCCCCAAGTCTCCCACCCTTTTTCCGAACTCACCCGAAGGCAAATCGAGCAGTGGGTCTCAATGTGCGGTTCGCCGTCAAAATTTCAGAGCCCGGAATTGGCGCGAGTTTCAAATTAGCGCAGACGGACATAATGATTAAAATTAGATATCCATTGAACATTTAACAAAAAAACTATGCGCGACTGTTCGTATTCGATTTTTATTCTTCGCTTATGTTAAAAATAAATCGTTTTCATCCCGTCGCGTGAGCTTTGGCGACAAAATGCGGTATCTTAATATTTTAATATTTTCGATAAAAATAGTGATTGGATAGAATGGGAAGGTAAGTCGAAGAAAAATACATATATGTATTTACTGTAATTTATATTTTAATTCGTTATCCATTAAACATATTTTACATTCATGCTTGTACATCGCTACGATTGGTTTGTTTTTTGTCGAACGATAATTATTACCTCCTTCTAGTCGGTTTTCTCATTCATTCGAAATGCATTACAAAACATGTTTCCCACCGAAATACATGGTTGTGTCCGTACCAAAAGTGCAAAGTTTTTGCGGGATCATTTTTGATATAGCTTAAATTTCGATATATTTTCGTACGAAGTGAAGGTCTGATTCGTGATTATCATTATTATTATTATTTTTCCTTTCACTTTGTTTCGAACGATTTAAAATGTACGAATTTGAAAAAAAATCTTAGATTTTTCCCAAACTCTTGTAATTTCGGGAATAATGGGCCGAATGCCGGGTTTATTTTTCTTCATCGTTGGTTATTTCTCCAAATAAATAAAACGCTCGAAAATTGTAAAAACTGTTGTTGACTTAAATTATTGCATTTTTGAGCTACACAATTTTTTTTTCTTCTACAAAAAGAATTATCCACTTTGATTAGAGAGAAGAAAATAATGTATCTGATTTTACGTATTATCGCTTAAATTAACAGGATGAGCGAAATCTCGAGCATTCTGCGATGAAGATTCTTCTTTAGTACGGTATTCTGCGCAGCGAGGGCGAAAGGTGTTTAGGCCGGGTGGGTGGTGCAGAGGCTGACCGGCGGGAGGGGTGAAGTCCCGTGATTATTTATTATGTACAAGGTTTATTCAGGTGGGTAGTACTACCCACCCTACCCACCTCTTTCGTCGGCCCTGACGAATGTACCGGAGTTCTTCACGCAAAATTGCCGAACCATCGATTGGATACACCCTTATATTTCGCCTCAATCCTTGACCTTGACCGAGCGACGAAATACAGCTTGTGAACTCGGTAATTATCGACGTGGACTAATGAAAGCTCGTCCTTGTCAATCTTTCAACCAGCCTTCCGTATTATTAAGTGGATCCATTCTTTCAATAAAAAAAGTCGAGACTTCAAGGTCGCTATTCCATGGATTGCCATTGCAATTATCCACCTGATGGTAGGACATTTCCAAACGATCGCAATAATTTATACTGCAAAGTTCAACTGGTCTACATCGAGCACTTTCAATGTTCGATTCGGAAATGGATTACAGCAGGGTTATTCGTACTCGAACTGTCCGGTATAGTCGAATATCCACGATATGCGGTGCCGGTCGTACATCTGAGATAAAAAAACGTTGACCATTCCCTCGAGCGGCCAATCTGATCGATTTTTATAGAAGCCGTGGGTTATTCCTTCGTGTCTGTATATTTGGCCCGAACGGGTGAATTCTACCTGAATTCCGCTGCGTCGCTGCTGTCCGACACAGCTATTTTCTTTCTCTCGTATTAATATGCAATATTACTTAACGGCAATCTCTTATCTCATCTTTGCAGACTCAGTGGAAGTTTCGTCGACGATCTATCCATAGTTCGCACTTTTCCCGTCGGTCCTTATCGGACGCCCGAGTCACACCACGTGACGGTTTTCCCGCCAAATAGAAGCGCAAACCGCATCGCACGTTCGCTCGCTGTCGAAATAAAACCTACAATCGTAAATTCGCACTGTTTGGAGACAATTTGCTCGAAACTAGTGAAGACAGATTACCATCGAAGGTTATATATTTATGCATGCCATGGCTTACATGAAAAAAAAAAAATTAATCGATGTTAATTTTTGTTGATTCTTTGATAGATGGAATTCGATGCCACGTTTAATTGCAATGGCAATGTGAATTCGAACGATTGGCAATTGAGCAGAACGAGTTTTATTAGAGCGGGTGAATTGCAAAGCATTTTGGATCGTTCCAAAGAGCATCGTCTCACCGAAGCCAGTTATTTCTTCGTGTCTGTATATTTGGCCAGAACAGGTGAATTCTACCTGAATTCCGCTGCGTCGCTGCTGTCCGACACAGCTATTTTCTTTCTCTCGTATTAACATGCACGAAGAAGATATGTCTATTTAAATAATAAACATTACCGGAGGGAATTATCAGGCCACTAACTAATCACTTCTGCGTTTGAACGTCGATAATTTCGCGAAGAAAGCTAGAAACTTTTTGTAAGCTCCATTGGAAAGCTTATGAATATTTGAATCCATTGATATTTTTTAAATAATATTTCCATTATTGAACACTGAGATTGCGTGTAAAATAAATTGGAAAAAAGTCGGATTTTACCGAAATTTTTTATTTCGACTTCAACTTATAGCCAAACTTATGGAAAATTTCTTTAAAAATTTGAAACCTTCCACGCCTAATCGCTGAAACTTTGTCTTCAATTCAGGCCCAAAAACCATGGAAAGTCTTGACTGGTTCTTGAGTTATCATCGAAAGCGTGCAGACGTGGGTGAATCGAGCGCGGGCCATCGATTGCGCGTGACGACGGCCTCGTTTGCTCGTTTTCTCGCAGAGCTAAGGTCGCATTGGGTTATGCGTGATGCGAAGAGCACACCAATTTGTATGATAACTCGAGAACCGTTCAAACGTTCCCATAGTTTTTGGGCTCAAATTAAAGATAAAGTTTTAGAAATCAGGCGTAAGAAGTTTCAAATTTTTGAAAAAAAATTTCAACCTTCGGCGATAAGTTGAAGTCAAGACAGAAAATTTCGGAAAAATCCGATTTTTTTTTTCAATCTATTTTACGCGCCGTCTCATTGCTTAGTGATGGAAATTGAATTCAAAAAATATCAATGGATTCAAATATACATAAGCTTTTCAATAGCGCTTACAAAAAGTTCTTAGCTTTCTTTGTCACGAGGTTGTCGACTATCAAAGACACAAGAAATTTTTGCGAGCGCGCGTCGTTAGTGGCCTGATAATTTCCGCCGGTAATGGTCGTTCAGTAGATAAGTCTCGAATCCGATGTAAAGATGGTTCCGACATGAATTTCGTTCCAACCCACGGAGTTTAATTTTTGTGAGTTAAAATCGATACGAAAGAAGTTCCGATGTAGCCTAATTATTCCAAGGCAGTAGGTCCAGTAATCGGAAGCTCAATCACGCTGGTTTCAATTCGACGAATTAGAGAACATCAAGTGCTGGGCTAAAATAATCGTTCAATAGATATTTACTGCAAGGCCAATCATGAATAATGAAATTTGTCGAATGGTGAAAACTCGGTCGCTGTTGACGACCCAATACTTACCCAATCGTCCACATCGCCAATAGAAAAGTACAGTGCATTAATTATAGCAAAAGTACAGTTAATTAGTAACCTTCACGGCGATTTGAGCGCTATTCATGAAGTTGCGAATTTCCAGGTCACCGAATTAAGTTGCAGAATGAACAAATCTACTCGTGCAGGTTTTCGATGTTCGGATTTCAACCCCACCCCGAAGCAATAACCGAGGCTGGGTCGATATTCACATGTGTGAAGCGTGGCATGATTGCTATCGCATGACAAATACGGAGCTCCTGAAATATTGTCGGTACGAATTTTGCGTTTCGAATACGTCGATAGTATAATTATCAATGGCGAACGAAATTACCGATGCTTCCAACAGCGATTCATCCAGTTTGAAGGTCTCGACGGATAAACCCGCGAAACATATTTTTGCAACGAGCGCGAAAAAGAAAATGATTGATGCAGTAAACTGCATTGAGAGGGATAAACTTTCTTCGGTGGAAACGAAGGATGCACTGCACCTGTTTGAAAAGACTGAGTAAAATATAAGAACCGGTTGAATTGATTCTTGAACAGGGAATGCGAAATTCTACTCGAGCTGAGCGTCGATATGCGTATCTTTTCACACCCCAACGCAGTAATCGAGGTTGGGTGGATATTCGTATGTGAGGAACTTTCCATAATTGCGATCGCATAAGAAATGACGAGCGCCTTCCGAAGTATGGTCGGTCGAGGAATTGTCGAACAAGACCTGTCGAAAGTTATTCAATCGTTCGCAATTTTTCGTCATTATCTTTCGCGGCATGACAATTGGACCTTATCTGTGGGTCGTTCGTGCGTTAGTTTTTTATTACAACGAAACGGATTTGATCGAGGGTAGCTGTTGTCATCGCCCCCATTATATCGTCAACTTACGGGTTTTAGTTACGAATATACCGGAGTTCTTCACGCAAAAGTACCGAACTATCGATTCGACACGCTCCAATGTTTCGCCTCAATCCTTGACCTGGTCCGAGCGTCGAAATACAGCTTGTCCACTCGGTAATCACCGGCGTACTCTAATGATACGTCGATCTTGTCGATGTCTCAACCACCCCTGAGTACTGTTTCTCTCTAAATACTCCGAGAAAGCAAGACCCTTGATTTTTTGTAGAAATTACGGATCAACGTGAAACTCGTAGAAAACTAATAACCATCCCTGAGCCAAGAATAAACGCGGTCTTCGACAGTGTCGAAAAGTTTCGATTTTTTTTACGATTTTGGTAGTTCAGAAATAGAAGTTTTGTGAAATTTTCGAGTAGCACCTATATTGCAACAATTTTTTTTTCTTCTTTCAACGTTAAAAATATTAATTGTTTAATTTATAAAAATTCGGTTTATCATGATTTCTTTGTAATCAATCGAAAAAATGATTACATCAATAACTTTAATGATAGTAATAGGTAAATCAATAATCATGTTACTAATTGCATTACGGATTGAACATTCATTGATTCTTGATCAAGATGATTGGCTCGATCAATCTTGATACGGTAAAAAATTGCATTCATATCGAAAAATATTTTTTCGTGGTTCTTCGGGTTACGGTTTTCAGAAAATTATTATTTTATTTCAATTTTTTTATTCGTTAAAAGGAAATTACATTTCATGCAAGATTTGCAAAGCACAGATATATTCGTCGATGGGATCATTCTTTCAAGTTGTCGAAGTGATCCACTGAGATATGTTGTAGCTATTATTTCGAAAGGTTTCTATCATTTGTTGGTACTCTACGTGAACCTTTAATTAAGGGAGATACAATAAATCGGGGTGTTAAAAATAGGACATTGGGCGCTTTTTCCATTTATTCAAGTAACATACTATGATTTTCGTGTGTGATCTAACAGCATTAGGATAGTACGAGGAGCTCACAACTAATGCGCACGATCTGTGGTTCATAACCACACCAACAACATCAAAATCAGCCCGATTAGTGTATCGTGAGGTCGATTTGACCAGGAAAAAATTATTTACTTCCCGCAGTCCATCTTCTTATTGTTATTTTGATAATAAATAATTCCGAAAGTTTTATATTTCAGAATTTCATCGTAAAGTAGAAATGCTGAGCTCCATTCGGGAATTTTTCCAGATTTCTAGAATAACATTTTCTTTTTTTTTCAGACCTCGAGTCGATTCGACCCCACGACACACTTTCAGGGTGCGAAAACAGACGACACAATTATCGCACTAGTACTTGTTAATATCGATCGGTGATACGTAACATTGAATGCATTTTATTTTTAGGTACAGCAACAAGCGAGATCCAATAAAAGACACATATTTCAAATGTGAAACATCAACTTTTCTTTCCGTGTCAAACGAGCGTGGAGACCGTCACCATTAAATCAAGTAGATTTAGAGATCGAACAAAACAGAGCAGTAGTCAACAATTTTTTCCACAAGAAGTCCAATAGTTCTATCGCTCGAAAAAAAACTTTTGTGCGTGGACGAATTTTTATGAATTTTTATATCGCACGCATGAACGTACAGGATACGACGCGATCGTCGCCTCCCACAAGGGATTAAGCCAAGTTAGCCAAAATACGTGTGACATCGTTTTTCCCATTCCGTCGCGCGACAAATAACGAGGCGAGGCACATCGTGTATTTTCGGTCGGCGTCAAAAATCAGAAAATGCAATGCTCAGAACGAACGAAGGTTAGAAAATTTGCCGTTTCGCACCGGTGGCGCTTCGATGCGGTGCTCGATCGAAGTATCGGCTTTCGAAGCCCTGCATTTTCTAACCTTTGCTCGTTCTAAGCAATTGCATTTTTGAATTTTCAACGCCGATCCGCGTATTTCAGGGCGCACAATTTTTTAATCCCAATCTTTGGTTGCTACCTCGACAATGAAAACCATGGTAGCCAATCCCAAGCCAATGGCGAGAATTTTGAACGCGAAACCCAAGTGTTCCAAGCTTAACGGTTTGAGTTCCGGTTCCCGCTCTTCGAGTTCAACGGATGTTAAATTACGCAGTTCGGTTCGAAGTTGTCTGTCGAAGAGAAGATTTTGGATACCGCTACCGGCGAGTCTTAGAAAAACCGTGTTGACTCTTTCCTCGAGAGGCCAATCGTCTCGAATGAAATAAGTAAGAGAGTCATAGCCAATGGATTCCCGCGATAGATGCGCCGATAGTTCCGACGCTGCGTAAACGAAAGATATCTTCCCGAGTACCAAAGCACACTCGGGGTTCAGTAAGGCATCTTCCGCGTTACTCAAAGATAATGTTCTAATGTCACGTCCTTCAAACGCAGGGTTGGTGAAAATCGGACGCCCAATTACGTCGACATATATTATGTGATCGGAGCGAACGAGGTCTTCCAAAGAATCGACGGTTGGTTGACGCACTTTTTTTGACAGCAGTGACGCTAATTTTCCGGAATAAATTCCCTGAATAGTCACGACCAACACGAATAAGCTTGCTAGGTAAATCCTCGGAGCAGTTTCTCGGGGTATTCCTCGGATCGCCGCGTTACATATTAGAAGGACGAGATTGAGAATTGCCGATATCAGCGGTTGCCGCAGCCAAAATCTGAAGAACAAGAGCGTGATCGTCAATACAGCGAGCACACCGAAACGTGAACTTCCGTCGAGAACGGAAACGAGCTTTTCCAGTGATGATATATGGCCTTGATACTGAGTTAAAATGTGACGTTCCATTTGCTGAAACGGATAGATCGATCGAAGTACGCCAACGGCCATAGGCTTCTGCATCGGCAAGATGTTTAAATCGATGTCATATTTGCCCTCATGAAAATTACGGATCACATCCTCGAAAATTTCTGCCAATTCATCGTCTGATGGGGTGGAGTTGATTTCATACACATATTCAAGCCACGTTGCATTCAGGGAACTCATGAGAAGCTGCGCGGTATATCTTTCCACTTGCCATCTTGAAGTTGCGTTTTCGACCGGGAGAGGTACCATATAAGCCGTGCGGATTTCGTAACCCCCTACGTCTAACGTCTTGTCGAAATCCAATTTATCGCAACGTGACTCATTTTTGTCATAATTTCGCACGAACAAGGTCCAATCATGTTTCATTCCTTCGTCATAATAAACAATCACTTGTCGCCAAGGGCTGGGTGCGTAACTCGTGTAAGGATTGAAATTGTAAATCAACCTCCCTCTCGTTTGATGGAAGCAGATGTATTTCGAATTGATTAGATTGAACTTCCACGCAATCTCCAATGCTCGAGCGACATCTGAACATCCGTTTTCAGGCTTGGGCAAGCTAATCAGGAGGAAGGAACCCATGTGGTTCCACCATTTCGATTCACTCACTCGTTCAATCGTTTTCGTCAGAGAACGTGGATCAGAGAACGTGATCAGGAAGACCTGCAGCCTGTATCGTGATGAATCGTTGACCAGCTCCTGAGGCACTGATCTCGAAGTGGCGTCGATCCATGCTGTGGGAATAACGGTTTTCCTCAACGATAACCATTTTACGATACTTCCAGCCGATGGTCCAGCAATACCCACAGTGCCTGAGTCCGCGTAACACGATTCCACGATTTCAATCTGTAAACAAATAAATAAATAAGACGTCTTCTTGCGTCGTGATTGCATCAATGGTATTTACTTATTAGTGGCAAAAGAAATTACCGATGCTTCTATAATCGATCCATTCAGTTTCCAGGATTCCATGGATAAACCGGCGGAGCATGATTTTCCGGTGAGTGTCACGAAGAAGATGATAAATGCGGTATATTGCATTGAGAGAGATGACGTTTCTTAAGTCAACACGAATATAGCACTGCACCCGATTGAAAGGACTGCTCAATATAAGAACCGTTCGATCCGAAATCTGAACGGGGAATGAAAAAGTCTACTCGAGCCGGATGTCGATATGCGTATCTTTTCACACCCCAACGCAGTAATCGAGGTTGGGTGAATACTCGTAGGCGAGAAACGTTCAATAATCGCGAATGCATAAAAAATGAGAAACGCCTTCTGAAATATCGTCGGTCGAAATAGACCTGTCTAAAGCTATTCCATCGTTGCAAGCATTTCGTCATTATCTTTCGCGGCATGACAATCCGACCTTATCTGTGCGGTGTTCGTGCGTTGGTTTTTTATTACAACGGAACGGATGTGATCGAGAATACGATCGAGGGTAGCCGTTGTCATCATCCCCATAATATCGTCAACCCACGAGTTTTATTTATGAATGTCAGCGCCGGCGAAAGGTGTTTATTCCGGGTGGGTGGTGCAGAGGCTGACCGGCGGGAGGGGTTAAGTCCCGTGATTATTTATTATGTACAAGGATTATTCAGGTGGGTAGTACTACTCACCCTACCCACCTCTTTCGCCGGCCCTGATTCTGCGTATCCATCGCAATAAGTCCAGTATCTGAGGTGTCGAGTTAGCACATCCGTTATCTCCCTTTTCATGAAGATTTTTCCCTAAATCGCAAAGAAAGTAAAAATGTAATGAAACCAAAATATTGATATGGGGGCGAACGGATTTTGATGGTAATAGTTACCTTTGCGAAAAAGAGGTTTCATGTCTGCGACATAATTTCCCGTCACGACTTGTGACTTGAGAATTCTCATATCCGTTGGTTTCGTGAGAACCGTCAATTTCAGCCATCATGTTTCCTAGAATATTTGAGGGTAAGAATTGAAAGTTTTGATGGAACGAATATTTATGAAAATGAAGTGCAAATGGTGTTACGTACCCGGGGTCTTTATTAATAAAGAAATTGACGGTTCTCACGAAACCAACGGATATGGGAATTCTCAAGTCACAAGTCGTGACGGGAAATTGTGTCGCAGACATGAAACCTCTTTTTCGCAAAGGTAACTATTACCATCAAAATCCGTTCGCCCCCATATCAATATTTTGGTTTCATTACATTTTTACTTTCTTTGCGATTTAGGGAAAAATCTTCATGAAAAGGGAGATAACGGATGTGCTAACTCGACACCTCAGATACTGGACTCATTGCGATGGATACGCAGAATACCGTACTAAAGATGTAAGGAATCTGGTGTGTTGAATTGAATATCGCGCGCTCGGTGAGTCTCCCGCGAGCGCTTGCGTTAATCGAATTGTCGAGAGTCACCGTCGTGTGTCGCAGCCCATCGCGTTAGACCAATCAGAGGTATCGCGAGGCCCAATTCTGAAATCGCGTAACCGGCCTCTGTCCAGTCGTCAGTTATACCTCACCACAAGCACGCGTGAAATGGCTACCGGTTATTCACGTGTCGAATATGTTGTATTAAAATTGCTTGATCGGTGGGGTAAGTCTGAGTTTGTGACGCCAAAGAGTAAACTCCCGGCGGCTGGTGCCATCGTTATATTATTTTGGAGCGCAGAGGACGGAGATAACTAGTCAGCGATCTCGGCGAAAAATGGACGAAGCCGGTAATTCCCATTATTGTCCGAATGCGACACGGTAACGCGAACATTCTACCGGTCCGCGTGGTCGTCTGCGTACGGGGCGAGGGCTCCGCGTCCATCTTGGCCCACCGTGACACCTCTCGATCGTCTGGGAGCTAAGTCTATCTCTGTTTTGCTTTAGATCTTTTCTTTTTTAATGTGATGATGTTCTTGTACAATGTATGAAATGTGTGTTGTATGTGATGTATGTGAGTGAGTGGCTCGAAATGTGTTTATTTTAAAGATTGTGACATGAGAGGGGAGAATTATACCAAAAGGTGTGAAATTAAACCGAGTAACCGTTCAATGTCCGAAGAGACAAATAATAAAATTACGAACTCAAAATAAATTCGTTACAAAAAAGAATCTTCATCGCAGGATGATCGAGATTCCGCTCATCGTGTTAATTTAAGCGATAATAGGTAAAATCAGATACATTATTTTTTTCTCCCTAATCAAAGTGGATAATTCTTTTTGTAGAAGAAAAAAAAATTGTGTAGCTCAAAAATGCAATAATTTAAGTCAACAACAGTTTTTACAATTTTCGAGCGTTTTATTTATTTGGAGAAATAACCAACGATGAAGAAAAATAAACCCGGCATTCGGCCCATTATTCCCAAAATTACAAGAATTTGGGAAAAATCTAAGATTTTTTTTCAAATTCGTACATTTTAAATCGTTCGAGACAAAGTGAAAGGAAAAATAATAATAATAATGATAATCACGAATCAGACCTTCACTTCGTACGAAAATATATCGAAATTTAAGCTATATCAAAAATGATCCCGCAAAAACTTTGCACTTTTGGTATGGACACAACCATGTATTTCGGTGGGAAACATGTTTTGTAATGCATTTCGAATGAATGAGAAAACCGACTAGAAGGAGGTAATAATTATCGTTCGACAAAAAACAAACCAATCGTAGCGATGTACAAGCATGAATGTAAAATATGTCTAATGGATAACGAATTAAAATATAAATTACAGTAAACATATGTATTTTTCTTCGACTCACCTTCCCATTCTATCCAATCACTATTTTCGTAGAAAATATTAAAATATTAAGATACCGCCTTTTGTCGCCAAAGGTAAGCGAAGGATAAAAATCGAATATGAACAGTCGCGCACAGTTTTTTTGTTAAATGTTCAATGGATATCCAATTTTAATCATTATGTCCGTCTGCGCTAATTTGAAACTCGCGCCAATTCCGGGCTCTGAAATTTTGACGACGAGCCGCACATTTTGAGACCCACTGCTCGATTTGCCTTCGGGTGAGTTCGGAAAAAGGGTGGGAGACTTGGGGTAAACTGACACGGGGCCACTTTCCCGAGGGCCACTTTCCCGAGGGCCACTTTACACCAGTGCTGCCAGATTGAGGGGAAGGGACTCTCGAAATCGGTCCCCACCACGCCTTTTTCCCAAAAGCGCTTGAGGAGAGGCAGATTTTTGACGCCGCCTCTGAAATGCCTGACATCTGCTGGGCGTTCGCGGAACCGCGTTTGCGGAACACAAGACACGATGACGTTGTCGGAATAAATGATACGTACGATCGAATGAAATTCCCACAGGTGGGAGAAATTACAGTTTGGCAGTAATAATAACGTGAAATGAACATCATTTGTAAAACTCAAAAAGTATTTTGTTCATGAGTGATGGAAAATAATTTTGGCAATAACAGTTAGGAGAAAACGTCGACAAGCGTGTCAGCTGTGAGGAATCAGCGTGAGGTCTAGACGCCGATCGTTTGAACATTGTTGGAAAAAGAAACAGCACGCATGCTTTAATAAGTATCACGATCTCACACATGTAGGAAAAACGACAGTCTGGTAGCTGTCGTAACGCGAGTAAATTATAAATCTTTAAATTTCAATCCCGTTATTAATTAGTGATTAAAAGTAATTTGCGGTAACAACTTGTTAATGTTGGTCCGATGCATATCTTGTATTTTGGCGCGCAACAAGAGCAAGCTAAGAAAGACAGTCGGCAGCCGCATGGTTAGAGCGACGCGATTGGTTGGGTATATCGAAAAAGTAAAGCCGAGCCCCTGATTTGCCAGACGCTGCGGGAAAGAACGGTACTGGAAAGGGTGCCGACACGCCCTCGCGTGGGATAAATATCCCACGATCTGGCAGCTCTGCTTTACACCATCCCGTTGAGGCTCACACTTGAGCGTGACACCCGGTATATTCTGTTGGACTCCATTGGAACCTCGGCTCGGCGGATCCCGCTACAAATCGGAAAAAATCGGGGCCAACAGAACTCCACGGCGCTGGCGATCTCTCCTCTAATCTCTGGCGATACTGTCCATAGACACCACTAATCATAGGCCCCTTAGTTTCCTCATGTAACTATGTCACCATTGACATGATTGATTAAATAAAGGTGTAAAGCAAGGTTCAAGTACATGCCGCTTTTCTTTATCCTTTTGCACAGTTACTCCTTTCTCGTAATATTGATGAAAACTGTAAAAATGGTTTAAATTATTTTTAAAAATTGTGAAGGTACCACCGTTGACTGACATCACAATTCTCAATATGTCCCGTAGCAACAATTGAAACAGTTTTCGCGGTTTGAGTCTTCTTGGTCCCAACTTTTGCCACAGATCAAATCGAGGGCGTTGATGGCTGCGACAGTGGCGCCCTCAGTAACCACTCGCGAATATCGGAATTTTTCCCCGGAATTTTGAAGCAATCGACGAGGGCGCCGCCGCTTACTCCATATCTGAACGCCTTTTTCTCGTTACGTGGCAAAATCGGGACCGAAAAAAACGCAAAATTCTAACGTAGTTTCAATTGTTGGCGAGATCAAATCGAGGGCTCCGATGTCAGCGACGGTAATTCCCTCAATAATTTTTATTTCAGTTTGAAGTAAAATTAGCAACAATATCAAAAGCTTGATGCGGGCGCCACCGTCGCCGTCATCACCACCCTCGATTTTTAGATTTTTGGTTCGACATTTTGCCTGGAAATAAAACGAGGGTGTTTATGGCAGCCGACGGTGGCTTCCTCATCAATTTCATGACAATTTTAGACGTAAGTTATTAGAATCGCAAAATACTGAAAAGTCTATGAGGGCGCCACCATCGATTGACATAAGCAACCACGATTGATCACGTGCCAAAAATTTGAACTGTCAACCGAGGGTAAAGGAAGTCGAATTTCTATCAAGCTTAGTTACAATTTAACAATGTCGATAAACAGTTTTTGGTCCGGGAAATGAAGAAAAGAAGATATGAGTCGTGGTATTGTCTGAAATCGCACCCGTCGTGCGATAAGAGTACAACTCAAAAATTGCGATGTTCCGAAAATCGCAAGTCTTTCCCGAACGGGCCATGGCTACTCCTTGCATGGAAGAGAGACACGCGCTCTTTCTAGAGGAACGAGAGCGACCTCTATGCATCCCCGTCTTCCACAACAATGCAGACCACTTCTACAACTCGAAACCACAACTAACTCAAAAATCGCAATGCTTTAGTTGTACCCTTATTGCACGGAGGGTGCGAAATGTTAAGGAATAAGTCAATTTATTCGAATTTTGCTTCGTACCTTTATTTCATCGAATATAGTGATAGTAATCCAGTTACATAAGGAAATTAACATCATTAGAGCATCCCGCAACGATCTGTCGTATATTATGACTAAATTAATTTTTATAAATTGGGTCGTCGAGATTAACATCGATTAACATGGGTACTAACTCATCGATAAGATCCGGAATGAAAAATAAATTCGTGCAAACAATGACAACTCAACGGTAATGAGTAGAAGCATCCTTGCAATCTATGACGATGAGTTTCGGAGCTGAATGTGTATGAAAGTCGTATGAGACTTGCAAGCTTGCAGGAAACAACCCTTCATGTCGCGACTCCGGTATGTCTGGCAATCAATTTGTCTCGTATTCGCGGGGTTGGTTTTCCGACAAAGGAGGAGCCATGCAGATTGCGCGTGACCATTGACATATACATAAGGACCGATAATGCTGCGATAAGAAAAAAAATCGCAATAGAACGAGAGAAGAGTGGGTCTAATCCTCTCTTTCTCTCTCCCACGGAAATGGAGAGAGAGAGGCTTAGACCCACCCTAGTCTTCTCTCTTTCGATTGCGATTTCACTTTTTCTCGCAGCATTATCGGTCCATATCCATATGTCGATGCGCGTGACAGACGTCACACCAACCCCTGAATAAATCCTCCCCCCCCCCCTCTCTTTGAGCTGCCATTTATGTTCACGTATACATTTCGCCCGGTTCGTCCAAATTCTGCAACATCGACCGAATTCATAAATATTCCGTTGAAACTGTTGTCTGGTCTGGTCGTGGCGCACAAATACCTCCAGCCGCCACAACGCTTGGTTGACGGAAAAAAAAAAACATTTGAACATAACTGTTTACGATGTTCAAACGATACAAATCACAAGGCGCCGGTTCGTCCTCTAGCCGGTCGACGAGCGAGGACAGTTGCGACAAAATCAGTTTGGCTCGACTCTTCGATTCTACGAGTTTTCTTGACGTTTTTTCTCCACGCGAATACAAAGTTAATTGACTTGCTACATCGAGGGATGTTTAGGACGAGCATTTTATTGTAACATTTTGCTACTGATTCACGGGAATATCGTGTATTCAAAATTACTTTTAGGATTCACGTGTGAGAACAAAATTTTCCATTACCAACGTACAGTCACCTTTATTGCGACGAATGATCAGAAAAAGAATTAATTCATAACCGTTATATGTGATTAATTTACAGACTTTTAGATTGACAAACCGACTTAGCATGGGAAGGCGAAAAAATTCGAGAAAAAATAGGGAACAGTTTATTCCAAGTGTGCGCTCTAATGATTTTCAAATAGATGACGCCACGCTAATCACTGAAAAATTGGCTTCGTCAGTGACAGAATCGTTGGCTCCTAGTTGTCAGCGATCTGCAAAAATGTCACCAAAAAAAAATGATAGCGAGGATTTAAAAAAGATGGCAGAGATTCGACCGCAGTCGCCGGATGTGGCGAATGCTCCACACTCGGAGCACAGATCTCCGGAGTCGGTCCTCTTCGAACCGCAGGATGTGCATATTCTTGGCTCCAAGGAACTCAGCCCAAAGATCCTCCCAAGGTTTCCCAAGATCCGACTTAACCTCGATACCCCAGAGCCTGAGAATGAATGTGAAAAAACAAACTTTCCGATGGAAAAATCCAGTCCGCGTTATGAGGACAAAAATATTTCTGATAAAACGAATTCTACTACGAATAAACCGAACGAATTGTACGAGTGTGTGACGATAGAAATTTCGGACGAGAGTTTAAAAGAAAATATTCTCGATAGAACAGTTTCCATAGACAACGCCTTTGGAATGGCTTCCGAACCAAAGACCGTCATAGCGCACAAGTCCGATTCGATTATTCAAGACGCAGATTCTTTTACTGGATCGACGAACTCTGAATTAATTTTACCATTGAACGCTCTAATGTCCGACGGTACCAAAGACAACTTTCCGGACAAACAACAAATTTCTTCAATCGTGCAGCCTTTGGCTGAAATTAATTCTATAGAAAGTTTGGCGAGCCATTGTTCAACACAGCTGGTGCCCCAAAAATCATTCAACAACGTTCACGAAGAGCCCAAAGATGCAAATGCATGCAATTATATTGACTTGAAACTTTTCACCGACCAAACCAGACATCTTAAAATTTCCGTTGACACTAATTTACACAAAGGACTAAATAATGACGAGTCTCGACTTAAAAAAATTCATTGGTACGCGCGAGCTAGAAATGAAAATTTCCTGGCGATGAAAAATCTCGAAATTTTAAAAATACCTGCCAAAGTCAAATTGAACGAGTCCGACAAAATTCTGGCTTCGAGAAAATCAAGCACTTACGAAAATATGCAAAAGCGCAATAGCGAAACTGACGATTGTTGTGGAGAGGAGACTGACTCGCCTCCGTCGAAAAGATGTCGAACAACTTTGAGATTTGAGGACGAAAAGAATCGATATATGCCGTTCGTACCGGTTGAGGCACACATGCCCGTTGTTTCTGTGGCGAAGGTTCTTAGGGATGAACACTTCGTTGAGGACATCAAGATTTTTGGAAATGCAAATACGGTGTCGTCGTTAAATGGCGATTCAGCGACTAATATCGATATTGGCCTCAAAACTATGAAAGTTAGTATAATTTATCGTATTATTATTATTATTCCCTTTTTTGTGGGAGCCCTGATGAAAAATCAAAATCTTATAATTCAACGGAAATCGTTAAATAATTACAGAAAATTACAAAAAATGACGAAATCCGCAAATTTTGTCAGAATATCGCATAATTTCTTGAAATACGAGAACTTATTTCAGAATCATGTCAACATATTATAACAAAATGCGCCATATAAGGTCAAATCGGTTAAATATTATACGCGTCGAAAATTTGACATTTTTTGTCAGAAAAATGTAAAAAGTTATCATTTTTCATTAAAAAGTAATGGAGTTCCAATTGACGATGAAAAAACGACAAATTGTGATTAAAAAACGTCAATTTTTAATATCATATGATACATTCGAGAAAATTTCGACGAATTCCCGTAAAAATGTAAAATTTTATAGCAAAATTGATCGAAATCTGAAATGCATATTTCCATCAGGGAGGAAGCAGCTTGAAATCATCATCGAATCATTTAAATTCACTCAATTTATTAATTTAATAACCAACGACGATAATTAATGTTAATAAAGTGTGGAATTATAAATTTTATTCTTTGTCTCAGGCGGACTCGCCCGTATCGACACAGCCGAAATCCACGCTGGAAAGTTCCACGCTTGCGAAGCCTAAGAAGAAATCCTTGATGTCGCGAGTCCGTGATTTCGGAGCTTCGATAATGAAATTATCCGAGTTTTGCAAATGGTTGGCCAAAAAGATCGTTGTTTTTATGAGAAAGGTGAGAGATTGATTGCAATAACTGTATCGTTCGAAATCGACGATTTCGCAGTGCATTTCTAATTTGTATAATGAATAAAGGGCTACAGAACAACCCTTGGAATTTTCGCACCCACCTTCGTGACTCCAAGAAAGTCTCTTCTCTCCGAGGACGAGTTGATTCAAGTTGTATCGGTTATACGCTCTGAAAATGAGAGAATGCTTACGGTACTTACCGAAAAAGTCACGATTTTATCCACCGAACTTGCTCAGGTAAATCAGACATTTCCCCCAAAATTTATTTCCGCAAAAAAATGTCATTCAACAAAGCGTCAGTAAAAAAAAAAAAAAAAATCATTAACCAAAGGTTCGCACGACGAGCGAAACAGCTCTCAAGGCTTTGACGACGGAAATAAATGAAATGAGAGGAGTTAGTAACAAGCTTGCTGACAATAACGAGCTATTGGCGAAGGAATTAAAGGCTTTCGGAAAAGTCCTTGAAAAATCGCAATCGATATCGGATACCAAATTCGTACCAGCTTCTTCAGCACCTCCTCCTCCTCCACCTCCCCCTCCGCCGCCACCCCCGCCTCTTCCAATAACGCCTACAACGCCCAACAGTAGCAGGAGCAGAAGCATCAGAACTCCAACGAGAAAATGTTCGACACCGTTGTTCGGGGGTAGGCCACCGATCACCGTTGAGGACCTCCTTAAAGTCACGCTGAAGAAGGCCCCGCAGAATAATAAGGTACCAAATGTAATTCACAAAATTATGCGATCCAGGGTGGCTTGAAAAAAAAAAAAGATTTTTTATGATTTCAATCAAAATACATTAACTGCAAAGTATCTTGCATCCGGAGAATCTACCCCAAAGATGAACCCGATCGGACCATTTTTAGGGGTCGCGCAAGATTTTTTAAGTTTTTCCATTTGATTAACATGGGAAGAACGAAAAGTTTCCATTTAAAAAATCGTAGTTCCGCCAATTTTATAGCTACGTTGATCCCGTAAGTTCCATTTGAAAGCTCTTTAAAAATAGCTGAAAATGGCGTGCGGACCTTTGGAATCCGATTGCAACTTCCGTCGATAATTTTGTTTTTTCGTAGGAAAATTATCGACGGAAATTGCAATTGGATTCGAAAGGTCTGCATGCCATTTTAAGCGTTTTTTAAAGAGCTTTCAAATGGAACTTACGGGATCAACGTAGCTATAAAATTGGCGGAGCTACGATTTTTTAAATGGAAACTTTGCGTTCTTCCCATGTTAATCAAATGGAAAAACTTGAAAAATCTTGCGCGACCCCTAAAAATGGTCCGATCGGGTTCATCTCTGGGCTGAATTCTCCTTATGCAAGATACTTTGCACCGAATGTATTTTTATTGAAATGAGAAAAAAACTTTTTTTTTCCACCCACCCTAATGCGGCCTCGAACGATGTCGTATTCGATAACGAATACAGTCGAACGTCGAATTTTGTGAGTCAACAAAATTTCGTCAGTAAATGCGAATAATACGAAAATCCCCGCAGGAGAACAGAAGAAACACGTTGCCAGGACCACGAGGTCCAGTCGTATCGTTGGACATGTTGCGTAGTGTCAAACTAAAGTCCGCCCGGCGTAGAGCAAACGATAACGCAAGATCGCCGCGACGCGCTCATTCGCTCAAAAATCGTACTTCGTCGTGTCTCAGTTTATCTCCAATTATGGCAGTGACCGAAAGTCCTCTGGGTCGAATTTTACGACAAGCGGATGGCCACATGATAAGAGGATCGAAGAGAACGATTTCAAGTCCGACCCACAGCGAGAACGATCTGACGACGGAGAGTCCGAGAAAATTTGACACTCCCAGACACAGCAAATCACATTCGATCATTGCGTGATTAAGATTCGATGTTGGCGAATTTAGAGTTCGTAACATCGTGAAATTTGTTATTACTTGGATGACACAAATTTCGGGCTGTTCGATGCAGCATAAATAACACAACGCGCCACGATTCGCGTGGAATAATCGCCCGACGAAGAAAACATGGGAGACGCAGGTCTGTCTCTTACGAATCCCAAGACACAGCGACGAAACGGCAATTTAATTCCGTCTTGGAACGAATTATTTATATATTTTTTATTCATCGAGCATTAATTGTCGCTACGAATGTAGATTCATCGCCACGAGACGAAGACTGTATTGACGGGGACATTATTTATTTTTAATAAAATGTCTGAGAATTTTGTATATTGTGATGATAAAAAAATAAAATGGAACGATACGCCACTATCGATTTACAGAAATTTTTTAAGTTTATTTCTACGTTTTTGCCATTCGCGATTCGTAGATTTTACAGAAAGAAAGGGTTTGTATCTTTTTTTGTTGGTTTCTTTTTTTTTTTTTCTCGTTTAAATCTAACACAAAGCGAACGTGAGATTCGATCGAAATTAGTCAATTGTTTTGGAATCGATTTTTATGCCGGTGCTCCGTGCGTTTTCATTGTCGAGACACAGGCGCTTCTTTGATTTGTAATGTGCGAATTCAATTTGCGCCGCCGAAGCTATGCCGTCTGATCGACGCTTATTAAGGGGGGGTAAGGTTAATTCGGCGAAAAAGGAGCATGTTTTTAAGATTTTTTTCTGGCGATACGGATAGTGTAAATTTATTCAATCAATTTCTATATAATAATACAACATTTGAACAATATTTTCCTAAATTTTCATTCCAAAATATTGAAAATTAAGCCGGTGACAGTGAATCTCCGGAGGCGCCTCGAAAAAGCCCGTGTTCGCGATAACGCAAAATCTACTGGACCAATCGTTTTGAAATTTTGCACACTACTTCTTCACATAATTCACCAAGTATTGTCGAAAGCTTTTTTTTTTTTTTAATTATTAATTTTACAGCAAAAAATTTGCTGATTTTTATAGCGAAAATCGGTTTTTTTGCTTTCAAGTGCTAGGAAAAAATCAAAAATAAAAAAATAAAAATAAAATCCCCTCGTGATTACCTTGAGAAACATCTCCTTCAACGAATGCATTTTGATTTTTTAGTTTCACATGATTATTTTGCGAGTTATGACGAACACCGCAAAGCAACGTTTTTTCGAGGCGCCTCCGGAGATTCACTGTCACCCGCTTAATTTTCAATATTTTGGAATGAAAATTTAGGAAAATATTATTTAAATGTTGTATCATTAGATGGAAATTGATTGAATAAATTTACACTATTTGTATCGCCAGCAAAAAGTCTCAAAAACATGCTTCTTTTTCGCCGAATTAACCTCACCCTCCCCCCCTTAAGTTTCACCGGTAAAATTCGGCGGTGTCGCGAGGGGTCTTCTCGTTATTTTACAATCGTCCAGCTGCTGTTCATTCGACTCAGTTTTTTTGCCGCTTTTATTCAACGCTATTGCAAAATTCTAATCTTAGTTATTTCTTTTTGTTTATTTTTTTTTTTGCTTCGTTTCCTTACATAATTAATAATTACCTCGTACTTCTTACTTACGGTATTATCAATATTTACTTTAATGTTATTCTTTGTAATATATTTATAACATAATTATCATTATTACTGATATAATACTTAAATGCAGACGCACGTCGCACAGACTGCTCTCGTCGATAATTTAATTCTCAAATATTCGACGTATCTTTTACAATCGATCATTTAAACTTTATGAATCTATTCAATTTATTCTCAATTTGCGCGTTAACGATATGCCAAAGAAATATTTTAAAAACCGAAAGATATGCTGCCGTACATTATGAGATGTGTCGATACAAATTGCTTAATTTCAACAAGTTTGTTCCTCGTGACTCGTCGTTAAGAAAAATTCTCGTTGCTGACTTTTACGAACGCATGTAAGTACTAGCTGCACAACGCGACCAAGCAAGAAAACAAATCTTTTTTTTTTCGGGAAATGAGGGAAAAAAAAACTAAGTAGCAATAATGTCGTCGTGCGTTAAATTGTCGGTGAGTAATATTCGCGCTTGATTTAACCTCGACGACTGAAATCTTTCTTTATTCTGCTATTCTCTTCGCGAGCTTGATTCCCTTCGGGACGAGCGTCGGGCCGTGAATGGAGTTCAGTACGATTACGAGAGGAAGAGTGAAAATGAAACGAAAAAAAAAAAAAAAAATCATCGATGAATTGATAATCGAGAAAATAAGAGTTCAAAATAAAGAAAAAAAAAAACAAGGGTACAGAGAGCCATTTATTCTGTCTTTTTTCTTCATACCACAGCTACCGGATACAGTTCACATAAGTGGACATATGCAAACGTACATTCACAATTACAAGCTACCTAGCTCGCTAGGTTTTTTTTTTTTTAATTTTTTTTTTTTTAATTTCATCAAATTTCTTCATATCAGATTTAGTGTCCGCTTTTCTTTGTCATATGGTATGAATGCAGAGCGCTAAACTGGCTTCTCTTTAGCGATGACAAACTGGTTTTTTTTATTTTTATTTTAATTTTTAATTTTGCACGATAGTTTATTCTTCATTTAATTTCTTTTTATCTTCGTTCAATTAAATTGTTCAAGACTTGCGGTGACAATCTGTCCGTTCTCGTTAGAAGCGCTCGTCGAAAATAATAAAACGAGAAACGTTTACGCACGCTTCGCTTCATTCATTCTTTTGTCTGTCTGCTTGATTCGTTTTTTTTTTTTTGTTTTTTTGTTTTTACTTCCTCGCACAGAATCATTAACATTCCCGTTACAGAATCGATGAGAAATTTGTTTTTAATTTCATTTATTTTCTTTTTGCGGTTTGCCTAAGTCGCCCGAAGTTCAAACTACGTGATATAAATTAAACACCCTCTCCCCACGTTTCGGGCAAACGCTGTCGAACGGTACGGGGGGGGGGGGCGAACGAACGCCCCCGTAGCAAGCTCTATCTTTGATTACAGGTGCTAAGCTAACGAATACCGACGAGATTGTTATTTATTGCAATGGCTTCGAGATCCTTATACGCTACTTTCGTTTTATCTCTCCTGTTTGTTTCAATTTATTTGTTCGGTTACGAGGAGGGGGGAATTTTTTTTTTCTCTTTAAATCGCCTTCGTTAAATTATTTATTTATTTATTTTTTTTGTTTGTGCCTTCCGCTGATATCGACGTGGAACGATAGCGCGTTCCGTGATGTCTGGAATGACTCTTCTATCTCTCTACTCGCCCGGAGAATACATGCCAAAGCCGCAATTTCATTTTTCGAACAGTTCGGAACAATCGCAGCATAAAAAAAAAAAAAAAAAAAAAAAAAATTGAAAAAAAAAAAACAAAAAAATTAACGTTCACGAGAAACAAAAAGAAATGCAACGTGTTAAACACTCCGAGAGATCTTTACCGACGACCTTCGTCTAAACTACCCACCGGGAATTTTCTCCGTCGAATTTGCGACGAAGCTTAATTATTATCGACAGATCTCCGTACGGTTACGAAAAAAGCTCGTGTCTCGAGAGGGAGAGAGAGAAAGAAGGAAGGAAACGAAAGGAGGATCGACCAGGTGACAACGGGACCAATCACGAGTGGTTTGAGGTCACTAACGTCCGACGGTTACTCGACGGTTCAAATATTTCGACAATTATTCAGTGATAGTTGGTGTGGATTTTTTTTTTCTTTTTTTGTTTTTCATTTCCGGGTCACGAATATGCAGTTTATCGAAGAATTTTCAATCGGGGAATTACGTGATGCAAACCGTGCACAAGATTTTGTTTCGTTACAAGGATTCGATTTTCTTTACGTTTTTATCTTCAATCGTAATTTTCGGGGGGAAAAAAATTCGTCACGTTTGTCGTTGAACGTTCGAACCTCGACCTTACTCGCTCTAACTCTCGGTACGTGATTTTTTTCCACCTTTTGATAACTCTCTGCGTGCACTGTTAACATGACGTGGTATTTTAGTGATTTTTCGATCGATTTATCATTACACATTTTATTATTTTTTTTATTTCCGTTTTTTTTTGTTGTTGTTGTTTCTCGTTTTGTTGGAGTAACCATACATACGTATTTCGGATCACGCAATCGCCAAAGATTCCACCCTCTCCCGCCGTCGATCCATTCCCGCCCCTTTCCTCCCTCTTCTCACATATCCCACCCCGACCTCCCACCTGCTAAATCGTTTTTTTTTTCTTTCTTCTTTCTGTTTTGCTTAAAAGTTATTAAGAGTTTGTTTGTTTGTTGTTGTTTTTTTGTTTCTTGTGTCTCATTTGTATGCGCAAATAACACTCACTGCAACTAGAGTTACGATACATCCTGATCTTCCACATCCTGCGTCTGCTCCTTCTGTTCGCCTTCACCTGCGAAATCGACGAGAGAAAACGAATAATGTTTTTGATAAGCTCGAAATTTTTTTTTTTTTTTTTTTTTCACTGCGAAACTTTGTTTATAAACGAAATGTATATTATTTTTGTACCGTTGGTGATCGTGACGATGGAAAAAGGATCTAAGGTTCTGCATCGGTGGGAATTGGCACGGGATTTGAGACTTGTAGGACTTGTAGATCGGTTTCGAGTTCTGAACGAATGGGGAACGAATATAGGGATTGGAGACCATCGGGTGAATTTCGTTCTTATAAAAAAAAAAAACTCAATTTCAGCTGTTCCGCACCGATTTTTGTGTACAATTGTGGAAGTCGCGTCGGTAACTAAAGGTATAGAATATGATTGAAACGTAAGCATTAGAGTGGTCCTTATATAGGGCTCGGACAAATTTTAATCCCCCCCCCCCCCCCAGATTGGATCCAAATTTTTTTAAAAAAAGTTCCCTAAATTGGCAGCCCGGCATCTTTAAAACCGGCCATTACCAGCAGGGGTTATTTTTCCCCTTTAAAATACACAGGATTTATCGACTCTCTAGTAATATCCCCATTCGGGTCTCTTGAAATCATCTTAAAAATCCAAGAAGTATCTCAATGAGTCCGTGGCACCTTTGTGCATGAAAAAAAAAATCTTACGGTTTGATTTTGAAATGGTTGTGGGTCGTTCCATGCCGATATATAAACATGTTTTTCGGTTTTTTCTTATTCCCGGATAATCTTGTCAGAACATTTTTTAGATTTGAAATATCAATCCTATAATTCAAAATACTGATCTTGAAAGCCATATTGGTCATTCCGACTCGATTTGTTTTTTTTTCTTTCGTTTTTCCTCTAGTTGCCGAATAATTTTATCGAAAGAAAGTTCGAAATATCCGATCTCATTCTGAAGATTAAAAATACTGGTCTTGAAATTAATATGGGCAATTCCAACTATAAACATTCTTTATTTTTCGTTAAATTTAATTTTCGAAAATAAATAGTGTTTCGAGTTGGAATAGCCCATATTAATTTCAAGACCAGTATTTTTAATTTTCAGAATGAGATCGGATATTTCGAACTTTCTTTTCATAAAATTATTCGGCAACTAGAGGAAAAACGAAAAAAAAAAAAAAAAAAAAACAAATCGAGTCGGAATGACCAATATGGCTTTCAAGATCAGTATTTTGAATTATAGGATTGATATTTCAAATCTAAAAAATGTTCTGACAAGATTATCCGGGAATAAGAAAAAACCGAAAAACATGTTTATATATCGGCATGGAACGACCCATAACCATTTCAAAATCAAACCGTAAGATTTTTTTTTTCATGCACAAAGGTGCCACGGACTCATTGAGATACTTCTTGGATTTTTAAGATGATTTCAAGAGACCCGAATAGGGATATTACTAGAGAGTCGATAAATTTTAAAGGGGAAAAATAACCCCTGCTGGTAATGGCCGGTTTTAAAGATGGCGGGCCGCCAATTTAGGGAACTTTTTTTAAAAATTATTTGGAGCCAATCTGAGGGAGGAGCGGGTCAAAATTCGTCCGAGCCCTAAATAAGGACCACTCTAATAAGCATCTCATGTACAGAACTGGAGCATAAAATAAGCTCCACAGTTTTTGTAACCAAAAATTAATTCGTTGATAACCGATGAGCAAAACGTATCAACGTCATTCGATGATTAAAATCATGACAGCTTGTATCAGTATAATCAAAGGACGTTAATTCGCAAATCCTCGTCAAAATCGATGCGAAAAAACGGAAACGGTTTAAAATTCAACGAATAATGTCGAAAACGTTATGTACCATCGCCCTGCATATCCGAGGTCCATAATGTAAGGTTGTCCCTGAGGAGTTGCATTATGAGCGTGGAATCTTTGTAGCTCTCCTCGGACAGGGTATCAAGCTCAGCGATCGCGTCGTCGAAGGCTGCTTTCGCCAGGCGACACGCCCTGTCAGGACTGTTCAAGATCTCGTAATAGAACACGGAGAAGTTGAGGGCTAATCCTAGACGAATTGGATGGGTCGGGGGAAGTTCCGTCATCGCGATGTCGCTCGCTTTTTTGTAAGCTATGAGCGAATTTTCGGCGGCCTCCTTCCTGTCCGTGCCGATCGCGAATTCGGCCAAATAACGGTGATAATCGCCCTTCCTGTTAACATTAGATCGAAATATCGCAGATTAAGATCACTCATTCGGGGTAGAATTTTTTATACGTAACAAAACAAAATCTTTGAATGCTTATAGACAGAATTCATTTTTTTTTCTATTTTTGTGAACAATAATCAATACCCTCTCCCCCCCCTCTTTTTTTTTAATTCATGGAATATCAGAAATTCTTGTGCAAATGAAATTATTGAGATGTGGCTGGAAAATTTTTAACTCTTTTGATTAGTTTCTGTAAGTTAATTGATAAATTCACTCATTGCTTAAAATTAAAAAAAAAAAAAAAGTTCCATTGCTATTGTGATGTTTTATTCAATGGTAATATTTTATCTTTAAAGTCAAAGTTTTGAGCATTATCCAAGGTGTACAAAAATGTGATGATGTTCAAAATTTTGGTGTTTACTCACATTTTGTAGTAGAAGACTTTGGACTCTCCGGTTGAGGCGAATGGAATCAGATGTTTGTCCAAGACGCCAAGAATATCGGCGCAAATGTCTCTGAGTTCTTTTTCAACCTGAGACCTGTACTGACGTATCATCTCCAGCTTGTCCTCGGCGCCCTTGCTTTCCTCCTTCTGTTCGATGCTGGAAATTATTCTCCAGGAGGCCCTTCTTGCTCCGATGACGTTCTTGTAAGCCACCGATAGCAAATTTCTCTCCTCCACTGTCAATTCGATGCCCAAAGAGGCCACCTTCTTCATCGCTTCAACCATTTCTGAAAAAGGCACAACCTTTATCAGCATACATTATGCCTGCAATGGCCTCAAAAAAAAAAAAAAAGGAAAAACCTGCCAATCAATGAAAATGAGCAATTAATTATCCCCCTATCCCCTTAATTCCCGATAATCGTCCCACAATAAAGCGAACGAATCAATACTCAAATTATAAAAAATTCGAAAATAATAATAGCACGAGTTTCTTCGAGCCTCGATTTACGCTCCAACTATTATTATTCCTATAGGGATCGATATTGTCGAAAGTAGCACAAAAGCTTGTGAAAATAATTTTATAAATTCATTTTTTTTTTTTTCCATCATAATTTCTATTTCGTATGTATAGCTGATCAAATAATTTGTCCAAGTGTCTGGCCGGGGACCGAAGCATGTGAAATTAAATTTATGTAATGAGGCTGTGAATTAGTACGAAGGAGGTATAGGGTCCGTGGTGTACAGAAACATAGGATGGTGGGTACAGATCAATACTTTCCTTCAGCCACGACCTCCCTTCTCTCACCCCCTTGCCAAGCGCACCCTCCGCCGGCTCGCGGGCGCGCTCGCTCTCCCTTCCCCTCCTCCACGTCTCTCGTGTTCTCTTTCCTTCTCTTTCGTTATCTCTCTCGCTCCTTTTCCCGTCACCGGAGGACCCTCAAATTTAGTCCCCTACTCTTCACGCCTGTTCCACCGAGATCGTATATATTCGCCGTTTGAGTTCCTCATGCTTACGCGGCATACTTATCCGCTTGCGTTGTTTCGATCTATTGTTTCACAATACCGCTCGTGAAACACGACGGCAATGAATGAAAAACTTTCTTCCATAATTTTACGCACGAACGTTCGATTCTCGTGAACGAGAGGTTTTTTTTATTTATTTTTCTATCTCGCTCCGAGTTAATAAATTCTCAGAGTACGGCGGCTCTCGAGGACGGTACTCATAATTGCGCAGCCTACCGAAATATTTTTGTACAATAAAAATCTCGAGCTCAAAGTCCGAGAAAAAAACGTACCGTATATCATTGACATTTTTGAAAAAGAATGAAATGCGTACTAAAAAATTGGCTGGAAATGAGGACGAAAGTAAGCGAAACCGTGTATAATACCAACGTAATTGGGAGAAATTGAAAAGAAAAAGAGTACCGACGAAATCGTAAGATCTGAAACCTTGTGCGAGCTACAAACGACGATAAAAAAAAAGTACATTCATAATATCGAGTACTCCAAATAAAGTTCAACAAATTCTTGCTATCCACGGTGATATCCCCGATTATCCAGAATTTTTTTCTTTTTTTTTTGACGCGATCAATAATAACTCCAAGTTTCTCCCATCGTTTCGAAAGTAACGCCCACGCTCGGGACGACGAAATTGCGATTAAAACTCGACGATTTACGTCGAATTTTTCGCGAACTGGCATTCGTGCAAAGACGTCACCGATCGGCACGGAGTAACGGGCTTTGGTGCGGAAAGATAAAAAAAAAAAAAAATGCGAAAGGGGTGGGTTTTATATCGAGCACGGATTTTCCGTAGCTCGGATTCCCGTGGCTCAAGGCCGAGGGCGAGGAGTCAGGCAGGCAAGCAGCCGCGCACGTTACTACGTACGTAGTAAGAGCTCTGCCGAAGTAGTGTGGGTGTTCGTGGGGTCTCTATGCGTCACCGAGTAAAGGAACGACTCGTTGAGCGGGTTATCTACGAAGCCTATATGCGGTGCCCTGGCGTTCCACGGCAGAGCCAGCCACAGGCAGCACGCCTAGCAACGTTGCTCTATCCCGTCGCGAGGCTCGAAAGATCTTTTTTTTTTTCTCTCTCTTTTTTTTTTCATCCTTTCCCCGTGACTCGTCTCGGGAAATACCGGATCGCAATAGTACGAGAGGCAACGAGAACCTTCCCACGCGGGCGTTCGCGCTTTGGCACGATAAAATCGTTGGAGTGCGAACGATTTTTACTGGCCAAGGTATCGTCGAACGGTTAAAGACGCGGAGATGCGTAAAGGGGCTCCGAAAAATCACGCGACATTCGAGAGGGGAAGGGGGGGAGACTCGGGAGCACGGATGGTCGTCAGCTCTGGAGGATATACGATTAAATCCCGGCTTCGGTAATAAACGGCGCGTTTTCATAAGTCACTTTTGACGTTTATCGCGAAATCTCATTGACAGATATTTCCGGTTTGTCGAGAATCCCAACCACCATTGAATATATATCGCGAATTCTCGAAACGGAATATACATATATATATATATATATTTTTTCGTTTTAAATAAATAATTTGAACGTTATTACGACGTATGTAAGATTAAACGTGTATGAGATTGGTTTGGTCAACGATATTTAACGGGTCTCCCTCTACGGGCGACCGGGCTGTCGCGTTCCCCGCGCGTCCCCGCAAGCCCCAGCCGCGACCGCCGAATTTCATGGATTTCAGGGATCGTACCGGAACTTTTCCGGAACGAAATATGTGCTCACCGTCGTAGCGTTCCGCCTGCTCGGCCAGCTTCGCCTTGTAGACATTGTCCTCCCGTTCCGACATCCTCGATGCAAGCGGATTAAACACGGGCAGACGCTTAGATTCGTATCGAGGCGATAGAGACGCACCAGGGTTACGTGTGGTTTGACGGGTTTAACGGACGGCTTCTCGTACGGCCGCTCGCGAGCTCACTGACCAAGATGGCGGCGCCCGCCAACAATCGAAAGCAGTTCCCGGCGCGGCGCAGAATCCAACGACGGCTCTCTTTTTCTCTCTCTCTCTCTCTCTCTCGCTCTCTCGCTCTATCGCCGCTCGTTCGACGAGTGTATTACTCCGCGTGACGTCACACCGCTACTACCGCTACGGCGGTTGACACTGAACAGCTTCGGTTAACTTAATTCGAACGATAATTTCAATCGAATGTTCTCCGGATTGCTCGCGTAATAATCGTTTTAACGTTTTTTTCTTCTTCACTTTTGTCTTTCGATCGCGAATAATTCGATATTATTCGATGAAACTACGCGGACCGCGATGCACGGGGTTCGGTGATTGTGTGCGCTACGGAATGCCTGGAGAACACTGACGCCGGCAGGGACGACGGACGTGAGCCTGGACTAAAATTCCGTAGATCGAAGAGTACGCCGACCAATCATAAGCCTTGCGTTACGATGATTGGCTCTCGTGCTAGACCGTCGCTAGGTATCCCGGAGGCGGGGATTTTGAAATTTCATTTTCGTCGCAGATTTGAGGTTGTGGGTTGAATAGTTTTTCATCGTATTTTTTTTTTGTTTAAATTGTTTATTCTGTCGAAACTACTTTACAGTATGTGCCCAATGGGTCGCATTTTTTTTTTTATTGTTGATAATCGGAAAAAGGTTGTGCGCTCACACTCGTACGAACTAGGGGAACGACCATACCAACCGAAATTAATGTGCACGAACCTAATTATCCAATAATCGAGATTTCCTAACTGTTCATTGTTCAATGATCCAGCAACATTATCTCATTTATTTCAATACAGTTTTTTTTTTTTAATTTATTAAGCCAATTTCACGTCAAAAACGGTTCTACATTAATCACATCTACAACGCATAGATTTCACTATATACACAGAAACTGAACAATAAATATTTTCCAAAGTCGAATCCTCGATGATCGTGACTCAAAAGTTTTTATTTTTATTTTTAGGCATAGATGACTATTAAAATTTCTTATCGCGTAAAACTATGTCATGTCGCAGAAAACAAATGCAATTGGACGAGATAGCTAAAAGGATGTTGAATATTTCAAATAACTCTATATTTTACCAAGTGAATAAATGCGAAACGAAAAATACGGATTCGAACACAATTAGTTAGGAGGTGACTAAAATGGGAGTAACGCGCTCGTCTATGCCTGTCGCTGTACAGTCGCGATACGCGAGTGATCGTCGAAGTTTGATACAAGCAATGAATCGAGCATCGTTTTATGAAGTGTACAATATCGAAGTACGAATTATCATCGTCAATTATGCCGATATATTCAAAAGGAAACTCCGTTCGCAATCGACCGAACGATAAATAAAACTACGCGGTACAAGTTTTTCGTATCCAAGTACGTGCATGTTAGGGTGGTTTTTAATTGGGTGATGTCGAAATTTCCGTGGTTTCCGCCTACAAAAATGATCAACATAAATAGAAAAAAAATTGGGCGCAATAGGGAATTTGTCCGATAAGCCTAACCCATGGCGCAATGCAATCGAATTTTATAGGGGAAAATGCATGCATTTGGCATTTTGTTGGGGACATTTTTTGTTACTTCAGAACTATGCACGATAAAAAAATTTTCTTCAACAGTATTGTAGGAAATTTTATGTTCTACAAAAAAGATCTCTTGTAAAATTTCCGTGAATCTAATATTTATTACGTAAAAATGGCTTTTTATTGCAATCGAATTTCATAGGGGAAAATGCATGCATTTGGCATTTTGTTGGGGACATTTTTTGTTACTTCAGAACTATACATGATAAAAAAATTTTCTTTAACAGTATTGTAGGAAATTTGTTGTTCTACAAAAAAGGTATCTTGTAAAATTTTCGTGAATCCAATATTTATTACGTAAAAATGGCTTTTCATAGCTGGCTCAAAAAAACCATTTTTTGCGAATTACGTAATAAATATTAGATTCACGAAAATTTTACAAGAGACCTTTTTTGTAGAACATCAAATTTCCTACAATACTGTTGAAGGAAATTTTTTTATCATATATAGTTCTGAAGTAACAAAAAATTTTCCCAACAAAATGCCAAATGCGTGCATTTTCCCCTATGAAATTCGATTGCATTGCGCCGTGGGTTAGGCTTATCGGACAAATTCCCGATTGTGCCCATTTTTTTTCTCTATTCATGTTGATTACTTTTGTAGGCGAAAACCACGGAAATTTCGACATCACCCAATTAAGAACCACCCTAACATGCACGTACGGAAAGAATGATTAATGTAAAAAATCTTGGAATATCGTTGTCGTCTAGTCAAATAGAAAAATGACAATTATCTACGTACTATTATTCTCTTACTACCGTCGTTAATGACGTGCGATGGACAAAGCGCGAATACCGCTAAACCCACGTTCTCAACACTACTTGAACTCCAAGTTATCGGGCTATCGGACAAT
This sequence comes from Sussaba pulchella, assembly GCA_963971145.1. Lineage (NCBI taxonomy): Eukaryota > Metazoa > Arthropoda > Insecta > Hymenoptera > Ichneumonidae > Sussaba > Sussaba pulchella. The sequence goes on from OZ020166.1 coordinate 9,394,004, forward strand.
GGAATAAAAACTGAAATACGTTCGATCTATAAATTTGTAGTTAACGGGCAAACCCCGTAGGCACTTATTACAACGGATATTTACTCATCTGTCGGATGAAAAAAAGAAATTACTAAAAAAATAGAAGCGTAATTTATTATTTACTCGACATTCATTCGTTTTTACGTTTGCACCCAATGTCTCTCTCTCTCTCTCTCTCTTTCACTTTCTCTTCCCTTGCAAAGCTATTGCAATTGAATCAGCCAGTGCACACGCGCTGAAAATAACAAACACGCAAGCTTTACCTATTACATTTGTCAATATTCTGTATACATTTTATTTTTTTAAATTATTTTATTTTCTTTCATCTTCCGTTCGAATAATCAATTTTTATGTATAGAGTTTACAAGTAATATATCATCTTTGTTGGTAATAATCGACTATTAAAAATTATAGTACAGCCTGGGAGACTCAACGTACCTTATAATTGCGAAAAATCGGCTAGTCAAACGGATCTTTCGCGCGACGTTAATCAGGCAAATGTGTCTTTGTGAGCTAGCGAAAAAAATGGCTTTTTTTTTTTTTTTTTTCCATCGTAGAGCGAACGTTTCGGACGCGTCGAACGAAACGGTATGCGCAGTCGTGAGTGATCACGGGGGATATACAATAAGTTCGTTCTGAAATGTCATTATTACATACATACGTTGATATATGGATTTCGTATATCGCACGTATGCAGACATAAATAACAACGAGCACACATTGCGGGTGGACAACAGAGAAAATATTGATTCTTGATAAATCTTGTGTACAAAGCAGTAAGCTTCCATTGTAATTTTTTTTTTTTTTTTTTTTCGGAAGCTCGTAACGCCGTTTTCTAATTTAGATTTTTAAGTTTGTTTCGTAATCCCTTTCATCGCGGGAAATAATTTACGACGCGGCAATAGCACTCATCCTTAGTTTTTCATTTTTTCAATATTCTGTACAATCTCCTTAGTTGTTCGACACCGAAAAAAACCCTGTACGATATTACTTGCCGAAAAAAAAAAAACAAATATAACTGGAAAATTCGGTTTTGCAAGTTTCGTCATTGTTTCGCTCATTATTTTTTTTTTTTTCTTTTTTCAACGTATGTCAAACGAGTCACACCTGACACACCGCGCAATTACATCGAGGGAGACGTGTCAATAAAATTCATAGGACAGGCCAAAAACTTTTTTTTTTCTTCTCTTTTCAATATCGCGAACGAACTGTGGCGAATTTCATCCAAAACTTCGGCAATTTTGTCCCCCGGATATTTTTTTAACGAAGGGAAATCGTTTTTGGCGAAACGTAAACGAGATTCAGAGTTGTCGTCGTCGTTACCTTGACCCCTTTTTTCTCTGCCGCGCATATCAAAAGCGATATCGTAGCGGTCGGCTCATGAGGCTGTCACGCTAGGTTTATCCTCGTTCAACCTCATCGGGGATGGGATTTAACCGCGTGCCACGGGCTAAAATATGCTTGGACACCGTGACCAGTCGCCTCTACTCTTGCAGTCCCAGTATTCGCCGTTGTAAACGTAGCACATGTTGTCCGTGTGGGGATCGTGTTGTTTTTTAAACCACAACGGCTCATAGGGCTCGTAAGGCAATCCTGAAATCGAAACGAATAACTTGTTACTAAGCGTGTTGTATCGGTTTTAATATACCCATTAGGGTGGTTCTTGTTTTGGTCATTTTTAAAATGTGATTGGTGAGTGGTGTCAATCATTGGGGGGGAAAAAAAAATGTTGAGTCTAATTTGTAACTCTTAGTCCAACTCCTTCATCTTCCGAGAAGCAGGTGAAGTTTCCCGTTTTAAATACACGCAATTTTTCTCCATCCCGGTAATTGTATCAGTGGGAGGACTAATTATTCTTGAAAAGATCCAATACTATATGGAATTCACGGGTATAAACCCTAATTTCGGGAAAAAAAAAATAACTGTATAAAAATATAAATGTGTGGGTCATTTTTATATTTTTCACTCTTTTTTTAATTGAAAATTGATGAATCTGCATAAAACCTGAGCCAAGTGGGACAAAATTGACGTGAAACATTCAACTCAATCTTCCCGAACGATCACGATCAATGTAGGGTCCCGTAACTCTCAAATATTCTATTTATTTCAGAATTATCCCAATAAATTGCAGAACGATCGTCAGGGACCGGTGCGAAGGTGCGTGTAAATGTGGCATGAAATGACCCATGTGTCATTTTTTTTCCCTGAAAGTAGGGTTTGTACCCGTGAATTCCATATAGTATTGGATTTTTTCAAGAATAATTAGTCCTCCCACTAGTACAATTACCGGGATGGAGAAAAATTGCGGTATTTTAAACGGAAAACTTTATCTGCTTCTCGGAAGATGAAAGAGTTGGACTAAGAGGTTCAAATTAGGATAAAAAATTTCTCTCCAATGACATTTCAAAACTGACCCAAATAAGAACCACCCTATTTACCCATGCTGATTATTGCTTTGCGATCAATTATCGAAACTCTTCAAAACCTTAAATTTTCGCTGCCAAACTATTTTTGTAAGAAATCGAAGAAAAAAAAACTGACATTGTGTGGAAAATTGAATAGAAAATTTTTAAATACCCTCGATAGGTTCGTCGATACCTTGCTCCGCGGCCTGGTCTGCTTCGCTCTCGCGAGCTCTTCTGGCCAACCGTTGTTTCTCCTCAAGTCGAAGCTTTTCGACATTAGCTTCGTCCCAAAATCCGTTCTCCATCAATCTTTGATCGGGTCTGTTGCGCGAATCCGTCGGTGCGACACCCTCTTCAGGCTCGTTCAATTGACAAGCCAATTCCGTGAAAGAATAATACTTTTCGCAATCTTCCCTAAAAATGAAAAATTAAAATCGTTGAAACAACTTCCGAGAATCGCAGCGAGATCTGCTAAAATAAAAAAATCTTTAAAATACGTTTTTTTCGCTTTTTTCGTTTTTTTTTTCAACTCACGGAGGCATACGACGTTTCCACGCGAGTGTATAAGGTCCAGTTTTGTATACGGGATTATCGGGAGTACCGGAAGAACTGATTACCGGAGCTATCTCGATTTTTGAATCCCACGTACCCTGTACGACCCATTTGACCTCTTTGTTAGAGTTCATCACGACTCCCTTGACCTTACGTTGACTGTCTCTCGAAAAATATGAGTACGGTATGTACTTGAGATGACACTTTATCCCCTCGGTGTGATTTATTATGTCCGTGTCACCGCTTTGATCGACCCACAATTTTCCTACGATTATGTTGTGCACTGTGGTCGTTACTTTGCGCATAGTATAGTGGCTTTTACTATTGTTGAACTCCAGATGCGTCGTGCCCAACGGATTGACCTATTGATTCGTAACGATGTATCAACGCAGTATGCTTACTAGGGTGGTTTGGAAAAAAAAAGTTTTTTTCTGATTTAAATCAAAATACATTTGCTGCAAAGTATCTTGCAACCGGAGAATTCACCCCAAAGATTAAGCCGATCGGACCATTTTTAGGGCTCGCGCAAGATTTTTCAAGTTTTTCCATTTGATTAACATGGGAAAAACAAAAAAAAAATTTCCATTCAAAAAATCGTAGCTCCGCCAGTTTTATAGCTACGTTGATCCCGTAAGATCCATTTAAAAGCTCGTTGAAAACCGCTTCAAATGGCATGCGGACCTTTGGAATCCGATCGCAATTTTCGTCGATAATTGTGTTTTTTCGTTAAAAATTATCGACCTAAATTGCAATCGGATTGAAAAGGTCTGCATGCCATTTGATGCAAGGTACTTTGCAGTTCATTATGATTGAAATCAGAAAAAAACTTTTTTTTTTAGCCAACCTAATGCTTACAGTGAAATCTTTCATCATGTTACGCCAAAAATCAATATCGCAATGTTATTACGATAAAAATCCGTTGAAACGGTAAACTTAAGTTATTTTATAAGCCATTCGTAGCGTTTCTGGCTGACCCGAATTCAAATATATCTCAGAACAAAACTTCTTATTAAAAAAAGACACGAATCTTTGGTATGAAATTTTTCGGTGAGAATCGCCGGACCGAAATGTCTTAAATTTCTTTAACAACGTTTTACACGACGTCTGAAAAAAATTCTCTTTTTCTCATTTTCAGAAGTCTAATAAAGATAAAAATTAATTATAAAGCAATTCTTTCGTCAACTTCATCGTTCCACCGATACACGAATCGAGTATACGATAGAAGTTCGCGATCGAGAGGATACAAAAAAAAAAAATTTGCGAGAACCAATTACCTGAAGATATTTTCCACGAAATTTCGATCCCATCGTGAATTCTTGCCAGCTTCGCCACTTTCGTCCCTCGCAATAGAGAGCGAACATGGGCGGATGATGGGACACTTGTTCCGATATTGCCCGCCATCCGAGATCGTCGGTCCTGTCGCACTCGTAAGTTTCGCCCAACAGAGGATTAAACGGTTTTCCGGTTCTCGTAGCGGTGGTTGAGTAACTCGACACGGTAAAAGCCGCGACGTAAGCCATTTGTTCGTAACTGTCCGTACATTCGGCCGCTCTGTAGAAAATAATTATCGAAATCGATATACAAACATCTGTGTGACGCGGGAATCAAGTTATCCCGTTAACGGGGGTACATCTGTGTAGATTGCCGGAAAAGTAGGTGAATTTTGGGAATTATTATGTCAAAAACTATTCGTTCGATTGAATTCACGTTGGTTTTGTTCGAAAGTATATACATTGTGGTATGTTGACGATTTTTTATATAAATATATGGTGAATGGGAGCGCTGTTATTCTGGCCGGCGTGAAACAACTTTGTCGTCGACACGGTTTGCGGTTTTCACTTTTTCTCGCAATCGGTTGGTCTGAAACATAAGTTTCGAGAAGATTCTTAAAGTGTAACGTCTTGAGCTGTTCGGCACGTAGGATTTTTTTTTTTCCCACAAAATGGCGCTTGATTGAAATTGAAATTCACTTTTCAACCTCAATTTACGACCTTTTTTGGTTGATAAAAAAAATAATAAATTAGTTTTAAAAAAAAAATCCTACTTGCCGAACAGCTCAAGACTTTACACTTTAAGAATCTTCTCGAAATTTTTGTTTCATACCAACCGATTGCGAGAAAAAGTGAAAACCGCGAACCGTGCCGACGACAAAGTTGTTTTACGCCGGCCAGAATAACAGCGCTCCCATTCACTATATATTTATATAAAAAATCGTCAACATACCTCAATGTATATACTTTAAAATAAAACCAACTTGAATTCAATCGGACGAATAGTTTTTGAGATAATAATTCCCAAAATTCACCTACTTTTCCGGCAATCTACACAAATGTACCCCCTTAAAGCGCGATATCCATTCGTACCTGTCGAGAACATCCGCGTATTCGTAATCCTCGGTAAGTCGTTGAAGCATACTGAGAGGTTCGGAGAAGTTTACCGGCATCGGTATCTTCGACAACTCCTTACCGATACAATTCTTCATGATGCTCCAAAGATTAAGGGGATAGTTAGGCTTCTCGGGCACCCGCGTTCGCCTCTTTCGCTTCGATACCGTCGTCACCCCGGAGCTACCTCCTCCATTGTTCGATTCCCAGGCCGTCTGTGAAACAAATAGCTACCAAAATTTTACCCTCGGTCTCAAAGTTTTTATCTCTGTGAGATGCAATTTTATTTATCCGTTTCACGCTTTTTCCGTATTATATTAAACCCGATCACAACCACATATTTCTTCATGAAGCAAGCTTCATTGCCGTTATTATACTTCACGGGAGATTAAATTATTAGGTACATATTATTGTGCCAAGGCTGTTTTTACCCGTCAATCTTCTACTATCCATCTCCCAAATATTTATATCCGACGACTGAGAAGCTTTCTCCATGAAGCTGCTTTAGAGCTTCGTGAAAAGCAATAAGTAAATTTACCACCAGTAGTTTTTTTATAATTCTGATAAATTCTTTATTATTCCACTTTGACCATGGACGAAGGGAACACTCTGAATAATGATACTTTGACGAATAACGATAACATGGTATAACTAAATAGCTTCATCTACAAAGCCATTTTACAGCCTCAAAACAAAAAAAAAAAAAACAAAAAAAAAAACAAAGGAACAAGCTTATAATCAGACACAAACGCGATGATAGAATGTTCAGTGCACCGATTATATGCAGGATGTCCGTTATGCCAGAGTTAATTTGACCCGATTATTGAGGAATCATTGCAGCATCCCCTACAAGAGGCACTCACGTTATCCAGTTCAGTCTTGGAAGCACTTTTGGCCGGTTGAGGAACCGCCACCGCCGTTGAATCTGTCACAATGAGGTAAGAGTCGGCTCTGGACGAATCGTTGGCTGACATAGGTGCGGGATCGCCTTCGGAACTCGATCCATCGTCGCTGGCTTGCGAGTCGTTCCTGCTTCTTTCCCTCGATATGGAATTGGACGTCGTGTCGTTGGGTATGCTCAGAGTAAAGGTATCCGACTCCTGAGCGTCGTAGAATTCTGCTCCATCCTCCTCGTCTTCCGATGGAGAAGTGGTAGTTGTGGCGTCTGCACAGATTTAATAAGATAAATGTTATTGCGATATAGGAAAGTACAATTATGGACTACTCCAATATTGTGAGCATTTTTTTTTGTTTTTTAATTGTATTTATGGAAAAAGTCATAAGAATAATAATAGGGATAATGATGGCGGTGAAAATGATGAAGATGATAATAATAAAAATAGTCATAAATAGTAATAATCACAATAACAGTAACAATAATAATAATAAAACCGGTAAAACTATTCTGGTATTTAGCTCCTGATTCGTGAGGATAATTGTGATACAAAGATTGATTAACCTTTGTCGGACCTTCACAACTCGTAGAATTTCCGTCTACCGTGCCTGATAACGGCAACGCGCTTCCGCCAAATCCTCAACTATAACTTTGACCCCCGACGACCCGCGCTTAGTTCGAACGGTCGACGTGTAATTTACCACTAATTCATTTTATAAGCCCGGGAAACTACTGCAAAATAGTATGAAAAAAAAAACGAGTGCACGCGATTTGCAATGCCGTCCACGTCAGTGTCACTCGCATGGTACAAAACTAAGGCCGCTTTCTGTCTCCGTCGTTCTCATTTCATGATTCTGTTGCGACACGCGCACACACACACACACGCACACGCACGCACGCATACGCAAAACTTTGTAGACCTGATTTCCACTACTCTAAACATGTAGTGGTGCACTACGATATCGAATTATCGATGCCAATCTTCGATACATCGAATGAGATTCGTAGTAATTGGCGGGACTGAGACTGCAGCGCCATCTTGCGGAATACCAAATGTTTCATCGAATTTCGCGGGAAAATTCGAATTTTTGTAATTTCTTTAAACGTCGCTAGGATATTGTGTTTATATGGATTTCAATTGGGGATCGAGTAGCAAATACTGTAATTTACTGCATGACGCGTGTCAAATTCGTTTAACTTTAACGTAAATATCGTTGTTCATAATTTTTCAGTGAGGATCTGGAATGATAATAATTAATTCTGGTTAACGAATTATTATGAATCATTGACGATTGTTTCTTGGCGATGTGTGACACCGAGCTATTGAATAATATATAAAACAGTGAGGCAAGAGTCGCGAAAATATACGAAAATAGGAAAAATCTCGTAGTTTTTTAACGATTTAATAGCCGATCTAACTGATGCCATAACGACGTGAAGTTCAAGTGACCTAGACGCCTAGGCACGACGTTAAAAAGTGAAAAAAAGTAAGTAGTTACGCTTCGAAGAAACCCTTAAAGGTCTTGCTTAAAACTTCGAGTTACTAAACGTAATTTGGTAGCGATGCATTATTGCGAAAAGTAATATTACGAGGTCTGTGTGTTCCGGACGAGTGAGCTGCTGGTAGCGCATGTTGCGCAGCTTCCTCGAGATGAGAATGTTGTCGGGCCAATTGCTCAACCATCTTCTCTATCCGAACTTTTTGATCCCGCTCGTGCTGCAGCAACTTTTTCCATTTTGGTTCCTGCTGTTGAGCCAGTTGTAGATAGTCCGAACTCGTCTAAAAAAACAATTTACTTTAACGTCACTCGGTCTCTACTTAGACCTACGTTCTTACATCTTTCAACACCGACGCATTATGTCGATAATTATGATAAGTTGAATCATTCACGGACTTCATTGTGTCATATGCATAATAGGGTGAACGTTATTTGGGGTGTTGTCGAATTTCGACAAGTGCACCCCCCCAGATAGGTTCGAATTAAATTTAAAAAAATATGTGCAAAATCCCAGCACTGTAGTCCAATGCGAAGACGTGCCTGTAAGCTCGTTTGTTTCCCATTTGAATAACATTTCATTTTGGGATTTTCAGACTAATTCAGTCATTATTTTTTGGAAGTGCTCCTAAGCATTGACAAAAAATATTATTCATATGAATCTATTCTTAATTGGTATATCTACGAGTAAAATCACTCCCCCTCTATTATACAAGACGGCAAATTGATACAGGCGAGGTCTTGTAAAAAAATTTCCACGTAGATATATCAATTAAGAATAGATTTATATGAATAATATTTTTTTTTCAATGCTTAGGAGCACTTCCACAAAATAATGACTGAATTAGTCTGAAAATCCCATGTTATTCAAATGGGAAACGAAACGAGCTTACAGTCACGTCTTCGCATTAAACTACAGTGCTGGGGTTTTGCACATATTTTTTTCAATTTATTTCGAACCTATCTGTGGGGTGCACTTGTCGAAATTCGACAACACCCCAAACAAGGTCCACCCTAATGCATAATCGATCTCGCAATAAATCCCAATCGAAAACGCTTTATTCGTATCCAATGCGTTTTCGCGCACTACCTTTCTTTACAAATAAAGCCCTAAAGTTCAATGACCCAAAACTTTTGCGCGTGAACTTACGTTGATCATGGCATTCGCGGCGATACGAAAGGCGATAGCTCGTTCGTGAACGGTTTTTATCTTTGTCGAAAATTCCGGGCAAGGAGTTTCCAAGGTTTCCAAATCGGCTAGTGCTCTTTGTAGACTAGTACCACGTTTGACAATGAGCTCGTTGCACGTTTGCAGATCTTCCAACCGACCCGTGAGATCTTTGATAATCGAAGCCTGTTCACCCTTAAGATTTTCGTTGTCTTGAAACTCTTCCTCCTCTTCTTCTGAAAAAAAAAAAAAAAAACGTCAAATTTCAAGATAAAAATTTTTGTTTGCATCGATGCATTCGTTCGAGCCGATACATCGGTAAATGTGATTAATTGGTTTGACGTTTGGATTATTGTGACGAACCTGATTCTATGGCTTGTATGGCCTTGGCTTTGGCCAGTTCCAAGGCGGTGACCCACTGTTGTCGTTCCACCTCGGTAGCAGCTTTTATGTGGAAGGTTTGAGTTCCGCCGTTGCTCACCACAAAGGTACAAGCGTCGACGGTGTGGATTAAGGCACCGTGCAACGATATCGTTCCGCGGCAAGTGTGCGCCATTTCGGCTGGATTTCTAAACAAAGGACGTGAACACACGAGTTTCTCTATGCTACTCGCCTACTCAGCGATGGAAATGGGACACCAATGGTCACGGAACAATACAAAAGTGCTGGCCCATGAACGAACGACTCTTATCTCAAAGAAACGAAATAAAATAGTTGCGGAATTTCGTAAGTTTCAATTGAGAAATCTGTCGCGAAGATTGATTTGGAGAATATATGCGAGGTATTCCATCGAGATTCGACAACTTTTGGAACTTGCATTTTTTTATGAGGCTGCAAAATTTTTCATGGTATTGTACCCAACGAGAAGAAGCCTTCATGATTTTTGCAGCACTTTTGGTTATCCGTTTACGAGATATGATTCTTTTTTAATTAATTTTTTATTTCAAACGCTCATAACTTAATGAAAATGTGACTTAGCAGGATGTTTCTTTTCAAAATTTCCGTACTTTGTCATTTTTTCTAGAAAAAATACAGAAAAATTCTAAATAAACATTTTATATTTTTTTCCACTCTATGGAAAAAATTTGGTGATTTGTTATGATGACAGAAAATTTTCCAGAATTACAGAAAAATTTCAACCGATTCCAGAATTTTTGACACAGGTCCCATCATAGGATTAGTTTTTTTCTATTCTTATAATAATTTCCAATTGTTTTTTCCAACAATTTGGATTTTTTGCCAATATTTTTTAAGGGCAATACTTCATTGGACGAAAGTGGACAAGGAGAAATATATTTACGTACTGAGTACGACGCCATCACTCTGGATTTCAAATAGTGAGTATTTTACAAATATCTGGATGTATGTTCTCCTTTCGACCGAATTCAGACAAACCTTTTTTTTTGGAAATTAAACTTTCAATAAAATAAGTTCTCCAATACTTTCTTGTAAATAGCATAATTCAGGAGATATCGCGAGAATTGTAAGGAAAGAGGCCAAAATCGAACACCGGGACCTCACATGCATGACCTAGGTTGCTCGAAATTTTAGGTGGATACTTTTGAGGACCCAAACCAACATTTAAGGGGGTAGCACCGAATAAAGTAGAATTTTTTGTTTAAATTGACTGGGAACGATTTGGAATCGACTAAAATATAATTTTTAAATAAATCAAGAAAAAAAATCCCGATTGATGAAAAAAAAAAAATTATAAAATTTAAATAATTGAAAATTACCGAAAGTATAGAAGAAAACGAATTCCATGATGGGACCTATGCCAAAAATTCTAAAATTTGTTAAAGTTTTTCTGGAATTTTTCTTGAAAAAAGTAAAAAATAGTCATTGTCTTCAAATCGACAATTTTTTCACATAAATTGGAAAATAACAAAAAATGTTAAGTGTTTTTTCATACCTTTTTTTAGAAGATATAACAAAAAACCAAAGTTTAAAAAAAACCATTCCGCTGCGTCAATATTTCATGAAGCTATGAATTTTTGAAAAAAAATCATATCTTGGAAATGGATTGCCAAACATTCTGCAAAAATAATGAAGGGCTCTGTTTGTTGGGTTAGAGAAGGTAACATGAAAAATGTTCATCTGACATGAATAAAGAAATAAAAGTCCCAAAAGTGGTCAAATACCGATGAAATACTTCATACATATGATGAATTCCATCGGAACTCGGACACCGTCGAATGGTTGACTCAAAATGTTAGCCCAACGATTTTTCTCTGTTTTCTCGACATTTCTCGTGTATTCAAGGAATGTAGAAAAAAAAAAAAAAAGTTTTAAATAAAAAATAGGGTTTTTGGACTTAGTCAACTTTCAATCGCTCAACGATTAATTAATAATGGTTTCGATCGTGCAACGTTATTATGAATTTTTTTTTTTTTTAATTTCTCGATAATCGATGCTGAGATATGTCTCCTGGGAAAACTAAAAATCATCAATAGTTGAAAGACTTTATTCAGTGTAGCTTAATAGCGATCGCTCAAGATCGAATAACCGGAAACACCCGTCTCTTCATCTTCCACATAAATTTATGTGAAAAATTGTTTAGGTCTCGAAGTTCATAAGTTCTCATTCGTCCGAAAACGTATATACAGATATAGTGGCGTAGCTCGTTGTACCGCGTGAAGATGGTTATTTCCTACGCCACTATATCTATATATATGTTTTCGGACTAATGAGAGTTTGAACTTCGAGACCTACCCGAAAAATCGTGGGGCGAAAATATTAACTCAACTGTTCGAAGGTGTCTAAGTCCCGGCGGAATGCCTCATATATATATTTTTTGTGACGAGTTTTGACGAACAGAGAAATTATTTTTCATACAAATTTTATAACAAAAAAGCTGGAATAATATTAACTAGAAATTGTAAAATTTGTTTCCCGTCATTTTTTTATATAATCAGCTTGAGGATATATTTTTCCGTGACTGAGAATCGCCCCTTCGGAGCACAAGTAACGGATTGTAGTGTACGAGAGGAAGATAGTAGATGAACCCATTACCAATGCTCGATGTCGATTGACCTCTGGGGTTCTCGAAAAGCGCAGCAACGAAAATTTCTTAATAATCGAATAATTGTGACCTTTTTTTACAGGATCGACAGAGTGAAAAGAAAAGAAAAAGTTGCGCGGAATTGGTGCATGCATCTTCGAGAGGCGATCACTTGATTCCATCAGAGAAGTCTGTAGAGTTGATTCAAACAAATTGAGTTTATTGATGTATGCGTAGTTTCTGCGAATTCCTGGACATCCCCATTGATTATTCACAAGGACAGCATCCAAATTGCATTGCTCGAAGAAGCAGGGTAAGTGAAAAACAAAATATATGTATATTAGGGTGGCTTGAAAAAAAAACGTTTTTTTTCTGATTTCAATCAAAATACATTCACTTCAAAGTATCTTGCATCCGGAGAATTCACTCCAGAGATGAATCCGATCGGACCATTTTTAGGGGCCGCGCAAGATTTCTCAAGATTTTTCCATTTGATTAACGTGGGAAGAACGTAAAGTTTCCATTAAAAAAATCGTAGCTCCGCCAATTTTATAGCTACGTTGATCGCGTAAGTTCCATTTGAAAGCTCTTTAAGAATCGCTTAAAATGGCATGCAGATCTTTGGAATCCGATTGCAACTTCCGTCGATAATTTTGTTTTTTCGTAAGAAATTGGAAAAAATACTTTTTTTTTCAAGCCACCCTAATGTATATATCCCGTCGATGATTTAACGCGGAGTCAGCGTGAAAATCGAAGCAGCCTGGATGACGCATTATCCGCAATCATCGAGACACATTCGGCCGTATAGCGTTATCACGGTGATGCAATTATATTCGACAATGACAGTAATATCGCGAAGCTACGGACTAGATGTGTTGTCGGGTGAAGAAAATGCAGAAGGTAAAGTCACGAACTTTAAAAGTTTTCGTCCAACAGCAGTAAACTCGCGGCTCGATTCTATCGGCGTGTAGTCATATGCTCGATAAACATATACGCGTTATGTAACACCGTGACGGCAAAAAAAAAAAAATGAGAGAAAAACACCTGTGCCTTACAGACGTTCGAAATGAGAGACAAGGATTTTACAAGAAAAATTTAAAACCTGTTTTGGTTCATTTCATTGGTTCAATGCCAGTAATCGGTGACCATGTCGTTTAGTGTCGACGGAAAAAAAAAAAACCAAAAAGACTTGGAAAGAAAGTGAAAGAAAAAAAAATCGTGCAATGAATTATTGTGACGAGATTGCGGTGGAGGTGCCGAATGAAAATGCCGACAAAATCGTCCATTTGTCTTACATGTGTCAACGACTCGGTACGCGAGGGTCAGGATTTCAGTGGTCGGCATTTGCGTGTTGTAATTTTATTTCTTTCTCTCCTCAACTCGAATTATAATTTTCCGTTTTTCTATGTTTCTTTTACTTACTCGGAGGCTCTGCCAGGCCTCCGCTTGCGTCGCGTCGATATCTTTGGCCCCCCCGTTGGTTCAGCCCTAAACAGTCCACAAAACAAATAGGCCGACGTTCACTTTGTGCACATTGTTTCAAGGTGTTGTATAAATATATTTTTTTTATATCTTTTTTGAAAACATTTTTTTTTCTCAAAACTTGTTATCAAAGTTTTGCATTGGTCGAAGCTCTGTCTAGATTGGATCTGGAAATGGGCCTTGGATTTAGGAGTTACTGATTTTTTAAAAATCATTTTGGAGAGATATAATGTTAATTGAGTGAATACCATCAATGATAAGAGCTTGAATACAAATGATTCGCGAGACCAAGTACATAACTGAAGATTCAATGTTGCATTTAGAGACATTGGACTTACGAAGAAAAACAGATATCAAAGTTATACACTTTTCTCCCCTTTTCTCCATAAACGTCAATCTATCACAGCCCGCTAATAAAGAAATAATGCATCCCAACGAGAGAATGAAAGATGATTAGCAAGTCAACGAGCTAAAAATAAATGCCTGCAGCTAATGAATGGTGCAAATCTATCCCTCTAGCTCATGCCAAGGTCTGTAATGCCAGGAGAGCGAATTAACACGATTCATTGTTGCTAGTAAACTGTCATGCTACAAACAGACATTTCGTGGCTTGTTGAGCAAAAAAATAAGCCCACGCTGCGACTGACATGCGAGCGATAAATCAATTCAATAAAATGAAAAAATGATGACAAAAAAAATTATTGTAAGACCGTAAAATAGAAAAACAAAGGATTTAGAAGAGCCCCAAGTTCGGGAGGCTTATCGTAAAGAAAACAATAAGAAATCCATGGTTGCCCGTCGCCAATGGTACAAAAATAACAATAAACTCAACCGTTCGATTATAGGAAGGTTAAAAAGGAATTGACAAACTCAACGGCTATTGATAAAAAACAAGAAGCATTCGGGTGGGTTAAATACAGCAAATTGTTTTTAACTACAATGCACAAGGGTAAAACCAACAGGAATTGAACGATAGATCGGGAAGTAAGAAAGATATCGATGGAATGCAGAAGACAAAAACAAAATTCAAAAATAAACTATTTTGTCAATTCCATGAAAGTTACCTAGAGCAGCATTCTTTAACTTCTGACTATGTGTAAAATGGCAGAAGTTGGAGTAATATTTCGGGGTTCCGCTGGCAACTTGCAACGCATACGACCACATCATTTGTACAAAATTTCTTGTAGCCCATCATAAAACTTCTTTGGCCCGCTGGTTAAAAAACACTGCCCTTTTGTCTAACCTCGCAACAGTAGAATATCAGCCAATGACAACAATGTCGCATACAATTGAGGTCTTTGTGTAAGGAATTTGTCAAGCATTAAATCTTCAGGCTACGTACAGGATTTGCATGGACATTTCGACAAAGAAAGTCATGCCAGATACAGGAAAATGATTCGCAATCGTATGCTCACACGAGACGTTCTAGCGCAAACCTCGATCCGTAATATGGGGAAAAAAATACTGAGTTCCAAGCAAATTAGGCTGTTGAACATATTGTCGCTGTGACAATACTGAAACTACATGGGAAAAAAAAAAATAAAGAATGTAAAAATACAGAAATCTGAGCCGTGGTAAGAGGGCTCAGGTGAGGCGGAAGTGAACGTCGGAAAGGCGATAGCTCGATCAAAGTGTCCTTGGCGATCGACTGGCGAGGAATTTTCGTGACAGCAGGAGGCACGTCAAAGTAGGTACTTATAAATAGGGTTATGAGCATGAGTAAGATAGAAGAATAGAGAGTAATAGAGAAAGGTTTATTATCAGTGGATGAAGCGGATTGTGCGAGTGTGTCGCGATTTAAATAGTCGTGAAGCTGGTCCAAGTTGACCCAGCGGATAGAGGGTGTTGAATATTACGAGTGACAATAAAAATACCTGTAGTATGACAGGAGGCCATTTGACAGGACAAACCATCTTCGCTGGTAACCTTTGAGATAATTTGTCCACTTGAAAAGCCAACCCTTCATCTCCTGGGTGCCGTGTTGCGGCTTCGTGTCCCCCATTGTCACCACTTTTGCTACTTGCGCTCCGGCACCGTAGCCTCTGTTCAACCGAGTTGAACACGCAGGAACCTCTGTATCCCGCGCGCCTATCAGCACCTTTTTACCACGTTATTAAATGCGACCCGAAATTTCACGATCCACGTACACATCTGACGCTCCGAGTCATCGCTCAGTCGTGTACTAGAGCGGCAACGACAGTCCGCGTGACGGAGATTTGTGAATTCCATGGAGCCGAGCAGTGGATGGAAACTGAGATAGGAACTTTCGGAATAGTGCTTGGGCTAGTTCTGACGTTCGGTTTCATACGTATGAGAGCGCCACGGTCGAGGTTTGGTGGTGTTGGCTCGTTTCTGAATACAGAGATGAGTAGGGAGATTCGTCGAGAATTCAAGACGCCCCACCACTGTCAAGTGAGTGGTGGCCGTGGTGGCGCGTCTTGAATTTCCAAGGGAGTGGGGAGAACCAGGGGGCCGCAACCAGCCGCAACCCAAAGGGGCGAGACGAGGCCCAGGTGTTGCGTGATCCAGGTGGTAGAGGCGCTCGTGTCGCGTCTACGGCAGCGCCGCTCCCGGGCCGCTTGGCTCCTGCCTGTCAGTTTCCATTTGGACGTGGCTTTGCGAGGTTCGTACCGCTTGAAGTTTTTTTTATTTGGAAACTTATTTATTACTTTTCTACACATACCATTCATCTAGGATACATCGGATAGTTTTTGTGGCGCGTGGATTGTTACTGTGCCTTTCTCAAAACACGAAGTATGTATACACGATTGTTAACACTACATGTTTACCAATCATAACCTATCAAAGTGGTTATGCCTTCAGAGTTTTAGATTAAGTATAATTGTTTTTACATTATTACTTCTAGAAAACTGACGAAATTAGCTTATTAGTTATATACACTCAATTACCAATGTTTTTTCACTTTCTTAAGACTTACGCAAGTTCGTATTGAATATCAGATCAGCTTCATTCACGGATTATTCATTTAACAATTAATTCTGACACACAATTACCGTCATTTGCATATCTTCCTTTCAATCATTTGAGTTGACCAGCGATTACCATTTTTTTTGCAGCTACTTTTGGTGGACACCGGTTTTAAATGGCGAGTGGAATGCATCAAGACTTTGCACATTTGCACGTCGAAAGACATCGACAAATTGGTTCAGGAGACGGAGGCGATGGCAACGAGTGAGCTGTAGAGCCAGGATCGGCAGCGTGCGATGTAGCAACTTCAGATTCCACCTCTGGGTGAGCATCAGAGTCCCTGGACCACCTTCAAGGTCGGCCTGTTCTCCAGTAGCTTCATAAAACTCTTCGTTGCTGTAGTTCTTTCCGGTGAGTTCATGCAATTAGGTACTGCGGAGTTTTGAATTATGCGATTCGACCCTTCGTGTACGAAAAACTCTTGCCTGTGGTCAATATATTCCACACTGTGGTTATGTATTACATTGTGGTAATATTTGTTTATATCATGGGGTTCCGTGGAAATCTAGGAAAGTTTATGGTTTTAGTTATTCCATATTATTTCACCAGTTTTGATTTCGTCTCTCTCAAAGTGATAAATTCGTACAATATGATAACATATAAGACTACGCAAAGGGTCAAAACTTCACCAAAAAATCTTTCCAATTGCAAATAACAAATTATTTGTTCACAGCAATTTCCAACGATGGCGGAGAAAATCTCTAAATAGCATTCTGCCATTATCGAGGACCTCTTCTCATCATACAATTTCTGCTGTTCAGAATAGCGGTAAGTCAATTGTTTGCATTTTTTTTCACGAGACTTTTTATATTCATCGGAATATTCAATATGAGAAGCATTCTTTATCAACTGGGCCACTGTCTTTTACCTTTAATTTTTTTCAAAATCGCCAGTTTGAAATGTTAGTCAAAAGGAAGGTCTGTGATTTTTTTTTTTTCAGGCATCCGTTCAGGATTTTCAATTTTTCATTACGAACACTATCTCAAGAAATATTCATCGATCAAAAAAAAAAAAAAAAATAACATTTTTTTCGATGAAGCAGAAAAAATAAATAAGTTTGTATTCTTATGTTATTTTTTGTTCGATGAATATTTTTTGAGATACAGTGTTGGAAATGAAAAATTGAAAATCCTGAACGGACGCCTCAAAAAATCGTTAAAAAATCACAGACGTTCCTTTTGACTAATGAAAAATGCTTCATGTAATCGATTATATTTTTTTAAAATTAACTGTTTCAGACGCGTGTGATAATTGCGTCCATCGTGTTCGTCAATTTCGCAGATTTCTGGCGGGCCGATCCGCTCAACAGTCTCGTCACGCCTTTGATGGATTTTCACTTTTTGCTGTTTCTACACAACCAATGGAAATTGGCTGGAAGCCACCGAGACCACGCAGTGCATATCAGGATCGTTATTTCTCCGACCGATCGTTAATTGCCTTCACACTTGGTTTCGTTTTGCTCAGTGCATTCGACGTTATCGCGATTCCAAAAAGGCTTTCCCACATTTGGCCAATGCCGGAAAATATTCCACATCTTTTCTCGTCATAGCGACGACATTGAAGCAATATCACTAGCTGCAATATCCAAATGTTAGCTGTATCCTCAATTCCGTCGTAAAAAAAGTCCTCTATTCGTCAGCTGTGAGTATATAGATTTGAAGGATATTTCAACCCGCGAAGTACGATAAATAAAAATAAAGGAATACAAGAAGACGTCAGTTACAAAATTTTGAGCTCGATTATTCTGAGATTTTTATTTCTATTGAAGAAAAAATTTAATTATCCAGTTTTGTTATCAAATAATTATTTACGTGCGTAATGAATTCTTTTTAGGCGTGTAAATATAATACATTCAACATTATCCCTGTAATTCATTGTATTTTCAGGGTTAACCTGAGTCTCCAGGACATTTAATAAAAACAAAACTTATCAAATTCGTAGCAACCATTATTCCACCCTATACTTATTCATAGAAACCTATACATACTCTAACATAACCTATATGTATGAAGTAAATATCGGTATGGCCCGGGAGAGGCGCTGCCGTAGACGCGAACCAAGCGCCTCTACCACCTGGATCACGCAACACTTGGGCCTCGTCTCGCCCCTTTGGGTTGCCGCCCCCTCGACCTACCGTGAAGAATAATAGGCCCACGCTTCATTGGCCCGGACCAATGCTCGTTAAGAGTTACCAGTTTCGATTCCCGCCGTTAAATACCGTAGCTGACGTTGAATTATCCGCCAAAGACGAATAGAATCTCCGGCAGTACGAGTTCAAGGCCATACGAAAGTACATTGAAGGAAAGAGTGGGGTTGCAGAAGAGCTCGCAACTTTCAATGAAAATAAAGATAATTTAGTATTTATAGCAAACGATTTGGCATGTAAATTCATGAGAATATGAAAACATCAATCAGGATTCTTGGAAAAAATGGTGCTAGACATTTTTCTTTGAAACATTGATTTAGGGAACGCTCAATTCCCGCTGATTTATTCAACAAGGGCCGAATAATCATTATTGCCCATTAAAAAAAACTTTTTCTTTTCTTTTAAGGGGTTACATCTAGTTAGAATTTTTGAAAATATCAATTTATCGTTTTCGACGGATTCTTATAGTATAACCTCTCAAAAATATTCTCTGAAAATTTCAAGTCGATCCGTTCAAAATTGAGGGAGTTACAGGTAGGTTGCGCGAGCCGCGCGACGCAGGTAAAGTACTGACGTGAAACTTTAAACGCGTTTTTCTCAAAACTATGTTTTCAAAATCGGTGATCAAGATTTCTCGAAAACGGCTGAACCGATCAGTCTCAAATTTTAACACAACCTTTTTAACTAGATTTTTTAGTAATTAATCGAAGATTTTTTTTCTCCGATAAATATTTTCCATTTTATAAACAATTTAAGGCTTAAATTTTCGTTCAAAATCGAGTCTTTTATTTTGAGAAGTCGCCATTTTGTCAAAAATTATTTTTTCGCTAATTCCTTCGATTAAATACTAGATAATGTATTATATTAACAAAATTTATTTGGTTTTTTCATTTCAGATAATCCGGTCCAGAGATATCGTGATCACCGCAAAATTGGTTTTTTTTGCGGAGCTCTAGGAGATCGGCGATAGCAACATTCGCGATGATTATTTTTACAAATAAAAAATATGTAAATATATTATAAGGTTATTATAATATGTACACCAATTTTCAAATTAATAAATTGAATAGTCTGCGCGAAAAAAATTCTTGAAAATCCGTCTTTTTAAAGCCTTCTAACTGTATGTAAGGCCTTAATGAAAATACATTCACGCCAAAGTATCTTCCATCAAGAGAATCGTGTCCAAAAATGAGCCCGATTGGACCATTTTTAGGGGTCGCGCAAGATTTTTCTAGTTTTCCCATTTGATTAACATGGGAAGAACGAAAAGTTTCCATTCAAAAAATCGTAGCCCCGCCAATTTTATAGGTACATTGATCCGGTTAGCTCCATTTCAAAACTATTGAAAAACCGCTTAAAATGGCGTGCGGACCTTTGGGATCCCATTGCAACTTCCATCAATAATTTTGTAGTTTCGTAAGAAATTATCGACGGAAGTTGCAATCGGATTTCAATGGTCCGCACGTCATTTTAAGCGGTTTCTTAAGAGCTTTCAATTGGAACTAACTGGATCAATGTACCTATAGAATTGGCGGAGCTACGATTTTTTGAATGGAAACTTTTCGTTCTTCCCATGTTAATCAAATGGGAAAACTAGAAAAATCTTGCGCGACCCCTAAAAATGGTCCGATCGGGCTCATTTTTGGACGCGATTTTCTTGATGGAAGATACTTTGGCGTGAATGTATTTTGATTGAATGAAAAAAAAGTTTTTTTTTTCAAGCCGCCCTAATAAACACGCATTGTAAAATGCGGCAAGGAACGTTGCATGATTGAATTCGCGCTGCGCGAAATTCGCAACTTACTTATCCGACACACCTTCTGGTCGAACAGATGCTGGGAAAATCTTTTTTTTTCTTCTGATGGATTAAGAGTCATTGTAAATTCTCGAATAGCGTATTTTAAACTAATCATCATGACTGGGATTTCTTGTTGTCGGTTTTTACGGTAAGCACTTTATATCAAATTCATAAATATTAACCACTCTTTGAAACATATCTGTAGATTTAATGATGATGCTGGATATGCAATCAGGTTTTAAAATGACTCGGCGAGGTAGTATAGATTATGCACAAAACACTCGATCGGTACCAGTTTGCATTGTTGTTGATCTTTTTTTTTCTCGTTTTATGTATGACTCAATTCGTCAGTATTTTTGCAGACTCATTGGAATTCCTTTCGTGCAATAATTCACCGGTGCGCCACCTTTGTTATTTTTCATGGAACACGAAGATAAAAGATAGAGACGAATCGGAAAATTACCAGAACATAAGAGTTTTGCTATAAACCAATATCTTAACTAGGATTTTTTATGAAATAGAATCTCAGAATTTGTCAGATTAAGTGGATCACTACAAAGTGCTTTGAACCAATCGAGATAACGTCACAAAGGCCATGTGATAAAGGCTACATAAATATAAGAAAACACCTAATGTGCTAATGACTAGTCGGATACGAGAAAAAAAAAGACAATGACCAATGTCATAAAAGCTACTCATCTCGTAAGTATCTCATAAGTAGTTTTGTATGTGGGGTCATAGATATTGAGGGATAATAGCCGTGCCCCAGAAGAGAGAACATAGTATATTGCCTAGATATGATTACGTTACTATTATTTTATCAGTTGTAACAGGCATACCTACCTAACCTATTACCTATTACCTGGTTATTATACCTGCGTACAATAAACTTGTTTCATTTGTATAATCCATATCATCTGAAGCTCCACATTTTTGTATGATCCAAAATAGTAGTAGCAATAGTATATTCATTGACAATATCTGACAGCTTTCACTTTTTGAAGGACCGATGTCCTTCAACCCATTCTAAATATTATTATATTTTTTCGAGACGTAAATTTCGATAACCAGACTTTAATTATCATGAATGAGCATTCCATTTAAAATTTGTACCGAAAACGGATTTCCGCATTTTTCAATGTCTTATTTCTTTATAACAAACTATAGACTTCGATGATTAGTAATAAATATTAAGTCACAAACTATAATGCATTTGATTGAAAATTTGGAGTGGGTCTCGAAGTTTGGAATTCCAATGTTTTGAAGGCTCATGGATTGGAAATTT
This sequence comes from Sussaba pulchella, assembly GCA_963971145.1. Classification (NCBI taxonomy): domain Eukaryota; kingdom Metazoa; phylum Arthropoda; class Insecta; order Hymenoptera; family Ichneumonidae; genus Sussaba; species Sussaba pulchella. The sequence continues at coordinate 9,415,625 of OZ020166.1, forward strand.
TTTTATTTGAATTGAAATTCGTTGAAAATAAAAATCTCTGAAAATTATTTTTCTGACTTGTAATGTCGCCGAATTTAAAAAACTCAAACATTCAAGGGTCTCATTCATCATTGGCAGCCGGTAATAGCGATGCCCTGAATGCTGGTAGTACAGTAAATCTCGGTGATATTTGCGATTCAGGGGTGAATCTAGGTTACCATCGTAAGTTCCTAGACAGGAGAAGTCAGCAGTGGCGCTCGCACTCTGCTTGAACTCAACCGAGGAATAATTCATGGCGCCGCGTGAGTGAGGGAGACGGCAGGATTGTTTGAGACTAGCGAAAGCAATGCTCGGCGCATGAATGAAGCGAATGCACAGTCTCGTGGGGCTTCAAAGATCTTCTATGTGTTGGCCACATTGATATACCGGCACGTGACGTCACTGCAGGCATCGATTCTCAGTATTTTTTCTGTGCCTAATTCTAACACTGGACGTGGAGTTTCATATAATTCCATCGATGACAATAATTTTCTCCGAATAGAACTAGCTTGGGGCAGAATCTCGAAACACATCTTATTAAGACGAAAATTACGCGATAATCGATATAAATAATAATAACTTTACTTGTATCAATCCATGTAAACTGGCATTCCTTATAATCCTGCAATAAACTGCAATTGATTATTTAAAAAAACATATTTTTTGAAATAATCATAGTCTCTGAATAATCGTATTTTTTTAATTTTATCATAGTCCAATTTGTAATGGTTCATTTCGAGGCAGCTGTAATATGTATCACGAAACGCACGACCCAGAAAGATCAACGATTTAGTAGAAATGAAACTGGCTCAGAAAATTGCCAAAGAGCAGATTTTCGTGATAGCGCTATGCTCTCAACGTCGACAGGCTTTTTTCCAATTGCTCGACTGCATACTATTACCATTCAGGGTAGTAGTTTACTGTTAACTACTTACATGCCCCCGTGCGCGCTCAAACCCGAGTGAAGTTGGAAAATTATTATAAAGGGTACATGGTGGAAAAAAAATGTAATTGTTATATTCACATTTTCCCTTCACTTTTCTCTGGCATCGTACCTTCACTAAATATCATCCATTCTGCCAAAATAAAGAAGCATCTTATCGTCCGACCGAGAAAATTTCTTTATTCAAAAATAACAGTATTTTAAACTTTCAATATGCAGAAAACAATGAGTAAAAGATTGTCCAACCAGAAAGTTAAAGAAACTCTGAAAAAAAACTGCCTGCGATGCTAGAAACTTTTATAGATATTGGACAAAAACAATTCACGAGCTAATCGACAAAAGTAGTACTCAATAATTTTGAGCCAGTTAGCTATCAGAATAGGCTCTAAGTAATCGTGAGTCGAGCACGTGTTATGTGAATCAGTGGTAATACGATAGATGCGGAATTGTCGTTAAAACCACATGTGTGGAACGCGTAAAGCGACAATACACGAGAATAAATTCTGCCATGAGTGTTGCATTCGACGATACCGATGCATCGAGCGTTGTGCAGCGACGATGTCTTCGTATCCGTCTACCCGGCGTGGTTGCGTGTCGTCGTTGTCTGTGACGTCGGCGTTCCGGGCGTTTCTAAGACGAGGGAGAGGAAAAAGTGGAGCAAGAATAAACAGTGCGGGGTTGTATCGTAGGAGAAATTGCCAGTGATTAATATGGCGAAAGCACTGGCGGTTTTCAGTACGTCGATACCAGTCGAACGTGCAACAATGTTCGGTACGACACCGCAGATACGTCGATCGTAGTTCGCGAGGGTCGCTGCGAGAATATTATTACACGTGGAACAAATTAGCGGGAAATTGACCATGATTTGAAAATAAATCAGTACAAAGTAGCATGCGATTAGATAGAGCGAAGCGATCATGGAAATCGAGGCGTTTCGTCCGCATTGCCATCAACTTTTCATCCCTATTCGTCGTCGTGCTGCTGGTCCAGCTCGCTGGCTACAGGGCGGAAGCGGACCTCGCGTACTCGGACATGGGTAAGTGCTATTTCTTAAATCGTGTAAAATGGAAAATATCCAGAGACTGTCCAGCCTTTCGCCATTTATTCCCGAATGGAGAACGAAGAAAGGTTTTAATAATCGATTCCTGATACTTTCCAAACTAATACGAACATTAACGCAATAATATAAAATAAGTCGAACCACGCCGCCGTTTAATTACAGAAAAATTGGTAATATTCCGCCTAAATTGGTTCATTACAAAATCAAATGAAATATTTATTTGCTTAAAAACAATCCGCAGTAGCAAAATATAATTATTCATATTCCTAAATATATTTGCATTGACGGAAAAATGATTGGGATTAATTCGGTATATATGTTTTGCGATTTTACCGATAAATTACTTCTCCGAGTAACGTACGTGGTAAAAATTATTGCTTGGTACAAATATATCGTAACCAGATAGTATCCGAGGACCGAATTGGCACGTCGATATGACGTTGCACTGGAATTCCGATGCGTTCTCAAGCAGTCACGAGAAGACTTGGTTTAAGTGAGTTCCATTGCATTAATTGAGAGGCGTGCCCATAGTACAACTGGTATAACATGCAAAAGTACTTTGCTTCAACCCCGGATGGGCGGTAGGTCTGACGGAATTGGCTCAACCGTTTATTAAAACGAAGTGAGTAATGTACAGAGGGTCCCGCGGGTTACTAGGTTTATTGACCACACAGAGACTTGGGCATCGCGATATCACACCTATATCGTCATAATGATTGCACCCTCGATTTGTCGTCCTCCCCCTTTTCTCTTTCCTCTTCGCTGCTCAGACCCGCTATTATTCAACATGTATCATATTTATGGCGTATCAAACGGTAAAGTCTAATCGATTGACTCACGCAGTTCGAGGAATCGTCGATTTGCTGGATGGCACCGGAATTACAGAAGAACCGCTTGGGGTCACTGCAACCACGAGTCGCTGTCGAAATAATGAGACAAATGCCTACGAGATTGGTGAAGCTGCTCTGATTACCGCCAACACGGAGTCTCTTTTTCCTCAAGGATTCCCACTAGATTTTTCGGTGCTCATTGTCGCAAAACCGAAATATCGTAAGTGCTTTCTGAATTATTGAACATCTTGTAAAGATGATCGATATATGACTCTAATTCTATGGTAATATCGTAGCTTATACTTTGTATTATTCCTGTGAAATTAATTTATAAAAAAGTCTAATATCGTAATAATTTATCTTTTACTGATTGGAATTTTCGAAAAATATAATTACACAAGAGCATAAATTTGTTTATGAACGATAGAAAAATTTCCAATAATTGAATTCGATATTCGACAGGATCCCCCGTGTCGACCCTGTTTACCGTGTACAGTGATAATGGTGACGAACAGTTGGTAATATCACTGGGAATCGACGTGACTCTTCTCTACAACACTCTATCGGACGAAAATGTCGAACCCATATCCTTTGGCATCGACGTGGCTGACGGAAATTGGCATCGATTGGGTTTCAGCATCAAACGCGATGCCGTGACTCTCATTGCCGACCGTAGTAGTCGAATCACCCGCGAGCTTCGCCGAGACCAACGTCTGCCCGTCACTACCGATGGGATTGTGATAATAGGGCAACAGCTGGAGGATGAACATTTATATTTGGTTCGTACAAAAGCTGAAACGAAATCAAGCAAGGACGAAGTTTGTCTAGCACATGGCGATTAACATTTTTCTCATTCCATCGCGGATTTAGGGTGAAGTCGAGATGCTGAAGATCGCACCAAATCCCGATGCTGCGTACGAGATTTGTACGGTTTTTGCACCGGAATGTAGTGGCGAAAGGTTTGCAAGAATTTTTTTTCTCAAATCATTTTCGAAGACATTTTTGCCGGTAAAATTATATTTTACATATTCTTTCAAATGTAATTACAGAAATCATGATATACTTACGAGGACTGAAGGCGTAACACGACTGACGTTGGAGCAGGGTCGATCTTCGGATTTCGGTGGAGAAGTTCTTTCGCCAATAGACCTATCCCGCCGGGAAGACTCGGCGGTGCAGAGTTCGCGACCATCTTCGAGACACGAGCCTTATTCTCCGATGTGGAACAGTTCCTTCCTAGATCGAGAAACTTCGAAGAGTACAACCGCAGCACCCGAAAACGACGACTACGAGGATGGCATGGAAACCGAGGATGATTATACGGACAGCCTTGGTCCGTACGACGACGACGAGGACGTCTATTCTGCCGGCGAATCGAGAGCTGTGAATGGGTCAAGTCCCAGAGCAGCTAAAGAATACGAAAGCACCGCTAACGTGAGTTCAAAGATTTCGAAAGGATATTATGAATTTGTAATTTTTGATGATTGTGGGGTATTCCATACGAACCGAACCCCCTTTTCAGCCGATGTTTTTTATTCTCTCGAAATTGAAAGGAGTTGAAGTATGACTAGAAATAGTGGTTGACTCCAAATCTTAGGCCTCTAAGTTTATTTCTCACTGTACTTCTGTAATTGGTATTTTTACTACTTTAGAAGGTTTCGAGGCGTCGTGAGTCGTTATTTCTGAATCAAGTTGATGTCGTCACGAGTGTTTTGGAACGGGATTTCCCCGTTCTTTCAGATAAAATTATGAGACCTCAGTATCAAAAATGTTTTCTTATGATTTGAGGCAAAAAAACACAAAAAACTTCATATCTGGAAAATAATATTTTTTTTCTTGGTCCCAATTTTTTTTAATATTCCCATGATTATTCTGAAGCTACTGTATAAATTTCATGATGGAACTCAGAAATTTGCGGTAAGCAGAAATTTGGGAATATTATGAAAAATTAGAAATACAGAAATACGGGTATTTCTGATTTTTCATAATATTCCTTAATACATAATAATAATTTTGGAATATTATGAAAAATCAGAAAAACAGAAATACGGGTATTTCTGATTTTTCATAATATTCCCAAATTTCTGGGTACCGTAAATTTCTGAGTTCCATCATGAAATTTATACAGTAGCTTCAAAATAATCATGGGAATATTACAAAAAATTGGGGCCAAGAAAAAAAATATTCTTTTCCAGATATGAAATTTTTTGTGTTTTTTTTGCCTCAAATCATAAGAAAACATTTTTGATACTGAGGTCTCATAATTTTATCTGAAAGAACGGGGAAATTCCGTTCCAAAACACTCGTGACAACATGAATTTAATTTAGAAATAACGACTCACCACGCCTCGAAACTCGAAGTAGTAAAAATACCAATTACAGAAGTATAGTGAGAAATAAATTTAGAGGACTAAGATTTGGAGTCAACCACTATTTCTAGACATACTTCAACTCCTTTCAATTTCGAGAGAATAAAAAAACATCGGCTAAAAAGGGGGTTCGGTTCGTATGGAATACCCCTTGTATAATTTACTTTCAGAATTTTATTTATGAAGATACGACGATTAGCGGTGATTATTTATCGGAGACGTCAACCGAACGAGATTCTAATGGCAGTGAGAATAAAATGTTAACGGAGTTGCCGATAATAGTGGAAAGTAATGGGCCGTATTCGATAAATTACGGTTATAACAACTTACGAGGTCCAGCGGGACCGCCGGGATTTCCGGGCCCACCGGGAATTCCTGGGCCCCAAGGAACAAAGGGAGAACCAGGACGGGATGGTTTGGAAGGCTCGGATGGTGCAGTGGGACCTCCTGGTCACGTATTTCTGGTTCCTTTGAACCAGCAGGGCAACGAGAAGGGTCCGGACGCACAAGCGGATGTTCTGAGACAGTTTTTGTCCCAGCATATGTTGGCTATGCGTGGGATTGAAGGACCCATGGGGTTGACGGGAGTTTCCGGCCCGGAAGGTCCACCAGGGCCACAGGGACAGAAGGGAGAGCCCGGAGATATCGGGGAGCCTGGTTCTCGTGGTGAAAGAGGTACTATGTTTTTATTAATCATCATAAAAGCACGTTTGCGAATGTGAGTCATAGAATTGCGTTATTGATAACTGATACATGGAAGGTTATCTAGTTTGAGAATCTATTCGCAGGATTTTAAATGATATTCCGTAACGACTCTATTATGGTGTTGAAGGTTTGCCCGGAAACCCAGGCCGGGAAGGAAAGCGCGGAAGATCTGGTAACGATGGTAACCGTGGTCTGACCGGACATCAGGGGGTTAAAGGGGAGCAGGGATTACCCGGTTTGCCTGGGTTACCCGGTGACAAAGGTGAGAGAGGAGCTACCGGAGCTACAGGTGGTCAAGGACTCCAAGGACACGAGGGTTCACAGGGTGATGAAGGTCCTCCGGGATTGCCTGGCTTGCCAGGTGAACTGGTATGTATTATTAGGCCGGTTTGAAAAAAAAACTTTTTTTTTTCTTTCAATCAAAATACATTCACGCCAAAGTATCTCCCATCAAGAGTATCGTGTCCAAATATGAGCCCGATCGGACCATTTTTAGGGGTCGCGCAAGATTTTTCTAGTTCTCCCATTTGATTAACATGGGAAGAACGAAAAGTTTCCATTCAAAAAATCGTAGCTCCAGCAATTTTATAGGTACATTGATCCGGTTAGTTCCATTTGAAAGCTCTTGAAAAACCGCTTAAAATGCCGTGCGGACCTTTGGGATCCCATTGCAACTTCCATCAATAATTTTGTTGTTTCGTAAGAAATTATCGACGGAAGTTGCAATCGGATTTCAAAGGTCCGCACGTCATTTCAAACGGGTTTTCAAGAGCTTTCAAATGGATCTAACCGGATCAATGTACCTATAAAATTGGTGAAGCTACGATTTTTTGAATGGAAACTTTTCGTTCTTCCCATGTTAATCAAATGGGAAAACTAGAAAAATCTTGCGCGACCCCTAAAAATTGTCCGATCGGGCTCATTTTTGGACACGATTCTCTTGATGGAAGATACTTTGGCATGAGTGTATTTTGATTGAATGAAAAAAAAAAGTTTTTTTTTCAAGCCGGCCTAATCTATTATATACCGCGAGCAGTGTTGGGCAGCCCCGAAGTACATTTGTACTTGAAGTACCGAATAAGTACGGAGTACAGCTGTGCTTCGTACTGCGGGAACGTCGGAGTTCGCAGTACAGCTGTACCTTGTACTGCGGGAGGTCCGAAGTACTTAGTACAGCTGTACTTTGTACTGCGGTAACGCGGGAGTACGCAGTACAGCTGTACTTCGTACTGCGGGAACGCGGGAGTAGGCAGTACAGCTGTAACTTTGTACTGCGGGAACGCTGGAGTACGCAGTACAGCTGTACTTACCCTGGCGGTTTCAAGTATACTCATTTTATACCGAAAGGCAACGGTGTATTTGTGAATTTATCATACCGAATAATTACCGTAAGTATGCACTATTTTGGTATACTCTCGGTATAAATTGAGGATGATTCTGGTATACCTACGGTAAAAATTTAACATTATTTTCGGATACTTGCGGATCTTTCATATTTTTCGGATGATATAATATCAGTGAAATTGAGGGTATTATTTATTAATTATGGTTTTGTGATGACCGAGAGGTCGATTGGAGGGATGTGTAGACGTCCTGTCGAATTTTCGAAGAGAGAAAATATTTGTTGCATTCCGGGACTCGAACCCGGGAACGTCTGTTCCTCAAACCAGCACTCTACCTACTGTGCTAATGTCACCGATGATTTTTCTCCCATTCGAATTGTCTACTTATAGTGCAGGGACGTTACCGTTTTTTTTGTACGAAAATTTTTTAATCTCTTTATTTTTTTACGACGTATAAACAACAATGACAAAAGAAATATTTTCTACTTTTTCAAATCGACTCTTCATTTTTTTCGACAGTTTTCTTCGTTAGACTCCTCTCATTCGCCGAGATCGAGTACCCATTTTCGCACATCGATCGTCGGGTCGTGATTGTTGTGGTGTTTGACTTGTTTCTTGTCCTGAACCTCCATACATATTTCTGTAAAACAAAAAGAATGGATAGATAGAACCAACGGTAGAAGCATGCACCTATAACAGTTATACAATTAATAACGGATAAATAACTAATTACTATCGATGCTTACATGCAATATGCAAGGACGTCGTGCAAGTGGCGCTCACTCATCCGACCAATTGCACATATACCGGGTGTGCTACTCGAATATTTTCTTTCCCAACGAATATAGGTGCCTTTAACATGATTTACATCGGGCATCGACGAACATCGACGCCGTATGCCGTGGTATGCCCGGTATGCCGGTGTAGCCGAAACCCGTGTGCAATCGTACATAAATCGCGGCAATTCACGTGAAACACTTCACGTAAATTGAAATACCTATTTTCTCTTTTATACCGCGAGAATAAATTACGGTATAGAAAATTATGTTATAGAATGATTATTTTGCTGGTAAATTCACGGAAAACATACACAAATTATGCTCTTTAATTACTATATAAAATGCGTAATGTTTTGGTACATTTACGAAAAACATACTCGACTTATACTGAAATTCAACGGTACATTTTGGGTATCTTTTTTGTACGAAAAATTCACAAATACACCATTTATTTACCGTTTATTTTCAGTGTAATTACCGAATAACGCCCTGAACATTACTCATATTATACCATTCGAAAAATATACCGAAAACATACAGAGATAATCGGTATAATCGGATTCGCCAGGGTTTGTACTGCGTACTCCCGCGTCCCGCAGTACGAAGTACAATTGTAATTCGTACTCCGTCGTTCCTGCAGAACGAAGTACAGCTGTACTTTGTACTTCGTACTTCTGAAGTACAGATCTGCCCATCACTGACCGCGAGTTATCATCTCACGGTCCTTACGCTTCCGTTAATAAGCGTTAAGATCTGAAGATAATCTTCGAGAAAACTTCCTCGATCTTTGTCGGATCATGAATTCATGATACAAAAATGTGTCGAAGGGACCAAGAGGTTTTACCGGGCCACGAGGATTCGTTGGTTTCCCGGGTAATCCCGGAATTCCAGGAAGTGAAGGGCCACCCGGAAAAAAGGGCCACACAGGGCCACCGGGGCAAGTTGGTTCTCCCGGACAAACTGGTAATCCCGGGCGTGTCGGACCTCCCGGGCCGCAGGGACCTTTAGGACCAACTGGTTTAGTGGTAATATTTCTTCTATCAAAGCCGTGTATTCTGAAAAACGGACGGAATTAGGCTGGCTGTTTGAATTTTGTGTTTTTTTTTGTTGGTATAGGGTCCCCAAGGGAAACCCGGAATTCCTGGTCTCCCAGGCGCTGACGGATCCCCAGGTCACCCTGGAAACTCAGGAGTGCCAGGATTAAAAGGCGAGCAAGGCCTTCAAGGTTCCCGCGGGTCTATTGGTTTCCCAGGAATTCGAGGTTCAAAGGGCGATGAAGGCAAACGAGGAGCAACGGGTGATCGAGGAGATAAGGGCGAGAGGGGATTCGACGGAGACAAGGGAGACGTTGGAATAAAAGGTGAACCCGGACTAGCTGGACCTCAAGGTATGTACGAATTCTCATTTTGAACTACACGAAAATACGTCGCCTTCCAAAGCATTCACTTCAACCCGGATACAGGCTCTCTCAATCATTCCTCTTCGTTCCCTGTTCCCTAACAGGTATACCAGGATTGGAGGGTCTTGAAGGCCCAAAAGGAACAGAAGGGCCACATGGGGAGATGGGACCCGCTGGTCTCTCTGGTGAAAAGGGTAAAGTAGGACTCCCTGGTTCCCCCGGGTATCCTGGAGCCACTGGTGATAAAGGCGAAAAGGGCCAAGCTGGTCCTCATGGATCCACTGGGGATAAAGGTGAAAGGGGGCATACGGGATTGGCTGGAGAACGCGGAGAAGTAGGTCCAAGGGGTTTTCGTGGAGTCCGCGGAAGAAGAGGATCTGAGGGAAAATCTGGGCCAAAAGGTGACACTGGTCAGCCCGGCCCTCCAGGAATTCAGGGCGAGCAAGGTCCGCCGGGAATAGAGGGACCTAGAGGTCTTATTGGATTACCGGGGCAATCCGGACGTGACGGAAAAGATGGAACTGTCGGACCACCGGGAGAGCGAGGACTGGCAGGAGAATCTGGTCCTCCTGGGCTATTAGGGAGTCCCGGGGTCGTAGGCCCACGTGGGCCGGCTGGCGAAGCTGGTCATCAGGGAGATCCTGGTCCACCCGGGATTCCCGGTCTTACGGGTCAACCCGGTGCACCCGGGGACAATGGCAAAGATGGGACGGCAGGCTCTCCAGGCACTGCTGGAAAAGACGGTCATCCGGGAAGCGGAGGTCTTCCTGGTTTTCCTGGAGAAAGAGGTTATCCCGGGCCACCTGGAATGCCAGGATTTAAAGGTGAAGTTGGACCGGCTGGACCTCTTGGAGTTACGGGCGATAGAGGTGCTCAAGGAGAACCAGGAAAAGATGGTCCACTTGGCCCCGAAGGGCGACAAGGCCAAAAAGGACCCCCCGGATCCATCGGTATTAAAGGCGAGAGTGGTGAAACTGGAACTGCTGGCCCAACTGGGAGAGACGGGTTGCCTGGACAACGTGGTTTGCCAGGAGCACCTGGACCTGTTGGAGTTCCGGGGGAAGACGGTGATAAAGGTGAACTGGGGCCACCTGGTGAAAAAGGATTTAAAGGATCTAGAGGTGAGGAGGGCCCACCAGGTCTTCCTGGAACACAAGGTGTACGAGGAGAGCCTGGTTTGATCGGCCCGGCTGGTGAGAAAGGACCTCCTGGTGAGATTGGGCGACGGGGTGTCAAGGGAGAAGATGGACCGACCGGCGTACCAGGTTCGGGAGGAGCTGCGGGTCCTCAAGGATTGCCAGGCTCGGCAGGCCAAAAGGGAGAGCCTGGGGACGCCGGTGCAGTCGGGCCTGTGGGGTTGACTGGGAATCCCGGTGAACAGGGACCCAGAGGTCCTAAGGGAGTGGGAGGAACTCCGGGACTAGCAGGAATGGAAGGTCAACAAGGCTTGAAGGGTGACACTGGAAACCCAGGATTGCCGGGACCACCGGGAACTGAGGGAAAACCAGTACGTGAAGCTTGTGACATGACTATTATCTTAAGGCTATTGTGGGATCTAGCCGTCGGGGGTAAAGCATGAGGGGGTCGCCCTATGCTTATGCACGGAACCGATGAACGGTTCTCAACTGGTTGTCGTCAAATTATCGTCGTATTTAATGTCATTTTTTGAGGAAAAAATCCCCATCAGTTTAAAAGAATATGCATTTTTGACAAAGTGATGGTTACAGGAATTATTTCTATTAGTTTATGGCATTGTTTTCGATAATTCGTTACAGATCAATTATTGCAAGACGAACTAGCAACAACGTTAATTATGACCCACGATGATATGCTTGGGTTGAGCACCAGTGTCGCACAGCTGTCATATACGCGCCCCGTTCCTAGCCTCAAAATCGAAGTGTTTGTTTATCAATCATGAACATCGGTCCGGGAAACATGCATAATTATCATATGTCGCTAAGGTGGGGAGCATTTGTGCCGGCTACGGTGTTGCCATGCTTCCGAAGCCTTATATTTTGTGTGCTCAATTTTTGGAAAATTCGCGATTAAAATCATGAATAACTTTGAATCGGTACTGTAAATTATTATTTTCAAGGCACCAAAAGTTAGTCCGATATTCCACTTAACCGTATCTGATTTTTCAACTTCGTGGCATCGTTTTCCCGGCAGATATATATAATATACTGAAAATGTTCGGAACCCATAAACATAATGTGATGAGCACACCAAATACTCCAACTTTGCGATTTTTTTTCTAAATAACTGTACTGTGGATTGTTTTAAAATTTCACAGGTTGATTAGTAAAGGAATGATGCACGTTCACAAAAAATTTCATCTCAGTGACATCGTTTCGTCCTAACCCCACAACAACCTTAATCAAAGTTTCAACTATAGATAGAAATGAAAATATTATGAAAGAAATCCATTATTCCATCGTCTATAGGGAGAACAGGGCGGACCAGGAGTGAAAGGAGAAGAGGGCAAGCCTGGTCCTCCAGGTACAACAGGTGAACGAGGTGTTCCCGGTCCAGAAGGGCCAAAAGGAAGCGTCGGACCTCCGGGACTTCCAGGATCAGCTGGTGAAACTGGACTTGTGGGTGAGAAGGGTGAACCTGGCAAGGACGGTGAAGATGGGCCTCCTGGGAACGCTGGACCACCCGGCGAAATGGGTCTAATGGGGAAAGAAGGAATAGCTGGACTTCCAGGAAATTCGGTACGTTCATACCCATATAGCATTTTGACCTACATCTCATGTCCAATGTATATACTCGTGGGGATATTGAATATCCTATGTATATACCGATATCCGGCGGATTATATCTAATGGATATCCATTAGGGTGGTTCTTATTTCGGTCATTTTTGAAATGTGATCGGGACCCGGTGTCAATCAATGGCAAAAAAAATGAAAAAAATTTTGATCCTAATTTGAACCTGTTAGTCCAACTCCTTCATCTTCCGAAAAGCGGGTGAAGTTTCCCGTTTAAAATACACGCAATTTTGCTCCATCCCGGTAATTATATTAGTGGGAGGACTAATTATTCTTGCAAAAATCCAATACTATATGGAATTCACGTATAACGGTATAAACCCTACTTTTAGGAAAAAAATATAACTGTATAAAAATAAAAATGTATGCGTCATTTTTACATTGTTCACTCTTTTTTAAATTAGAAATTGATGAATCTGCATAAATTCTGAGCCAAGTGGGTCAAAATTGACGTAAAACATTCAACTTAACCTTCCCGAACGATCACAATCAATGTAGGGTCCCTTAACTCTTAAATATTCTATTTATTTCAGAATTATCCCAATAAATTGCAGAACGATCGTCAGGGACCGGTGCGAAGGTGCGTGTAAATGTGGCATGAAATGACCCATGTGTCATATTTTTTTCCTGAAAGTAGGGTTTATACCAGTCAATTCCATATAGTATTGGATTTTTTCAAGAATAATTAGTCCTCCCACTAATATAATTACCGGGATGGAGAAAAATTGCGTGTATTTTAAACGAGGAACTTCACCTGCTTCTCGGAAGATGAAGGAGTTGGACTAAGAGGTTCAAATTAGGATGAAAATTTTTTTTATTTTTTTTGCCATTGATTGACACCGGGCCCCAATCACATTTCAAAAATGGCCGAAATAAGAACCACCCTAATATCCATTGTATCAGTAAAGGAGACACTTTTTTATGTCCATTGCATATACATAGAATATCCTCGCGTACATACATAGTATGTTCATCGGATATCCCATCCCACGTAGGGTGGCCAGATTATATATTAATGATAAAAAAGTAATTTATTATAGAATATACATTTTTACACAAAGTGAAATTAATAGAATCAATTAACATTAAAAAAAAAAAGTCGCCCGACAATTCGTTATATTCTTCGTAGAATCGCCGTTGCGGGGTTTGAACTCACGACCTACGGAACCTGCCTACCTACCTAACTTATCTATCTACCTCGCTACTTTTTTTTTTTTTTATGTTTATTATGAAGACAGAAAACAATGGTGAGTTCAGGCATTTACAAACATAATGAAAAAATAGCCAACAAAATAGATTAGTTCCCAATGGTCGCGCGCAGGCGGCACTGAAGGGTAAACAAAGATGTGTCCATTTACTGTTATATGACAATATCGGGTAACTTATGCCCTTGAGGCTGCGCAATATCTGGCCCGAAGGCGCTCGGCTGAGGGAAAAAGAAGAAAAATTGTGCCGTAAAAACCCTCGAACAATATGTTATAAAAAAAAAGAACTTAATGGCTAATGACTAGAGGTGATTACAAATACTAATTACAAATTAAGGCTTAGGGTGTGTACAGTGACGGGCAAAAAACAAAAAAAAATAAAGTGCCGGTCATTCATCTATATAACGAGAACTAAAGTCTATCAAAATCTTATATTTTAGGCAACACGGTACTTATGGCTAAGTAAAAACGCAATTTAAATAAGGTATAGTACATAAACAAAAATAAAATTGTGCTCCTCGTAGTTATATAGTAGTGACTAGTTGAATACTCCTCGACAGGCTTATAAACGAAAAATGTTATTATCGGGTTGACCGATATGGCGGGCTGTTATATCATTCGGGTATTCCGCGTTGATTTCGTAAGAAGTTATATATGTGTGCTTATAATTTTTAATATATATATATATATATATATATATATATATATATATATATATATATATATTCAATATCATTTCGCGTTTATAATTTGTTACTTACGGGCGCGCTTATTGCTGTGAGTATGGTGAGACTGATCGCGTCTAGCAAGTCGGTTGTTTCAAGGTGTTGGTAAATCGACATGCGTCGGTAAGGCAGATCTGGGCTTACTTTAATGGTGGTTATTATTAATATGTTTAAAAGTGCGGATAGATTATTTATTTTCCGGGAAGAGACTGCTGAGGATAAATTCTATTTTGCTCGTGTTTGCGGCAATTTTATCCGAAAGCGATTTAAATTGTTCCGCTATAAGCTTCGCTATGTCGCGGCGGAGGTCGTCGATCCACACAGGCGGATGGGTACGATTGTCGTAGTCGGTGAAGTTGGTGCTGTTGTTGGTATGCGGTGGTACGTGTGGAGTCGATGATGGTGTATGTTGAGCCGATGGGGCTATGGTATGGTGTGGTGACGCGTTCCTCGTAGCTTGCGCGAATGATACGTTTGGATTTGTTTGAGAGTATAGTCTGCGGATTTTGTCCTGGGTTGTGATTTGCTTGGTGATGTTTGCTTCTTTCTTATGTCCCAATATAAATTTAATATACGGGCATCCGTGGTAAGAGGCGGGGTGTCCAGTTTCGCCGCAATTGGCGCATTTGAGTATAGAGCGATCAGCGTCTTGGGGGATTAGGCATTCCCCTGGATTATGGGTGTTAGCGCATTTGACGCATCTAGTCCAGTCAAATACTCCAAAAGTGGACGGTCTCTGAGGGTAATACGCTTTTTTAACCGAACGTTTACATCGTTCTTACGCCCTTATTTGCAAAAATACGGGGTTAGACTTTATGAAACTTTTTGCGTATTTTTTAATTTAGAACAATTTTTGTCTAAAACTTTTTTTGATTGAGATAATAGTTTTCGAAATATGATGATTCTAACGTTTTCAACTCGTTTTTTCGAAAGTCGCTGATGTTGCAGATAAAAATCTCCAACGGGGTATCATTCAGTAGCCAGTCCCCTACCTTCGGTTAAAAAAGCGCATTACCCTCAGAAACCGTCCACTTTTGGAGTATTTGACTGGACTAATCGTCTACCTCGCTACCGACTTGGCTATTCTGACATTCGTGATTTGAATGACTTTTGATGCGTAATACGTTTATCTAAGATGGCAGTCACAAGAATTTTTATTTTATCACTCAGTCATCGGAACAGGCAAGTCGTCTTCTGGATATGTACAGTGGTGTGCAAAAGTTTTGGGCCAAACACATTTTTGACTGTTTATCGTACATAAAAGCAGTTAAGAAAAATGAAGTATGTGTAAACTATCGGTACTTTATTGAACTACAAAATGAAACAATTTACATTTTTTAAATAAAGATTGTTGATGATTTGTTCCACAATATTTGTTACAAGGGTGTTCAAAAATA
>OZ020166.1:9431367-9541747 GCA_963971145.1 Sussaba pulchella
AAAAAATAAAAAATAAAAAGAAGAGAAAAACAACTTTACAACTGAATCGAAAGAAGAAAGGACAAGTTTACAACCCGAACGAAAGAAGGAAGGGCAATCTTAAAGAAGGAAGGACGCTAAACCCAAATCAAATCAACCAAAACCAATGCAAACTTTCGCCGTGAAAATTCTAACAATGTAAGTACCCTCAATTCTACTTTTGCTTGCAGCCACAAATCACGCTTCCACATAGCCAACGCTACGGCTTTCTCACTCTAGCGCACACACTACACCCATACCCGCCCTCCCTCGCTTCTCACGCGCACGCCGCCCAGGCGACAACTCTCGTACACCCGAGACAATAAGTTTTCTTCTCCTAACAGGGAAAAAGTTTTAAACAAATTAATAAAATCAACCTTAACCCAAACCTCAAACTCAATAACTCAAACCTTTTCTGTAACTCAAGTTTTTAACGAATTAGAAAAAATAGACTCAAAACCTTTTTCTCCAAACAAACAAATAAATCGAATTCAAAAAAAGCCCTAACAAGCGAGTAAAATCGAGCAAACGAAGTGAAACATAAAAGTTGCAACAAATTAAACCCAAAAACTTTCTCGACTGAATTGATAAAAATAATTAATCTTTTTTTCTCCTTTCTACAAAATAAACGATTAGAGTCATACGAACCCCTTTTTTTTCAAATAACAAGTTAAACAAAATCTGTTTTTCCCTCTCCATTCTTTAGAACAAAAAATACTTCACTACAAATCAATGTCTACACTCCGTTAAATTAAATCTGAACAATCACAACAATTAAAAGAAAAACTAATGGCGGTCCGCCTCGGCTTCGCTACGTTAACCACCCCCCCCCCCCCCCCCCTAGAATAAATAACACAAGAAAAAGCTTTTAAGGAAAATAACCGCGGACAAGACACCCCTTTATTTCTCTTTTCCCAAATGAAATTTTGAACGATTAACGAGAAATCAAATAAAATTTTTCCTTTTTTTTTCAAATAAAACACAAAACAAACATAAAATTTTTTCCCTTTCTCTCCAAAAAAAAAAAAAAACAAACAAATTTTTCCCTTTTTAACACAAAACAAACATAAAATGTTTTCCCCTTCTCTCCCCCCCCCCCCCCCCAAAAAAAACAACGAACAAATTTTTCTTTTTCTTTAAATAAAACATAAGACACTGTTCTGGAAGAAAAAACAAATTTTTTCCTTTTTTTCAAAATAAAACACATAACAAACCTAAATTTTTTTTTTCTTTCCCCTTTTCTAAACGAACAAATTTTTCTTTTTCTTTGAGTAAAACATAAAGCAAACATAAAATTTTCCTTTTCATTTCTGAAAAGACAAACAAATTTTTCCTTTTTTAAAATAAAACACAAAACAGATATAAATTTTTTTCCATTTCTCTCAAAAAAAAAACAACGAACAAATTTTTCTTTTTCTTTAAATAAAACATAAGACACTGTTCTGAAAAAAACAAACAAATTTTTCCCTTTTTTCAAAATAAAACACTCAACAAACATAAATTTTTTTTTTCTTTCCCCTTTTCTCTCCGGGAAAAACAAACAAATTTTTCTTTTTCTTTGAATAAAACATAAAGCAAACATAAAATTTTCCTTTTTATTTCTGACAAAACAAACGAATTTTTCCTTTTTTCAAATAAAACACAAAACAAACATAAAATTTTTTCCATTTCGCTCCAAAAAAAAAACAACGAACAAATTTTTCTTTTTCTTTAAATAAAACATAAGACACTGTTCTGAAAAAAACAAACAAATTTTTCCCTTTTTTTAAAATAAAACACAAAACAAACAGAATTTTTTCCATTTCTCTCAAAAAAAAAACAACGAACGAATTTTTCTTTTTCTTTAAATAAAACATAAGACACTGTTCTGAAAAAGCAAACAAATTCATCACTTTTTTTTCAAAATACAACACATAACAAACATACTTTTTTTTTTCTTTCCCCTTTTCTAAACAAACAAATTTTTCTTTTTCCTTAAGTAAAACATAAAGCAAACATAAAATTTTCCTTTTCATTTCTGAAAAGACAAATAAATTTTTCCTTTTTTAAAATAAAACACAAAACAAACATAAAATTTTTTTCCATTTCTCTCAAAAAAAAACAACGACCAAATTTTTTTTTTTGTTGAAATAAAACATAAGACACTGTTCTGAAAAAAACAAACAAATTTTTCCCTTTTTTTCAAAATAAAACACATTACAAACATACATTTTTTTTTCTTTCCCTTTTCTCTCCGGGAAGAACAAACAAATTTTTCTGTTCCTTTAAATAAAACATAAAGCAAACATAAAATTTTCCTTTTCATTTCTGACAAACCAAACAAATTTTTCCTTTTTTCAAATAAAACACAAAACAAACATAAAATTTTTTCCCTTTCTCTTAAAAAAAAAACAACGAACAAATTTTTCTTTTTCTTTAAATAAAACATAAGACACTGTTCTGAAAGAACAAACAAATTTCTTCCTTTTTTTCAAAATAAAACACACGACAAACATAAATTTTTTTTCTTTCCCCTTTTCTAAACAAACAAATTTTTCTTTTTCTTTAAGTAAAACATAAAGCAAACATAAAATTTTCCTTTTCATTTCTGAAAAGACAAACAAATTTTTCTTTTTTTAAAATAAAACACAAAACAAACATAACATTTTTTCCATTTCTCTCAAAAAAAAAACAACGAACAAATTTTTCTTTTTCTTTAAATAAAACATAAGACACTGTTCTGAAAAAAAAACAAACAAATTTTTCCCTTTTTTCAAAATAAAACACATAACAAACATACATTTTTTTTTCTTTCCCTTTTTCTAAACGAACAAATTTATTTTTTTCTTCAAACAAAACAAAAACAAACATAAAATTTCATGTTTCTGTTCTGAAACTTCTGAAACAAAACCTTTTTTTTTCCTCCTCAAAATAATCGAAGACTGAACAACAACCAATAAAACCTTAATTGTACGCTCGCAAGCCCACCCTTCAACGTGAAGCCGTTAAACCGAAGGAACACACAACCCGATCAGATTAAGAAAATAAAAAAATAAATATTTTCCTGTTTCTCTTCGTGCGTAACCATATCGTTCAACGAAATACACATGTGAACTTCCCAACGTACCTTCCTGCAGCCAAACCCTCGAAACAAAACAAAAGGCGAATTTAAACAAAAACAATAACACAAAAAAAAAAGTCGAAAATCTTTTTTTTCCCCCTTCTTCTCTGGTCCCCCCCCCCCCCCCCCCCCCACATCAAACACCACCTATTCCCACTGAGGAAACCTTTCACCCGGAACAGGTGAATACACCATCAATACAAAATAATTTTTAACATTAAGGGCTCGTTGACCTAAGCGCCGACATAAAAGAGGACAGGTTAAGTCAAATTACATTGTAAAATAGAAAAAGTAGGTAAGATGGTCAATAACGGAACCCCCGGTGACAGCGACACCATCGCCACGAAATCCCTCAAATACGTTTATGACGTTTTAGAAGATTTTAGTGGGGCAAAAGACTCACTTAAGGACTTTGAGCGCCGGTGTAAAAATGCGGCAGCCATAACTCAAAATAGTAAAGCCGTAGCCCAAGCCGCAAAAATGAGGCTAACAGGTGAGGCAAATGAAATAATAGGAGATAAAACGTATAATACAGTTGATGACCTCATAAAGGAACTAAAAAAGACTTTCGAAAAACCATCGGAACTAGCGGACCTAACCCTAAAACTAAGAACAATGTGCCAAAATTACAACGAGTCAGTCCTACACTACTCGACGCGAATAAGAGAGGCAAAAAGACAAGTAACGGACAGGCTCAACGAAGTATATGGCACCGCGGAGGACAAGACATACCTAACAAAAAGAAAGGAGGAAGAAAACCAGGTCATTATTAGAACGTTCGTCCGTGGGCTCTTCGACCAAATAGCCTCCCAACTAACACATAGTAAAGCGAAAACACTCGACGAAGCAATCGAGACAGCCATTGCGATAGAAAATGAATTCGAAAAAAGAGAAACTTTGCACCAGAGTAGGAAAAAAGACTCGGAAAACACCCCGGACACAACTACACCAACCTTAGCCAGGGTACAATTTGCCGAAACTAGGCAATCTCTGGCAAAATATTGCGAAATTCAGCAAAACAACGGCCACAACACATCGGAATGTTTTACGCTGCAGCAACTGCGCGAAAACAAATTCGGGCCGCCCTATCGGGACACCTCGCGCGTAAGATACGAAAATAGAAACAACCGCCTCCAACCTAATAATACAATCAACCCACCAAGGTTCAATAAAAATCGCCAAAACTCCTATGGCAACAATCAAAGCTCCCAAAACCAATACAACTCTAGAAATTTCGAACAAGACTATCAAAACCGTCAATACCAAAATTCAGGTTGGCAAGGTTCACAAAACCGCCAATACCAAAACCCAAGTTGGCAAGGTTCACAAAACCGCCAATACCAAAATCCAAGTTGGCAAAATCCACAAAACCGGCAATATCAAAACTCAAATTTGCAAGGCCCACAAAACCAACAAAACTACCAAAGCAGGTTCGTACAAAACCCACAGTATCAAACTAACACACAAAGGCCACCAAACTGGTACGAGAACCCAAACAACTCTCGCGGAAATTGCCGCGACAGCTCCCGAAATCGGAATCCGTCAGGGGAAAACCGATCATCGGAGCCACCAGACGAACGACAAAACAGAAACGTAGCCTTCACTCTCGACGAGTGTGCAGTAAAAAAACTCCTCGAAGACATCGTAGCAAAAAACCAAGCTGGTGCTTCCCGAAACAGTGCGTCGGGGAGCAAGGCATAGAAACAAATAGCACGAAACAAATCCCAGACAGCCAAATCACACCACAGCCCCCAAGCGCCGCGACGACCGAGATCATAATCAAAAAAGCAAAAATAAACTTAGGACTGTCAAAAAGACACAAACCCCCCACGGTAATTTTGGACTCCCCGGACCTATGCAACGAAGAAACAACGTTCCTCGCGGACACAGAAGCCGAAATAAATTTAGTAAAGGAATCAAAAATTGCGACCAACACCCACGTAAATACCTTCCTAATATACGAACTATCAGGAATATCGGAAGGGATAGTCCAGACCACCGGTATGTGCGTTATACGCATTAAGGAATTCGGCGTAATTTTTCACGTGGTAAAGGACGTTTTCCCCATCAAACAAGATGCCATACTGGGCGATAACTTCTTTAGGGAAATCCCGGCGGACATCCTGTACAGTGAATCGTGTATATCGTTCTATCAGTACAGGATCCCGTTCGAGACCCTCGAGGAAGTGACCGTCCCAGCTAGGTCAAAGGTAGTAACCCACGTCCGACTACGCCCGACAAATCTATCGGAGGGCTTCATACCCAAGTTGGACGTAGGCGAAAACCTTTACGTTGGCAACGCCCTGGTCACAAACAACAACGGCGTGGCCCACCTCGTGGCGATTAACGCAAATTCCTATCCAGTTAGCCTTTCCATCCCGACTTTAAAGCTCTACGAGTTTGAAGAAATCCAAAAGGAAGCCCCGCCCGCGACCACAACGGAACGGAACACGGCCATCCACATTACGAACATCGACGAACAAAGTAGAGTGGAAAAAATAAAGTCTCTTCTCAACCACGACCACCTAAACGAAGAAGGAAAAACCCACGTGCTCAGCTTGGTAACAGAACACCAGCACCTATTTTGCTTGCCTGGATACAAGCTGGGCCACACCACCGTACTTAAACACGAGATCTCTACAACGGACGAAAAACCTATCAATACGAAACAATACCGGTTCCCGCAAGTTCACAAACACGAACTAAAAAATCAGGTCAAAAGCCTACTCGACAAAGGAATTATCCAACCCTCCCTTTCTCCCTACAATTCCCCAGTTTGGATTGTCCCAAAGAAGGAGGACTCGAAGGGCAATAAAAAGTGGCGAATGGTGATCGACTTTAGGAAACTAAATGTAAAAACGACGCCAGACGCTTACCCCTTGCCCAACATCGTCGATATCCTCGACCAACTGGGAAACGCACGCTATTTCTCGACTTTCGACTTAGCATCGGGGTTCCACCAAATCGAAGTTCACGATCGAGATAAACTAAAAACAGCCTTCTCGACCCCGAACGGGCACTTTGAATTCAACCGAATGCCCTTCGGTCTCAGCAACGCCCCAGCCACCTTCCAAAGGCTTATGGACGTGGTCTTGTCGGGCCTCCAAGGCACCGACCTCTTCGTTTACTTGGACGACATCGTCATATACGCGAACTCCTACCGGGAACACGAGCGAAAGTTTCGCGAGCTCGCAGGTAGATTAACAACAGCCGGGCTACCCTGCAAACCGAGAAGTGTAACTTCTCGCGCCGCGAGGTCTCCTACCTGGGGCACGTGATCTCGGAGGATGGCGTAAGACCAAACCCCGACAAGGTCAAGGCTGTGAAGGACTTCCCCCGACCATCAAATGAAAAAAACATTAAGCAATTCGTAGCCCTCGCCGGCTACTACCGCCGATTCATCCGGGATTTCGCAAAGACCGCAACACCCTTGACGAGTCAATTGCGGAAGGATGCGGGTTTTCATTGGAGCACCAATTGTCAAAAAGCCTTCGAAACGCTAAAGGCGCACGTTATCCAATGCCCGATCCTTCGTTACCCGGATGACAAAAAACAATTTACTCTGACTACCGACGCATCAGACTACGCAATTGGAGCCGTCCTTAGTCAGAAACACAACGGTTTCGACCACCCCGTAGCTTTCTACTCCAGATCCCTATCACGACCCGAAACAAATTACGACACAATGAAGAAAGAACTTTTGGCGGTCGTTAATGCGATAGAAACCTTAAAACCTACCTGTATGGACACCATTTTGTACTCGTAACCGATAACAGAGCTCTGGTGTTCGTCACAGGTAAAGCTGACCCTCCCCAACAATTACAACGATGGCAGGTAATCCTGAATGACTACGATTACGAAATTCACCACAGACCAGGTGCACAAAACGTAGTCGCAGACGTGCTATCGAGAAACCCAGTCCCCATCCTACCCATTAGACCCCACGAAAGTTCCTCGGAAAGCTCAGCCGCACATGACGAAAAGCGACTAAAAACACACCACAAACCTCACACAAGCACGAGGAATCGCTCGACATCAGACGATTCATCGGGAAACCCGGCACCTATGAAAAAACTCCGACCACTCGAGGATTCATCGAGTGAACAAGAAAATAGCTCGGGGGACCAATCACTAAGAAACGAAGACAGCGAAGAACGGAACGTCGACCCAACCATTAACGACGAGGCTCCAGGAGCGGAATCGGCAGACGAAGAAAGTAAATGCAGCGAGCCACCGCAAAAGAAACGAAAAAAGAGAAGCCAACCACGGCAAAAAGAAAAAATAAGCCCACCGCGGCAGGAAAAAATAAGCCCACCGAGGCAAGATAGCCAACCACGGCAAAAGGGAAAAAATAGCCCACCGCGGCAAGATACAATGGAAGACTCACCACAGCTGCAAGAAAACATAAATACGTCACACACAGCCGACAAACAAAAAATCGCCGAGGCGGAAACGAGCAACCAAAGCTCAATAGACTCCGCACAAGAGCCCGAAGAGATCGCAAATGATCCAGGCTACCTATCTCCAGAAATCACTTCGGACTACTGGAAGCCTCAACCATCGATGAACATGGAAGAAGAAGTCGCACCACCCGAGGAACCAACGTGCAGTTACAAGTCGCGCCCGCCGGTCGAAAAAATAGCCACCAGGCCACCCCCGAAGCCAAATTTAGCCGCAAAAGTAAAGAAAACGAAAAAGACTAAAACAAAATGGATGAAGAAACGCACGAACCCGCTGTGCGTTCCATGCAAAACACCCGCGAACTGAGTAAGCCCCGCGAATTCATCATCCGAGGAAAAAAATGACCGAAGCTCCCCCACAACCGAAGGACGAAACAGAAGAGATCGAAAAGGAGACCACCCCAACGGGAAGCCACTCGCCGACTCCACTGTTAGACTTTCACGGTTTTACTCCAACAAAAGGTCGCTCGCCAACTCCAACATTGGATTTTCGCGGATTTACGCCACCACTAACGGAAAGAATGATGCCACAAGCACTTCACGAACCTTCACCTTCGACGGAAGAGACACCACCGAACCTTCACAATAACCTACCCGCCGCAAAAAAGACACCACTAGGACAGCCGAAAACGGAATCAGCGGAGGAAACCTCCACGGAAACAGCAGAAGAAACCTCGACAGAAACGGCAACAGAAGGACAATCACACAACGAACTCCCAACAACACAAACTTACGAAACAGAAACACTACCCCTACCGACGGCGGAAATCGAACCAGCACCAAACGAACCTCCACCTGTAGAAAAATACGATGAACAACCTGGCACTTCAAAACAAACGACCCCACGCAACAAATCGGACGGTTCAGATAGCGACACTCCCTACGCGCCGTCACAATACCACCGCAAGCGCATCGAAGTACCTAGAGCAGGGCCCACGACCAGGGCAACCCTAATAGATAACACCCAAATTGCAAACAATATAATAATTACACAAGATAACATTCTAGCCAAACATGACAACATCGCACACTTCCTAGCAGCCGACTGCGAAATGTACACCACGATCGCGAAGATACTCGTCGAAAAAGGCAAAATCAATAAAGAAAGATTCCTCGATTTAGCCCCTAAACCAGGAGGCATATTCACCATGCGGAACCAAGACGAATGCTACATGACAATGATTTGTAAACAGAAGTCTTCGGACACGACCACCGTCCACATGGTAAAAAACTGTCTGGACACGCTCGTGAAATTCTTAACGAACGAAAGAATCAAGTTTTGCACCCTATCCAAAGACCCCGAAATCGTCGACGCGCTATTGTGGACTAACATAAAAACATACATACGATTAATTACGTTAACATCGAATATTACAATAACACTATGCGAAGGACTCGTCACGATCCCAGAACGTACAAATAGAACGAATATAATAAAAGAACTCCACTCATCGGCAATCGGAGGACATAAGGGCGTCACAAAGACTTACCACCGTATCCTCACCCAATACTATTGGAAAGGCCTAAAAAAGAATGTAAAAAATTTTATCAAATCTTGTCCCGACTGCCAATCCAACAAGCTAGTCCGGGTGAGAGATAAAGCGCCTATGATCCTCACGGATACCCCCGAAAAACCATTTGACAAAATTGCCATCGATATAGTGGGGCCATTGCCGGAAACCAGGCGTGGACACACTTATATCCTCACAATTCTCGATTTATTCAGCAAATTCAGTTTAGCAGTTCCATTGAAACAACAAACGGCCACCGATGTGGCCACAGCACTTTGCAACCGGCTGATAACCACCTTCGGAGCACCACGTGCCATCTTAACGGACCAAGGCCGGAATTTTATGTCAGAAACATTCAGGGATTTCGCGGAATTTTTTCAAATTAAGCAAAACGTCTGCGTACCAGCCACAATCAAACGGCGCGATCGAACGCAGCCACCACACACTAGTAGAATACATAAAACACTTTACACAAGACCAGAAAAACTGGGACGAGTTCTTAACGCGCGCCACCTTTTCACATAACACTAGCATACACGAAAGCACAGGCTACACACCATTTGAATTAGTATTCGGCCGAATGGCAACAATGCCATCCGAATTCCCACCGCTTGAAAAAACTGTAACCTACGACGACTACATGGCCAACGTTATGGCAGACTTCAAACAAATACGACAGTTAGTACACCAAAAAGCCCTCAAATATAAGGAAAGGACAAAGAGATACTACGATAAGAGAGTAAAAACCCCGAATTTCGAAGCAGGAGACTTGGTATATTTGCAAAAAGAACCAAGGTTAAGAAAATTTGACGCACACTGGTTAGGCCCGTATAGAAGAGTAGAAATTTGCGATAGGAATAATATAGTGCTAGAAATTAAGGAAGGCAAAACAAAAACAGTACATGTAGACAAAATCAAAAAGGCATATGTTACAGATGCCTTGCCTTAATGGCAACAGCAGGAGATACTCCCACCATAACACCGTTTACACGAAACCCTGGACTACACTCAGAAGCACTCGGCACCCTCCGCTCTTACCACGTCACCTGGACTCTTGCGACCTACATGAACACCCACGGACTCACGGAACGACGCCTGAAGATACAAGAAAACCTAAACGCAATAAGAGAATTTTGCCTCGAACTTAAAAACAAATGTCTGTTA
Organism: Sussaba pulchella; assembly: GCA_963971145.1. Taxonomy (NCBI): domain Eukaryota; kingdom Metazoa; phylum Arthropoda; class Insecta; order Hymenoptera; family Ichneumonidae; genus Sussaba; species Sussaba pulchella. Next base: position 9,441,621 of record OZ020166.1, read on the forward strand.
AACGGACAACTCAAAGCCATGCAGGACAGATTGATAACAATAGCAAAAGCCGAGATAACGGTAAACGGATTGGTACCCTCGACACACCCAGACAAAAGCCCCAACAGAAGGAAACGGGCACCATTTGAATTTGTCGGAAAAATAAATAAAGTACTTTTCGGAACCATGGACAGCGAGGACGCGGACTTGATTAACGACCAAATAAAAGCACTAACAAACACAACGATAGAATTAGCGGAACTAACACAAAGACAAATACATATAATAAAATGGGGCTTCGATATTACTCAAAAGCAAATAACATCCCTACAAGAAAAAGTACGCTACGAAACGGAAAAACTGAACTATGAAATAACTATTCTAAAGAACGAAGGGAACATCGTCGAACTTAACCAGAGAGCCGAAAGTGCCGCAATACAAACAGAAGAAAACCTAAACAAACTGGAATCCGACTTGGACACACTCACAAACGCCATCCTTTTTGCGAAACTTGGGCAAATACACCCACGGATCCTAACAGCGAAAGGAATCCTTATTAGCGCGAAAGCCATCGAAAAAGCCGCACCCAACACCGTATTCCCAACCTCATTGGACGCAGAACATGCCCCATCCCTAACATCAATATCCGAACTCAGCGTATTCCACAACGGCAAAAACCTCGTATACGTCCTAACCATCCCACTCCTAGATCCAACCCCATACGAACTATTCCAACACATATCAATACCAATCCGCCAAATCCCAGCAACAAATAGCGGACGTTTTGCGTTTATTAAACCAACCCACCCCTACACAGCAATCTCAAACGATTTTGGCAATTATTTCAACTTACGAAGGGTCGACAACTGCAAACGTAAGGAATCCGAATACATTTGCAAACAATCGTACCCAGTCAGACACACCAACAACGAAGCCGACTGCGAAGTCCAAATAATTACCAACCCCCAATTCGTTAACCTCGAGTCCTGCGACATTAGACTTGAAACTCTAAAACAAACATATTGGTCGAAAATACCAAACGCAAACACCTGGATATACGCAGCCCCAAAAAAGGAAACGGTATATCTTTTATGCGAAGATCAAAGCCTAGTAATGAAATCAATCGAAAACTCAGGTCTCATACATATAAGACCAGGATGCCAAATGAAGATCCACACAGCTACATTAACCGCAACATCAGACATAACAACCAGCATGTACGTCGAACTCACACACACGGCAATGCTCAACATTACCGAAATCATAAGGAGATCCGAAAAAACCATCAGAAATACGGACGTCACCAAAGTTCTAGCTGAAGCCGAGAAATTCACCCAACCTCTAAACATAAACGCCATTTACGACGGTTTAACCTCAAACGAAATCGCCCTCAAAACTGTAATAACCGAAGCGAAGGCAATCTCCAAAATGCGCAACCTTAGAAATAAGTTATCTACATTAGAATCAATCTTCAAATATGGCGGAATTAGTATAGGCACAATAGGAATATTCACGGCAATCGCGTGGAAATTCTCAACGATAGGCAAAGTATTTCAGGCATGCAAAATTCTGTCATGCATAACGAAACATCGAAAACGCAAACCCCAAATATCAGTCGACACACACTCAGAACGAAAGATCGAACTCCGCGGGCTCCCCCATCCAACAGGAAAATTCTTAGCGACCCAAGTGGGCAACTGTAAGGAACTAGTAGTACATACCGAAATACCACAACAGTCAAATAAAAGAATCTACGCGTTAACTCACACTAGGGATTCAGCCCCATAAACGGAAATAGTAACGAGTCGCTTAACAATCCTCCGCCACCATGGTCGAGATTCTACGAGTATTAAAATAACATATTTGGTTATGACTAAGTTAGTCGCCCGAAGCAGAGGAAAAAGGTCCCCTCAAACCCGTCATAGACCCATCCATCCCAACCTCGCATGAACTCAACACAATACACGCAATATATGAACCCCCCCCCCCCCCTCCCGTTACACGCACACTAGAAAAACATTTACACAATCACATGTATAAAAATACACGCCCTTCACAAGAGGCAAACATTACAAAAGGAACGTTTGGTAACCATCGCCACCATGGAAACATCTCTCAAGTCCATGAACGGCGACCTGGATCCACGTCACGAGTGCCCACAGGTGCCGCACATGCATGTAGCGCCCTGATAAGGCCCAACAATACGGTGATATACCCCACCCGCCGAAAAACAATTTTTTCTCTATATACCACAACTAACCAACAAAATACGCATTATACCCACAGATAACTGGAAGAAACAAAAAACACTCGACCGAGCAAAAAAAAATGGAAACCGTAAAGACCCTATGCCCCTTCTGCCAAAAGAAGGGAAGCGTCCTGAACATGATGTGGCACTTGACAAGCTGCCCCTCCAAAACGAGGCGCACCCCCTCCCTAAGAATCGGATGCCCCCGATGCGGCTCGGTTCAACCATTGGGAAAAATTGAGGCTCATTTGGCCTACTGCATTAGGTATTCACGCACGAAGACAGGCCCTGCCCCCGGAGAAGAAACAGAAGAAATAGAAGATGTAACGGAAGAAAAAGAAACAGGAAAGAAAAAAATAAATGACAAAAATGAGAAAAATATAGAAGAAATAGAAGAAGTAACGGAAGAAAAAGAAACAGGAAAGAAAAAAAAATGACAACAATGAGGAAAATATAGAAGAAATAGAAGAAGTAACGGAAGAAAAAGAAACAAGAAACGAAAAAATAAATGACAAAAATGGAGAAAATATAGAAGAAATAAAAGAAGTGACGGAAGAAAAAGAAACAAAGAAGGAAAAAATAAATGACAAAAATGAGGAAAATATAGGAGAAATAAAAGAAATAACGGAAAAAGAAGAAACAAAGAAGGAAAAAATGGATGATGAAACGGAAGAAAATGTTGAAGAAAGGGAGGGAGCAATGGGAGAGAAAGAGGCAAAAGAGGAAAAAGTAGACGAGGAAAAAGAAGCTAACAAGACAACGCTCTCCTCGAATTCCGATGAAACCGAAGAGAACCAAGGAGACGAACTAATATACTGCAAACAAGATTTCGATTGGATATGGGAATTACCACCGCAGGGCCTAATCCTACACCTAAGAACAGCACTCAAGGCCGCCGGGAAGCTAATGGACCCACGCGCATAACAACACTGAATCCACCAACAACTGCCCACAATAAAAGACCAAATTGTTGGGGGTGTTACACCCCAACTTATTGGCAAAGTATAACTGGTGAATGAATGAGTTCCGATAGACTTTGGAAGTATTTATTGCGTGTAATGCAGGAGAGCGCGCGTCTACAGTGTAAGGGCGGATGAGATGAACTGCTGAAGCGGGCGTGAAGCTGGGGCCTCCGTCCGCCGTAGCACAAAGGCTCCCGCAAGCAGGGCCTTACGCGGTGTTCCTCCGCGCTGATAAGGAAGCCGCAGCCTGCTCGAGGGCGTGCAGCGGCTGGACCGTTGGCGTGAGAACCGAGAACCTGGTCGCACGGAAAGTGCTGACCCAAGTGCTTACGGTGTACAGATGATAACTTTATAATAACTTATTCATGGGGCCGTTACACTCCGGCGGTTGGGGGGAAAAAACAATGCTCCTGCATTGGAACTATAACAATTTGAATTTTTCGTGTGCGATTCTATACAGTGGAAAATGGAGTGTCCCCGCTCCTGATTTTGATTTTATATGTTTGTCTTTGTACAATTGCGATTTTTTTTAGTGTGCGACTCTATATAATAATAGTGGAGTAGCCATGCTCCGTTGTAAGTTGTGTTTGTGTCTTAGGGTTTTTTTGTTTGCTTGTTATAATATATATATTTTTGAGTTGCGGAGTGGCTGTGGTTGGCTGGGGAACCTGAGTTCATTTTTCTTTATTAGGTGATTGTCTTCCTTCGGCATGGTTTATAATGTTTGTCCTCCTTCCGTTTCTGGTTGGGTTTTTTTTGTAACCCGTTTTTTCTTTAAGTGTATGCTAGAGAGCTTGGAACATAAACTAAAAAGGAAATATTAGTTGTTCTTGTTAGTAGGGGTTTGGTTGTTATGGGGAATTAGGGGGGTTGTGTGGATATATGTTCAGAGTAAAATGCCATCAAACGATACTGATGCTCTTGTTCTCTGCTGATGTTTTAACCATTCCCAGGGGGGTATTAATCCTTTTCTTGCCCAATTTGCGTATTGTTAGTGTTCGACCGTTCTGCGTTCCTTATTAACGTTCGTCCAGTTCATATTACTTGTTAATGTTCCCAATTTAAATTTTTTGTTAACGTTCGTCTTGTTTTCCGAAACCTGGTTAATAATCATCTGGGAAGTGTTTCCTTATAAGTTTTTACCTGGAACGATTCTGAACTCCGATTAATTTTTTGGGGGGGGGGGGGGGGGGGTTAGTATAGTGGACTTGTTAGCTGGAATGTGGTACGGTGTATGGGCTCTGGGGGGGGGGGGATTTAAGTGCATTCAGCTGGTTATAACGTTACGTTGTATTTTATTTTGATATTGGTTACATTGGTTAGGCACTTGTGTGATTAATTCTGCATTGGCGTATATGTGCCGTAAATATGTTAGGTATGTGGTTAGTTTTGGCGTTTGTATGCCGTAAATGTATTATATAAATGATTAAGATTCAGCGTTTGTGGGGAGGGGAAAAAGGGGGGGGGTAAAAAAGGGGGGTGTCTTGGTTCTTCCTCGCTTTTATGTTTTGTGCTTTTTATGAATTTGGTCTTTTATTGTGGGCAGTTGTTGGTGGATTCAGTGTTGTTATGCGCGTGGGTCCATTAGCTTCCCGGCGGTCTTGAGTGCTGTTCTTAGGAGTAGGATTAGGCCCTGCGGCGGTAACTCCCATATCCAATCGAAATCTTGTTTGCAGTATATTAGTTCGTCTCCTTGGTTCTCTTCGGTTTCATCGGAATTCGGGGGGAGCGTTGTCTTGTTAGCTTCTTTTTCCTCGTCTACTTTTTCCTCTTTTGCCTCTTTCTCTCCCGTTGCTCCCTCCCTTTCTTCAACATTTTCTTCCGTTTCATCATCTATTTTTTCCTTCTCTGTTTCTTCTTTTTCCGTTATTTCTTTTATTTCTTCTATATTTTCCTCATTTTTATCATTTGTTTTTCTCTTTCTTGTTTCTTTTTCTTCCGTCACTTCTTCTATTTCTTCTATATTTTCTCCATTTTTGTCATTCATTTTTTCCTTTCTTGTTTCTTTTTCTTTCGTTACTTCTTCCATTTCTTTTCTATTTTCCTCATTTTTGTCATTTATTTTTTTCTTTCCTGTTTCTTTTTCTTCCGTTACTTCTTCCATTTCTTCTATATTTTTCTTATTTTTGTCATTTATTTTTTTCTTTCCTGTTTCTTTTTCTTCCGTTACTTCTTCTATTTCTTCTATATTTTCCTCATTTTTGTCATTTTTTTTTCTTTCTTGTTTCTTTTTCTTCCGTTACTTCTTCCATTTCTTCTATATTTTCCTCATTTTTGTAATTTATTTTTTCCTTTCCTGTTTTTTTTTCTTCCGTTACTTCTTCTATTTCTTCTATATTTTCCTCATTTTTGTCATTTATTTTTTTCTTTCCTGTTTCTTTTTCTTCCGTTACTTCTTCTATTTCTACTGTTTCTTCTCCGGGGGCGGGGCCTGTCTTCGTGCATGAATACCTAATGCAGTAGGCCAAATGAGCCTCCATTTTTCCCAATGGTTGAACCGAGCCGCATCGAGGGCATCCGATTCTTAGGGAGGGAGTGCGCCTCGTTTTGGAGGGGCAGCTTGTCAAATGCCACTTCATGTTCAGGACGCTTCCCTTCTTTTGGCAGAAGGGGCATAGGGTCTTTACCGTTTCTATTTTTTTTTGCTCGGTCGAGTGTTTTTTGTTTCTTCCAGTTATCTGTGGGTATAATGCGTATTTTGTTGGTTAGTTGTGGTATATAGAGAAAAAATTGTTTTCCGGCGGGCGGGGTATATCACCGTGTTGTTGGGCCTTATCAGGGCGCTACATGCATGTGCGGCACCTGTGGGCACTCGTGACGTGGATCCAGGTCGCCGTTCATGGACTTGAGAGATGTTTCCATGGTGGCGATGGTTACCAAACGTTCCTTTTGTAATGTTTGCCTTTTGTTAAGGGCGTGTATTTTTATACATGTGTTTGTGTAAATGTGTTTTTAGTGTGCGTGTAACGGGGGGGGGGGGGGGGTTCATATATTGCGTGTATTGTGTTGAGTTCATGCGAGGTTGGGATGGATGGGTCTGGGACGGGTTTGAGGGGACCTTTTTCCTCGGCTGCGGGCGACTAACTTGGTCATAACCAAATATGTTATTTTAATACTCGTAGAATCTCGACCATAGTGGCGGAGGATTGTTAAGCGATTCGTTACTATTTCCGTTTATGGGGCTGAATCCCTAGTGTAAGTTAACGCGTAGATTATTTCATTTGACTGTTGTGGTATTTCGGTATGTACTACTAGTTCCTTACAGTTGCCCACTTGGGTCGCTAAGAATTTTCCTGTTGGATGGGGGAGCCCGCGGAGTTCGATCTTCCGTTCTGAGTGTGTGTCGACTGATATTTGGAGTTTGCGTTTTCGATGTTTCGTTATGCATGACAGAATTTTGCATGCCTGAAATACTTTGCCTATCGTTGAGAATTTCCACGCGATTGCCGCGAATATTCCTATTGTGCCTATACTAATTCCGCTATATTTGAAGATCAAACATTATTATTTTACGTTATTACGTTATTACGTTTACGTTTTACGTTATTATTTTTGTTGTTGTTGTTGTTATTATTATTATCATGATCTAAGTGAAAAAAATGTAATCCACAAAATCATTAAAATTAATAATATTCGTCTGTGATAAAATGTTGTTAATTCTCTCTTCTTATATTATTATTTGATTTTCGTAACTTCGGGTGACCCTACTGCAACGCAATCATTCGTAATTTATCTTGTTAAAGCTCATTTTCATCGATTCACGTTCATTCCATAATGAAATTATTGCGCCGTGTTAGTCAAATGTAAACATTTTAAAAAATCGAGGCGACCCCTTAAAATAGTCGGATCGGGCTTAATTCCGCGCGGAATTCTGCGGAGCCAAAAATGACTCATACGAAAGTTGTAAGTATTGACAAGAATTATTTTTAAGATTTTTGAAACACATGGTTTCCATTTTAAGCCAATATGTTGTCTACCATAGCGCTGCCATTTTGGAATTTTTGGAAAATTTATTTTTTTGGATGTCCTCCTTCAAACCCTAATTGAACTTCTATTCGATTGGACTCTTTTTTTCGTGGAAACCTGAAGTATAAATAAAAATGCGCCGCTCGGTATGTCTGTACCAGAAAAGAACAACATATTTATGGAAAAATGAAATTATCGACGGAAGTTGCAATTGGATCACAAAGGTCCGCACGTCATTTTAAACAGTTTCCAAGCGCTTTCAAATGAAACTAACCAGATCAACGTACCTATAAAATTGGCGGAGCTACGATTTTTTGAATGGGAACTTGACGCCCTTCCCATGTTAATCAAATAGGGAAACTAGAAAAATCTTGCGTGACCCCTAAAACTATTCCGATCAGGCTCATCTTTGGACACAATTCTCTTGATGGAAGATACTTTGGCATGAGTGTATTTTGGTTGAAGAAAAAAAAAGTTTTTTTTCAAGCCACCCTAATATACATGCATGTAAGTCGTATGGATATCCATAGGATATACGGAATATACTTTCACATTATGGATCCACAATGGATATACATAGAACATCTGGTGCTGTATGTCAACATAAGAGTATTTTCCGTATGTCCATACAATGTGCATGGAACATTTGGTGCTATATGGGTAAGACGGGCGTTTGTCTGTTAATGGCGACTGTCTATCGCTCTATATTTAATCACATTCTCAGGGTCCAGAAGGACCGGCGGGCTTACAAGGAAATGCCGGATCGCCGGGGGAAAAGGGCGATGCGGGGTTACCTGGCGTGCCGGGTGATCAAGGATTACCAGGGCCGAAGGGATCGCAGGGTTCTCAAGGTCCTGTAGGATTGACTGGACAGCCTGGTGCTTCTGGGGAAAATGGACCACCGGGGATGCCCGGCATGGATGGAACTCCCGGAACAATTGGTCCTGCAGGTCCGAAGGGCCCAAGAGGTGACCGTGGCCGTAGAGGAATGAAAGGACATCGAGGTTCGGTTCGATTAATTATTATTCAAGCTGACCTATCCAATATTCCGCACTGAACATATTATCCGAATTTCTTGTACGTCATAAGGGGAGATTGGCCAAGTCGGAGCGAAAGGCGAGCAGGGTGAACAGGGGGAAAAGGGCGAAAGAGGGCGGCTGGGACCGGAAGGCCCTAAAGGAAGTGTAGGATCGGACGGTCTACCAGGCTTTAAAGGCAACGACGGGCCTCCTGGTTTACCAGGAATGGAAGGTCCATCAGGACCGAAAGGAGCAACCGGGAATGACGGCACTAAGGGTAAATTTCTTCAGTGACATGAAAAATTTGAGGCCACTAAAAAAAAAATACCAATATCACTACGAATTTCACTCTGACGCGTCACCCGGAAGAAAACCTATGAAAACGTCTCGCTATGGGCGTATCCGGGTGTAACAAGACAACCATCTTCTAGTTTCTTTTTTTTATGAATCCGTGTAAGGATCGGGTACAAGACTATTATTCCTGGGCGGAGATTACAATATTCTTGTCAGGAGTGGGATAAATTTTTGGCATTGATTCAAATTTTTTGGTATCGGAAGTATTATTAATCAGTGGTTATAACACGTTTTGCTGTATCTTATGCCGGCAGGAGACATGGGGCCATCAGGTCCACCAGGGCCGCCTGGACCCCCCGCAGAACTACCAATGATTCCACCGGAATTGCTTTTCTCAAGAGAACAATTCGCTCGAAGACGTCGAAATATTCTCGACGACGAGTAAGTAATTGCATCGTTCACTTAAACGCCTTACATCAAATATTTTTATGACACGCTGCGCGTAAATTACCCACCTTGTGACATGAAAATTCGTCCGATACTCGTACGAAAAACGTTTTCTGAACTCGTGTGATTGCAACACTCGCCTTCGGCTCGTTCTGCAAACTCACACTCGTCAGAAGAAAAAATTTCGTACTAGTGGCATAATGTACTATAAATTTCATTCGTAATACAGTCGTCATAATTGATCGGATGGCAGACTATAAATGAAATAAATCTGTACTACAGCAGCAATTACGACGACGAGACCGAAGACAATGAAAAATCGGAAGTCAACCAAAACGACGACGATGACTTCGCTACAAAATTCTTGGACATGTACAAGTCGATATACACAATGAGTGAAGATTTAGAGCTTTTGCGTAAACCTACAGGCGGTCGAGAAAATCCCGGTCGAACCTGCAAAGACATTTTGTTAGCACATCCGCAGTACGAAGATGGTAAATAATTAGGAAACGAATCCTGAAAACTTTTGTTAATATTGTTCAGAGAAAATCAAAATTTATCAATGCTTCAATATCTAGGATGGTACTGGATAGATCCGAATTTGGGAATGTCCGACGATGCGGTCTACGTTTACTGCAACATGACAGCTTCCGGGGAAACTTGCATCTTTCCAGACATTCATAGCAGTCAAATGCCGAATATTCCTTGGCGAAAGGAGGGAAGAAAGAACGAATGGTATTCGAAAATCAAGGGTGGCTCCCGGGTAAATCTACCAATTCGTTTTTTCTCTTTGTTGTAAAAAAATCTATGCGACGGTAATTTTTTTTCTGCTTATCAAAATAAATTTAAATTTTCCCAGATAACATACGAAACAATTGGAGTCGTGCAAATAACATTTCTACGACTGTTGAGCGAAGAAGGATATCAAAACTTCACGTATACTTGCGTAAACAGCGCAGCTTGGTCCAGTCCTGACGGCGACCACGAAGATTCGTCGATAAAACTACTCGGCGATAACGACGAAGAGTTTTCCTACCGCAAGACGCAGCCCTTCGTCGTGTCCGACGGGTGTAGAACGCGAAAGGACACGAGCGAAACGGTATTCGTCGTTCGAACGAAAAAGCTCAAACAATTGCCAATCGTAGATTTTTACCCGGTGGATTATGGGCTGCCCCATCAGGCATTTGGATTCTCCGTCGGTCCGATCTGCTTGAAATGATGATACGGGGAGTCTATTTTTTACGATGTTTTACGAGATTACGCGTGTTTATTTCTCGGTTTCAGTCGCCTCAAACGATTATAGTATTAATTCATCCAGCCATACAACGATTGATGCCTTATTGTGTTTAATCGAAGCGTAAGGACTGCAACTAGCATTAAGCATCGTATAAATATTAGGGTGTTTCGTAAAAAAAAAAGTCCGATTTTCATGGCCACCGGCTATTTTAAAGTATCTTGCTTCCCTAGAATCGTGTAGAAAAATGTGCCCAATCGGACGGTCTTTAAGGGTCGCGCCGATTTTTCTAAGGTTGTCACGTTTGAAAACTTTAGAAAATTGCCGCCTCTCCTGAAAATCGTCCAACCGGGCTCATCTTTTTACACGATTCTATACGAAAGGGCTTTCAAATAGACGACTGCCGCGAAGATAGGATTTTTTTTTTTGCGAGACGACCTTGTATATACACAATTTATATAATATACTTCGATATGCACTCCAATGTTTATTCTTCAACCTACAATCTCCAGCACTGCAGGGTAAGGTCGTGTAGTTGGCTGCAATTTTTTTTTTTATTGTTGTACACGCCAGATTTTTTACCAGTTTATAATATAAGCAATGCAAAAATTTCCTGAGTTTTTCTTGTCCTTCAACATAATCCTTTCATATAATGAAATAATATAATTATAATAGATAATTGTTTTCTCTTGCAAAATTTATTTGTACCAATCTGAGATTTTCTTGTGCTTTAAGGGGGGGGGGGGGGGTATGGTTTGACAACTTTTTTTCCATGTTTTTTTCTTTTTTTTTCTGAACCTACAACATCTCAAGAATATTGTATTAAAGTTATTCTTCGACTGATAAAAACCCCCGGCATGAAAAATGCGATGAATCGTGGTGCGAGTGGAAGAAGGCTGAAGCTACAAAAACATTACGATCATTCAAGCACAGTTACTCTCCACTTCCAGCTGTTGTTTTAGACGCAATAAAGCCAATATATGAAAATTTAAGCAAAGACACGCTGTTGGAACGTTGTCTGGGTGGTTTCACGCAGAACAACAGCGAAAGCTACAACCAACTCATCTGGAAAATTAGTCCCAAATCAGTGAGTGGTACCGCAACTGTCGTTGAAATTGCAGCATATGTAGCAGCATCAGTTTTTAACGAAGGCTCTACTGCTTTTCTGACCTTCATGCAAGATTTGGGCATCACTTCAGGACCAAGTGCGCATGAATGGGCGCGCTCGACAGACTCTTTGCGGATCAGCAGAGCGGACGAGCAAGCTGCTCGCGAGACCAAAGAAGGCAGAGTTTTACGTAGACAGGAGCAAAAAGATGCCTTAGATAACCTGGATGATACTGATGTACTGTATGGACCCGGCATCGATGATGACATGTACGTATTTTATTTAAAAAATCAAGTTTTTTTCAAGATATTTTCATTTTTTCAGTGTACAAAACTTTAAATCGATTTTCCCAAACATGTCATTTTTAAAGTCGGTGACCAGCCTACAGAAAAAACTACTGAACCGATCATTTTGAAATTTTGTGCAAATATTCTACATATATATAGCTCTCGAGTGACGTCGAGTTTTTCAAAAAATTTTAATTACTAACAATTTTACAATAACAAATAAGTCGATTTTTTCGTCCAAAATCGTCATTTTGGCTTCAAAAAGGTACCAAAAATTGAAAAATTGAAAAATTAAAAAAACCTTGACGTCAATTGAAAGATAAAGTAATAAACTGAAGAAAGCATTTTGATTTTTTGGTTTCAGATGATCCAGTGATGCTGTAGGCTGGTCACCGCACAAAAACTTTTTTTCGAGGCGCCTGCGGAGATCTATGATAAATCCGTTGTTCCTCGCTATTTTTGAACAAAAATTTTTTAAGTATTCTTCAAATGTTGAACTTTCATAAAATAATAAGTAAAATAAACCTACAGTAATAATTTTTTCTAAAAAAAATTCATGAAAAAAGGACTTTTTTCGACGAAACAAACCTTACCCCCCCCCCCCCCCCCCCCCCTTAACATAATTTTTTCATATGATAAAATTATATCATATCATTGTTTTCACTTGCAGCATTTATTCGTAGCACCGCATTGCTACGCCACTATACCTGTGCTAATGTTTTCGAGATGTTGATTCGTCGAGATACTGCCATTCAGAGCTACGTCGATTCGGTATATTTATTTTCTCATTCGGAGCATTTTTATTCGATTTATTGACCCGTCGATACTTCGATCAGTCAGAATTTCGATTCCCAACCCTTATACTTTCTCTTTCAACCGTATAGTCGTTGACTATACATCAGTAAGTTATATCTCGACCAGCAATGCAAGCGGGTTCCGTGGTGTAGCGGTTATCACGTCTGCTTTACACGCAGAAGGTCGCCAGTTCGATCCCGGCCGGAACCACATATTTTTTTTTTTCAGAAATAAAAATTTCAAATTTACGATAATTATGTGAATTACGCTTAACGATTAAGGACAATGATATTATTATTATTTAATGATCATTCAATCAATGGAAAGTAATTTAACCACCTTCTGTATGTACTGTGCAGACTTCATAAAAATTCTCGAAAATCAATAGCTGCACTATTATTCATAAATAATGAAATGAACAGAGAAATGTATCACCAATGCGGTGCAACAAACACAATTGTGTGATATTAATTATTCGTCTGTAAAATCATAGTTTGTTTCCATAGATTAAAATACATTTGATATTACGTATATTCAATTTTCGAGAGCCAAACCCACAAGGCTCGCGGTCATGACGATTCGCCGCTGCTCCTCCTGTCAAAGTGTGAAAAGATATCCGAGCGGAGTGCAAGAATCCGCGAGATCGAGCTACGCGCGGTGGGCGGACCGTGGGAAACGATAGTTGGACGGCTTGTCACGGTAGTCGGCGATTTTGCCGGCGACAAAACCAAGTGCCGTTGCGGGACCTCTCGGAGGATCACTTGATTCCCTCAAATCTTCGAACTCCTTCAATCTACAAAAATGGAAGGACCTTTTTTCTCATTTTATTAATTTTTCACGAATAAAATGAATAAGACTTACAGTTCTAATAGCTTTTTCAACAGATGAATAATAAAATCGAAAACCTTATAAATATTTAAAAAAAAAAAAAAATTCAAACCACCAAAAAAATTCTATCCTAGCAAAGTACGAAAAATCGATTTTTTCCGAACATAAACAATTTTTATAGAACTCGAACTATTTTCAATACGGATGAAAAATTAATCTAATAAAGAAATTTTGAGGTGGGCTAAAACAGTCCAAGGCAAATACACAATACGAGTTAATGGTTGAATTGATATGTCCGTGGTTCTATAGAAATACAAGTTATAAGAGCGTCGATGGTATCGACACCGAGATTGGCACTAGAGAGAGCTGATGCTGTGAGTGCGGTGCATCGAGACACTCTCCGCCACGTCTGAGCGTGAAATCTTTTTTTACTGGCGGCGGTGTGGCCGGGCTTGGGGGGGGGGGGGGGGGGGGTGAATTAAGTGTCGCGGTTGTCGTGCATTCGAGAAGACTGGCGCTCGCAGAAGAACGCAACCTTCGGTGGGGCGGATAAAAGGTTTCCTTGTTTAACAAAATAGCGTCTCCGAGCCATTAGCCCGACCGCTGTCGGCTTCAGTGCGATTCTCTGCTCTCCCGGCTCACCGTCGAGGGGCGAATCTTTTTCGCAAACGGATTCTATCTCCGGATTCACCGTTGGATTTTGAAACCGTCCCAAGGATCGCGCACGCTTTTCACGTCGCGGTATAACAACGCGAGATATCGCACGACAACAGAGGAAAATAACAAAAGATATTTTCTCGACGACGTTGTGTCGATGAAATAATTAATAATAATAATTCCAAGCGAAAGAAAGACTAACTTCAACGAAATTTGAACACGTTATGGTTCGTTGATTATTGATATTGACGATAGTCGGGTGACGGAGGAGGTTCTTCGAAACCTGCGTAACCTTTGACAAAATCGTGTGAAACGGTTCAGCTGTCGATTTAGGCCACGACGTTAACGATTCTTGTTTACATCGTAATCTTCACGCATCTACACGAGGTAATGTACGTTTACCGATGTCGAACAAGATAAGCGACCCGTCATCAATGGCGCGAAGCAGCTTTTGCATTTTTATGATTTTTTTTTACTGCTTTCGTGAGAATGATGAAATTTGTAACTCGTGATAATGTTTTTTCCTTCAACGCTTCATTTTTTGTTGAAAATATGGAAAAAGGTGGAATGACAAATTTATTACTTGGTGGAATTGAATAGAGAACATTTATTCATTAAATGACAATTTTGCGGAATTGCAACGTAACGAATTTAAGTAGGTCGTATTATTGAAAAATTGAACCAATCATTTTACTGGTTTGGTAGTTATAGTGTTATCTGAAAACGACATCCTCATCACCTTTTCCTACATGGGATTCCGATACGATCGAAAAAAATGCTTACAACGTTGATAACTTAAAGTGATCCATACGACGTTAAAAAAAACTTCCATAAATGCAGTAACGGCCAACAGAATTATATCGATTACATACGTTGTTGATCCGCCGATGGTCTTACGGTCTTCATAAGTCGACCACGAAATTCTGAAGACCGAAAGAAAAAAACATGCAAAAAGTCTTGAGCGCATACCGCATCCTAAATTGTCGTGAAATTATTTCACAAACATTTTCCTGGAAATTTATATATTAACAAACAATATAATTTTAAATGAATTACAACTAACAAAGTCACAATAACCCGGTAAAGTTGTATTTATTTTTGTACCGCTCCGAAAATAAGGTCATCTACAATTTTGGTCCGATAAACGCAAATAAATAATTTCACTAGCGTTATTTGCAGGTTGCGTACTGCGAGTAAGCTACGGCGAGCGATGAAGAGTTTGCGAGACACGGAGGGCCGGAGGGTCGACGGGGGGGATGACTCGAAAGAGTACAACGATGTCGATATCAGGTTGACTTTCGTGCTTTTCACCGAGTTAGGTCTCACTTATTTTCCCCATTCTCGTTCTTGGTTTTTCACCATGCCCGAAGCAGACTTACCGGCGGCCGCGTCAACCCCTATCCGCGTCGGTGAGGGTGCCAGCGAGGTGTTACACGATCACCAATTGCAAGCTCGCCGCAAGGGTTGTTTCCAAGCGCCGCCCAACGACCAATCGCGCGAAGAGTTTCGTGAAACCTCGACGCTATCGCGCCGAGCCCGGGCGTGGCTTGGAAAACAACTCTTGGCTCGGGATCATCGGTGGATCAGCCCCGGGAGATCGAAACGACTTGCCTTCGAGGCCGACGACTGACTGAAGCCAAAAATTACGAATCATAGATCATACGGTAAGCCCTTGAGATTCGGTCGATCAATCGTGTCCGGGCAACCCGTTCGACCATTCGGTCCGGTCAATTCGCATTTCCGCTGGAAATCGTCAACGACAGTTCGGTTTTCGTTGCCACATCGGTGTTCGATCAATTGTTGATAGTACTTCGATCGATTCGATGATCTTTCGCGGTTGTCATCGGGACGACTATCGCCATTTTGCAATTAAAATCGGCGGCTAGTTCGATTGATTTACTTTATTTTTATTTGTGACAATATTGCGTATGAGTGTGTGTTTGCGATTGAAATTATTTTGTTAGCTCGTTATCGGTGAAACGGGAAACTCGTTTTCAGTGATAAGTAAATTTCAGACACTTTTTATGACTTTTTGAGATGGAATGTTGAAACGGGTATTCTTACGGGGGTAGAGAAATATTTTTAGGAATAGGAAAATGGTTGGTCGTTTTTATTGAGGGGTTCGATGTTATATTTTCGGTTTCATTGGCTTTTTAATATTGGTGACGGTGGTTTTGCGACCCAACTATTTAACCGCGAGATATCTGAGAGAGCTTCGTCGAAAATATTTTTTTTCATTTTATACAGAAAATCTGATTGATCTGATTGGAAAGGCGCTCGATGTAGATTGAATTCTTGCCTTTTGTTTAAACTGTTATTTGCAAATTTACAGTAGAAGGGAATTTTCTAATTTCTCATTTGCATTCGGATATGATTCTTGTTTATAAAAGTTCAAGTATTTTTGATAAAAAAATTCGTAAATCAATTAACCCGATAATGGTAATGCTAGTCAAGTCGTTGGATTCATTTTTACCTGTCCCAATTCTTCGTTAATGATTCAATTTGATAGGATTATCATTTTAATTACAGGATAACTCTTACAATTCCTTCAAATTTTGAAGTGACGTTTGTACAAAATATCCAAAATCTGTCTATATTGATGTTCAAAAACATTTGCGAGATATAAACTTGCCAATCGCTTTTCGATCATTTGGACCCATTGTCCAGAACACTAATCCTATAAAAAACTAGAATTAATCATTGGATTATAGCTATCGAAAGCTCAATGCCAGAAAAATCCCCATTTTTCGTAGCGTCGTCTTCGATAAAAACACGTTTTTTCTCCAAAAACATTGATCGAGATTTTTCATTGCTTCAATTTGCAAACACGAAGACGAGCGAATGAGATCAAAATTTAATCAAATAAATCCCGACGTTGGAATGCAATGAAATACGTCGGTTATTGTTGGCGGCGTCATGTAGAAAATCGAGTAATTTTCGTGTTTGTGACAATTACTCGCGATGTATTTGACTGCGGAAAGATCGGCGCGTGGGTTTGCGGGCACGCGTCGGGGACTATCGCAGTCACGCATTTAGTCATGTCCTGAGTCAAAGCATCTGTAAACCTATTTTCCGCTGTCGCACCGCGTAATTACCGGTTGTTCGGGATAACGCCCATTATTATAATATCACAGTCGGTGCGGGCGGTGGTGAATGCACATGTCGCGCTACAGAGAGCTCGCTCCACTTCCGTTATTTACCGCCAAACGAGGCAACCTTAACAAAAAAATAATAAAAAGGGTTTCACTTGTTCATATTTCTGTTGCCGAATCCATCCACCCAATTGCTGCTTTGTATCAAAGTAAAAAAAAAATTAAACAGGAGAAAAGCTGAGAATACTACCTCCGAAAATCTGCAATTGGTCTTTGTTGAGGCCTCACTTGGCAATTATTTGAGATCTAAAATTCTAACGAATGGAAAAAAGTCGCATGCAACCCCCAGACAAAATCTGTAAAAGTCTGAAAATCTGAAAAAGAATCTGTATCTAAGAAATATATTTAGTTCACCAAAGAAATACGTAAACAAAAATTGTCCGACGATAAATGATAATTAAAACTAATAATTTTCTGAGGTCTGCCATGAATTTGTCACAATTCTGTAATATATATCTCTCAGCCAGCAGCTAGCCAAAACTATTGTAGCAGTGTTACGTCCCCGTAACGCCACCACACAGACGCCTGAAGAGCTGCAACCCTCCAAACACGGGCGTGAGTGTATGGCCTTATTCAAGGGGCCTGCAGAGATATAAGGGAAGGGGGTTTTTGGGCCTTCAGCTCGAAAAGATAAGATTCTTCCCACCTTTTGCATAAAACTAAGAAGTGAGAAACGGGAAATTTTAACCAATGAGATACAAAGAAAATTTGCCCTCTCCCACCCTTACCACTAGCTTCGTAGTTAAAAGCGAAACGCGTCTTAGAAAATAAGAAGGTGGGAGACGGTGTTTTCAACCCATAATGAATAAGGATAACTACCCTCTCCAACCTGGTTTAATATTTTGTGTGGACCCGAAATTGTATAAGAGGGCCACATACGCGTCTTTTAGACAGTTACAATTCAACCTCCGACGTCGCAACAATTCCTAAATTCATTTCGGGCCCAGTCCCAACTTGTAAATATTTTCAAAGTATAACAATAAATTCAAAGAAAAAGGACTCTAACGTTTTTGTAAGTTTCCTCTCGATTCTCTCCCAACTTCCGAACTACCTTTTTGTGAGTAACGCGTACCCACGCGGACTTACATCCTTCCAACTCCGAGAGTAACGCTTACCCACGCGGACTCTCATCTCCTAACCCGAAGGTAACGCGTACCCACGCGGACCTTCATTAAAATCCAAATCCGAGAGTAACGCGTACCCACGCGAAATCTCATTCCAAATAACGGGAGTAACGCGTACCTACGCGGACTCCCATTCTTTTATTAAACAATTAACATAGTTTTAGATATAAAGGTAACGCGGACCCACGCGGACCTTTATCACACACACTAACCCATACATACATTTTATACTTTACTCCCAATAAATACTATATATATATGAGTTGTTCCACGGCTAATCACATGGTGGAAACCCGACCAGTCTTCGATTCGGATAAAAAAATGTTCCCTCGAAGTGCGCCATAAAAACAGCATATGATAATTTTTTCAGATTTTTTCCGTAATTTTTTTTCCGGTTATGAATTTCTGAAAATCCGATCAAAAAAAATTTCAAATGCAAATATCTCCTAGCCGAAACATTCAAATTTAATTGCACGCGCGTCAAAATCTGCGTTTCGAACTGCTCTTTTAGAAACGAATATTGTAAACAAAATTTATTCATTTTGTAAAATTTTTTTTCACGTTTGAAAAATTAAAATTGACTTTTTGAAAAAACCCCATTTTTGATTTTTTAAAAATTTTTTTCCTAAATTCCGTATTCTATTGCGAAAATGTTGAGCCCTTAGTGAGAATGGGCAATTGATATCTACTATTTTTCCGTGAATTTTGAAGTTCATCAAAACTGGGAAACGTGCACGTATCTCCGGACCGAAATATTTTCAATTGGATCGCAAGCACGTTACAATGTGCTTTTTGAACTGCTCTTTCAGGAAAAAGAATTGTGAAAAAAATTCAAATACATTTTAATCATTTTGTCACGTTTTCCTTACTAAAATTTATTTTTGGAAATAAAAAACCCCGCTTAAAAAAAAAATCTCAAATTCCTTGTCTCATTGCGCAGATGTTGAGCCTCTGGTGAGAGTCGGAAAATAATATTCACTATTGGGACTTTCAAGGGTGAGCGCGATGTTCTCAGTACTCATCTTTGCGACGCGCGTTGCGCGCGCTCGTCTACGAGTCATTGTGACGACATCGCGCTCACCCTTGAAAATCCCAAAGGTGGATATTATTTGATTCTCACCAGAGGCTCAACATCTGCGCAATGAGACAAGGAATTTGAGATTTTTTTTTTAAGCGGGGTTTTTTATTTCCAAAAATAAATGTTACTAATGAAAACGTGAGAAAGCTGATTAAAATGTATTTGAATTTTTTTCACAATTCTTTTTCCTGAAAGAGCAGTTCAAAAAGCACATTGTAACGTGCTTACGATCCAATTGAAAATATTTCGGTCCGGAGATACGTGCACGTTTCCCAATTTTAATGAACTTTAAAATTCACGAAAAAATAGTAGATATCAATTGCCCATTCTCACTAAGGGCTCAACATTTTCGCAATTGGATACGGAATTTGGGAAAAAATTTTTAAAAAAATCAAAAATGGGATTTTTTCAAAAAGTCAATTTTAATTTTTCAAACGTGAAAAAAAATTTTACAAAATGAATAAATTTTGTTTACAATATTCGTTTCTAAAAGAGCAGTTCGAAACGCAAATTGTGACGCGCGTGCAATTGAATTTGAATGTTTTGTCTAGGAGATATTTGCATTTGAAATTTTTTTTGATCGAATTTTTAGAAATTCATAACTGGAAAAAAAATTACGGAAAAAATCTGAAAAAATTATCATATGCTGTTTTTATGATGCACTTTAAGGGAACATTTTTTTATCCGAATCGAAGACCGGTCGGGTTTCCACCATGCGATTAGCCGTGGAACACACCATATATATGAGCGATTTTCAAATAGATTTAACTGCCATGTCCCTACAAGTTGAATCAGTGTTTCCAGGCCAATTTTAACTTTGTGAGATGCCTATACTACGTAAAATGAGCTGCTTTACTGATCCTCACAGTTAAAATGTGAAATAAATATGTCTTAAGGCAGTATTCTCATGATAACATTGATGAATCCGTAGCTCAAGCACGTGTCCCTACATGCAATTTCTCTAATTAAAAATTTGATAGTGCTATGAGTATTG
This sequence comes from Sussaba pulchella, assembly GCA_963971145.1. Lineage (NCBI taxonomy): Eukaryota > Metazoa > Arthropoda > Insecta > Hymenoptera > Ichneumonidae > Sussaba > Sussaba pulchella. The sequence continues at coordinate 9,461,793 of OZ020166.1, forward strand.
ATTTCGCCATAAAAAGCCTTGGGTACTTCATTTATACACATAACGCTGCTTCAAATGCGATATTTTTACAGTAGAGTTTCTAGCTGCTGGCTGAAAAAACTTTACTCAAAGAGTTGTCTCTCGCTTTTGTGTCCACTCCGGAGCCTCTATAATTATGCAGTGTCTCCGTGGTGGGTGTTATTAAAATGGATTATATTATACGTGTAGAAATTAGTTGATTTGTATTTAAAAAAAAGGGCCCCTATTTGGAAGTTCTCGATTCATCGGTGTTTCATAAGTCCTATGGGCAGAAGTGGATAGCTGTGGCTGGAAGATACAGGTTCCACTCCGAAGCTATCCAAATGAAGGAGAAACAATTTTTTTTCCAAAAAAATGTTGATGTCAACTTCGAAGCATTTGTGGCACAGACACCGATTCCGGAGTCGCATTTTATGATACTTTTTTTTTTTGTAAAATACATCTCAAAAACGTGCGAAATTTCCACTCCGCAGCCTTTTTCCACTCCGAAGCCATCTAAAAGAGGGGTAAATAAATTTTTTTTCGAAAAACTTGTTAGAATAGGATTGTTAGAATCCGTGACACAGGTACCGATTCAAAAGTCGTATTTCGGAAAACAGTTTTTTTTTTTTAAATCTTAAAAACATGTAAAATCTCCGCTCCACAACCTATTTCCACTCCGAAGCCATCTAAAAAAGGGGTAAATGAATTGTATTTCGAAAAACTTGTTAGAGTAGGATTGTTAGAATCTGTGACACAGGTACCGATGCAAAAGTCGTATTTTAGAAAACGGTTCTTTTTTTTCTTTTAATCTTAAAAACATGTCAAACTTCCACTCCGCAGCCTATTTCCACTCCGAAGCCATCCAAAAGAGGGGCAAATAATTTTTTTTCCCAACAACCTGTTAGAAAAAGATTGTTAGAATATGTGCCATAGATACCGATTCTAAAGTCGTATTTTGGAAAAGAGTTTTATTTAACGTTTTCAAAACGTTGAATTTCCGCTCCAACCCATGTTTTCACTCCGAAGCCATCGAAAAGAATGAGAAATAATTTTTTTATTAAAAAAATGTTCATCTTAACTTCAAAGAATTGGTGGCTCGGATACCGATTTTCAAGCTGCATCTTTGAAAATATTTTTTTTTACAAAATATATCAAAAAATGTGCAAAATTTCGATTCGAAATTCCACTCCGAAGCCTTTCGAAAGAGGGGTAAATAATTTTTTGTTGCAAAAACCTGTTAGAATAGGATTGTTAGAGTCTGTGATAAAGATACCGATTCGAAAGTCGTATTATGAAAAATAATTTTTTTTCACATCTTAAAAACGGAAAAGTTCCACTTAGAAACCTGTTTCCACTCCGAAGCCATCGGAAAGAATGAGAAATAATTTTTCTATTCTTTTTTTTCATAATGAAAAAAAAATAGAACTGTCAACTGTCTGAACGATCGTTTTCCCAAACTACACTTCCCTTTTGTTTCAACAGGCAACGGAAACCGACGCACCTCGCCTTTCCGTTATTGCGATTCAAGTTAGTCAATTTCACACGAGCGACGTTACCGCACGCTTGATCTACGTGTGATTTTTTGCTTTCGCACTAGTATCATAATGGACTATTGACGGCTACGGAATTCTATCATCCGCGTGCCCAACACGATGCTGACCGATTTCTTTCCTGGTATTCATTTCGTTTGTTCGTGTCTGATCGAAGGTTATTTAGATAATGGCAAGGCTTGCAAAATACACTTCACCTCATGAGACAATTAAAAAGAAAAAAATGGTGAAACTTGAAAATCAGAAAAGGCGGAGGGAGAAGCTAAAATTAAATAAAGAAGCCTGGGAAAATGGAAAGGCGAAAGAAAGAGAAAGATGGAGAAAAAGAAGAGATCTGAACAAGACGGGGATTGAAGCGAAACCAAAACATAAGCAAGAAATTGAGAGAAAAAATTGAGAGAAGCAAAGCAACGTTTAAATTCTCGAAAGAGGGATTGCTCGAAATTGGTTACGGACCAGAACGACGGATGCGACAAGCAGCTCAGTTTTCAGAAAATTGCTGGTCTCAAGAGTAGAAAGTGGAACGCAGAAAAATCAAGGAAAACGACTATTCGTCCGCAGAATCGATTGACCGTGAGTAAGAACTTGACCAATCGATGGAAAAAGAAATACCAACGACTGAATAATCGATTATCCGAAAATAATAAATCAGAGCCAGAAAAAATAGTAGATCAATTGATGAAAGAAAATCCAAACGTCATCAGAAAAAAGCTTTTGTTTATGGAAGTCCTAAAAAAACAAGCTCAAATCAACCGACAAAGCCAAAAGGAGACAGAGAAGCAAATTTTAGCGCAAAGTTTATCTGGAAGCTTGATTGCGAAACACAAGTTTGGAAAAGAAGCGATACCTTTTTTTTCGGTGCATCACCGGAGAAAATTGAAGAAGAACAAAGGTTTAATAAAGAAAAGGCAGGTTAAAAACACGTGGACTCAAAAGATCGGAGTCATGGTTCGACATTTCTTTGAAGACGAAGAAAATTCTTTCGAGATTCCGGAAAAGAGGGCGTTGATCACACGGCATAAAATAAGAAAGCAAAAACGATATATGAGGGACACAGTGGCTCATCTGTACGAAAAGTTCGTTGAACAGCATAATATCAAAATCTCGTGTGGAACGTTCCGGAGGTTAAAACCATTTTGGGTGGTCAAACAACGACTAGTTGACCGAGATACTTGTCTGTGCGCAAAACACGCGAATTTCACGTTCTTGTTCCACAAGTTGCGCTTCAATAAAATAATAAAAGCTGTGACGCTTAACGCCTTCCTCAAAGAGCTGTGCTGTGACGTAACGAATAAGGAGTGCATGTATCGGAAATGCAATTCATGTAAGAATAAATTCAAAGAAATGTGCGGGTTCATTCTCAATTTACCTCTCGATGAAGACCGAAAAACATTTTATTACAAATGGGTCTCTGAAAAAGAAGAGCGAATCGACAATAAGGGAAAAAAAATCTCAGTGTTGATTACTTCGAAAAAACGGATTCGTACCACCGTAAGGAGCTTAGTGGAACTTGTCGAAATTGAGATCGTTTCGTTTCTCCCACACGTTTTTCGTACAGTGCATCAAATTATGTACATAAAGCATCAGAGAGTCAGTCTGCAGATTTCCCACGTTTTCGTCGTCATGGATTGGTCCCAAAATTTCTATCTCAAGTATGCGAAGGAGGTACAAGGGACCCATTTTGGACCATCGAAAAAGCAGATATCACTGCACACAGGTCCTTTTTACTTTTTAAGTGGCGATGAACTGAAACATGTTACCTTCTGCACAGTTTCCGAATCGTTGAGACACGACCCCTACAGCATTTAGGCTCACTTGATACCGCTATTGAACCTCATTAGAGAGATAGTGCAAGGAGCAAGAGTGATTCACTTTAACGGTGATGGGCCAACTACCCAGTACCGGAATAAGGAAAATATTTTTTTGATGTCAGAAATGTGTCGAAAGTTCCAATTCGAAGAGGCAACCTGGAACTTTTACGAAGCAGGACATGGGAAAAACATTGCTGATGGCGTTGGCGCTAACGTTAAAAGTACAGCAGATAGGGCCATAGCTCAGGGAGAGGATATTTCGACCATCGAAGAGTTCGTTCGGGGTACAGGACAACTCCAATGTAGAATGTTTGTGATCGCATCGGAGGACATAAGCGAAATCGAAAAATTATCACGAAAGGGTCTGAAACCGATTCCGAAAACGATGAAAATCCACCAACTGCTGTGGAAGAAAGAAAGTCCGAATGTATTGACGGCAAGGGCACTTTCTTGCCATCACTGCTCGTCGAATCCGTCATCTTGCGATTTTTGCTCGACGGGTGGTCCAGCAAAATATTCGTTCGACTACTTGAATCGCGCAATGCAAAATCGTAAAAGCACTGCAGCCATGAATCAAAAAGAAATTAAGAAGAATCAGTCGAAGAATGAGAAAAAAAAAGTGAACAGATTGAGTCTTCAATAGCTGGACGCAAGAAGACAATGACCCGAAGTTTCGCCAAAAAACGCGTAGATCCCGAAGTCCCTTGTATCCTTTTTCATTCTCCTATCCCTGTTTCATTCAACTTTTCAACATCTATTTCATTCTCTTACAATTCCTTCCTTAACATTTTGATAACCGCAGTTGCACCAGCAGCAACGTCAGGAGATCATCCTGTAAGGGTACTGAGAAGAAGCAGCAGAAAATAATTTACGCCGAATATTCTATACAAGACGATAATTTTTTATTTTAGATTTTCAATTGTTGATTTCGTTTTATTGTTGCTTAATTTGTTGAAGTGTTTCAAATTCATGAACACGTTGTTACCGCTAAAAATGATGAATTTACATGAAAAATCTGAACTATGTGGTTTGAGTTTATTTATTTCATTTAGTTATAAACTTTTTTTGAAATAGTAAAAAATATTGTTCATTTTTTTTTTAAATTCAAAAACACGTTTCGCATGCTTTCCAAAACTACCCTTTATACCTTTAGCCCCGCAAAAGATTTGTCAAATCTGCTTAAATTCTACTTATGAACCTTCATTATAGTGTATACTGAATTATACGGTTAATTAGACTTTAATTAGTAAAAAAATAGTAATTGACGTCAAATAGCTTCCCAAATACACAAAATATATCCTGATACATATAGCTATGAGAATTGATGACGATTTTTTTAACCCTTCAACCCACTACGGGGGTCGTTTTCGTCCCAAGCGAAATTTCAAAGTGCTTTAACTTTTGAAAACGGGCGCGGAAGGCGCCATATCCCCTTCCTAAAAAAAGTTATGCTGCCCGAGGACCCGCCTGCCGAATAGCAGCGCGCTAATTCCCCTCAGGCCGTCGCAGCAGACGATTCAATTTCCGTCGGGACGAAAACGACCCCCGTAGTGGGGCGGCGTTGGTCAAAAAGGCAGGTAATAATTTTTCTACTTGTCGTTTTAAAGTGTTCATTGAAGTTCAAAAAGTGTAAAAAAAATGTCTGCACACGCGAAAAAAATTATAAAAATTTTTTTTCGCAGTTTTCATCATCATAGCGAGTCGCACTGCTGAAGAAATCATTGCTGCGCAAAATGCGGCAAGGCAACTTGCGACGATCACCGCATTTCGTGTTGCACTGAGTGTTTCGTAAAATAAAGTTACTTCGATATTTTAAAATATTGTGTTACTAATGATTTTTACCCGTTTCATAATTAATTTTATCATTATATATATTTTTGAATATTTTTAAACACGATTTTAGGACTCAATTTTTGGCCATTTTGAGGTTAAAAAATTAAGCACTTCTTTCGAATAATATTGATTGTGTTATTTTTTTAATTATGACTATACTCTTCCCCTTCAATTTCCTCTTTGATTTTTTTAGATATCTTCATTTGGCTTCAAGTTATGATTTTTTAAGTGAGCAAGTGATTTTTCCTTACGTACCTCGATATTTTCATAAAAAACTATATGAAAAAATAATTCTTTCTGAAATATTACAATTGGAACTTTAAGTTGAAAATTAAAAGAGCTCCCATGAATTTTCTCAGATTTTTTAAAGCACTTTTATTGGTCCAAAGAACGCCAGGACGAAAACGACCCCCGTAGTGGGTTGGAAGGTGCCGAAAAAGCGTAGTGGGTTGAAGGGTTAATATCGAAAATCTTGATTCGATCGATTTTCAAAAGCCAGAGTTAAATCTGTCTGAAAATCACCCATATATAAATAACTTTCATTCTGAATCAAATCGTCAGCCCGTATCCCTGACCAATTAGCATTTGCTAAGGTCAAAAACAGGTCACATCCAATATATTGTTACGCCGGACGTAACAGCAGTCGTAGGAGAGAGAAAAAAAGATCACACAAAAATTTAATAATGGATTATGAAAATTGGCAAATATTTTTGAGCAATAATGCGGCGTTACGTCCTCGCTCCTATCCGACGCCCGAGAGCGACAGAGAGATTGATGAATCATATTCGCTTTGGGAGAACAAGAGGCAATCTTTTAATAATATTCTTTTCGCGCGCGTGAGAATGTGTGTAGCTGTTACACGCGCCGACGGACTGCTCGCTCTCAATAAATAACGAATAATTCCGCCTTTCCGCCTTCTATTAATTGCCTTCTTCTCCGAATGAGGTGTCAGGTTTCAACGCGCCGCGAAGATACAAAGCCTGCAACACCGGAAGCAGCAATATTACTTGTTTTTCGCCGATCATTTAGGAGAATTCGCGAAGGCGAAGGTCTGCTACCGAACGGATGCGTAGCCCCAAAACGTGCAGAAAATCACGTATTTCATCGAATATTTTTTATGCGACAGAATGAGACAGAACGATAAGCCCTTTTATTGGATTAAGAGAAACAGGGACACTATTCCAGAGTATAAAAGCTCGGATTTTTAGCAATTCTGTCAGTGATTCAACTCCACTCAACAGTACCGTTACTCTGGGAGAACGGGATCTCGTCTTTGTATCCACCGATTATTATTTCGGATTGGACTTAGAATCGTTTCGCGTTCATCAAACTTCGACTCTTTGCGTCCACCGTTTCAATTCACGGTTTGGACTTAGAATCGTTTACGCGAACGGTCTTGATATATTTTTGTGTCCACCGTCTACTTTACGGTTTGGACTTTGGAATCGTTAAAGTCGATCAATTAAATAACGAATAATTCGAAGCCGATTAAAGTGAATTAAAGGAAATTTCAACGAAACTTAAATAAATACAAAAGGGGCCAAAAGAGTCCAGCTATTTGAATCGAATAAATATTATCAATAAATTGCAAAGGGACCAAAGAGTCCAGATAATTAGATTAAATAAATATTACCAAACAATTACAAAGGGACCAACCGACACCAATAGGTGTGCGGTCGGAGTGGGACTCCGGCGGTCCCACGAGTTAAGCAGCAAATTTGCCGGCCAGTACTTGGATGGGTGACCGCCTAGTCGTTCGCCGGCTGGCGCATCAATTGTGGAGCGGGAGACCAGTGCCTTTGGGGCCCCGGTGGTGCATTCGAGGTGGAGTACTATGTGCTCCTACATGCATCACCGGAGAACCAGAGAAACATAGGGTCCACTGTACCGGCACGGGTTTTCTGCAGTTTCCCCGTGCCCACGGCAAATGCGGTACAGCGATATGTCAAGCCGTCTGCAGACGCACGGGAGATAGCGGAGAACACGTAAAAAGGGGGAAAGTCGGAGAATACCTTGTAAAAAACTGAATAAAGTTGTGCAAGTAAAACTCTCACTTCTTCTACAAAGGGACCAAAGAGTCCAGTTAATTGAATTAAATAAATATTTAAAGGGACCAAAGAGTCCAGTTGATTGAATTAAATAAATATTTAAAGGGCCAAGAGTCCCTCTCAGGCTGCACTGAAAGACCTCATAAGTCAACGGTGTCGGTTGTTTATTGCAAAAGACCAAAGAGTCTCTTCATCGCGAATATACCGCAAGAACCTTCTGATCTTCGGTACCTTAAGACCCGAGTGTCTTCTTTCGCGCAGTTGGCGAAACGGCTGATTCATATATTGAAATAATAAGCGTGGACATTCGACAAGTGAAATTGTACCGCGACTTTTAAGCGAACTGTATAACATTTTGAGTATCGACATTGTAAAATCAATTGTGCGAACATTTTGTAATTGAAGTTGTACAGTGACTCTTGAATCGAACATTAAAAATCGTTGTGTGACGTAAAACCGCTCGTGCCTCACTCAACCACCTGACCCTCAACGTCTGGTCGTTCGATCTAGTCTCAACGGGATCCATCAAATCGCAGTCTACAAGTGGAGATCGGTTGTGATTAAACACTGCTCTTCCACCAACATCGGGTAAAGTCATTAGTTCGTACATGATAAGGCGGGTCTCCGTCCCCGCAGTAAAGGGCTAACGCCTTGACGCAAAAGAGAGACCACCCCTTTGTGTACTTCGTTCACCGAATACTTATAATATTCGGGACTGGACGTAACAGCGGGTAAGATTTAGCAATTGTCCGTACATCATCGTCGGAAATCCGGGAGTTTTAGCGTCGCGGTGGTGGCCGTCGATGCTCCACGGCAGGGCAGGGTCACCCGGGGCGGCACATCGAGAGCCAGCGTGCATATCAAAGTCACGGAGTCACGCAATCACTGCGGTACTCGTGTGAAGCTAGCACGTGTTTGCGGGTAGCCGGACACTCGGAGGCCAGTCCGAGTCAAATTAAAACGAGCAACCAAATCACATAGCCAACAGCTTGATAGATTTTTTTTTTCACCGGGGATTACTGGCTCACTGTTCTCCGTTCGTTCGTACAATGACAGCTGGAACGACCGGAACGGCAACTATTACAACCGGAAACGCTATAATTCACAGCGTCTCGAGATTTTAATGACATGTATATGTTACGGGTAAAGTCCGATGAACGGGTAGATGTAGGTTTACCCGGGTAAACCGCGTTCTATACGCTTTCGTTGGGTGAAGTCCGAAATATATTTGAAATTGTACACGTTTCGAGCTTTACCCGGGTAAATCGCGTTCTATCCGCTTTCGCTTGGGTAGAGTCCGAATTCCGAGTCCGAGGCCATACATGTTTTAAAAACATATTTAATTAAAAAAATAAAACAATTTACAAATAAAAGTGAGAACACTGTATCCTGCTTGAAGATAAAAAAAGCTAAGTAGTTTTCATCTTCCAGTTATTTATTTTGTCTTAAAATAACGAATTTTTCACTCGTTATTTTTCCGAATTCAAATAACCAATTCTTATCTACTTGTTATTGATTTCGAATGTTTTGTTGCGGAATAAAAATCCACTGGATGCCGCAATCAATGCCGTGTGCATTTCGGCCGTAATTTGTTTTAACCCTTAAATGCATAATTTGCAGTTTGTTGGATTTTGACTACAAAAGCATCCAAATGTTCCTGCAGTAAATATAGAGCCAGAAAACATACGTTACCAACCGGCAAAACGATGCATTTAAGGGTTATCTATAGCCTTTGCCTATATATAATAATATATATAATATGTCCTGAAAGGGAAACATTTATTTGCACTGTATGTTGTATTATTGAAGAAGAATCTTCAAACTTCGTCATAGTTAAAAAATATTGATCTTAAGACTATGAAGCGTACTTATCTGAGACTGGCAATCCCTTTTCTCTCATTTACGTAAACCATAGGAATAAACCTTTGTCAACTTTATCATACTCTGCGGGTTTCATCGTTTTAAGACTTGTCATCGCGTCACCGGATATTGTCGCGAATTGTTCCAAATGAGATCGATTTCGACGCCAATCACCCACGGTGGTTTCTCCAACACCATAATCGGCATTCCGAATAATTTCTCCTTTATCTAATCTTTTTATTGCTTCCAACTTCTGCTCCACAGTCACTACAACTTTTTTCTTTATTTGTGACATGAAAATGTTCTTTGATTGATTGTTGAAGGCCAACTGCTGATTTTTAGCTCACAACCGAAGAGCACACAAAACGTGTTGCAGCAAGTTTATACGTATCTATATATATGTATGTATAAGAAACAAAGTAGCAATATCAAAATACTACGCTTCTACAGCATAAGCATAGAGGCTTCATCCGTTTTATCCGAGTTTTTCCTGATTATCCGATCATACACCTCAATTAATGCGGAGTGCTCGGATCAGTCCGTTGTCTCGGATAACGCGGAGGCTCGGTTGATCGAGGGCCGGATAAACGAGGTTTTACTGTAGTGACGTAGAAAGATTGCAGAAGCTGCGATCGTCACGCGGTTGAGCGAGCTACACTACTGTACTATATATGGGGTATTCCTGGGAATTTCGGCAACTTTGGACAGTTGGGTAAAACTTGGGTAAAAAATGTTTGCCCCCCAATTTCTTTTGATTAATTTGTGTTGAAAATAAAGAGATACGTATTTCGGCGTTTTTTATTTTGAGCCCCCACTTTTGAAATACAGTCAAATGAAGTTTTTGAAGTATTGACCACATTCGGTCATTCAAATCGATATATCTCAGCAACGGTTAGTGATAACTCGAAAAACCGCGCATCTTTTTTTTTTGTTTTTGAACGATCTATACAATGAAAACATGTACGATTATGTTGCACAAATTCAACAATTATTTATAAACAATTCAAAATTAAAAATGAAATAAAACAAAAAATGTACCCTTAATTTTTGCAATGTATTTTTTTTTACTTCCTTGAACCAAAACGAAAATTAAGCCACCTTGAACTTTTTGGGCCCACGCTTCGTTCGGGAGTTATAGATTTTTTTGTCACAAAAAACCCGTAAATGTTTACCCGGTTGTTAAGAAAAAAAGCTATAACTTTCGAACGAAGCGTCGGCCCAAGTCCGTCCGAGTCTCAAAATTTTCGTTTTCGTTCAAGGAATTTGAAAAAAAATATATTTCAATAATTAAGGGTGCGTTTTCTTCATGCAATTTTTTACTAATAAAATACGTATATTTACCGGTTTTTTATGACAAAAAAAGCTATAACTTTCGAACGAAACGTCGGCCCAAGTCGGGCCGGGTCTCAAAATTTTTCTTTTCATCCAAGGAATTGAAAAAAAAACACAATTTCAATAATTAAGGGTACTTTTTTTTAATGCAAATTTTTACTAATAAAATACGTAAATTTACGGGTTTTTTGTGACAAAAAAATTTATAACTCCCGAACGAAGCGTCGGCCCAAAAAGTTCAAGGTGGCTAAATTTTCGTTTTTGTTCAAGAAATTAAAAAAAAAATACATTTCAAAAATTAAAAGTGCGTTTTTTGTTTTATTTCATTTTTAATTTTGAATTGTTTATAACTTATTGTTGAATTTGTGCAACATAATCGTAAATGTTTTCATTGTATAGAGCGTTCAAAAACAAAAAAAAAGACCTGTGGTTTTTTGAGTTATCACTAACCGTTGCTCAGATATACCGATTTGAATGACCGAATGTGGTCAATACTTCAAAAACTTCATTTGACTGTATTTCAAAAGTGGGGGCTCAAAATAAAAAACGCCGAAATACGTGTCTCTTTATTTTCAACACATGTTAATGAAAAAAATTGGGGGGCAAAAATTTTGACCCTACTGTCCGAAGTTGCCGAAATTCCCAGGAATACCCCATATATATTTTTACTATTCGCAACATCGATCCCCACCTCTTCGTTGCTAAGTGATATAACAGAACAGAAAAGTCCGATCTGTCATCTCCCGTGAACGTATTGTGATTTTGAGTGAAAATTAAAAACAAAATAGAATAAAAAATGCGTGAAGAGGAATCAATACGTGATGACGATGAATCACTTTATTACCACTTTGTGTAATGAAAAAATCGAAATGAAAAATTGATAGTTTTAATAATATACACTCCAATGCGTTTTATGCATCCTTAATGGGGGGGCGAAGCCCCCCCCCCCCCCCCACCCACCCCAACGCCCCCACCGGAGCTTTGCCGTTGGACTCCCTACCCGCCTGCGCGCACTTACTCGGGCGGCTTCGCCAACCTCGGAGGTGATTCTCTTCTACAAGAATTAGCACGATAAATCTAGCAGTTCTAAGTGAAAAAAATTAAACATGCAATTCTTTGACGCAGTTAGGTTCTTACGATGGAGGAGAATATAAATGCAAAGTTTTAGACGAAAATTTCATATGGGTTGTGTCCGGAATTTTCGATTTTGTGTTTTGTCGATTCGCAAGCGTAATTTACATTTCTCGCTAAAAAATGTTATCACCAACTTTGTAGGAAACTGAATTTTCGACCTTTTTTATAAAAACCATTTTGTTGTAAAATGATTATTTATGGCTAATAATAAGCAACATGTGTGAAAATTACGAGATTAACTCAGTTTTTTCAACTTTTAGACCATTATTATTGAAAATCAGTGACACATTTGAACAGCAAAGTTGTAGAGGACTAAATTCCCTACAACTTTTGTATGGACAAGGTTTTCGTACGACGAAGAAATTACGGCCGGGAACACGCTGAACGCAGAGGCATGGCGGAAACGACTCAACTCATTTCCAAACCACCGTAGAGGTAAAGTTTTCGTCGCGTTTTTTTTTACGTGGTTTCCCCAGTAGGCCTAATCCATAGACAACTATTATTCTTATATTTAATTATTTTTTACTCCTCATTAACTTATCACTTATTAAGTTATTATTCAATCGTTATTTACTTTACTTGATTCGAAATAGTTTTTGGTGGATACTATTCGCTTATTATAAACTTATTACCTATTAATTTATTATTCAATGGTTATTTACTTTACTCCGATCTTAATCTTTTTGGTGGATAATCGACCTCAGTATCGACTGAAGATTGCGTTTCTCTCGTAGGTTCGTCTTCAGTCCCGATTTCTTCGGTGCAAGTATGCTTTAAGTGCACAGAGAAATCGTCAAGAATGTCATCGTCGTTATCCTCGTGGATTTGGTGGTTCGGGGCATTTGCGCACGAATGAACGCTACAAATTTCACAAATGAGCGTGCATTTCGGCCCAGCTTTTCGACATCCGCAAGCTATCCTACAGCCCGTTTTGCATTTGCAATAAATTGATCGCAATAATAACTTTGGTGCGGGTGATGCGTCATTGTCGATGAGCTGAAGGCACCGTGGGCTTTTCTTCCACCCCCATTCTGTTGGATCGAGCTCTACTCCCAGCCACTTTTGAAGTTGATGAAATACCCGCAGTGAATGCTGACGTGCCGACGACTCCGATGGTGGTAATATAGACATGTAACTTTTGTTTTTAGCGGAAGATTTGAAGAATGATTCGTATTTAAGGTGATTGAGTGATGTTTCTTTTTTTTCCATTGTAAAGGGCTATAAACATTTGTTTTCCGGCTATAAAATCAATTGTTCACTAGTATTCGTAGCAGTACCATGAGGAGAAGTTGAATGAGGAGATTTTGGTGTGCATTCATATTCCCCTCCACCATTAGAACCTAACTGTGAACGGCGAAGCCGCCCGAGTGGGTAATGGCCGATTTTCCGCACTCGTTGCTTAATATACAATTTTCTAGCCATTGAATAAGCCGAGACTGTAATATCCGTTCCATAACCTCCAAAAGGCGGGATGCTAACGAAATCGGTCTGAATTTACCTGAGGTGGATTTAGGAATAAAGGATACAGTGAAGTTAAGCCAATCTTCTGAAAATAGTCCTAATTGGGATAGATTGCGGAAGGTGGCAAATAACGTTATTGTCAATTTTATCAAGTCCGAGAGCTGCTTTAGGTTTAGAAATAGCGTAATCCAGCTCTGCTTTAGTGGAGGGTCAACATAATTTCGAATTTGAGGCAAATACCGTGGGAAAGTGACTGTAGTAACAAGATGGTGGACAGAATTTGGAAAGGAGTTGCATTATTTTAGTGATAGCTCTGGCGTCGCCAGGTTTTGTTTGAGAAGTAACTAGATTCCTATGACAAAAGCGTTTGATTTTCGACCAGACGAGCTTAGACGGGGTACGAAAGTCAATAGATTTGGTGAAACGCATTCAAGATTCTTTTTTTTGCTTTGCGGAAAGCTTTTTACGCAAGTTCGTCGAGCTTTTTCGCTAGGGATAGATTTCCGACATTAGAATTGCTGCGGAATTCTCTCCAAGCTACTTTGCATGCAACGTCAGCCTCCCTGCAACTATCGTTCCACCAAACAGCTGGGCTAGTTTTGTTTTTAGCTGGTCATTTCTGCACTGTGGGGCAAGATTCTGAGATCACTTCATGTCAAGCGTGAACTATATTTTTATATTGCGAGAGAGGAACGCAGTTTTCAAGGGAAGGAGCCGCAGTGTCAAAAAGAAATTCCAATATAACCCAATCTATGTTTTTTCAAGAAGGACCGTAACTGGGAAGGGTTGAAGCTATTCGGGGAATGCCAAGAGAGATTGAAATAGGAAAGGGATTTGAGCAGAGAGAATCGGATTCCACCGTCCAAGAGGAGAGCGGGAGAAGGTTTGAGGACATGGGGGAAAGATCGATTGCTGAAACGTTTTGGGTCGGCGGAGTAACCCGGGTAGGAGAGCCGTCATTAAGTAGGGTCAGGTCAAAGTCCGAGTAGGTGTCGAAAAGCGAGATCCCAGAAGAACAGTTGTTTGAGCACCTTCAAGAGGTATGATGACTATTAAAGTCCCCGGCCACAAGAACTTCGTCAAATGTAGATAGTGAATCGAAGAGATGATTCCAGTCCCTGTCGTGGGCAATGAAAGAGTGACATTTATAAAGGGCGACTATTAGTGGGGAGCCCCCAAGCGAAGTCTAGAGAATAAAATATAATAAATAAAATAAATAATATAAAAAATAAAGAAATACGAGAGCCTGGAGGTGGCGAGTACATGCGTCCATGTGGAGAAATGAGCAGATTCGAATAAGCAGCGCGGGTTGCAAGACAGATAGCTGACGGACCCGTTTGGTTTTTGTTTCGAGCTTTGTTGGGGTGGTTATTGGAAGCAGTTGCAGATTCTACGAAATTATTATAAGGAGAATTGTTGTTGATTTCGGTGGAATGAAGAAGCTCGTTTGCATTTTGTTCACCCGCAGAAGCATTTGATTTTTTGAGAGCGGCAAGGGCATGAGCCAGCTGTACGAGTAAGGTCGAGTGAGTAAGGAGCAGGGATGGGCATAATGTATTTAAAAAAAAAATACAAAATTCTTTTTCACTCAGTATTTATTAACGATTCAAATAACGAATGAATTTTCACTCATTCTTTGAATCGGAAATAAATACTGAATGAAAAATCACTTGTATTTTAATCGGAAATAAATACAGAGTGAAAAACCACTCGTTATTTAAATCGGAAATAAATACTGAATGAAAAACCACTTGTATTTTAATCGGAAATAAATACTGAATGGAAAAGAATTTTGTATTTAAATGGGAGCTAAATACAAAATTCTTTTTCATTCGATATTTATTTCGGGGTCAAATACAAGCTACATAACCACTCGGCCGGTGTCTTGTTTACAAATGGTTCGTCACTCGAGCCTTACCGGGGCGCCGAGTGAAGACCGAGAAGCATTTGTTATGATTTCGAAACGGATGAAAAACCATTTAAATGGTGAGTATTTCAAATACTTTTCCATTGGAATTCTTCCGAAAAAAATTCAACTTTTTTTGGAAATTTTTTTTTTTTTTTTGGAATTTTTTTTTAAATTTTTTTTTTGGTGACTGTCGGTCTGTGTCGGGGGTTAAAAAACGACGACTCGACGTAGACAAATGCCGGCGGGAACAAGAAGAGCTCAAGACAGCCATTGTCTCCATTCTGCCGGATAGAGAATGGGGACTTCTGGAAGCACACGACACGTGCAGACGCAGGCCCACCGGAAGCACTCTCGTGGACCGGTCAACGTACGAGGGAGCTTCATTCGGATAGTCGGGGTAGCGTCAATCAGAAGAAGCTGGGGGGGGGGGGGCGATGCAACGGCCCGTGAGGTACCTCCCTACCATTTCTACGCGATGCGTCAACGAACAACCCCCGCACAGCAACAGGAATCTCGCGAAAGCGCGTGACCCTACCACGGACCATCACCACTAGCCGTAAGTCGAGTTCGAAAGACCCCAGAAGATTCATTCGAAGCCGGGATCCGGAGCCGGTCGGACCTTCCCAACTAGATTATAGATGTAGAATAAATTAAAACTACCTTTAAATAGTAAAATCAAACAACGTACTCGAGTCGGAAGAATCAATTCATTTATTTTCTCCCCACTATCCCATTTATCGTCACATTACTTCACCAAGGGTCGAAACGAGAAACGGAAACAAAAACCTGCTCTCCGATCCGACCTGGAAACGGGAAACGGCAATAAAAGCCTGCTCTCCGCTCCACCGATAAACGGGAAACGGCGGTAATAAGCCCGATCTCTGCTCTCTTCTTCGTCCTTAGGATAGCATCAGTGAGACGGACAAGGGATTCGTCCCGCGTCTAGATCACTGAGACAGAGAAACGGAAAACGGTCCAAAAACAC
This sequence comes from Sussaba pulchella, assembly GCA_963971145.1. Classification (NCBI taxonomy): domain Eukaryota; kingdom Metazoa; phylum Arthropoda; class Insecta; order Hymenoptera; family Ichneumonidae; genus Sussaba; species Sussaba pulchella. The sequence continues at coordinate 9,477,716 of OZ020166.1, forward strand.
CCGCTTCCCGCTCGGCACAATTCAGTACAAACCGGCGGCGCGGTATATTTTTTAGGTGGTCCCATCGGAGAACGACACTTCAAGTAAGTATCGGGGAGGGGATCCTCGGTTGCAAGATATAGTGGCGTAGCTTGATGTACCACGCAACCATCTTAACGCGGTACAAAGAGCCACGCCACACGAACAAGCTCCACGATACAGTTCTCCCATTCTCTCATTTATTCACCTATTGAGATCAAAATTTGGCATACAGACGTAGATCGATGAACCAAATACCAAAATAATGATATTGTTGAAAAAATAATTTGAAAATTTTTATTTTACTTGCAGCCCAGGAAAATGGCCAGGACTGGAGGGCTATGATACGAAAAAGTATTCTTTTTTAGAAATGTTCGAAGCGGATTTCACCATGAGTTTGAGGCAACCGCAAGATACGTTAAGAAACCTTTCGATCTCATTCCCAATTCAATTTACGTACCCCCACTCCCCTGTCCTTAAAAAAAGCATAACTGTAAAATGAATATTTACGATTATTTCTTCTGACCCCTGGAGAGTTGATTACCCTGAATTAATCAGGTTTATGTATGTTATCAACGACAAAATCCGGAAACTCATTCAAAGATTACCGGAGGTAGGCGGTTCAAATCGTCGTCTTGCTTTGGGGGAATGGTTCAGATACATACACGCTCGGTAAAGATTGCGCGCTAAGCGGAGAACGCTGGTCGAAACGAGATATTCACGGCGGCTTCGAAAACCCTTTTCTCTACCATTACAGTTTCCAGCCAGCCTTTTTGTACATATGGGCCAAAACGCGCCGAACGGCCTGATTAAAACCCTTCTATCCCTCGATGAGGCCGATGATTTTCTCATTGTTAGTATCTTCTGGATCCGACGATCTCACTGGTTTAAAATATTAGGTGTACAATTTTGCTTCCGCCGTTTTTTTCCCGAAATTTGAGTCATTATAAAAAGCTCGTTACATATTTATGATTCAGAGTATTGTCCATCGCCGGCCACCACTTTCTCCCACTCTTTGGGCAGCATACGAATCCCGCATAACTGATCATCTTTTGGAGCGGTCCACGAAACGATTGAATTTTTTACTTCTTCATAAGACCGGAAGTGGAGGTCAGCCAGGCCGTGTGCCATTGATGGAAACAAGTGATAGTCAGAGGGATCAATGTCTGGACAATACGGCGGGTGGGGTAGGACATACGCTTTCGCGTTTGCAGGTATGCCTTGACCACTTACGCTACATGGGGCCGCACATTGTCATAGTGCCAAATCCCTCTCGCTGTATTGCGGCCGTTTGTCTTTCAATGCTCGGCTCAAACGCATTAATTGCGTTCGATAACGAATGCCGGTGATTGTTTCAATCGGTTTTAATAGCTCATAATACACTAGGCCGCGCTGGTCCCACCAAATACAGAGCATTACCTTAGAACCGTGAATATTCGGTTTGACCGTCGACTTGGAAGTATGGCCGGGATATACCCATGATTTTCTGCGCTTGGGATTATCGTGATGAACCCATTTTTCGTCTCCAGTCGCAATGCGATGCAGAAATCCCGTTCCCGCCTTTCAGAAACTGTTCACGAGCAAACGAACGCCGTTCACGATCTGTTGGTTCCAACTCATAAGGCATCCAATTTATTGATAACATAAACATCGAATAAGGATCTATTTATTGTAAGAAGTATTTCTATTGTTAAAACTGAAAATGTATTTTAAGTTAACCAAAATAAATTGAAAACCACTCATAGCCCGAATCGAACAACAGACTAATCAAATCTACTGACAGAATACAGGTGAGGAAAAGTTCTAATTCCGTTCTTGTTGTTTTTTTTCCCCCATTGATCGCGCCTATTCAATGAAAAGTATAAACGTCTCACGTTCGTCGCAAATTTGGCGCGAATCTCAAAGCTCACGCTTCCGGCTCACTCGTTCCTCATTGGTCCTCTCATAACGGCCTTATCTCGGAAACTACTTATCGAATCGAAATTTCGCAGGTCGATTTTCGGCTTGAAATTAAACAAGGAATACGCCGGTGCCAAACACGTTCGGCAGTTGCGCGACACCCTGTATACACACATCTACCCCCGGCTATTAACACCCACGCGACCCTGTGCAGGCAAGACCCCGCCCCTATATATAGCCCCGCCCGAAGACTATATTCTATTCATTCTCGTTGGCTTTTGCGCGTTCGTCCATAAGCGCCGAACCATGAGAGAGCATATCAATTTGTATGCGTCACAACATAATTTTTTTTCTGAATTATACGAAAATTATTCATTATCATAATCGTTTTTTATCCAATTTCAATAAAGCTGAAAAAACAAATTCTTTATTCAATCATTACCATTAAAATGATGTTTTAATTTCAATAAAGTAAATAAAAAGTTACTTCATTCAAATAAAATTAAAGAGTTATGAATTGTGTATCGATTCTGCAAGCAATTTCAAGAATATCTGAACCTACATTCATTTCATACATGGTTTATTTCTCTAAATAGACCCGACGTTTTGGACCACCTATCCCCGGAAATCCTTGAAATAATTTCAGTATATTGTGTTTAATAAAAACACGTACAAGATTAATGTTTTCGGATTTATTCCTCCTTTTGTTATGATTCAATGAATCCTAATCCTAATATCCATAATCCTAATTTCCCAAAATCAATGTTAGTAATGAAAACGTGATAAAACTAATAAAAATGTATTTGAATTTTTTTCACAATATTTTTCTCTGAAAGAGTAGTTCAAAAAGCATATGGTAACGTGCGTACGATTCAATTGAAAATCTTTCGTTCCGGAGATAGTGTGCACGTTTCCAAATTTAAATAAACTTCAAAATTCACGGCAAAATAGATTCCACTCAAAAGAGATTCACGGCAAGATAGATTCCAATTGCCCATTCTCACTAAGGGCTCAACATTTTTGCAATTAGATACGGAATTTGGGAAAAAAATTTTTAAAAAATCAAAAATGGGGCTTTTTCAAAAAGTCAAATTTAATTTTTAAAACGTGAAAAAAATTTTTTATTTCATAGAATTTTTTTCTCGATAATCGTTTCTGAAAGAGCAGTTTGGAACACAAATATTAACGGACGTACAATTAAAATTGAATGTTTCGTCTAAGAGATATTTGCATTTGAAAATTTTTTTTGATAGAATTTTCAAAAATTCATAACTGGAACAAAAATTACGGAAAAAATCTGAAAAAATTATCATATGCTGTTTTTATGACGTACTTTGAGGGAAAATTTTTTTATCCGACTCGCAGACCGGTAGGGTTTCCACTGTGCGATTAGCCGTGGAACACACCATAAATATTTCAGATACGTATAAACAGAACTTTTTCTTTTCAACAGGATATTCTGATTGTAAATAAAAACATTGTATTTCTCTGTAAAAGATAATTTTTAATAGAGAAAATAAAAATTTGATTTCTTATTGAATTTTTGCATCGTGATTTATTCTAGTATTTTTATGTAGATTCTAATGCGATATTGACACATTTCAAGTGAAGTTTGCTCAGCTTTGTGGAAATAACACTTAAAACAATGTTAAGCTATTCGCATCGCCTTAAAAATAGCTTTGTATAATTAAAACTCGATTTCCAGAGGTCTTTTTTCAATTCAAAACATTATTTGCAATGATCGTTTCTCTCGGGAATTCTACATAAATATGCCTATACTATAGAATATAAAGATACTCGAAAATTAAGTTTAAAGAACATACATTTCACAGAATACGCGATAACCAAAACCGTGAATTATAACCAAAATGATTCAGAAATTAAAGCTAAAAAATCGATGTACATGTAAATTGTGAAGGGCAACATCCTGACGTCATTCGACGATTCTCGGAGATCGATGGTTTCAAACGTCGCGTCGTCTCGGTTTGATGAAATGGCTAATATACATCAACGCTCGCTGATGCTTGCGCGGCAAGCGAAGAATGCTCGTTGAAACGAGGTATTCACGGCAGCGTTAAAAATCCTCCCCGCTACTACTATACTTCCTAGCCAGCCTAACTGCACATGCACGCACACACAACACCGCCACTATGCCTGTCACGCAAGCGATTCAATGCGGCCGAGGATCTACCTGAGGCCACCCGGTATACGCTAAACAAGCAAAAACGCCGGCGATTTTTCCTAAAACAAGCCACGAGGCGTCACCTATGCACAGCCAACGAATGGGAAGCAGAAGGGACAGGTAAAAATAGAACTCTGAGGCAATCTCTCTTTTCATCTCTGGCATAAATAAGTTCACAGGCGTAGTTCGTTGAAACGCGTGAAGATGGCAGCTATTTGAAGGCAGATGTGGGGGTTAGTCACAGGTAATACAATAATATAGGTACACTTTGTAACAGGCAGGAAGACTAGAGGACAGGAGACCGAACTTGCCTGGATTTGGCATCTGAAATCTGGGACAAAAATCCGGGAAATAGCAAGGTTCCGAGAGTGGCCGCTACGAGCGCTCGCATCCGAGAGGGTAAGCCGCAGATATATGTCATATGTATGATTCGGTATATCTATACATATCGTTTTTGACCCTGTTCGCACAGCTGATGTTTCTGCGAGCTTCTGCTACACGGCCCCTCGGTAGAACTTCTGCAAGATGTCAAATAAGTGAGGTTATATGAATAATATGGAACGGTGTGTGATGTACGATTATGCATATTGAATTACATGTATATGCGGCACATAATATAATAAACGAACGCTTCGATTTTTCTTATCACTTTATTGTTCCCATTTTATTCGTCGATCCTCGTACTAGTAGTTTTCTTCGAATTTTTCCATCACCGACAACAAACGAATGAGTCGACTGGGAGAAGAAACAAAGTGATGGTAGGGTTTATTTTTTGCACATGTTATGCACGTAGATCTTAAATATTCTGAAGTAGATTTTAGTATTTGGTGTGATTAATTGGAAGAAGAATCATACTGAATCCATCAATGATTGCGGTAATTATCGAATCAATTAATAGATGACTCAATAATTGTTAATTGTTCATTCAACTAACAATAAATTAATTACTATTAAGTCAAATCCAATGAAGATAGATACAGGTGAGATGGCATATTAGGAAGAAACGCTGTCTCGAGGTCCAAAAAATTGGTTAGAGCTGACTCGATAAATCCCCACTGAGCGATGGTTGCAGAATACTAGATCGACGACCGCATGTAACGGTTAGAAATCCCAGCAACTTTCTTACGTCTATCGATTTGCATGCGTCTTCGAACGATGCCCACATAATTAACATCAGTATAAATGAATAGAATTATATACAAAAGAAAAAAATCACTTTAATCGGCTTTAATCGTTCTGAATCGTTCAGCACACAATTAAGAAACACAGTTGGGAACGATTGAAAATTTGCTTCAATTGTTCCCAATTATATCCAATAATATTTCTTTAGAAGGGTAGATGTAAGAAAGTTGCTGGGATTTCTAACCGTTACATGTGGTCGTCGAACTAGTATTCTGCAACCATTGCTCAGTGGGGATTTATCGAGTCAGCTCTAACCAATTTTTTGGACCTCGAGACAGCGTTTCTTCCTAATATGCCATCTCACCTGTATCCATCTTCATTGGATTTGACTTAATAGTAATTAATTTATTGTTAGTTGAATGAACAATTAACAATTATTGAGTCATCTATTAATTGATTCGATAATTACCGCAATCATTGATGGATTCAGTATGATTTTTCTTCCAATTAATCACACCAAATACTAAAATCTACTTCAGAATATTCAAGATCTACGTGCATAACATGTGCAAAAAATAAACCCTACTATCACTTTGTTTCTTCTCCCAGTCGACTCATTCGTTTGTTGTCGGTGATCGAAAAATTCGAAGAAAACTACTAGTACGAGGATCGACGAATAAAATGGGAACAATAAAGTGATAAGAAAAATCTAAGCGTTCGTTTATTATATTATGTGCCGCATATACATGTAATTCAATATGCATAATCGTACATAACACACCGTTCCATATTATTCATATAACCTCATTTATTTGACATCTTGCAGACGTTCTACCGCGGGGCCGTGTAGCAGAAGCTCGCAGAAACATCAGCTGTGCGAACAGGGTCAAAAACGATATGTATAGATATACCGAACCATACATATGACATATATCTGCGGCCTACCCTCTCGGATGCGAGCGCTCGTAGCGGCCACTCTCGGAACCTTGCTATTTCACGGATTTTTGTCCCAGATTCTGTTACCGGAGTTCGGTCTCCTGTCCTCTAGTCTCCCTGGTAACAGGTAAAGCAGAGATGAATAGGGAGATGGCCAGCGCTCGGGTTTCACTCAAATTGTGGTGGCGCCATTTCGCCGTAGCGGCCAAAGCCCGAAGCAGAGAGTGCAAGTCGGCGAAAATACCCGAGCGAAAGAGGGGAAATTGTGCAACCGTTTACGGGGATAGCATGCGATTCAGGCAGGGAAGCGAGCACCGTTCGTGTAGCGGCGAGAATGCCGAAACAGAGAGTGTAAGTGGGTCACGTGACGCGTTCTTAACAGCTGAGGTTGAGCGGCAAAATCAAACCGCTCTGGCCGCCGCCGCGATATCGCTAGTACACATGACGAGGATCCGATTGACGTTGCTCATATTTTTTCTTGCGAGTTACTCATTTTTTGAATGAAACGTAATTCACGGTACTCGCAATACAATATGTTTTTCTTTTGCAGCTGCTAAAAATGAATCCACGATTGGATAAAATTACTTTTTTTTATAATGAAAAGCGCTAATGGGAATATTAACACACACACAGCCACACACGCGCGCACACGCCCGGACACAGAAAGAAAGAATAAGATAGAGAACGAGACAGAGAGAGAGAGAGAAACCGTTCTACGCGCGAAACTGAAGCCAACGAGTAAGACGTCAGACGAAACGAAAGCAACAACAATGTCGCTATCCGATCGGACCACGGGCTGTGTTTACACTCGTTTGTTGTCACGCACACAGCACACACACACACACACACACACACGCACACGGATATATGTATCATAGACTCATCCGCCTATATCTATATTTTGCCTTCCGTAGCGTCATGGGCGAAGCCGTCGAAATCGGATTTCTCGATTCGCACTCGTCCTCAAGTTTCGCCGGCGCGCTTGGCACCCGCCCGTCCCGCGCCGCCCGCCATGGCGGGCTGGCAATAAGCGGGATCGCAAGGTAGAACGCGGAAATTGCCGACGTTTTTTCAATGTACACGGTAGCATGCCTGATGAACCGAGGGTCACGGGTTCACGACGCGAGTCACTGTTATCTTCCAGGTTATTGAAAAAAAGTCTATAATTTTTTTAAATTTACGTCCCAGCCTAGCACTTTCTATGTGAAGTCGGAAACGATCTGAAATTATATTTCACGGTTTTTTGGCAACATTATCTGGAGTCCATCAATTGACGAATTAACGTATAATCTCTGTCCTCACAGTCAACTATTGATTTGGATCTTCACGTACGTAAAGAAGTACGATTTCATTTCTTGCCAAACAATATATGGGGTATTCCTGGGAATTTGGCAACTTCGGACAGTTGGGTCAAAATTGTTGCCCCCCAATTTTTCTCATTAATATGTGTTGAAAATAAAGAGACACGTATTTCGGCGTTTTTTATTTTGAGCCCCCACTTTTAAAATACAGTCGAATGAAGTTTTTGAAGTATTGACCACATTCGGTCATTCAAATCGATATATCTGAGCAACGGTTAGTGATAACTCGAAAAATCACGAGGCTTTTTTTTCGTTTTTGAACGCTCTATACAATGAAAACATTTACGATTATGTTGCACAAATTCAACAATTATTTATAAACAATTCAAAATTAACCCTTTCACGGTAACCTGGGGTCGATTCGACCCAGGCCGAAATTTCAAAGTTCCCGCATTTTTGAACTAAGCAACTGAGCGGGGCCTAACCCCCACCTAAAAAATTGTGCTCTAGGGTCGAACCATCCTGCGAAGTTTTGGTTCCCCAGCCCCACTTGGTGCTCTGTTGTGACCACATTAAGTTAGCGTTGGGTCGAATCGACCCACGTTTACCGTTAACGTTCGAAAATTGCGGATCAGCGGTCCAGGTAAGTTTTTCATTTTTTTGTGTTTTTTATGTTATTTGAAGTCTATTTTCACTGCCTATTGAACAAAAAACATGTTAAGTGGTGTAGAAATAGAATTTTATACGAAACGAAATCCGGTACGGATGTATTTGATTTCTTGTGTGGCACTTTTTCATGTGCACGCAAAACTCGGCGATGGACCATGCGATTTTTTATGGGCATGCTCGATCAAGCGTCTGTTAATGCTTGCATATTATATAACTTCGCAGCAACAACGACGCAAACAAAAGATCGTCGTAATTTTTTAAAGCCTTTGCTTCGAAGCTTGATGATGGGACACATGCGAGATCGATTATCATTGCCCTGCCTTCCTCGACAAATTCATCCCCAAATTAAAGAAATTCTCGATGAACCACGGAATGAATTCGCATCCTCCGGGAAATTAGAGAAGAGAAAGAAATGTGGCGAATGTTCGAGCACGAAAGATAGAAAAACATTGCACTGCTGCGTAAGGTGCCACCTACCACGCTGCGATGATCACCGAAAAAGTTTATGTTCCCAATGCATTATGCATTAATCATCGTAGCTTTTGGAAGATATACATCGATTTTGTACGTTTTTAAGTCGAAATAAATACATTTATATAAAAAATGTGTGTATTCTATAGCAAAAACTTCCAAATTCACACCTCGAAAAATTCACATTTTCATGTACAAAAATAAGGGTTCTGATTTTATTGTATCATTCTGCAGTATTTTTTTCTTGAAAGGCACACTCTTTAGCTTGAATTTGCTTTTTCTTAAATGTCGATCCGATCATTTGTCTCTGAGTTATGAATTTTTAAACAAAAATACTTTTTTCCCGGAGTTTGTTTGTTTATTGTTAATTATCTTATAAATAAATTCCGGAAACTTCATATATTAAATTTTTATCGTAAAGTAGAAACCCTGAACGACATATAAGAATTTTTTCAGATTTTTTAGATGCTTTTTTCCATTTTTTTAAGGTCTTGGGTCGATTCGACCCACGGTTACCGTTAAAGGGGGCAAAAAAAAGCGTTACCGTGAAAGGGTTAAAAATGAAATAAAACAAAATAAGTACCCTTAATTTTTGAAATGTATTTTTTTTTTAATTCCTTGAACAAAAACGAAAATTCAGCCACCTTGAACTTTTTGGGCCGACGCTTTGTTCGGGAGTTATAGATTTTTTCGTCACAAAAACCCGTAAATGTTTACCCGGTTGTTAAGAAAAAAAGCTATAACTTTCGAACGAAGCGTCGGCCCAAGTCCGGCCGAGTCTCAAAATTTTTCTTTTCGTCCAAGGAATTTGAAAAAAAAAAACAATTTCAATAATTAAGGGTACTTTTTCTTCATGCAATTTTTTACTAATAAAATACGTAAATTTACGGGTTTTTTGTAACAAAAAATCTATAACTCCCGAACAAAGCGGCGGCCCAAAAAGTTCAAGGTGGCTAAATTTTCGTTTTTGTTCAAGGAATAAAAAAAAAATACATTTCAAAAATTAAAGGTACTTATTTTGTTTTATTTCATTTTTAATTTTGAATTGTTTATAAATAATTGTTGAATTTGTGCAACATAATCGTAAATGTTTTCATTGTATAGAGCGTTCAAAAACGAAAAAAAAGACTCGTGGTTTTTCGAGTTATCACTAACCGTTGCTCAGATATACCGATTTGAATGACCGAATGTGGTCAATACTTCAAAAACTTCATTTGACTGTATTTTAAAAGTGGGGGCTCAAAATAAAAAACGCCGAAATACGTGTCTCTTTATTTTCAACACATATTAATGAGAAAAATTGGGGGGCAACAATATTGACCCAACTGTCCGAAGTTGCCAAATTCCCAGGAATACCCCATATATTGTTTGGCAAGAAATGAAATCGTACTTCTTTACGTACGTGAAGATCCAAATCAATAGTTGACTGTGAGGACAGAGATTATACGTTAATTCGTCAATTGATGGACTCCAGATAATGTTGCCAAAAAACCGTGAAATATGATTTCAGATCGTTTCCGACTTCACATAGAAAGTGCTAGGCTGGGACGTAAATTTAAAAAAATTATAGACTTTTTTTCAATAACCTGGAAGATAACAGTGACTCGCGTCGTGAACCCGTGACCCTCGGTTCATCAGGCATGCTACCGTGTACATTGAAAAAACGTCGGCAATTTCCGCGTTCTACCTTGCGATCCCGCTTATTGCCAGCCCACCATGGCGGGCGGCGCGGGACGGGCGGGTGCCAAGCGCGCCGGCGAAACTTGAGGACGAGTGCGAATCGAGAAATCCGATTTCGACGGCTTCGCCCATGACGCTACGGAAGGCAAAATATAGATATAGGCGGATGAGTCTATGATACATATATCCGTGTGCGTATGTGTGTGTGTGTGTGTGTGTGTGTGTGTGTGTGTGTGTGTGTGTGTGTGTGTGTGTGTGTGTGTGTGTGTGTGTGTGTGTGTGTGTGTGTGTGTGTGCTGTGTGCGTGACAACAAACGAGTGTAAGCACAGCCCGTGCTCCGTTCGGATAGCGACATTGTTGTTGTTTTCGTTTCGTCTGACGTCTTACTCGTTGGCTTCAGTTTCGCGCGTAGGACGGTTTCTCTCTCTCTCTCTGTCTCGGTCTCTATCCCATTCTTTCTTTCTGTGTGCGGGCGTGCGCGCGCGTGTGTGGCTGTGTGTGTGTGTTTGTGTGTGTTAATATTCCCGTTAGTGCTTTCATTATCAAAAAAAAGTAATTTTATCCAATCGTGGATTCACTTTTAGCAACTGCGAAAGAAAAACATATTGTATTGCGAGTACCGTGAATTACGTTTCATTCAAAAAATGAGTAACTCGCAAGAAAAAATATGAGCAACGTCAATCGGATCCTCGTCATGTGTACCAGCGATATCGCGGCGGCGGCCAGAGCGGTTGGATTTTGCCGCTCAACCTCAGCTGTTAAGTGCTGTTAAGAACGCGTCACGTGACCCACTTACACTCTCTGTTTCGGCATTCCGGCCGCTACACGAACGGCGTTCGCTTCCCTGCCTGAATCGCATGCACAGGGGTGACACACAGTCCGCTCGCATACATCCTGAATGTAACTGGCCGCCGTGTGGCGCTGTCAACCACCTGGCCGGTGCGGCCGTAGCGGCGGCCGCGGCGGCTACGGCTATATCAGACGTATATTCAGAACATTTTTTTGTCATGTTTTTCTTTCGTTTTCATATGAAATTTTTGGTTGCTAAAAATGGTAAGGTGGGAGTGAGAAATAAACGAAATCGCTTAATCGAATTACCTGAAGACGCACACTTGAACACTGAATTATGATTCAACACTGAAAGCAATTATTATTTTTTCAATACACTTTTGAAAAGTATTCAATAAATCGTCGTCGTTGCATTCGTAGGTAAGACGGTTAAGTTGGTTAAGTTTATATTCTGACACCGCTGACGCGATTCAAACAAATCGGCCAGGTGGTTGACAGCGCCACACTGCGGAACAGCTTCGGCGGTTACATTCGGAATGCAAGTTTTTATATTAGAATGAGCCCATGTGTCACCCCCGTGATCGCATGCTATCCCCGTAAACGGTAGCACAATTTCCCCTCTTTCGCTCGGGTATTTTCGCCGACTTGCACTCTCTGTTTCGGGCTTTGGCCGCTACGGCGAAATGGCGCCACCACAATTTGAGTGAAACCCGAGCGCTGGCCATCTCCCTATTCATCTCTGGGTAAAGTCTCTCGTTGTTATTCGTAATATCACACTTAATATATCTCGCGTAGCGCGGTCGGCCTTGCAACGTGGTTCTCCTTTCAACGTTCGTACGTAAGTATAGGGTAAGTCAGGGGGGCCTAAGTACGGGTTAAAATTCGGTTAGAGAAGCGCAGTAGCACCTCTGGCGGCGAACTAAAAATTGCACGAGACTATACGAGTTAGGTGGGGATGAGTAGGGACAGAAATGGGGGTACGCATAGGTAGTGGGGCACAAGGCGAAAGCATCTGGCTGAGCGAAGCGGGCAATGCCGGGCCATGGTGGGCAAAACCCATCGACATATTGATATGGACTTATAATACTGCGAGAAAAAGTGAAATCGTAATAGAAAGAGAGGAGACTAGGTGGGTTTATTCCTCTCACTCTCTCTCTCACTGAAAAGAGAGAGAGAGAGAGATACACCTACCCTGTATTCTCTCTTTTTATTACGATTTCACTTTTTCTCGCAGTGTAATCGGTCCATATCTATATGTCGATGGCAAAACCAGAGGCAGCCAAAGCAGACAGTTGATGATTATGTTCGTTTGAAATTGTCCATGAGAGATTTTCTAGACGCGGTTAAAAAACAATACCCATATATTGACAACATTTTTTTACAGATTATTTATGCATATGATTATAAGTATATGAGAGATTCCACGTGAAACCGGCCACTTCTGACCCGACCGGTGTTCGATTTGGATCAAATTTTTTTTCCTCAAAGTACATGCTGACGACAACATTTGACAATTTTTTTAGATTTTTGCCGGCATTATTTATTTAGTAATGAATTCTTGAAAATGTCGTCAGCCGATTTTTCAACTGCAAATATCTCCAAGGCAAGATATCCAAATTTAATAGCTCGCACGTCAAAATATGCGGAATAAGGTCATCTTTTAGAAAAAAATATTAAAAAATTTTTTTACTGTTATATATATTACTTTTTTTACATCTAAATTACTAAAATCGACTTTCTGAAAAAACACCATCGTTTTTTTTTTCGAAACTTTTTATCCAGATTCCTTGTCCGATTGTCGAAATTTTGAGCCCTGAGTGAGAGTGGCAAATTCATATTTACTATTTTTTCACGAATTTCAAAGTTTATTGAAATTGGAAAACTACAAACTTCAATGAATATTCCACGAGTGTAGATAACAATTGAAGTCAAAATCATTCATTTTCGAGTCAAGCGATTCGATCAATCAATTTATTCAGGTTTAAATGATCGTAAAAGATTTCGATTCGGCAGAAGATGAATATTTAGTTGTTTGCGATTTCGCGGAAAATGACGCGTTTGTCGTCCAAGATACCGCACCAGGATTTCACTGGAATAATAACTAAGCAACGATATTTCCGGTCGTGATTTACTCGAGACGGAATGCTCAATCACCGCAGCTTGGTAATATTATCGGACTGCAACCACCATAATGAAATAGCTATCCACGTATACTGTAAAATTATTAGAAACTTTGCTAAGACACTATCGACGCCGACTAGAGTTTATTATTTTTCGGATGGTGCACCGCAGCAATTTGAAAATTATACTGACTTCGTCAACTTATATCACCATGAAGAAGATTTCAGGATTCAAACGGAGTGGCATTTTTTCACGACCACTCAAGGTAAAGGGCCGTTCAAGGGCCCGAGCAAGTTTGCAATTACCATCGAATCAACAAATACCTACGCCGCACGAGTTCTTCGAATGGGCTTCAAGATCAATCACAGTGCCAAATATAGAGGTCAAATTTTCACCTCAAGCGGATTATGAAGCAGCTGGCAAACAACTCAAATCACATTCTAGAGCGGCCAAACGGATACCAGAAACACAGAGAATACATCACATAATTCCAGAACCGAACAAAAGAGTTCACGTAAAAAATTATTCATCTTCTGCCGAATCGAAATCTTTTACGATAATTTAAACCTGAATAAATTGATAAATCGAATTGCTTGACTCGAAAATGAATGATTTTGACCTTAATTTTTATCTACACTCGTGGAATATTCATTGAAGTTTGTAGTTTTCCAATTTCGATAAACTTTGAAATTCGTGAAAAAATAGTAAATATGAATTTGCCACTCTCACTCAGGGCTCAAAATTTCGACAATCGGACAAGGAATCTGGATAAAAAATTTCGAAAAAAAAAACGATGGTGTTTTTTCAGAAAGTCGATTTTAGCAATTTAGATGTAAAAAAAGTAATATATATAACAGTAAAAAAAAATTTTAATATTTTTTTCTAAAACATGACCTTATTCCGCATATTTTGACGTGCGAGCGATTAAATTTGGATATTTTGCCTTGGAGATATTTGCAGTTGAAAAATCGGTTGACGACTTTTAAAAAAATTCATAACTAAATAAATAATGCCGGCAAAAATTTAAAAAAATTGTCGAATGTTGTCGTCATCATGTACTTTGAGGAAAAAAAATTTCATCCAAATCGAACACCGGTCGGGTCAGAAGTGGCCGGTTTCACGTGGAATCCCTCATATGTAAAAAAATCGGAAATATTAACAAATGGCGAAGATATTACATAATGAAGCAATTTATTTTTTCAACCTTGTAAAAGCTCTAACTTTTGAACGAAGGTTCAGATCACTGTGAAATTCTAACAACATATTCATAATATTATCACCTATCGTGTGAACCACAGAAACAAAAATTTCAATAACACAAAAAAAACTGTAAAAAATAAAATACCGATAGAACATTATTTAATTTAATTTTCCGCCGGTATTTGATTTTTTATATCACTTTTGTGTCATTCAAATTTTTGTTTCAGTGGTGCACACGATAGGTGATGGGACTAGGAATATGTTTAAAAAATGATGGGAGATGTTAAATTTCTGATTTTTTTTACATATACTTTATCATGTGCATAAATGATCTGTAAAAAAATGTTGTCAATGTATGAGTCATTTTTTTTAACCGCGTCTAGAAAAGTACCTTCGAAAATCCGCGCAATCGCGTCTATAAAGCCTTAAGGTATTTTTAATTTGTTCAAATATTTTTTTTAACGTACTTGCGGTGATAAAACAATATCCAAAATCTATTTTCGACGTGGAATTGTCTCAGCTCTCCGGAAAAAGGAAATAGAAAAATTCGAAGAATTCGACACAGGCCTTACAATAGCGGAACCTAAGTTATTCGTAATTGGCGCAATGTTGTTAATTGATCGGGTCCCCTTGATCGATTTCGAGTGAGATGCTCGTTCGTCTAACGTTGGCTTTAATTCAAAATATTTCGTCCTCTCAACGAACACAACGTCGATATTTGGCAGACTTTGATTTGTCCTCTCAAACGAATCGAAGTTCCGCTATTGTAAGGCCTGTGTCGAATTCTTCGAATTTTTCTATTGTTCAAGTTTTTGAAGAAGAATAAAAATTATTTTGCAATGAAAGGAATATTCCCAAGAAATATTAAGGCCTATTTTTAATTTCATTGTATAAATAATCGTATAACTTCTTCCTCTGCAGGATATTGGAAGTAGTCAAGACATTGAATTTCTATGTAAAAGACAAAAATCTGAAACGATCGATTGCTCATGAGGATTGAAGAAGAATTTATACATATTGAATGGAGAAAATAAAATTTCGTTTATCATTGCATTTTTGAACTTTCATCGATTCTAGCAGTTTTTACAGAGATCCCACCGTGAATTTGACGTATTGTACGTGGAATTTTCTCAGCTTTCTGAAAAAAATATTGAAAAAAAAAATCAGACACGCGCAATGGCCGAAAAATAGCTTTTTATCATTAAAGCTTGATTTTGATAGCTTTGTGTTAGTGACCAAACTGAGAATCAATATTTTCTTCAGCAAGTTGAGAAAATTTCACATAGAAATGCATTCTAAGTGTCATTTTAATTTTGCGATACAATACTATAAAATTGAATTGAAAAAAAAAAACGGAGGTGTCACGAGATGCCTTTGATTACTACAGCCGAAATAATGGAGGAAAAAATCTGAAAAAATCCAGGCACATATCTGTCATCAAGGACTACGTCCCAACAAAATTTCAAAAGCATCCGAGGGGGTTGGCCCGTACCGATGCCTATAGTTTATGGAACTCTTCGTATATATGTTTCATGGTATTCACATAAAAATAAAAATACTTGACAGAAAAGAAACGAAAAAAATGAAAAAACGCCTTATTTGGCAGCTGCTATAATAATAAAGAACAATAACTGAAATAATGAAGGATTTGTTTTTTAATATGCAATTTGGGCTCCGTAAATATTATAGAGTCGGGCTGACGGACTCAGCTCGATGGCCGATCGAGTTCATCTTTCTGCACGATACTACCAATGCATGATACTTAGACCCTGATGAGGGTTGCGAAAAACACCTCAAATTTTTTTTCGGCTGGTCACTCCAATAATCATTACATAAATATAACAACATAAACATGCAACGCAATTATGCGGAAGAAGCAAAAAAGTTATATTTGAAATCGAAATTGTAATACAAAATTCATTTATTACATTTACATTTTTATATTACATTCGGATTTTGTTTTATTTTTATTATTTTTACACTTAATTTTTCTTATTTATCACATTTTTTACAGGCGCGGGGAATTTTAAACTTCTGCCAAAAGACTGAAATTCCTTTACATTTTTTCCGCGACTAGTCTCGAGAAGTTCCATACTTGATTTCCTCTTTTGCGACTGAATTATCTCTTTTTTGTTTTTATTCGATTTTAATTTCTCTTCTTTGCGTAACGAGTTGGTGACGTTTATTTCTTTACGCCACGAGTGAATAATTTTGGCGATGACAATATTCGTCAAAACGTTATTGAATCTCGTGTGATATTCGTCCCATTCCTTTGGTGCCAAGCCAATCGTTTTATAATCGATGTTCCTGCACAAAGACTCCCGAACATTTCGCCAATACATTTGATACGGAAGATTTTCACACGACAGAAGAACTATTTTGCAGGAACATCGATTATAAAACGATTGGGTTGGCTCCAAAAGAATGTGACGAATATCACACAAGATTCGTTAACGTTTTGACGAATATTGTCATTGCAAAAATGATTCACTCGTGGTGTAAAGAAATCAACGTCAATAACTCTTTACGCAAAGAAAAGAAATTAAAATTAAATAAAAACAAGGAAGAGGTAATTCAGTCGCAAAAGAGGAAATCAAATGTAAAACTTCTCGAGACTCGTCGCGGAAAAAAATTCAAAGGAATTTAAGGCTTTTGGCAGAAGTTTAAAATTCCCCGCGCCTGTAATAAATCTAATAAAAAAGAGAAATTAAGTGTAAAAATAATAAAAATTTTAAAAAATCCGAATTTAATATAAAAATGTAAATGTGATAAATGAATTTTGTATTACAATTTCGATTTCAAATACAACTTTTTTGCTTCTTCCGCATAATTGCATTTCAAGTTTGTTGTGTTTATGTTGTTATATTTATGTAATGATTATTGGGGTGACCAGCCGAAAAAAAATTTGTGTTTTTCGCAACCCTCATCAGGGTCAAAGCATCATGCATCAGTAGTATCGTGCAGAAAGATGAATGTGATCGGCCATCGACCTGAGTCCTTCAGCCCGACCTTATAATATTTACGGAGCTCAAATTACATATTAAAAAACAAATCCTCAATTATTTCAGTTATTGTTCTTTATTATTGTAGCAGCTGCCAATAAAGGCGTTTTTTGATTTTTTTCGTTTCTTCTCTTTCGAGGATTTTCATTTTTATGTAATTACTATGAAAAATATACGTACAAAAGATCTGTTTTGGACGTGAAATTGTCTTGGCTATTCGAAAAAAATATTAATTTTTCATCTCGACTCGATAAAATATGTTAAAATCGAATTAGAACCATAAAAATCGGTTTTGCGCATATTGATCCCGCTGTACCAGCTAACACAGTATTTGCAGGAAAGAGCGGGAAGAGCCACGAGCAGCAGCGTCGTTCTCTTCGGTTCGCACACACATGCTCATTCTTCTCCTTGCTTCTCCTCACACGTACACTCCCCACTACTCCGTCTCGACCGCGCGATTTCTCCTTCAACTCCTCTGCTCGGTGCTCACTGAAAGCATCGGGGTGGGGAAAAACTCTAACATTTCGTCCTATCTGCTTAGGCCCCCCTGGGGTAAGTAAAAAGTATTACAGCGCTAGTCATATCAGCAACTCAAAAACTTCGTGAGTCGGAAAAAGACTAAAGTGCTTTCTCCAACGGAAGTGACGTTGAGCGCGACGCATGCGCAATGTCGTTGGCGGAAACGCGGTTTAACGGTAGTTCGTCGGTTTGCCGCGTGCCACTGTGGCGCTGTGGCGCTCGAGCGCCGTGTTTAAATGTGGTGGATGGTACGCCACACAGATACATAGATTTGAACAATTATTTCACTTCGTCTCGGCACAGGTTCGACTTATTCTATTCAGACGCCCGATTGGTGCCTGTGAATCGTTTGACCCGCCAATGATCTGGATTTCGGAATTTCGATCTACACCCTCGCAGTGAGTTCATCGAGTCCTTACTGTAGCTTTTATCCACTGATGCTACAGCCATCGGAAGACTTTCCTTCCGCTTGCGGCTATTGGCGGCTGAGAACTTAATTTACTAGGCTGGTGAGGAGAACGCGGGGCTTCGATTAACTTTACACAATTTCCCCTTTTAAGATAACTAATTTATTTTCATATTTAAAAAATTACATAAGGAAGAAACGTTTATATTTTATTTCGGAGAAACCCTTGCTATACTCAGTAATACGGTTTATGGATGTTTTGAAACATTCTGAATATGTTGACTCAATGACATCTGATAAATACAATTTTATCATTACATAGCTTTTCCTATGATGAAAGGAAGCTCACTCCCTTGCGTGCCAATGACGAATGGATTAATCAACAGCGGTGGCGTGGACTGATTTCCCTGCGATATCGACAACCTGGTCCTATGAGAAGACAGAGGCAACTACTACAGTCTAATCGACATTTCGACGATCCTGATCGTTCCTCATCGTCGTGAGGATGCGAGTCAGGGTCGACGCTAGAATCCTCGGAAGGATCGTCTGCAGAAACCTCGAACGAAATTTCGGGTTGTTCGCCTGTAACAAGTGCTGGACTGCAACGAAAAAAATGTTTATTAAATTATCACAAGGAGTGAACACATTTAGAGTGTAATGTGGATGACGTTTACCATGACATTAACGACAAATAAATAACATCAAATACATCCGCATTGATTCGTTTTGGATGAATCGTAATCACCTGATCTCGTCGCTGTCTTCGGAGCCGCTACCAGGACCATACAACGGCGAGCATGTTGCAAGGTTGAAGATTGCGGCTTGCCACGCAATCAAACCGAGTAATTCAACTGCCGAAACAAATGTGAATATATTTATTCGAATACAACTCTCTAGGAGTCCAAATGCATATGTAAGACCAGTCACTTGCCGAAGTGGCCGAGAATTGAAAATTTGCCAGTAGGCAGTTGGTTAAATTTTCATCATCAACTATCGCAGTAAATTTAATTTCATGAGGGTGACCGAAAAACGAAAAAATTTACGCGATGACAACCGAACGTATAACTCACATCAGGAAAGGTAATAGAAAAGGTAACAAGGCAGACGAGTTTTTGTAACACAAACATTTATAATGTAATGGATTATCTTTTACTTACGAATACGCATTTTGAATGCAGTCGCGGATCCACAGCCTTTCTTAGCGACGTATAAATGAAAAGAATACAATTTTCGTGAGTGCAATCACGCTTGCTGGGAATTTTCAGTCAATATGCTACAGCAGGACAAGCGCGAAGCTTTATACCTTTTCGGAAAATTAAGGCGGCGTGACCAGAAGTAACGGAGAATAGGTGGGAGGAAGCGTTGCCGACGTTATCATACAAGCTCAGGCCTACAAATGATGATGTCAACATTTTTCAGTGGAAGCACATATGAAAATCTCACGTACACGGAGGAAGAAAGCTTAAGCCATGTTTCTTGTATTTTGCATAATCGCAGTTACCATATAATAGAGCGAAATTACTTTGGTTAAGATATGAGTTATACATGGCTTGGTGATAAGTCGGCTAAAAAAAAAATTAGTGATGTAGGATAAAAAAAATGGGAGAGAAAAATCATTTATGAAGAATTCCTTGTAGGATCTCATGCATGACCGAAAAAACGGAAGAAGCACTTTGAATCTTTCAACTTGAAGCTTGTTTTGCATCAATAATCATCAAATAATATAAACCCGATTAGTGTAGCGTGGGGTCGATTTCACCCAAGCCTAAATTAAAAATTTTCCACAGTTCACTTGTTTATTGTTATTTTTATTATTAATAATTCCAGAAACTTTATATTTCGAAATTTCATCGTAAAGTAGAAACTTTGAGCTTCATTTATGAACTTTCCCTGATTTTAAGGATGGCATTTACTATTTTTTTAAACCTTGGGTCGATTCAACTCCAGGGTACACTTTCAGAGTGCGAAAAAAAAGATACCTTAAACGGGTAATCATAAATGCTTTGATATTGTTTTTTCATGCTATTTAAAGATAGTTCATACTAATCGTACAAAAAAACGTTATATATCAGTGAAATTTGATCGCCAAACCGAATAACTTTACAAAAACGAATTCTCGCGATATAACGATTTTATGTTGCGATCCCTTCATGAGAACGAACAAACCGATTCAAGAAATAATAATTATCAGGTTACGCTCAGGCTTCAATACTATTCTAGGCTTAATAAATTTGCCTGAAGTTAGGAAGTGAGGTGGTTTGGGCCAATTTACATCCATTTTTTGGGTCACGTATTATGATATTGATAAAAAGTAGAAAACGTTTAAGGGGTCTGGTAACCCTGAAATTTCTTTTAAATTTAAAAGAATTTTTTTAAAATTAACCCTGAACTGTAACGAACATTTTAAGACCTGTTGCGTATCGAAACACTCAAAATTGGCCAAGTTACAGGCATTTTTCGACAGGAAGGTTGAGCCACTGCGGGCGGTCGACCGCGCGGTCCGACCCTTTTTCAAAACTTGCACGGGTTAGCTCATGCCGCTGTCGTATTGTGTCCTTTTATATGATGAATCATTTACTGTGTTATTATTTACGATGATACCAACATTTACTATGATAGTCAAAAACGGGCCCAAGACTCTCAATCAGCTGCCGAAGGAGTCGTCTATGGTCCAGAGATCGGTGATTGAAGGTAAGGATCGCGAAAAATCGCGCCGTCAGCTGAATAACTGCACGGTTACTTTCTTTTGCGATTATCTCGAAACTACATTTTTTGACCTGGTATCTTCGAGATCTCGGAAACTACCCGTTCGATTGCTTTCAAATTTTTTACTGAACATTCTTAGTTACATTATCTACAATGTCACGTAGGATTTTTTTGATAACTTGATTAGTTTTCTTTTTATTAATGTTTTTGCTTGAAAAAATTCGGTAAAAAATGAAATTTTTTATTTCCGATTCACCATAATTTTTCTAATGGTCGAAAAAAAAACGGCTACGCCACATTGTAGTCACACTACTTAACAATAAACTGAATTTTTTTTTTTTCAGATGTACCATAACCGAGTACCAGGTGGGACAAGGACCGCGCGTATCGTGCGGAGGACCTCCGCGGCAACCAGCATCACGGCCCCATTTTTTAATATTTTCAAATAAAATGTTACAATGTTATTCTTGAAACCCTTTATGATATTGAGTTGGAAAATAAAAATATTCCGGCCCATAGTTTCAAATTAATTAATTAAAAATAAAAAGTGCATTTTTCGGTTCGCCAGGGTGGCGAGATGCCTTAAGCCAATATTTTGTAGCATTATTTCGTAGTATTTGGCCTAGAAGATGTTCCAGAGCGTCATCTTTAATCTGAACAATAATAATTGTCTTTGTTTTCCAAACAATGATAAGTCTTACTAGTAGGGAAAAGCACTTGATCCGTTTTGTTCACAAATAACCGATGACTTGAGAAAAAAAAATTTCTAGAAAACTTGCAAACGAAAAAAAATATGAGTCTCTTCTTTTTTCAATGTAATAATGGTGGACTTACGTTTTTGTCAGCAACATCAACTTATCTAGTAAGGTCCATCTCATTTATTTCAACCCGCGTGGACGAATTTCGGCGATTCCATGTCTCGAAACGTCGTCGCCAATCGAAATTACAAAAATCTGACTTTATCGATTCTTTCGAAAAAAGACTCTTTTTCTATTTTGCCTCTAAACAGGGATTGGACGGTTCAAATTCCAAACCTTTAAACGTTCGTATGGATTGAGGTGACTGGCGAACATTTTTTTTCGACGATTTTTGCGTCGCGTATTGGGTCAAAATATCTTGCGTCCGTAGAATCGTGCTGAAAGGTCAGCTCGTCAGCTGGTCAGGTCAGGACCATGTTTAAGGGTGGTGCCGGATTCATAAAGTTTTCACGTTTGAAACTTTCAAAAATCATTGCCACCCCTAGTGCAAATTGAATTTTTTCCGATTTTTCTGTTAGATATACAGTTAAAGAATTTATATTTCTTATTTCTCTTCATGTTTATTTTTTAATTTTTATATCGAAATAAGTCGGAAAGTAAGTCCGATTTTCGTGGCCGTCGACTATTTTAAAGTGTCTAGCTTCCGTAGAATGGTGGAGAACGATGAGCCTGATCGCAAGATTTTGAGGGGTAGCCCAGATTTTTGAAACTTTCAACCGTGAAAACTTTAGAAAACCGGTGCCACCAGTCAAACTGGTTCGAACGAGCTCATAGCTTAGTACGATTCTATTGATGCGAGACACCCTTTTGCGCCGCGTGAAAATCGGCGAATTTTTTTTTTTTGGCTGGTCACCCTAACATGTATGTATTTGGATGTGTCTCACGATGGTAGTTATTCGGATCATGTTCGAATTTTGATTTGGACGGCTCAGCTATCGTTTTCAAGGGCAAACAAAATCCCCAAGCCTTTTCTAAACGTTTTAGTCCACTTTTAATCATTGCTTTTAACCAGATAAAGTTTCTCATGAAAAATATATGCAATTTTGGCAGGGCAAGGCATAAGAATTTTCGGCAGGTCAAAAACCAACGTTCGAGACCAGGCGTGAAATTAAAAAAAAAACAAATATGTTTTTTGACACGGTACTAATAAATCTTTAGATTATATAAAAGAAGACACCAGTCCGAATTTCTGTGTAAAGGATGTTCTCGTGTTTAGAAATGAGCCCCATTTTTTATCCGTCGTTTTGTTTTTGCCATCGGAACCAAGAGTACTATCGGGAACAATACCTATAGTGCTAGGATTCGCATTCCATAAAAATGTTATGGCATTGTTTTCGTTAAATTTTTATTGGTTTATCACTGCGGCGGTTCTTGTATCACCTCACACCTGCTGCAAAGGCCTTGATCCTATTTTTCTGCATTACGTCAATGCTGGACAAATTGATTTTCGACGTGACCGATATTTTTTTTAGTGCTCGAAACGAGGTGTCGACGTGATCACGACTCCACGAGTCTTCCGTGCGTATTGCTTTATTAATCTTCTTGTCATTTTCGCGGTTTACTTGGCTATTCTCTTCAGATCCGGAAAATGCTCGTCTAATAACATTCACATTTATTTTCTATCTGATTTGCCGTGGATAATACTCGTCGAACGACGATAGTCATCTTTCGTGCCCTTGATTTAACGGAGGGCCATGTCTACTTTAACGTCAGAGGAAGTCCGGAATACGTCTCCGGACTATCTAAGATTTCCGTTTCCTCGTAGAAGAATTATATTTTCATTTCTGTTTTTTTCATGGAAAACGCTTATAGAAAGGATTTTTCCCTCTAATATATGGGGGATTCCACGGGATCTCAGTCGACTTCGACCAGTTGAGTCAAAGTTCTTGCCCCAGAATTTTTTTCATCAATAAATGTTGAAAATGAACAGACACGTGATTGAGCGTTTTTCATTTTCAAATGAAGTTTTCAAGTATTGGCCGTATTTCGTCGTTCAAATCGATATATCTTAGCCACGGTTCGTGACGAAATTGGAAACCACACGGCTTTTTGATCCGTTTTTGTATGTTCCATACGATGGAAATATTCATGGTTATGTTGTTTTAATGTAACGATTGGTTAATGACAATTGAAAATTAAAAATGAAATAAAACCTTTAATGTGGTATGAGTAGAGACACGAGTCCACGGGTCTTCCATTTGTGGTGGAATCTCAATCCTCTGTCTGACCCTTTAGCTTCACTCCGTTCTTTTCTTTAGAACCAGCAAATATTTCGACTCTAGCTAACTATTGATTTTTATTTGATTTTTCGTGAATGATATTTTGGTTCTTGTATTATTTTTTTCCAGTACCGACACGATTATAGACAGAGATTGCGATCGGATTCAAGATTTTTGGAAGCCGTTTTAAGCGGGTTTTGAAGAGCTGTAAAATGGACTTACTGGACCGACGTCGCAATGAAACTCACGGAGGTATTCTTAGTTGAATGAAAACGTCAAGGTCTCCCCATGTTAATCAAATGGAAAAACGAATATATAAGCTGCCAATTTCGTTCTGGGTATTTGAGGGTACTTTCTATAGATTTTTCACTACCCGTAAAAAAAAAAAAAAAAAAAAATCAGCACAGCCTAATGCACACATATGCAGAGATTATTTAAAAAGATTCAGCAGAATCCGAATTTTCTATACGAAGAACCTTTTCATGTTTGGAAATTGGCCGAGTTTCGTTATCCGTCGTGATTCTTAGCTGACGGAACCAAGAGCATCATCAGAAACAATAGCTGACGTGATAGAATTTGCAATCCTGAAAAATGTTATGACATGGTTTTAGACGCATTATAATTGTTTTACTACTGCGGTGGTCTTGTTATTACGTCACACCTGCTGCAAAGGCCTCTATTTTATTCCTTCAAATTACGTTAATGCTGGACAAATTGATTTTCGACGTGACCAATGATTTTTTATTGCTTAGAACGAGGTATCAGGATGGTCACGGGTCCACGAGTCTTCCGTATGAGTTACTATCGTAATCTTCTGCGTACCTTTCGAGCTTAACTCGATTATTCTCTTCAGATCCGGCTAATATTTTAATCGGAGCATCGACCACTATCTGACACCTTATTACACGCCGAAATTACTTTCCGAACGATAATTGACGTGTGGTTATAGTCGAATTGACTCACCATCATGCATACCCCAGCGTCATTGATTGTGCAATGACCAATGGCCAGGATCAAAATTCTATCATGAGATTTTAAAACTAGACATGTCAAGCTCAAAAATGCTTCTCCATTCATTTCGAAACGACAATTTTTCATGACGTTACAGTCACGCAAAAATCATGTGAAAGAATGGAAAAATCTGCCGCTTCTTCAATTTTTTTGATGCGTGTATATAAAATGGAAATAATGGAGAGAATAATGGAATGCAAAATAAAGAGACGCACTTGTGGAGAATCAAAAGGCTGATGTTTTAACTATTTCCATACATTAATTAGAGAATTATAGCGTTCACGTTATGCACAAAAACAAAATGAAGGCTTTCGGGCAACACGTGTGAGTTGATAATCGCACTGGAACACGAAAAAACAATTTAAAAAAAAAGCGAACGATTTGCCATAAAATTCTTGCTCACAGCTAATTCCAGCACAATACGACTCATTTCTGATATGCCGGTTCGTTCCTACAACAGAAAGTCGCGACGGTTAGGAAATCTAAAAAAATATAAAAATACGAGCACTCTTTATTTCTTAATTTTGGATTCTCGTGGGCAAAGTGTTGATTTTTGCGCAAATTTTTTTAATCGATTACATAGGGGAAAACTCATTTCCCTAATTTAAGTAAGCTTTCAACGGCGATTTTAATTGATATATCCCTTTCCGGACTCAACGAAAATTGGCTAAGCATGTATTACTCAAAAAACATAGCCAGCGTTCGGATTAGGACAGACGGGCTTGTAGAAAATGGCAAGGTAGAAGAATGCCAAAGGCAGGTATTTCGTCCATTTGCGTAAAATAACTTGAGAATTATAGCGTTGACGTCGTACAGAAAAACGAAATGAAGGTCTTCTGGCGGCACGTGTGAGTTGATAGCCGCACGTGCACACGAAAGAACAATAAAAACAAGCGAACGATTTGCCATGAAATTGAACGATTTAACGAACTTACCTGTAAGTGATGTTCGATCGTAATTGTATGTAGCGCCTCTTCCGAAAGATCATCGTGTAGTACCCGTACTCGCCGGTAGAGTAACCTCAGTTCAAAGTCTAGGGACTTTTTTCCCTCAGGGTGCGCTGATCCTGTGTTCTCCTCCGACATATTCATACTTTAAAGTGTAGCCACAATCCACTGGGGAAACCTCCTCCCTGGAGATGGGCATTGCACTATACAGTTTTTATAGTCAGGATGGGACTCTGACCGTTCGGAAGAGGCGCTACATACAATTACGATCAAACATCACTTACAGGCAGTGTTGGGCAGCCCCGAAGTACATTTGTACTTGAAGTACCGAATAAGTACAAAGTACAGCTGTACTTTGTACTGCGGGAACGCCGCAGTACGCAGTACAGCTGTACTTTGTTCTGCCGGAACCCCGGAGTACGCAGTACAGCTGTACTTTGTACTGCGGGAACGCCGGAGTACGCAGTACAGCTGTACTTTGTACTGCAGAAACTCGGGAGTACGCAGTATAGCTGTACTTTGTACTGCGGCGACGCCGGAAACGGAACGCCCGGAACGTCGGTTGTTTCCGGCGTTGCCGCAGTACAAAGTACAGTTGTACTGCGTACTGCGGCGTTCCCGCAATACGAAGTACAGCTGTACTTTGTACTTCGTGCTTCTGAAGTACAGATTTGCCCATCACTGCTTACAGGTAAGTTCGTTTAATCGTTTAATTGTATTTCGCGCCTCTTCCTCGAGATCATCGTGTACATGTTTAAAGTTATTGTGGCTTTTATCGTATTTTATCTGCGTTTGTTTCACAGTATTAAACATAAATAATCAATCTTTAAGAATTGCCCTTGCATAAGAGTTATTATTTTGTGTTATGGGGCGATAGTAGAATCTAGCAAATGTTTCCGATCTATCAGACCACCCAACCATTTTCCGAATAACATCAATGTCAACTCCCTTAGCTTTAGCAGCAGATGAAGACGCATGCCTGGTGCTATGAACCGTGAAAATGTACGTATCAATTCCGCTTTCACCTAGCGTCTTTTTAACCCATCTGCTTAGGCTCTGAGATCCGACGGCCTTATAAGGACGTTTTGTCGAGATCAAAAGCGATTCACACGTCCCTCTAATCGCTTTTGTCCGATCTATATAACTCTGAACAGTTGTAACTGGACAAATAGCTTTATCTTCATCGAATACCGGTAATTTTATGAGGGGCTATTTTTTATTCAGTCCGGACGTCTTTATCTTATCTAAGATCTCGATGCACAGTGCCTTTCGCTGCAATTTCATATTTTTAATGCGAATCAAGGCTAACGTTCGCATTCTTTGACCTGTGACCAACGCGAGCAGTGTCACAGCCTTCATTGCCAGCTTGTCTAATGGCATATCTTCACTCTTACCGAGGCTCCTAAGGTAGTCTAATACTATGCGTGGGTTCCACGTACGATCATATTTAGGCTTCGCTGGACGAGTCTCAGCTTTTCCTTTAAATAGTCTCCGAATGTTGTGGTCCTGCCCTATGTGTGGCCCAACAATCAACGATATGGCCAATCGGAGAGTATTGAGCCAGCTGTAGGCAGCTCCTTTCTTGAATTCCTCGGCTAACGCCTTTAAAACATCCGCATCATTGGTTTGTATGGATCGATCTTCTCTCTAGCACAGAATTTTCACCATTTTCGCTGAGCACTTTCATATTGTTTCAGGGAAGATTCTCGTATCGAGTTCATCATAATATCTCTGGCTTCTTCTGGAATATTACCTAGCTCAAATGCTCTCCGCAAACAATCCCGGCTACCCGGGTAAGCTGCTTCCACAGTGGATGAGGATACCTGTTGAGAGACAGAAGTAAAGATTTCTTAGGGCCGATCTTAATAATTTCACCGGTAACAAGCGCAGGGCCGGCGGAAGAGCTTGAGCCCGGGTGTGGAGTAAACGGAGGGGCGGGGGAGGGGGTAAAACGAGGGGAGGGAGTAAAGGAGGGGAGATGAAAAAATAGAATAAAATGACTACGATTTTACGATGCGATTTGGTAATTATTTACTTTTACGGCTTTTTCGAATTTTACAGTTTTTGAACATTTTTTTCGGAGGATCTTTGTTTGGTTCTATACATGAAGAATCAGATGGGAGAGGTTAGAAAATGTTATCAGGAATCCTGATAATCAGAATGAAATGTTATCAGGATTTCTGATAACATTTTCTGATAAATTCTATCTAAAAAATAAATTCGTATAAGAGTATATCTATGTCTAAAGATCGACCATGTGCGTATACACATACAAAATCGCTATGTGGTTAAGTCTTCTTTGAAGCATCGTGAACCGCAAATAACTTTTCAGACGTCGTAGAGTCGGAAACAATCGTTCGTTAGAGCATGACGATCACGGAATCGTCAAGAGCAAACGGATGTAACGTGCGTATTCAGGCACAAGGTCAACGCTCCATTCTTTTCCTTTAAAAAATTCGACAATTGCTTCCAAATTCTTCACTTCCGTTTTATTACATTTTACCGCGTCCAAAAACATTTTCCGATCCGATAAGAGTCTTTCTACGTCAAAATCGGTTTTATAAAAATCTAAGATCTTTTCTTCATCGGTAGCAATGCCAATTGCAAACAATTCTAACGATTTAAAAACCCGATGACCTTCGGTGATAAATCTCGTCTCTAAAGACGCCGTAACTTGATCGTATATGGTAAAATACTTTTTTCGGTACCACTCGTGTGGATTTTGAAAAACGTAATTTTCTGACTGGCCTTGATCGAGGCGCCTTGGAATTTTTCGCGCACGAGGCAGCTTTGGGCCACCTATATCGAAATCTGTAACGTTCTCAATAAATTTCCGACTCTTTTCCCAGATAACGTCGAATTTCAAATCGCGAGAAGAATTGAGATGTAACGACACGGCTGGCATGAACGAGAACAAAGGCTGCTTCCCCTTCGCTGCGTTAGTGTCTTTGAATGGCACCAACACGGATAATAGCGCACTATACATGAGTAGTCGCAGACATCGACACATAGATATGGACTGCTGATGTCGCGAGAATAAGCGAAAACGCAATAGAGAGGAGACTAGGGTGGGTCTAAGCCTCACTCTCTCGAAGTTAAAGCTGATTGGTCGCAATCATTCACGATGCATGAGATGGAGAGAGATAGGCCCGTTCTAGTTTCCTCTCTTTCTGTTGCGATTTCACTTTTTTCGCGCATTAGCAGTCCATATCTATACGTCGATGGTCATTCTTCCCGCCCATTCCCGCCATCGATTTCTGATTCGCTGGGCTTACACTCATAGTTTACATGATCTGTCACCGATGCAGAGAAGCACAAGCGTGTGGTGCTGTTTACAAAAAACAAAAAAAAAATTTTAAATAAATAAAATTTACAGAAAAAAATCAACGCTCGAGAATTTCGCGTGTGGAATTCCATACCCGGGAATTTTTCGGGTGTGGAGTTGTCTATACCCCCCATAGGTGTTCCGCCGTCCCTGAACAAGCGAGAGAAAATGTGGATTCCACGGTTGAGCCGGCCAGCCCGGCACAATCATGATACCCCTCGCTCCCTCCTCCCTCACTTTTCTCAATACCCGAAGTATGAGCACAAATGGAGGAAAAGCGTAGAAAAGAGAGAACCGCGACCAGTTAATTGTGAATCAATCTACTGCTTCACTCTGTGGGTCTCGAAACCACGATACATAACGACTACATTTGGTATTTACGCGAGACGCAAAAAGGTCGATATCCGGTTGCCCAAGCGCGTCCACTATTTCATCGAAACCCCAATCAGCTAATCCGTACTCCGTCTCGTCTTATAATTTCCTTGACTCGAAGTCAGCCTCGACATTGTCTTTAGTGTTAATGTAAGAAGCCGTTATCGAAATCAGACGTATCTCACACCAATCCCAAATCCGTCTCGCTAAAGCGTTAAATCTTTCGAATCGGATACCACCCATCTTGTTGATGTACGCGATCACAGTTGTATTATCCATCCGAAGAAGGATATTACAGTCTATTTCGTTTTTGACGAAACATTTTCGAGCAAAAAAAGCCGCCATCAACTCTAGAACATTTACATGAAGCGATCTTTCTTCCTGACTCCAAAACCCATGTGTCTTTTTATTTCCGCATACGCCCCCCATCCAGGCAGGGAAGCGTCGCTAAAAATTTCATACTTAAATTCTTTTGTTTTGAACGAGTTGTACGGTGAGCGTATGGCTCTCAACCACCAGGAAAATTCCGGTTTCAGCGAGTCCGGGATCGTCGTCACGCGCTCGTAACAGCCAGAATTCTTTTCCAGAGCCAAATATCGTACCCTCTTGAATCTCTTCGTGTGGCCCAGACCATATTTTATTGCCGGACAACACGCCACCAGTGTACCCACGAATTTCGCGAGTTCGCGAATTTCACAAGACAGTCGTCGTTGAAAACTTCGAATCAAAGTTTCTACCTTATCCCTCTTGTCGATTGGAAGTTCTAGAATCATCTTTGCGGAATCGAAAATGAAGCCTAAAAATCTGCACCTTTTAACCGGTATTGATTTACATTTTTCCTCATTTAAGACGAAACCCAAGGTCCTTAAGCTTAAGCACACTTCTTGAACATTTTGCTTACAGTCTTCGAAAGATTTACCAATTATTAATATATCATCCAAATATGCCACCAAAAAGAGGCCCTTCTTACGTAGCTTCGCTACGATAGGCTTGAGGATCTCGGTGAACGTATAAGGTGCGGTGGCCAGACCAAATGGTAAATAGACAAATTCATATTTATTATGGTTAAAGCAAAATCTCGAAAACTTTCGATCCGATTCCGCAATAGAGATCATGCAATAGGCATCCTTTAAGTCTATTGTTGCGAGAAAGTCGCCTTTTCCGATAAGATTCATCGCTGATTTTCTGTCCTCCAGCTTGAAATGATAAGACTTAACAAACGCGTTTAATTTTTTTCAGATTTAAAATAAAGCGTTTTCTCCCGTTTGGTTTTGGAACCCAAAAAAAATCGGAAACAAATTGCCCTTCTAACTCGCTACATGGACAAATGGCTCCTTTCCATACTAACTTATCTATTAGCTCGGATAGTTCCTCCCGCTCTTTTTCCAACCTTTGTGGCTCAGAAACATTTCCCTGATAAGGCCTCGTCTCAAATGCTATCTGATAACCTTCTATCCACGACAGAACTAATCGGTCGGTTGTCAACTCTCTCCGTCTATCTTTGAAATACCGTAAACGGCCTGCAATTAGACCTACATTTCTTTCTACCATCTTCGACGGGATTGACCCTCCCGTCTGTAAGTTGAGCGGTAGTGGTCCTCTTGCCGTCGGTTCCTCGAGGTGTTTTGAGCGCCCCGAAAATGTTTCGCTGGCGTCTGTTTCTTCCCGCCCTGAACCGGCGCCCCCTAGTGGTGTCCACCTGGTGTGCGCCGGGGCGGCGCTCGGGAGTTTTTTGAATTCTTGGCGGTTAACGGTGTTCGCTTGATGCTTAGTTCCTTTGACGTATTCTCAAGAGTTTTGGCAGCCTTGATCCTGTCTTCGACCTGCTTGCCGAATAGCCATTCACCCGGAACAGATGCATTGAGTACGTCCTTAAACGACGTATTAATATTTGCGAGAATCAAACTTCGACGAATTAAAGATTCGTCTCGCTGGAGGTCTGTGAGGATGCGTCCCGAGTCGCTCCGTTTTTCGAGAATATTTAATTTATCTTTTTCTCCGCTAATAATCTCGCGGAAAACGCTTCCGACTGCCGCTATGGCCGCCGCGGTCTTCTTTTGTTTAATAACAATTCTTTCGTCTCTCTTGGCCGTGCTTTCACCCAGGGTAGCCCTGACTTCCGGATTGACGACCGGTGGATCGATAAAAACAGCATTTTCCGGAGGCGGATATTTTTTGACAATTTTTTTCTCGCTCCTCCGTCGGTAACCCGTTCATCAATATCTCTTCCCAACGAACCATTATTTCAGTAGGGATCCTTACAGCAAGTTGTCGATCCTCCGTTATTCGCTTGCCCAAAATCTCGACGATGCGTGAATCCAGATTTTCTTCACCTATATCCTCCGCCTCAGGTGCCCGCGACTGTCCTGCCGGCACTGAGCTGTCATTGGGTACCTCTGTTACGACTTCGACATTTTTAGGGGACCTTTCCCTTTGCGACACGGGTACGATGCGAGACGTGTTCGTTCTTGAAGAAATTATACTATTCCTGTCCTTCTCGTAATGATTTTCATCCGAAAGTACCTCCCTGGCACTGCTCGTATCTGACGATTCGGAATCTGTCTCATGATGGTGACCTGTTACACACAAGATAATTTCAGTCAGATGAGTAATTCGCAGATAATAACCTGTGTGAACAATACTCTTTGTTTTACGCGGGCTACGCCCTTCCTCAGTCGGGTTAGTCCTCTCTGAGTTGTAAATTTGTCGAGTCCAAACGAGAGAAAAAAAAACTTCCGTTTTTTGAGGCATTCGGTAGGTTAGAGCCTGACCAAGCACTCTGAATTTTCCCAACGGGGGAAATTTTCATTTCGTCTTGTGACAGGTTAGAGCCTGTACAAGAGATCTTTCCGTTGATGGAGCGAACGTATTCCTCCAAAGCTTCAACAGGTTAGAGCCTGTGAACTGCTTTTCCGGACCTCCAGAGAACGAAAGAATATTTCGTATGCGGGACAGGTTAGAGCCTGTGTTAGCATCTCTCTATCTTCCGAGCGTGTTGCCGTACGGTTTTGGAACCTTCCTTCCGAAGCAGCACGGCGTAACCTAACCTAAAAGGAGAATCGTACTAACGCCGATATCGTTTTTCCTTTTAAAGACGTTCTAGTCGACGAATCCGTTTTTCCAAATGGTCCTTCTATTTATCCAGCTCCTCGGAGCGTTCTCTGCGCCCTTTTTTCACATTTTCCTTTAGAAATCAAAAAAACTTTTTCGCTATTCACGCAGATAACTGTGGTCTTCCAGCACTAGAAGAAGGATGAATATGTCGGAGGAGAACACAGGGCCGGCGCACCCTGAGGGAAAAAAGTCCCTAGACATTAAATTGTGGTTACTCTAGCGGCGAGTAGGGGTACTACACGATGATCTTGAGGAAGAGGCGCGATATACAATTCTTCCTCACCGCTAATTCCAGCACAATACGACTCATTTCTGATATGTCGGTTGGTTTCTACAACAGAAAGTCGCGACGGTTAGAAAATCTCAAAAAATATCCACATACGAGCACTCTTCATTTCTTACTTTTGGATTCTCGCAGGCAAACGGTTGATTTTTGCGCAAACTTTTTAAATAGATTACGTAGAGGAAAACTCGTTTCCCTAATTTAAGGAAGCTTTCAACGGCGATTTTGATTCAGATAGCCTTTTCCGGACTCAACGAAAATTGCCTGTGCATGTATTACTAAAAAAACATAGCAAGCGTTCGGATTGGGTGATGGGCTTGTAGAGAAACAAAAGTCTGGCGTTTTATCTATTTGCATAAAATAACTTAAGAATTATAGCGTTCCCGTCATGCAGAAAAACGAAATGAAGGTCTTCTGGCGGCACGTGTGAGTTGATAGCCGCACGTGAACACGAAAGAACAATAAAAATGAGCGAACGATTCGCCATGAAATTCTTCCTCACCGCTAATTCGAGCACAATACGACTCATTTTTTGATATGCCGGTTGGTTCCTACAACGGAGAGTCGTGACGGTTAGGAAATCTCAAAAAATATCCAAATACGAGCACTCTTTATTTCTTAATTTTGTATTCTCGTGGGCAAACGGTTGATTTTTGCGCAAATTTTTTAAATAAATTACGTAAGGGAAAACTCGTTTCCCTAATTTAAGGAAGCTTTCAAACGCGATTTCGATTCATATAGCCCTTTCCGGACTCAACGAAAATTGGCTAAGCATGTATTACTAATAGAACATAGCAAGCGTTCGGATTAGGACAGACGGACTTGTAGAGAATCAAAAGTCTGCCGTTTTATCTATTTGCATAAAATAACTTGAGAATTATAGCGGTCACGTTATGCAGAAAAACAGAATGAAGGTCTTCTGGCGGCACGTGTGAGTTGATAGCCGCACGTGAACACGAAAGAACAATAAAAATGAGCGAACGATTCGCCATGAAATTCTTCCTCACCGCTAATTCGAGCACAATACGACTCATTTCTGATATGCCGGTTGGTTCCCACAACAGAGAGTCGCGACGGTTAGGAAATCTTTAAAAATATCCAAATACGAGCACTTTTTATTTCATAATTTTGGATTCTTATAGGAAAATCAGCTAAACATGTATTACTCAAAAAACATAGCTAGCGTTCGGATTAGGTCAGACGGGCTTGTAGGGAATCAATAGTCTGGCGTTTTATCTATTTAAATAAAATAACTCAAGAATTATAGCGTTCACGTCATGCAGAAAAACGAAATGAAGGTCTTCTGGCGGCACGTGTGAGGTGAGAGCCGCACGTGAACACGAAAGAACGATAAAAACAAGCGAACGATTTGCCATGAAATCTTCCTTACCGCTAATTCCAGCACAATACGACTCATTTCTGATATGTCGGTTGGTTTCTACAACAGAAAGTCGCGACGGTTAGAAAATCTCAAAAAATATCCAAATACGAGCACTCTTCATTTCTTACTTTTGGATTCTCGCAGGCAAACGGTTGATTTTTGCGCAAACTTTTTAAATAGATTACGTAGAGGAAAACTCGTTTCCCTAATTTAAGGAAGCTTTCAACGGCCATTTTGATTCAGATAGCCTTTTCCGGACTCAACGAAAATTGGCTGTGCATGTATTACTAAAAAAACATAGCAAGCGTTCGGATTGGGTGACGGGCTTGTAGAGAAACAAAAGTCTGGCGTTTTTTCTATTTGCATAAAATAACTTAAGAATTATAGCGTTCACGTCATGCAGAAAAACGAAATGAAGGTCTTCTGGCGGCACGTGTGAGTTGATAGACGCACGTGAACACGAAAGAACAATAAAAATGAGCGAACGATTCGCCATGAAATTCTTCCTCACCGCTAATTCGAGCACAATACGACCCATTTCTGATATGCCGGTTGGTTCCTACAACGGAGAGTCGTGACGGTTAGGAAATCTCAAAAAATATCCAAATACGAGCACTCTTTATTTCTTAATTTTGTATTCTCGTCGGCAAACGGTTGATTTTTGCGCAAATTTTTTAAATAAATTACGTAAGGGAAAACTCGTTTCCCTAATTTAAGGAAGCTTTCAAACGCGATTTCGATTCATATAGCCCTTTCCGGACTCAACGAAAATTGGCTAAGCATGTATTACTAATAGAACATAGCAAGCGTTCGGATTAGGACAGACGGACTTGTAGAGAATCAAAAGTCTGCCGTTTTATCTATTTGCATAAAATAACTTGAGAATTATAGCGTTCACGTCATGCAGAAAAGAGAATGAAGGTCTTCTGGCGGCACGTGTGAGTTGATAGCCGCACGTGAACACGAAAGAACAATAAAAACAAGCGAACGATTTGCCATGAAATTTTTCCTCACCGCTAATTCGAGCACGATACGACTCATTTCTGATATGCCGGTTGGTACCTACAACAGAGAGTCGCGACGGTTAGGAAATCTCAATAAATATCCAACTACGAGCACTCTTAATTTCTTAATTTTGGATTCTAGTGGGAAAATCAGCTAAGCATGTATTACTAAAAAAACATAGCCACCGTTCGGATTAGGACAGACGGGCTTGTAGAGAATCCGACGGCTGGTATTTCATCCATTTGTGAATTTTTTCATCCTTTTCGGACTCAACGAAAATTGGCTGAGCATGTATTACTCAAAAAACATAGCTAGCGTTCGGATTAGGACAGACGGACTTGTAGAGAATCAAAAGTCTGGCGTTTTATCTATTTGCATAAAATAACTTGAGAATTATAGCGGTCACGTCATGCAGAAAAACAGAATAAAGGTCTTCTGGCGGCACGTGTGAGTTGATAGCCGCACGTGAACACGAAAGAACAATAAAAACAAGCGAACGATTTGCCATGAAATTCTTCCTCACCGCTAATTCGAGCACAATACGACTCATTTCTGATATGCCGGTTGGTTCCCACAACAGAAAGTCGCGACGGTTAGGAAATCTTTAAAAATATCCAAATACGAGCACTTTTCATTTCATAATTTTGGATTCTCGTGGGAAAATCAGCTAAGCATGTATTACTCAAAAAACATAGCTAGCGTTCGAATTAGGACAGACGGGCTTCTAGAGAATCAAAAGTCTGGCGTTTTATCTATTTGCATAAAATAACTTGAGAATTAGAGCGTTCACGTCAAGCAGAAAAACGAAATGAAGGTCTTCTGGCGGCACGTGTGAGTTGATAGCCGCCCGTGAACACGAAAGAACAATAAAAACAAGCGAACGATTTGCCATGAAATTTTTCCTCACCGCTAATTCGAGCACAATACGACTCATTTCTGATATGCCGGTTGGTTTCTACAACAGAAAGTCGCGACGGTTAGAAAATCTCGAAGAATATCTAAATACGAGCACTTTTTATTTCATAATTTTGGATTCTTATGGGAAATCAGCTAAGCATGTATTACTCAAAAAACATAGCTAGCGTTCGGATTAGGTCAGACGGGCTTGTAGAGAATCAAAAGTCTGGCGTTTTATCTATTTGCATAAAATAACTTGAGAATTACAGCGTTCACGTCATGCAGAAAAACAGAATGAAGGTCTTCTGGCGGCACGTGTGAGTTGATAGCCGCACGTGAACACGAAAGAACAATAAAAATGAGCGAACGATTCGCCATGAAATTCTTCCTCACCGCTAATTCGAGCACAATACGACTCATTTCTGATATGCCGGTTGGTTCCCACAACAGAGAGTCGCGACGGTTAGGAAATCTTTAAAAATATCCAAATACGAGCACTTTTTATTTCATAATTTTGGATTCTTATAGGAAAATCAGCTAAGCATGTATTACTCAAAAAACATAGCTAGCGTTCGGATTAGGTCAGACGGGCTTGTAGGGAATCAAAAGTCTGGCGTTTTATCTATTTAAATAAAATAACTCAAGAATTATAGCGTTCACGTCATGCAGAAAAACGAAATGAAGGTTTTCTGGCGGCACGTGTGAGGTGAGAGCCGCACGTGAACACGAAAGAACGATAAAAACAAGCGAACGATTTGCCATGAAATCTTCCTTACCGCTAATTCCAGCACAATACGACTCATTTCTGATATGTCGGTTGGTTTCTACAACAGAAAGTCGCGACGGTTAGAAAATCTCAAAAAATATCCAAATACGAGCACTCTTCATTTCTTACTTTTGGATTCTCGCAGGCAAACGGTTGATTTTTGCGCAAACTTTTTAAATAGATTACGTAGAGGAAAACTCGTTTCCCTAATTTAAGGAAGCTTTCAACGGCGATTTTGATTCAGATAGCCTTTTCCGGACTCAACGAAAATTGCCTGTGCATGTATTACTAAAAAAACATAGCAAGCGTTCGGATTGGGTGACGGGCTTGTAGAGAAACAAAAGTCTGGCGTTTTATCTATTTGCATAAAATAACTTAAGAATTATAGCGTTCCCGTCATGCAGAAAAACGAAATGAAGGTCTTCTGGCGGCACGTGTGAGTTGATAGCCGCACGTGAACACGAAAGAACAATAAAAATGAGCGAACGATTCGCCATGAAATTCTTCCTCACCGCTAATTCGAGCACAATACGACTCATTTTTTGATATGCCGGTTGGTTCCTACAACGGAGAGTCGTGACGGTTAGGAAATCTCAAAAAATATCCAAATACGAGCACTCTTTATTTCTTAATTTTGTATTCTCGTGGGCAAACGGTTGATTTTTGCGCAAATTTTTTAAATAAATTACGTAAGGGAAAACTCGTTTCCCTAATTTAAGGAAGCTTTCAAACGCGATTTCGATTCATATAGCCCTTTCCGGACTCAACGAAAATTGGCTAAGCATGTATTACTAATAGAACATAGCAAGCGTTCGGATTAGGACAGACGGACTTGTAGAGAATCAAAAGTCTGCCGTTTTATCTATTTGCATAAAATAACTTGAGAATTATAGCGGTCACGTTATGCAGAAAAACAGAATGAAGGTCTTCTGGCGGCACGTGTGAGTTGATAGCCGCACGTGAACACGAAAGAACAATAAAAATGAGCGAACGATTCGCCATGAAATTCTTCCTCACCGCTAATTCGAGCACAATACGACTCATTTCTGATATGCCGGTTGGTTCCCACAACAGAGAGTCGCGACGGTTAGGAAATCTTTAAAAATATCCAAATACGAGCACTTTTTATTTCATAATTTTGGATTCTTATAGGAAAATCAGCTAAGCATGTATACTCAAAAAACATAGCTAGCGTTCGGATTAGGTCAGACGGGCTTGTAGGGAATCAAAAGTCTGGCGTTTTATCTATTTAAATAAAATAACTCAAGAATTATAGCGTTCACGTCATGCAGAAAAACGAAATGAAGGTCTTCTGGCGGCACGTGTGAGGTGAGAGCCGCACGTGAACACGAAAGAACGATAAAAACAAGCGAACGATTTGCCATGAAATCTTCCTTACCGCTAATTCCAGCACAATACGACTCATTTCTGATATGTCGGTTGGTTTCTACAACAGAAAGTCGCGACGGTTAGAAAATCTCAAAAAATATCCAAATACGAGCACTCTTCATTTCTTACTTTTGGATTCTCGCAGGCAAACGGTTGATTTTTGCGCAAACTTTTTAAATAGATTACGTAGAGGAAAACTCGTTTCCCTAATTTAAGGAAGCTTTCAACGGCGATTTTGATTCAGATAGCCTTTTCCGGACTCAACGAAAATTGCCTGTGCATGTATTACTAAAAAAACATAGCAAGCGTTCGGATTGGGTGACGGGCTTGTAGAGAAACAAAAGTCTGGCGTTTTATCTATTTGCATAAAATAACTTAAGAATTATAGCGTTCCCGTCATGCAGAAAAACGAAATGAAGGTCTTCTGGCGGCACGTGTGAGTTGATAGCCGCACGTGAACACGAAAGAACAATAAAAATGAGCGAACGATTTGCCATGAAATCTTCCTTACCGCTAATTCGAGCACAATACGACCCATTTCTGATATGCCGGTTGGTTCCTACAACAGAAAGTCGCGACGGTTAGGAAATCTTCAAAAATATCCAAATACGAGCACTCTTCATTTCTTACTTTTGGATTCTCGTGGGCAAACGGTTGGTTTTTGCGCAAACTTTTTATATAAATTACGTAGAGGAAAACTCGTTTCCCTAATTTAAGGAAGCTTTCAACGGCGATTTTAATTCATATAGCCCTTTCCGGACTCAACGAAAATTGGCTGAGCATGTATTACTAAAGAAACATAGCCAGCGTTCGGATCAGGACAGACGGGCTTGTAGAGGAACAATAGTCTGGCGTTTTATCTAATTGCATAAAATAACTTAAGAATTATAAGCGTTCACGTCATGCAGAAAAACGGAATGAAGGTCTTCTGGCGGCACGTGTGAGTTGATAGCCGCATGTGAACACGAAAGAACAATAAAAATGAGCGAACGATTTGCCATGAAATTTTTCCTCACCGCTAATTCGAGCACGATACGACTCATTTCTGATATGCTGGTTGGTACGTACCTACAACAGAGAGTCGCGACGGTTAGGAAATCTCAATAAATATCCAACTACGAGCACTCTTCATTTCTTAATTTTGGATTCGAGTGGGAAAATCAGCTAAGCATGTATTACTAAAAAAACATAGCCAGCGTTCGGATTAGGACAGACGGGCTTGTAGAGAATCCGAAGGCTGGTATTTCATCCATTTGTGAATTTTTTCATCCTTTTCGGACTCAACGAAAATTGGCTGAGCATGTATTACTCAAAAAACATAGCTAGCGTTCGGATTAGGACAGACGGACTTGTAGAGAATCAAAAGTCTGCCCTTTTATCTATTTGCATAAAATAACTTGAGAATTATATCGGTCACGTCATGCAGAAAAACAGAATGAAGGTCTTCTGGCGGCACGTGTGAGTTGATAGCCGCACGTGAACACGAAAGAACGATAAAAACAAGCGAACGATTTGCCATGAAATCTTCCTTACCGCTAATTCGAGCACAATACGACTCATTTCTGATATGCCGGTTGGTTCCCACAACAGAGAGTCGCGACGGTTAGGAAATCTTTAAAAATGTCCAAATACGAGCACTTTTTATTTCATAATTTTGGATTCTTATAGGAAAATCAGCTAAGCATGTATTACTCAAAAAACATAGCTAGCGTTCGGATTAGGTCAGACGGGCTTGTAGGGAATCAAAAGTCTGGCGTTTTATCTATTTAAATAAAATAACTCAAGAATTATAGCGTTCACGTCATGCAGAAAAACGAAATGAAGGTCTTCTGGCGGCACGTGTGAGGTGAGAGCCGCACGTGAACACGAAAGAACGATAAAAACAAGCGAACGATTTGCCATGAAATCTTCCTTACCGCTAATTCCAGCACAATACGACTCATTTCTGATATGTCGGTTGGTTCCTACAACAGAGAGTCACGACGGTTAGGGGATTTTAGGAAACATTTAAATTCGACGAAACGGGCGGCTTCTGTTAAAAAAAATTTACTGCGAAATATCTTTAAGAATTGTTGAAGCAGACTATTTAGTTATTTTAGGCTCTTGGAGACGAACGTTTTCTAGCGAACGTTTGTTAATGTAGATCGATTGATTACGTCCCCACCCGTATAACCAACCGCAGAACGTCAATCACCGGATAATCGATGATAGTTATGACATATCACTAACCCGATTAGTTTTTTGTGGGGTCGATTTGACCCACGCAACAATTTCAAAGTTACCGCATGTTTCCATAGTTTATTTGTTTGTTGTTATTTTTTTACTGAATAAATTTCGGAAACTTCATAATTAAAATTTCATCGTATAGTAAGAACCCCGAGCTTTATTCATGACATTTTTTAGATTTTTAGGATAACATTTTTTATTTTTCTAAAGCCTCGGGTCGATACGGCCCCACGATACACTTTGAGAGTGCGAAAAACATCGATACACTAATCGGGTTGAACCTATTTGTCATTTTTGGATTATATTTATTTTTAGCCGGAACAATTGTCGTAGTGACATTCGACGGGAGCGTAACCGATACGAAACCGTTGGAACTTGAATCCATGACAATACGGCCGATGTCAAAACCCGACGAGCTATTGCTTAAGTATAAAATTGCGGACTTGGCTGGGGAATCCGGATGAAAGTTTTTTGATCCATCAACGAGTATAGTTCTCCTGTACTTCGCGATCATTCATATACGACATAATTGATCTCATGAAGGGAAGTTTTTTGGACGGTCTCCCAGTCAGCCTCAGAAGCCAGCTGCGAGAACGTGTGAAAGCCAAACTGAAACACAATTTGCAATTGTCCCTAAAGGCCACAGAACAAAATTCTGTATAGAAATGGCATCACTTGATTTTTGTCGATTTACAGAATAAAATCTCATTCCGACAAAAGTTACGATGGCGCTGACCTTTTTTTTTTCCCATTTATTCCTCGATTGACGATCGTCTGTATGCCTGCGAAGCAAAGACTCCGGATTGCCACAGAAATAAGTCTTTTTCTCGAAATAATCCGCCGTCGCAGGAGCTTAACGAATTTGGAAGATTCCTGAAGGTCTCGGCCCGAAAGAGCATAGCTACAGACACTACCGTGCTTATAACCGGCGGGCATTCGTTAGATTTTCTTTTTCAACGAAATCAACAACTTTTTCTTCGCAATTTTTTAAG
Organism: Sussaba pulchella; assembly: GCA_963971145.1. Classification (NCBI taxonomy): domain Eukaryota; kingdom Metazoa; phylum Arthropoda; class Insecta; order Hymenoptera; family Ichneumonidae; genus Sussaba; species Sussaba pulchella. Next base: position 9,519,423 of record OZ020166.1, read on the forward strand.
AAACCGCCGCCTTTTTAGACGAAAATGGTGGTATGCATTTTGCTATCTTCACGTGGTTGTCGGTAAGGCAGTCGATGTAGCAATTCACCTTAAGGTGATGGGCGAGTGCGAGAACGCCCCCGGCTACGTCAAAACGGAAGAGATCGAGCGAAATATATCGTGCATAACCTCAAAGAAAAAATCTCTTTTTTGTTCGACCCCCGTTGAAAACGGTTTTCTGCGGGCGAAGAGTGGCCGCTTTCAGCCCAGCACCGACGGTGCATGCGCACTCCGCCAGCGGGCGAACGAATTCATTTTGACTCTGGATTGGGAACGTCCCCCGACTGAATTGAACGCTCCATAAGAATCATGAAGAATTCATAAGAATAGACGGTCATCAATGAAACTTTTAATGAACTAAGATAAAAATCGAGAATTATGTCATCATTTTTAAATTTTTGTACAACACAATTTGTATGTAAAGCAACTTCTGCAGCCGGGAGTTTTTCAAATTATTCGATTTGTTTAATTAACTTCCCGATTATAGAGAATTTATTGTAATGACCCCGAAAATCGAAAATCGTTTTTTTGTCAGATCTTCACGTTTCGAGGTCATTGGGGTCATTTGAACCTATTTTGAGCAAAATGTTTGTATGTGTGTGTGTGTGTTTGTGTGTGTGTGCGTGCGTGCGTGTGTGTGTGTGTGTGTGCGTGTGTGCGTGCGTGCGTGCGTGCGTGCGTGCGTGCGTGCGTGCGTGCGTGCGTGCGTGCGTGCGTGCGTGCTCGCGTGCGTGCGTGCGTGCGTGCGTGGGTGCGTGCGTGCGTGCGTGCGTGCGTGCGTGCGTGCGTGTGTGTGTGCGTGTGCGTGTGCGTGTGCGTGTGCGTGCGTGCGCGCGTGCGTGCGTGCGTGCGTGCGTGCGTGCGTGCGTGCGTGCGTGCGTGCGTGCGTGCGTGCGTGCGTGCGTGCGTGCGTGCGTGCGTGCGTGCGTGCGTGCGTGCGTGCGTGCGTGCGTGCGTGCGTGCGTGCGTGCGTGCGTGCGTGCGTGCGTGCGTGCGTGCGTGCGTGCGTGCGTGCGTGCGTGTGTGTGTGTGTGTGTGTGTGTGTGTGTGTGTGTGTGTGTGTGTGTGTGTATGTGATCAATTTTTCGTTAACGTTTTCTCCAAAACTAATGACGCGATCGTAATAATCGATGTGTCTTGCTGAAACTTAGAGCTGATTAGATTTTGGTCCAGTTCGGTCGAGTAGTTTTTTTAGTTTTTTACAAAAAACATAATCTTCAAGTTCTTCGTGAACGTTTTCTCTAAAACTAATAACGCGATCCGAAAAAAAAATGTTATTGTTTTTATTTTCACCTTTTAAAATTGTTTTTTTTTTTTAATTTTTATATTTTATTTTCTTATTTTTTTCAACTTCCCGATTAGAGGGGACTTGATCCCCCCGGGCATATTATGCCCCCAGGGCATAAGCCGGGTGGTCGAGCACTTGTATTTTTTATGTTTGGTGTCTTCTGGATACATCCATGTTGGACCATGAGAAGACGAAAACTCCAATTCTCAACTTGATGAGAATATACTTCATTAATAATTATAATAATAAATTTCAACTCGCGAATCGGGAAGTTACTTGTGCGGCCCGTAAAGGGTCACACGCAAAATACATATGATTAGCTACAGGCATTACGAGCCATATCCACTACTATCCATGGGCACTACTATCCATAGACACCACTAATCATAGACCCACTAGTTTTATTCTTTTTGCCCCCCAATTTTTTCCATTAATATGTGTTGAAAATAAAGAGACACGTATTTCGGCGTTGTTTATTTGGAGCCCCCACTTTTGAAATACAGTCAAATGAAGTTTTTAAAGTATTGACCACATTCGGTCATTTAAATCGATATATCTCAGCAACGGTTAATGATAACTCAAAAAACCACAGGTGTTTTTTTTTCGTTTTTGAACGCTTTATACATTGAAAACATTGACGATTATGTTGCACAAATTCAACAATTATTTATAAACAATTCAAAATTAAAAATGAAATGAAACAAAAAACGCACTTTTAATTTTTGAAATGTATTTTTTTTAAATTCCTTGAACAAAAACGAAAATTTAGCCACCTTGAACTTTTTGGGCCGACGCTTCGTTCGGGAGTTATAGATTTTTTTTTCACCAAAAACCCGTAAATGTTTACCCGGTAGTTAAGAAAAAAAGCTATAACTCCCGAACGAAGCGTCGGCCCAAAAAGTTCAAGGTGGCTAAATTTTCGTTTTTGTTCAAGGAATTTAGAAAAAAATACATTTCAAAAATTAAAAGTGCGTTTTTTGTTTCATTTCATTTTTAATTTTGAATTGTTTATAAATAATTGTTGAACTTGTGCAACATAATCGTCAATGTTTTCATTGTATAGAGCGTTCAAAAACGAAAAAAAAAAACCCGTGGTTTTTCGAGTTATCACTAACCGTTGCGGAGATATATCGATTTGAATGATCGAATGTGGTCAATACTTCAAAAACTTCATTTGACCGTATTTCAAAAGTGGGGGCTCAAAATAAAAAACGCCGAAATACGTGTCTCTTTATTTTCAACACATATTGATGGAAAAAATTGGGGGGCAAAAATTTTGACCCAACTGTCCGAAGTTGCCGAAATTCCCAGGAATACCCCATATGTATGTATGTATTACATATTTATAATACATATAAATATAGATAAATAAACATTATTAATATTAAAATGATTATGTGAACATAATTATAATATTCATTTATACATGTATGTATGTATTACATGAAAAAAATAGAGCGTGGTCGGTAGAGGGGGCATCAAAAAACGGCGTTGGGACGGAGTCTATCACAATTGGCAGCACTCGCGTACACCAGCTCCCTCGAAGCTACGACCGGCGCAAGAAGTGGCTACGGTCCCCCTCACCGAACCCCTTCGGACCGCCCCATCGGGCGCTAAACTCCCCGACCGGGAGATGCATTTCCGCCGGCCCCGAGCATGAAGACAATAGGATTAGTGTTATTTAAAAACGTTCGAAAACGATCACTCTTTCTACATTCGTTATCTCTACGAGTTTATATCCGATTATTAATATTATAATCCAGGAACAAACTATGTAATTCAGAGAACTGATGTACAAAAAGCTGTTTAAAAAAATCAGCCGTTTGGACGGTTATTGAACAAAATTGATTGCGGCTATCTTCTCGCCATATCGAAGAAACACATAATTCCTGTTCTCAGCAGGAAGTTAATTAGGCAAATAGATGAAACACCAGCCTTTTGATTCTCTACAAGCCCGTCTTTCCTAATCCGAATGCTCGCTTAGTTTTTTAGTAATACCTGCTCGGCCACTTTTTGTTGTGTCCGGAAAGGGCTGAATCGATCGAAATCACTTCCAAAAGCTTCCTTAAGTTAGGAAATCGAGTAGTCCCCTACGTAATTCTTAAAAAAAAATTAACGCTAAAATAAACCGTTTGCTCACGAGAATCCGAAATTACGAAATGAAGAGTTTGCTCGTATTTGGATATTTTTTAAGATTTCCTAACCGTCGCGACTCTCTGTTGTAGGGACGAACCGGCATATCCGAAATGAGTCATATTGTGCTGAAATTAGCTGTGAGGAAGAATTTTATGGCAAATCGTTCGCTTGTTTTTATTGTTATTTCGTGTTCCAGTGCGGCTATCAACTCACACGTGCCGCCCGAAGAGCTTCATTTTATTTTTCTGCATGCCGTGAACGCTATAATTCTCTAGTTAATCTACGGAAATAGTTAAAACACCAGCCATTTCATTCTCTACAAGCGCGTCTCTCTATTTAGCATTCCATTATTCTCTCCATTATTTGCATTTGATATACACGCATCAAAAAAATTAAAGAAGCGGCAGATTCTTCCATTTTTTTACGTGATTTTTGCGTGACTGTAACGTCGCGAAAATTTATAGTATTGAGATGAATGAAGAAGCATTTTCAACCTTGACATGTCTAGTTTCAAAATCTTATGATGGCATTTTGTTCCTGGCGATCGGTCATGGCACAATCAATGACGCTGGGGTATGCATGAAGGTGAGTTAATTCGACTATGACCACCTATCAATTATTGTTCGACAAGTAATGTTCGGCGTGAAATCAGGTGGAAAATAGTGGTCGATGCTCCGATCAAAATATTAGCCGGATCTGAAGAGAATAATGGAATAAAGCTCGAAAAATACGCAGATTACGGTAGTAACACATACGGAAGACCCGTGGACTCGTGACCACCCCGGCACCTCGTTTTAAGCAATAAAGAAGCATTGGTCATGTCGAAAATCAATTTGTCCAGCATTGACGTAATGTAAAGAAATAAAATAGAGGCCTTTGCAGCAGGTGTGAGATGATAACAAGACCGCCGCAGCAGTAAACCAATGATAACGTGTCTAAAACCATGCCATAACATTTTTGTGGATTGCAAATTCTATCACGACAGCTATTGTTTCTGATCACGGTCTTAGTTCCGTCAGCAAAGAATCACAACGAATAACGAAACTCGGCAAATTTCTAAACATGAAAAGATTCTTCGCATAGAAAATTCGGATTCTGCTGAATCTTTTTGAATAATCTCTGCATACGTGTGCATATATAGTATAAAACCGTCTTTCCATGGTCGTCTTCCATGAAAAACTGGAAATGAAAACATACTTTCCCTATGAGAAACCGAAATCCTGAGTAGGCCGCCGACGTGTCCCGCATTCCCTATGACGTTAAGGTAGACATAGAGATCGGTTAAATCGACTATACAAAGCATGACGATCGTCGTTTGCTGATTAATTTTTTTGCTGAAAATATTTGCTGGTTCTGAAGAAAATAACCAAGTGAAGCTAAAGGGTCACACAGACGATTGAAATCCCACCACAAATGGAAGACCCGTGGACTTGTGTCTCTACTCATGTCACATTTGAGGTTTTCTTAACTTCCCGATTGTAAGGAAGTTATTGTAATGACCCCGAAAATCGAAAATCGTTTGTTTGTTCTTCACGTTTCGAGGTCATTGGGGTCATTTTAGCCTATTTTGACCAAAATGTTTGTGTGTGTGTATGTGTGCGTGTGTGCGTATGTACGTACGTACGTACGTTCGTACGTATGTGATCAATTTTCCGCGAATATTTTCTCTAAAACTAATAACACGATCGAAAAAAAATTTAAAAAAAATTTTTTTTAATATTTTTTTTAACTTCCCGATTATAGAGGACTAAGTCCCCTTTTCTCCGGGCTTATTATTCCCCCGGGGCATATGCCGGGTGGTCGGGCGCTTGTATTTTTTATGTTTGGTGTCTTCTGGATACATCCATGTTGGACCATGAGAAGACGAAAACTCCAGTTCTGAACTTGATAAGGATATACTTGATTAATAATGATTTTTATAAATTTCAACTCGCAAATCGGGAAGTTACTTGTGCGGCCCGTAAACGGTCACATGCAAAATAAATATGATTAGCCATAGGCATTACGAGCCATATCCACTACTAACCATGGGCACGACAAACCATGGATACTCCTAACCATACTCACTGTTAACCATGGGCTCAACTATCCATGGGCACTACTACCCATAGACACCACTAATCATAGGCCCGCTAGTTTCACTTTCAATTTTCAATTGTCATTATCCAATCGTTACATTAGTGAAACATAACCATGAATATGTTTATCGTATGGAACATACAAAAACGGATAAAAAAGCCCTGTGGTTTCCGATTTTATCACGAACCGTTGCTAAGATATATCGATTTGAACGACGAAATACGGTCAATCCTTGAAAACTTCATTTAAATATTAAAAACGCCCGAATACGTGTCCGTTCATTTTCAACATTTATTGATGAAAAAAATTCTCGGGCAAAAACTCTAACTCAACTGGTCGAAGGTGACTGAGACCCCGTGGAATCCCCCATATACTAGAGGGGGGGGGGGGATATATATACTATCCTTTCTATAAGCGTTTTCCATGAAAAAAACAGAAATGAAAATATAATTTCTCTACGAGGAAACGGAAATTCTAGATAGTCCGGAGACTATTCCGCACTTCCTCTGACGTTAAAGTAGACATGGCGCTCCGTTAAATCAAGGGCACGAAAGATGACTATCGTCGTTCGACGAGTTTTATTCACGGCAAATCAGATGGAAAATAGATGTGAATGTTATTAGACGAGCATTTTCTGGATCTGGCGAGAATATCCGAGTAAACCGCGAAAATGACAAGAAGATTAAGAAAGCAATACGCACGGAAGACTCGTGGAGTCGTGACGACGTCGACACCTCGTTTCGAGCACTAAAAAAAGCATCGGTCACGTCGAAAATCAATTTGTCCAGCATTGACGTAATGCAGAAAAATAGAATCAAGGCCTTCGGAGCAGGTGTGAGGTGATACAAGAACCGCCGCAGTGATGAATAAATAAAAATTTAACAAAAACAATGCCATAATATTTTTATGGAATGCGAATCCTAGCACGATAGGTATTGTTTCCGATAATACTCTTGGTTCAGACGGCAAAAACAAAACGACGGATAAAAAAATGGGGCTCATTTCTAAACACGAGAATATCTATCCTTCACACAGAAACTCGAACTGGTATCTTCTTTGATATAATCTAAAGATTTATTGGGACTGTGTCAAAAAACATATTTGTTTTTTTTTTAATTTCAGGCCTGGTCTCGAACGTTAGTTTTTGATCTGCCGAAAATTCTCATGCCTTGCCCTGCCAAAATTGCATGTTTTTTACATGAGAAACTTTATCTGGTTAAAAGCAATGATTAAAAGTGGACTAAAACGTTTAGAAAGGGCTTGGGGATTTTTTTTGCCCTTGAAAACGATTCCTGAGCCGTCCAAATCTAAATTCGAACATGATCCGAATAACTACCACCGTGAGACACATCCAAATATATGGGGCAAAATTTCCCAAATCACCGGACTGAAACCCTTCTATACTCCGATGCGGTCGATGATTTTTTTTAGTATCCTTTGGATCCTACGACCTCACTAATTTTTTATTAGATTTTTTAGACCCCTTCTTCCCCTCCCCTCCTCCCGCCATATTATTTTTATTAAGAGATAACTGCTATTTATCCTCTTTTTATTTGGATGACATTTTTTTCCCGGATACTCTATCGAAAATGAAGAAGTTTTTTCATAAAATTGGAGTAGGCAGCGGGTTCCTAATATTTTTATTTATTTTTTTTTAATTTTGCAAAAATTCGATTTTTTCCGAAATTTGAATATATGATAATGGTATCTCATCCAAAAAATGATAAGAAAAGAGAAATCTATCCCGCAAAAAAATCGATATTTCGATGGAAAATCGATTTTTGAGCATGAATTAATTGTTGCTATCATCAGGACGTAACTATTTCCTGACAATTTCCTATCGAAATAATCGGAATATCGATTTTTTGCAAGATAGATTCCATTTTTATTTTGTTTTTTTAGATTGAAAGACATTATTATATATTCAAATTGCGGAAAAACTCGAGTTTTTGCAAAATTTCAAAAAAAATAATAAAAATATTAGGAATCCGCTGCCCACTCCAATTTTATGAAAAAACTTCTTCATTTTCAATAGAGTACCGGGAAAAAAATTTCATCCAAATAAAAAGGGGATAAATAGCAGTTACCTCTTGATAAAAATAATATGGCGGGGGGAGGGGAGGGCAAGAAGGGCTCTAAAAAGTCTAAAAAAAATAAGTGAGCTCGTAGGAACCAAAGGATACTAAAAAAAAATCATCGTCCACACCGGGGGATAGGAGGGTTTCAGCTCGGTGAGTTGGGAAATTTTGCCCCATATACATGTTAGGGTGACTAACCAAAAAAAAAAAATTTCGCTGATTTTCACGGGGCGCAATATTGTGTCTTGCATCAGTAGAATCGTGCTAAGCTATGAGCTCGTTCGGACCATGTTGAGGGGTGGTGCCGGTTTTTTAAAGTTTTCACGGTTGAAAGTTCAAAAAATCAGGGGTACCCCTCAAAATCTTGCGATCAGGCTCATCGTTCTCCACCATTCTACGGAAGCTAGACACTTTAAAATAGTCGACGGCCACGAAATCCGGACTTATTTTCCGACTCTTTCCGATAAAAAAATTAAGAAGTACACATGCAGAGACATAAGATATATAAATTCTTTAACTGTGGGGTTTAGTGGGTTTTTTACTGATTCCCCGAAGGGTTACAGGGCATTTATCCTCTCCCAATACCGTCCTGATACTTATTTCCAACCGCTCTCTCGACTCCCGGGACTGGAGCTTCGTCGCGACACGCTACATGGCCTCAACGGGCATACAGCTATAGTCGTAGATCGTACGTCCTATAGCTGGAGCTTCGTCCATGCGCCTTGTTGTGGTTACCAGCGGTACAATAGTCCCAAAGTCGAAATTGCAATAATAAGCCTGGTAGTCTTTTTGGATTGCCAGACCAGGGCGCTACCTCCTTCCTGGACCTACTTTTTATAGTGGAATCCGAACCACTACCAACTGTACCGAATGCCGATACAGTCGGTCGGTCATTTGGTTCGCCCCCCGGCTACCGCTATGTCCTTTCGGCGAGAATGTAATTATTTTCACCGAAAAGTACGCCCGGACCGGGACTCGAACCCACGACCTCCCGATGCTCAGGCTAGCAGGCTAACCACTGAGCCAAAGCGTCAGTTTATAAATTCTTTAACTGTACATCTAAAATAAAAATCGGAAAAAATCCAATTTGCACGGCCATCGGTCTTTTCAAAATCTTTTGCTTCCGTATAATTGTGTAGAATGATGAGCCCGATCTGCCGATTTTCAGGCGTGGGGCTGATTCTTGAAAGTTTCAACCGTGAAAACTTTATAAATCCGGCACCGCCCCTAAACATGGTCCGATCGAGCTGACCTTTCAGGACGATTCTACGGACGCAAGATACTTTGACCAATACGCGACGCGAAAATCGTCGCCCCAATACATACGAACGTTTAAAGGTTTAGAATTTGAACCGTCCAATCCGTGTTTAGAGGCAACACAGAATAAGTGCATTTGTTCAAAAGAATTGATGAAGTCAGATTTTTGTAATTTCGTTTGGCGACGACGTTTCGAGACATAGAGTCACCGAAATTCGTCCACGCGGGTTGAAATAAATGAGATGGACCTTACCAGATAAGTCGATGTTACCGAAAAAAACATAAGTCCACCATTTTTTCGTTGAAAAAAAAGAGATCCATATTTTTTTTTGGTTTGCAAGCTTTCTAGAAATTTTTTTTTCTCAACTCATCGGTTATTTGTGAACAAAACGGATCAAGTGCCTTTCCCTACTAGTGAGACTTATCATTGTTTAGAAAACAAAGACAATTATTATTGTTCAGATAAGAGATGACGCTCTGGAACATCTTCTACGTCAAATAATACGAAATAATGCTACAAAATACAGTCCGACCTCCAAATAAGAAATCCGACAATAAGAAACTTTCCCCCGTTTCTCACTCGAGCGCTTCCCCCACTCCGACTCGAACTTCGAGCTCAAGAATTTCGTGCGCGGAACCTCTGGTTAAGAAACCAGCCTGGGAGAGATTATTCGGGCAAAATAGAGTGAACCATGTAGTGTAAATTGATGTGTGCATGCGTGCGTGAGTATGTGTGTGTGCGTGTGTGAATGTAACACAAAATCTACAAGTTTATTAGAAATTTTTTGTATTCATTAAAAGGATACATATGTGTGTTGACAAGATTTCATACAAAATAAAAACAAAGATAAGGGCGTTTAAAGATTTTTATACAAAACAGCAAAAGTTTCCGAGACGTAATGAAAAGCGCTTTCGTCTTGTTGCGTATTATTTTGATCCCCAACGCCTCAACTTACAGTGGAATATTTTCGAGAGAGTCGAACACTGCCAATGAAAATGAATCCTCAGAGATATTGACTCTTCATTTATATAAATGGGATAAAACAATATGGACATAAAATTCGCGAAATAAATGTCCACGCGCAGTCGAAAACATTTTTGCATGGGCGATGTGAATACTAAGTTGGAACTCGTTCGAGCGTGTTCTTGTTGAGAGGATCGCATGCGGAAATGAGTGAGAGAGACAGACAGAGGTAGTGAGCGCGGAACCGCGCCTGGTGGGGTCATGCGATACATAAGAAAATCTCTTCCTCTTGGGAGCTTTTGGTTTCTTATTTGGAGGTCGGACTGTATTGATCTAAGCGTTTTCCACTTTTTATCAATATCAAAATACGTGACCCAAAGGATGGATGTGAATTGGCCCAAACCAACTCACTCTATAACTTCAGGCAAATTTATTAAGCCTAGAATAGTATTGAAGCCTGAGCGTAACCTGATAATTATTATTTCTTGAATCGGTTTGTTCGTTCTCATGAAGGGATCGCAACATAAAATCGTTATATCGCGAAAATTTGTTTTTGTAAGCTTATTCGGTTTGGCGATCAAATTTCACTGATATATAACGTTTCTTTGTACGATTGGTATGACCTATCATTGAATAGCATGAAAAAACAATATCAAAGCATTTATGTTTACCCGTTTAAGGTATCTTTTTTTTTTGCACCCTGAAAGTGGAGCCTGGAGTTGAATCGACCCAAGGTCTAAAAAAATAGTGAATGCCATCCTTAAAATCAGGGAAAGTTCATGAATGAAGCTCAAAGTTTCTACTTTACGATAAAATTTCGAAATATAAAGTTTCTGGAATTATTAATAATAAAAATAACAATAAACAAGTGAACTGTGGAAAATTTTATATTTAGGCCTGGGTCAAATCGACCCCACGATACACTAATCGGGTTTATATTATTTGATGATTATTTATGCAAAACAAGCTTCAAGTTGAAAGATCCAAAGTGCTTCTTCCGTTTTTTCGGTGATGCATGAGATCCTACAAGGAATTCTTCATAAATAATTTTTCTCTCCCATTTTTTTTTTATTTCTACATCACTAATTTTTTTTTTAGCCGAGTTATCATCAAGCCATGTATAACTCATATCTTAACCAAAGGAATTTCGCTCTATTATATGGTAACTGCAATTTCGCAAAATACAAGAAACATGGCTTAAGCTTTCTTCCTCCGTGTACGAGAGATTTTCATATGTGCTTCCACTGAAAAATGTTGACATCATCATCATTTGTAGGTCTGAGCTTGTATGATAACGTCGGCAACGCTTCCTCCCACCTATCCTCCGTTACTTCTGGTCACGCCGCCTTAATTTTCCGAAAAAGTATAAAGCGTCGCGCTTGTCCTGCTATAGCATATTGACTGAAAATTCCCAGCAAGCGTGATTGCACTCACGAAAATTGTATTCTTTTCATTTATACATCGCTAAGAAAGGCTGTGGATCCGCGACTGCATTCAAAATGCGTATTCGTAAGTAAAAGATAATCCATTACATTATAAATGGTTATGTTACAAAAACTCGTCTGCCTTGTTACCTTTTCTATTACCTTTCCTGATGTGAGTTATACGTTCGGTTGTCATCGCGTAAATTTTTTCGTTTTTCGGCCACCTTCATGAAATTGAATTTACTGCGATAATTGATGATGAAAATTTAACCAACTGCCTACTGGCAAATTTTCAAGTCTCGGCCACTTCGGCAAGTGACTGGTCTTACATATGCATTTGGACTCCTAGAGAGTTGTATTCGAATAAATATATTCACATTTGTTTCGACAGTTGAATTACTCGGTTTGATTGCGTGGCAAGCGGCAATCTTCAACCTTGCAACATGCTCGCCGTTGTATGGTCCTGGTAGCGGCTCTGAAGACAGCGACGAGATCAGGTGATTACGATTCATCCAAAACGAATCAATGCGGATGTATTTGATGTTATTTATTTGTCGTTAATGTCATGGTAAACGTCATCCACATTAAACTCTAAATGTGTTCACTCCTTGTGATAATTGAATAAACATTTTTTTCGTTGCAGTCAAGCACTTGTTACAGGCGAACAACCCGAAATTTCGTTCGAGGTTTCCGCAGACGATACTTCCGAGTATTCTACTGTCGATTGTAACCCGTATCCTTACGGTGATCACACTACCCGAACTTCCCGCCTTCGGAAGACAAATTTGCGCCGCCCTTACCCGTACTCGGGATGTTAGGCCTCGAAATGTAAAAAAGTCTGTAGAGGTTGCGTCTGTCATTATGAAGGACCAGGTTGTCGAAGATATCGCAGGGAAATCAGGCCACGACATTGCTGTTGATTAATCCATTCGTCATAGACACACAAGGAAGTTAGCTTCTTTTCATCATAGAAAAAGCTATGTAATGATAAAATTGTATTTATCAGATGTCATTGAGTCAACATATTCAGAATGTTTCAAAACATCCATAAACCGTATAACTGAGTATAGCAAGGGTTTCTCTGAAATGAAATATAAACGTTTCTCCCTTATGTAATTTTTCAAATATGAAAATAAATTAGTTATCTCAAAAGGGAAAATTGTGTAAATTTAATCAAAGTCCCGCGTTCTCCTCACCAGCCTAGTAAATTAAGTTCTCAGCCGCCAATAGCCGCAAGCCTGAGGAAAGTCTTCCGATGGCTGTAGCATCAGCGGATAAAAGCTACAGTAACGACTCGATGAACTCACTGCGAGGGTGTAGATCGAAGTAGATCTGAATCGAATAAGTCGAACCTGTGCCAGGACGAAGTGAAATAATTGTTCAAATCTATCGATCTGTGTGGCGTACCCAGATATTAGAGGAGAGATGTACCACGGAGCCTGTTTTGGTGGTGGATGTTTTTGCAGCGCCACTACCCGTAGCGGCGAGCCGCGAACTAAAAAAGGTAGATGTGAAACAATCGATGCTGCAAATTCTGGCCTACCGACTTGTGGATGTAAACTGTCGGTATTACAGTCCTCGCGAATGTGGACGTGAAAAAAAATGGCTGGCTTCCGGTTCTAAGCAGCTGAGCCAGAGATTAGAGGAGAGATGTACCACGGAGCCTGTTTTGGTGGTGGACGTTTTTGCAGCGCCACTACCCGTAGCGGCGAGCCGCGAACTAAAAAAGGTAGATGTGAAACAATCGATGCTGCAGATTCCGGCCTACCGACTTGTGGATGTAAATTGTCGGTATTACAGTCCTCGCGAATGTGGACGTGAAAAAAAATGGCTGGCTTCCGGTTCTAAACAGCTGAGCCTGGAGGCTCCGCCCCGTGCACGTGGTGGACGAGATTTCGATGTTATATATATATAACCAGGCCAGATTGACATTTCTGATATTTTTAAGATGTAAGATCGAACAAATGTCAGATGTATGATGAAATAAATGTCGGATGCAAAATAGAATAAATGTAAGATGTAAGATAGAATTAATTGATTTTTCATAATAGTCGCTATTTTAATTATACGTATCGCGACACAACGCGGCATATGTGAGCATATACATGGACGCACGTTCACTCTCGTACACATTCACACACGTTCTCTCTCGCTCCAGAGCAAGCGCTGATAGCGCTGTCTCTCTCGCATTCGGCGATGTCGTCAAGAACATCGTAGCTGGTCCGGCTACATCTATATTGCACTATCGCCGAAGGCCGAAGGTTCCCGAACGACCGTCGGGTCCCGCTTCGGGCATTCACACGTAGTCATGCACAGAACGGTTTATCTTGCCCACGAGTTTTACACCCCCCCCCCCCCCTCCTTATTGATGGTGGTTTTTTTTTTGAGAAAAACTCCCGAACCTCCGAAACAAGAAAAACATTTTTTTTTAACCCCCTGCCGTGCCATTTAGCTCGACGAAAATCGGGCCCAAGTGTTACGCGTCAACGCGTGGTAAACAAATCAGACTGATGCGCGATGTTTATGTCTGATCCGACTATCTGTGAACGACCTCGGCTCGTGATGTTTACGTTTGGCCCGACGATCTATTCACGAGCCTGGCTCGTTATATTGGGTAGGTCTCGAAATCCCGAATCTCATTCCGCCGAAAACCATCTTCACACGGTACAAGAGCTACGCCACTATATCTATCAGCAGAGATTTTTTTTTTTTTTTGCCTTATTTGGCTCGTCCCACGATGGGGACCTGTGCCACTCACTTCTTTCAGAAAATATTTCAATCATACAGTGGACCTACTATTTTTAAAGTGGGTTCCGAACCACCAGGAGAGCACAGAAAAACACTTAGAAAATTTCCATTGGTGTCGGCGGGAATCGAACCCGGGACCCACTGCGTGCGAACCGAGAACGAAACCACTAAGCCACTGGTCTCCTCACTATCAGCAGAGATGAGTAGGGAGATTGATACAGAGCCGTATATCGGCCATTCCGGCTGCTTCTCATTCGTTGGTCGTGCATAGGCGACGCCTCGTGGTCGACGTGGAAAAGACGCCGTCGTTTTTGCTCGTTTAGCGTATACCGGGTAGCCTAAAGCAAATTCTCGGCCGCATTGAACCGCTTGCGTACAGGCATAGCTCGGAGTGGTGTGTGTGAGTGCACGTACAGGAAGGCTGGCTAGGATGTATTGTAGTAGAGGGAAGGATTTTCGACGCCGCCGTGAATATCTCGTTTCGACAAGCGTTCTTGGCTTGCCGCGCAACGATGATCGAGCGTTGATGTATTTCCCTTTACAGTGTCTCCGTACATCGATGTTTTTGCATTTATTTCTAACTCATTCTGGTTATAATTATATCGCGTATTCGGTGAAATTTATATTTTTGAACTAAATTGTTTAGCATATTATCGAAAAAATAAATCTCCATTGATGGCGTATATTTATGTAAAATTTCCGAGATAAACGATTATTGCAAATATTATTTTGTATTGAACACAAACCTTTGAAAATTAAGTCTGACCGATGAAAAGCTTATAAATAATCGAGTCCATTGATATTTTCATATCAGGTATAACTCACAGCACTCCTGCCTTCTCAAGAGAACACAATTCACTCACGTTTGCACAATCTTTATGATAACTCAAGAACCAGCTAAGATTTTTCGTGGTTCTTGGGCTCAAATTAAAGATACAAATGTAGAAGTGAGGCGTGAGAAATTTTAAATAAGAAAAAATTAAGTTTCTCTATAAGTCAAAATCAAGATAGAAAATTTGGGAATAATCCTTAATGATGGAAATATATTCTTTTTAATATTAATAAATTCAAACATCCATAAGCTTTTCAATAGTGCTTGCAGAAATTTCTTAGCGTTTTTCATCTGAAAGATGTCGACGTTCAAAAACCAGTGATTTTTACGAGCACGTTTGTGGCCTGATAATGTTCTCCGGTAGTGTATAAAATAAAGAATTACTGTTTTAATATTCTGTTTTAATTTTCATGTCATGATCAAAAGTTTTTTTTCAAAATACAAAAAAAATCATTCTTTATTAATAAATAAATGAATTTGAATTATCATTTCAAACTTCACATCCTTTATATATTTCTACTAGCCGAAACAAAATGTCCACGGCCTCACAGAAAATGTTTTTTTTCTGAAATCGGCTCTCAGTCAGTTTCGATGCTTCTTCGGCAATCGAACGTTAATCTCGTAAAATTAAAGTCCTCTAAATGAAAGAATGAAAATGAAAGAAAAATAAGTAATGAAATTAAATGAAAAATTTACGGGTACGCCTCACTATTGACATTGAGAGCTGAAATTTGGAGGATCTTCTTCTTACGATGTCAACTTAAGATTTTTCAAGTGGAATACATTTTTTTTTAATACAAATAAATTATATAATAATTTTAAAAAAAGTTGACAGGTACGCCTTAATATTAAGATAAAGCGCTAAAATTTGAAAGATCTTGATTCTTTGAGGTCACTACTAAATTTTGCAACTAGGAAAAATTAAAAAAAAAAGTTAACAAAAAAGTGAAAAAAGAAAATTCACGGACACGCTTTATCACTATATCATGATGGAGAGCTTAAATTTGAAAAACGAGTTCTTTTTGAGCTCAACTTTATATTGTTTAAATAGGAAAAAAAAATTTCAAACGTCGATAAAAAATATTCAACACTTTTCAGGCGTCCCTTAGTGTTAAGATAGAGAGCTCAAATTTACAGGTCCAGTCAATCGGGTCTTTCGGGAGGTTTCCGCAGCTGAGGACAGTTGGGTCAACATTTTTGCCCCCGAATTTCTTACATCAATATATATCGAAAATGAAAAGAGCCGAATTTCAGCGTTTTTTATTTTGAGCCCCTGCTTTTGAGTACAGTCAAACGAATTTTTTGGACTATCGACCATGCTCCGTCATTCAAATCGAATTACCTCAGCAACGGTTAGTGATGACTTAAAGAACCACGGGTGTTCTTGAACGCTCTATACAATGAAAACATTTACGATTATGTTGCACAAATTCAACAATTACTCATAAGCGATTTAAAATTGAAAGTGAAATAGGACAAAAAATGTACCCTTAATTCAAAAAAAAAAATTTTTTTCAATTAAACGGAATAGAAAACTTCAGCCACCTTGAACTATTTGGGCCGACGCTTCGTTCGGAAGCTATAGCTTTTTTTGTCATAAAAAACCCGTAAATATACGTATGCTATTTGTAAGAAATTGCATGAAAGAAACGTATTCTTAATTATTGAAATTTAATTTTTTCCCAATACCTTTAACGAAAACAAAAATTTTGAAACCCTGCCGAACTTGGGCTGAGGCTTCTTTCGAAGGTTATAGCTTTTTTTGTTATAAAAAACCCGTAAATATACATGTTTTAGTAGTCAAAGATTACATGAAAAAAAAATATCCCCAATTATTGAAATTTATTTTTCTTCAAATTCCTTGAACGAAAACGAAAATGTTGACAACCAGCCAGACTTGTGTCGACGCTCCGTTCTAAAGTTATAGGTTTTTTCTTGACAACCGGGTAAATATTTACGGGTTATTTATGTCGAGTAAAAGCTATAACTTCCGAACGAAGCGTCGGCCCAAAAAGTTCAAGGTGGCTAAAGTTTAATTTCCGTTTAAGAAATTGAAAAAAAAAGTTTTTAAAAAGTAAGTAAATTTTTTCTTCTATTTAACTATATATGGGGCATTCCATGGCATTCCGGGTAGTCGCGTACCCTTGACTCAAAATTTTTGCCCCACGATTTTTTCCATTAATCTACATCGAAAATGAAGAGACACGTGTTTCGGGGTTTGCCGTTTTCAGCGCCCGCTAATGAGATGCAGTAGATTGAAGGTTTCCAATTATTGACGATATTTCGAATTTCAAATCGATATATCTCGACAACCGCCAATAATAATTAAAAAAACCAAGGGAGCTTTTTCTTTTGTCTTTACACGGTCTATGCAATGAAAATAAGTACAATTATGTTGCACTGTTTGAACTGTTATTAATTAACAATTAATCGATTAAACATTGAATATCTCAAAGAAACACCTATTTGATTTTTCTTATTTTTTTTTCCTAAATTCTATGAATAAAAACAAAACGATTGAGACCAGTCTCTATTTGGCTATGGACTTAGTTTAGAAGTTACAGATTTTTTTGTGATAAAAAACACGTTTAATTCGGTTCATTTCTCAGCGATAATTCATATTGTACCGGGAACTATTGGCCGCTCGTTGTAACGAACATAGTAACATATATACGCATAGATAAGCATATATTAGTTTACAGATATGAGTATATGGGGGATTCCACGGTGAAACCGGAAGCTGCATACCGTCGAATCAACATTTTTGACCCACGATTTTTTATGTTGATATACGTCGAAAATGAAGAGACAGGTGTTTCGGGGTTTGACGTATTTAGAGCCCGTTATTGAGATGCAATGGAATTAAGTTTTTCAATTATTGACGAGATTCGGTATTTCAAATCGATATATCTCAACAACGGCCAATGATAAATTAAAAAACCAGGTAAGCTTTTTTTGTCTTCACACGGTCTTTGCGATAAAGATATGTACAATTATGTTACACCGTTTGAACTATTATTAAGTAACAATTAATCGTCTAAATATTGAATATCTCGAAAAACAGCCATTTTATTTTCTTCTGTTTTACTTCTTGAATAAAAACAAAAAGACCCCGCTCAATTTTTCCGTTGGCTTCATTTAGGAGTTACAGCTTTTTTCGTCATGAAAAACACGTTTAATCATTATAATAATAGTTCAAACGGTGTAACATAATTGTACATATCTTTATCGCAAAGACCGTGTGAAGACAAAAAAAGCTTACCTGGTTTTTTAATTCATCATTGGCCGTTGTTGAGATATATCGATTTGAAATACCGAATATCGTCAATAATTGAAAAACTTAATTCCATTGCATCTCAATAACGGGCTCTAAAAACGTCAAACCCCGAAACACCTGTCTCTTCATTTTCGACGTATATCAACATAAAAAATCGTGGGTCAAAAATGTTGATTCGACGGTATGCAGCTTCCGGTTTCACCGCGGAATCCCCCATATACTCATATCTGTAAACTAATATATGCTTATCTATGCGTATATATGTTACTATGTTCGTTACAACGAGCGGCCAATAGTTCCCGGTGCAATATGAATTATCGCTGAGGAATGAACCGAATTAAACGTGTTTTTTATCACAAAAAAATCTGTAACTTCTAAACTAAGTCCATAGCCAAATAGAGACTGGTCTCAATCGTTTCGTTTTTATTCATAGAATTTAGGAAAAAAAAATAAGAAAAATCAAATAGGTGTTTCTTTGAGATATTCAATGTTTAATCGATTAATTGTTAATTAATAACAGTTCAAACAGTGCAACATAATTGTACTTATTTTCATTGCATAGACCGTGTAAAGACAAAAGAAAAAGCTCCCTTGGTTTTTTTAATTATTATTGGCGGTTGTCGAGATATATCGATTTGAAATTCGAAATATCGTCAATAATTGGAAACCTTCAATCTACTGCATCTCATTAGCGGGCGCTGAAAACGGCAAACCCCGAAACACGTGTCTCTTCATTTTCAATGTAGATTAATGGAAAAAATCGTGGGGCAAAAATTTTGAGTCAAGGGTACGCGACTACCCGGAATGCCATGGAATGCCCCATATATATATGAGCAAGTCCACCAATTCAAGTACCGGTTTTGGCCGTCGATAGCAGCGATCTGTTTGTAACTTTGAGAAACGGAAGCCCCCATTGAGAAAAGAACTCTGAGTTTTTCTTGGATTTTTCCCTTCGTTATTGTTGCTGTAGTTGTATGGGTAATTCTCTGAGTTTTTTATGTTTTTCTTGTTTTTATTAATTTCTCAAAGTGTTTTGATAGAAAAAAAAATTTGAGTCGACCACCTATCTTCTATGGAAAAAAAACTCAGCTTTTCGAAAAAAAATACAAAAACTTTTTTGGGACCCGAAGAATTACTTAAAATCGCATTTGAAACATCAAAGTCAATATTTCGCAAAAGTATATTTAAAAAAATGTTTCAAGTATTTTTCTCGAAAAGCTGAAAAATTTTTACGTACCTAATATATGTAAAAATTAAATCGGAACCTCGTTAATAACTCGTTGAATCACCAAATGTGTGACAAAACATCTAAAACCTCAATTTATGTTTTCTCATTTTGAAATGATTCATAATACTGAGATCAAGAAACCAAAATGATTTGATTAGTTGATAAGTTTCTGCAGGTAATGACGTCGTTTTATTTTATTTTATCGTATTTTGAAGTGGCAACATTCTGAATTTTGTAAATGAAAAATTGATCATAAAGGTTAATAAAAAATTTTAAGAATATTCTTCTAACGTTACGTTATTGAGTAGTCATTATAGAAATAAATGTATATCAACTGTATCGTCAAAAAAATTATCAATAATATCCTTTTTCAATAACGAACTAATCTGACCTCACCCTTAAGTTGTAGATGGTGCACTTGCGAAACTGACAGCGTCACCACATGACTCTAAGTTTCATCTTTGATCATATGGTTTTCATGTATTTATGGCGAACACGGTTTTACGTCACTGTGCAATTGTAATAGAAACATCAATACGATTCATTTGAAAATAAAAAAATATAAATTGAGGTTTTAGTTGTTTTGTCATACATTTGGTGATTCAACGAGTCATAACAGAGGTCCCAATTTTATTTCTGCATATATTACGTGAAATTTTCTCAGCTTTTCGAGAAAAATACTTTCAAAAATTTTTAAAAATACAATTTTGCGAAAAATCGACTTTTATATTTCAAATGCGATTTTGAGTAACTTCTCAACTCTCAAAAGTTTTTTTGGTAATTATGCAGAAAGTGGACGCCACCTGCATTTCCTTGGAAATGCGCGTGGCGCACGCGTGTGTGTGCGTGTGTGTGTCTGTACGCACGTACGTACAGACTGATCGATAATGGAATCGATGTGTTCTGCTCTAACTTAGAGCTGATTCGATTGTTGTCCAATTTGGTATCGTTTTTTAGTTTTCTGAAGAAAACATAATTAAAAAATTTTACTAGCAAATCGAGAAGTTACTTGCGCGGCTCGTAAAGAGTCACACAAAATAAACATAAATAGCTGTAGGGATTAATAGCCATAGGCATTGCTTACCATGGGCGCAAACCATAGGCCTCCCAATTTTTTTATATTGTTTCCCGATAGTTCAAAGTGCAGATTTTGACGTGGGGCGATTAAGTCTGAATTTTCCCCGTCGGATATACTGTGCGAGTTTTCCAAATTTAATAATCTTTGAAATTCAATGAAAAATAATAGACACCACTTATACCACTTTCTACAGAGGAACTTGAGGAGTACTTTCAGAAAAAAATTTCATTCAAATTGAAGACCAGCCGGGGCAGAAGTGGGCGGATTTTTCCAATAAAAAGACTTTTTTGCTCATTTATTCGTATTTGTTTCCGTAAATCGTACTCTATTCGTTCAAGGTTCGTGGTGAGTATTCATTTTTTTAGTTATCAAAATAATTAAACGTAATATACATTTGCTCCCCGTTTACACAATATTGTATGTTATGTTCAATTATTACGATTGTATCAAAGACAAATTGCAATCATTCCTGTGTTGCATTGTGCCGTTTTGAGCCGAAAATTAGTTTGATTTCATATTGAACGTATAATTTTTATTCAAGACACGGGGTCAAACCATAATTTAACAATATAAATTCTTGCTACAAACCTTGAACGAATAAAGAACTATTTTCGGAGACGAAGGAAGGGAAATGCCCAAACGAAGTTTTTGACTTGAAAGAAAAATCAAATGTCAGGGAATAAAAATTTAATCGCATTTCTCCAGATGATTGTATGATTAACATTTCGGAAAAAAAAAATTACCTTCGGGACTTGAACCTACAAATTTTCAGTTCCCACGCAAGCACGCTACCACTGTAGCTATCACGGCAGCTCGAATCGGATGCTATCAATATCTTTTAAATTTATTATTCGTGAACGGTTTTACCCGGAATAACCCGAATAGTGCAATCTATTATTTTTAATCCCAAGAAAGAAATTTTTTTTAAAAACATTTTTTGCTACATATTATTTCCCTATATCTTATTAAAATCAACCTTTTTTAGGCATTACTTGATCCATTTGACGACATTCAAGTATTTCACAGCACGCATCGATTATGATGGGTCAAACTTAGCCAGTCCGAACGCTGAACCTCGTTTGCCTCTCGATGTCGCGCAGCCCCAGCTGTTATTAAAGGCGCTCGAACGGTCGAATCCGTTCCTGAGTGTGCCACCCGTTAAAGACGCCCCACCACAACTTGAACGACGTTCTCCCCACTCCCTTGAAAATTCCCGACGCCCCACCACGCCGCCACTTACTTGACAGTGGTGGGATGTCGGGAATTTTCGACGAATGAGAAGTAGTTTTACCCCCAGAGAATAGGCCGCTGTATCAATCTCCCTACTCATCTCTGATTAGGGAGATTGGTACAGAGCCGTATATCGTCAGTTCCGGCTGCTTCTCATTCGTTGGTCGTGCAGAGGCGACGCCTCGTGGTCGACGAGGAAAAGACGCCGTCGTTTTTGCTTGTTTAGCGTATACTGGGTAGCCGAAAGCAAATTCTCGGCCGCATTGAACCGCTCGCGTACAGACATAGCTCGGAGTGGTGTGCGCGTGTGCATGTACAGGATGGCTGGCTAGGAAGTATTGTAGTAGAGGGGAGAATTTTCGACGCCGCCGTGGCCGTGAACGCCGTGGATAGCTCGTTTCGACAAGCGTTTTTGGCTTGCCGCGCAACGATGAGCGAGCGTTGATGTATTTCCCTTTACAGTTTCCCCGTCCATCGATGTTTTTGCATTTATTTCTAACTCATTTTGGTTATAATTATATCGCGTATTCTGTGAAATTTATGGTTTTGAACTAAGTTGTTTAGCATATTATCGAAAAAATAAATCTCCATTGATAGTGTATATTTATGTAAAATTTCCGAGATAAACGATTATCGCAAATATTGATTTGGATTGAACACAAACTTA